>OX443563.1:29628453-30862620 GCA_949372485.1 Cheilosia soror
GTGGATGGTTTGGATCTCCATGACATTGCTCCACTCATCGATCTCAATTCTAAAGAATTTGAATCCGACGAATACCTCGATTTGATCAGTACCATCAAAGATCATGAAGAAGAACTGCCAGATTTGAAAATAGAGGACAAATTTGTTTACAAGAGATCACTACCACCTACCGGAGATGAGTCCGCGGTTGAACATACATGGAGATTATGGATTCCATCAGGTCTTACCGAGGAATTGATTTCTCAGGCGCACAATCCCCCCCAAGTTGCTCACGGTGGCATAGCAAAAACTTT
Organism: Cheilosia soror; assembly: GCA_949372485.1. Taxonomy (NCBI): domain Eukaryota; kingdom Metazoa; phylum Arthropoda; class Insecta; order Diptera; family Syrphidae; genus Cheilosia; species Cheilosia soror. The sequence goes on from OX443563.1 coordinate 29,628,747, forward strand.
GAATAGGATTCGCAAATATTTCTATTGGCCAGACATGACCGTCCAAATTCGTCGATATGTGTCCGATTGTGATATCTGTAAACAGTGTAAGCCTTCAAATCGAGTTCAACGTCCTCCAATGTCTTCCACGTTTTGTACTGATCGTCCATTTCAGAAATTGTACATTGATTTCTTGGGTCCTTATCCAAGGTCCAAATCGGGCAACTCTTATGTTTTTGTAGTCCTCGACCATCTGACCAAGTATATTTTATTGAAACCCCTGAGAAGCGCAAATACTTCAAGTGTTGTCCAATTTCTGAAAGATCAAGTTTTTAATATGTTTGGTGTTCCTCAAATTATACACTCCGATAACGGAAAACAGTTTTTGTCAAAAGACTTCCAGCACCTTTTGTCAATTTTCGGAGTGCGACACTTAAAAACTGCAAATTATTCACCGCAATCGAATGCGTCGGAGAGAGTCAACAGAACGCTTTTAGCAGCCATTAGGTCTTACCTCAAAGAAGATCAACGCGACTGGGATCTTCATCTCGGTGATATAGCATGCGCCTTGAGAACCTCTGTTCATAGCTCCATCGGTGTGTCACCGTATTTTGCCCTTTTTGGAATAAATATGATGACGCATGGAAGTTGCTATGAACTAGCCGAAAAACTAAATGCAGTCGAAGACAGCGAACTGTTGACCCTCTCCAGACAAACTCGTTTGCAGTGCCTACGTAACAAAATCAAACAAAATATAAAATTGGCAAATGAAAAAAGTGCAAAAGTATACAATGTGCGAACTCGAAACATTCGTTTTCTACCAGGGCAAGAGGTTTTCCGAAGGAATTTTATCCTTAGCGATTCCTCAAAATATCTATCAGCTAAACTGTGTCCAAAGTATGTGAAATGTCGAGTTGTTAAACCGATAGGACAGAACATGTATGAATTAGAGAACCTTGCTGGGAAGAAAATTGGTGTTTTTCATGCAAAAGATATTAAACAATAAAGTGTACCGCAAGCGCAACGTATTATGTCTGTGTTTCCTAATTGTATTTTATTGTTCATTTTATTCACTTAATTGGCTATGTATTTATCTAGTATTAGTATAATCACGATTAACTTATTACTTTAGGTATTGCAGTAACTATATTCCGCTTCATAATATTTTTTTAATTATTTACATGAGTAATCGTTTATCTGGTATCAATCAACCTGTTGTCGTGGCTCATGTTATCACCTAAGATTAAGTATTCATATAATGTAAACGTCCTTTAGCACTGTGATATGTATGTTTACTTATTGAATTAGTTCATAGATTTACTTATTTTATTAGTTTTTATTTATTTATTTATTTATTTTATTTATTATTATAAACATTTTGTCCTTCAATTTATATACATGTTAATTTATTTCTAGTTTAGGTTTTTATTAATTTAATTATTCCATCTAATATTGACACACTAACATCTGCACTGTGATATTCATGCTCATCAACACTGTGATATGAATGTTTTCTTCGTGCGATTTTGTTATTGTGTTGTCTACACGTTTATTTATTATTAGGTAGGTATGCTTCTTGTCCAGTTGTGAATTTCAATGTTAATTTATTAGTAGCTTTAAGTATTTATTTGGCATTTTCTGCTTTTGTTTATAAACATTTCCACGTACACTTACACTGTGATATATATGTTCACTGGTACTGTGATATTTGTTTGTTTTCACCTTTTAAAATTAGTTATTCTCCATCAACTGTATGTTAGATTAACTTATTATTAGAATATATATATGCACATTTGTTCAGGGTTAAAGTAGGTTTCGCGATGCACAATCACACTTTATGTATCGACCAGCTGATTGGATGAAAAGTTCAAGGCACGTTTACACATAATGTATGTACATACATACCTGTGAATGTTATTGCCCGGCTTTCATACAGTGGGATTCTTCACCACGTCTTGCCCACTTATGCAGGTATCTTCTTCTCTGTTCCTGTTGAGCATGTTACTCTGCCAAGCTCAGAGATTTGTTGTATGCACCTGCAGAAATAAACAATAATAATAATTAATACGATAATTCAAATTATTTAAATAAACATACCCAATTTGTCACCTTTCCGTCGTCTTTCGTTTCGATGATTTGTTTTATTGTGGATGGGTAGCATGTGTCAATCTGACATCCCAAAAATTCCCTGAATTACCCTCAAGGGAAATTCAATAAAAGTAATGCCAAGTCTATGGTTATTTGAAAGGCTAAGAGAAAATAAACAAGGGGGTTCTAGGAGAGGTTTAGAGAGAAGATTGAAATTACTCTCTAGCGGCTTATTTTCATAAACGGCATAGAGAGTTGGAGGAATTAAGTGATCAGAGAAGCGGAACTGAGTTCTATGAACCTAACTGACACTTGATGTACAACCGTCACACAGTACAGTGCAGTATAACGTATAAGTTAAATAATTGGTGAAATAAAATACATTATTACAAAGTAGTACAGTGGATATAGTAAGTCCGAAAAATAGAAAAATTAAAAGGCGAATTACAAAAAATATCCGAAGACAAGGGAATCAAGTAAGAGTGTTATTTTTGTGTTTTGTTTGTCAAGTATTTGAATATCGTGTTTTAATACAGGCTGGAAATAATATCGAAATTCATTGAGGCGATAACGGGGAAGTTTAAGTTCAAAGTGAAGTAAGAAAGTTCCTTTTTGTGTTTGTCAATTAATTAAAGATTATGTTTTAAAACAGGCAAATAACTTTAAACGAAATTCATCAAGGCGATCACGGACCAGTTAAAGAAAGTATTCGTGATCGCCAAAATTGTTGCGAATACCACATAACATAAAATCACCATCTTTGTGCAGTGCCATAAAGCCGCAAATTAAAGAATTGTGGGTTCAATAGAACAGTCGTTACGCGTTTAAATAAAGCAGGGGTCGGAAAGAAATTCGCGCAATTGCCCTTGAGCAATTGACCCCTGGCTTAAATCGACAATTACATAAATAAATTAACGACCAGATTATCGAATAGTTTGCCCTTGAGCAATTGACCCCAATCTCAACGACCGCCATCATTATTAGCGGCCACCATCTTTTTTTTTTGCATTCAAAGAAAGAGTTAGGCCTGGTTTAAATGCAAAACTCAACATTTTCGCAATAATTCCAGCAAAAATACCTCTTCGGAGTTGATTCCTTTTTTTTGTATGCTGCACAAGTTCCTGTAATTTATATCTATAGTTTAAGTAAGCGTGATTTATGTTAATAATTGTTTTCTTTCGCTAAGTACCATTCAGTTGTAAGAAATTTCGTCTCCAGGTCGTCCCATATTAGTTTAAACATTTTTTTTTGTCACTAAAATCTGCCACAAAGGGTAGTAGAACCACCTAAGAAGAGCTCATTTTAGGTAGGGGGTCGGCAAAGTCGTTTTGGTTGCATGGGAAAAAGATACATGCTCGTGGGATCGACATAGGAAACACAGTTTCATTTGTTTTATATAATTTGTGTGTTTAGTTTAAGTAATTCGTTTAGTTCCTTTATAGTTTCAACCGATTTTATATTTTTTATTAGTTATAAGCACATATTCAATTTTTTTTTATGAATAAATCACGCTTCAAAAATCGAGATGGTCAGCGTTCTTTCTGAAGCACCTAGTGCATGATGAAGCAGTAATTTTTAAAATTTTCAGGGGTGCCGAGGGGCGATAGAACTTCTTTGGCGATGATGGTATAATACACTGGTGACATCGTCTGCTTCAAGGGGAAATTCAAAATGGCCGCCGAATTTCCAGGTGGGGAGGGAGAAGGCCATCGCTGAACAACACCGCAGCGCCCTCAGTGTGGTAAGACCCAGTCCGTCCGTAGTAATTGTGACACTTGTTTTAGTTTTCGGCATGTTTTATGTTTTGTTGTAGGCTACGTCGTCTAGCGGGGACAAGAACCACCCCATTCGGCGAGCTTAGCCGTGCTTCGCCAGCATGCCGCGCTCCTCGCTCGCGACTTTCATTCCCTTTCTATTCCGATCCCATCCTAAAGTCCCATCCACATCCCTGCTTCCCATCTTTTATTCACTCCCAGCGCCCTCTATATTCCAGCAACCGGCCTATTACAAGGGACACACAACATCGACGAATCGGACAGAATGTCACGATAGACAGCTATAACTTTGAGGTAGTTCGGGACTTTGTCTACCTCGGCTCCGCTATTAACTCTGAAAATGACATCACATCAGAAATCAAGCTAAGAATTACACTTGCCAACCGCTGTTACTTTGGCCTAAGAAGGCAATTGATTAGTAAGGCCTTGTCGAGAAACACCAAGGAGACTCTATATAAGACCCTCATCATCCCAGTCCTGTTTTATGGCGCAGAATCATGGACGTTGTCAAAAGCGGATGAAGATCTCCTTGGGCGCTTCGAACGCAAAATTCTTCGAGTGATTTTCGGTCCCGTTTGCGTTGACGGGCTTTGGAGGAGGAGAACTCTACGAGCTGTACAGCGACATCGACTTGGTCAGAAAAGTACGTATCAGTCGACTAAGATGGCTAGGACATGTAGAGCGAATGGACACCAACGCTCCGGCCCGAAGAGTCTTCGATTCCAACCCGGAGGGACAACGCAGTAGAGGAGGACCTCGTGGCGCGCACAAGTGGAAGGGGACCTCAACCAACTTGGAGTGCGCAACTGGAGGCAGTTAGCCAAAGATCGTGCTAACTGGAGAGGCGTGTTGGTTGAGGCCCAGGTCCACCCCGGACTGTAGCGCCATCTAAGTAAGTAAGTAAGTAAGTGCAACAGGGACCACAAGCATGGGGAGTGTCCTTTGGGAAGGGATAGAGTAGAGGATCGGGGCCAGCTCTCGTGTGTACTCTGCAAAAGCTCAATTTCAAGGGATGTCCCAAGTATCAGCAGGTCAAACAGAATGTGTTGGCTCGGAAACAGAGGTCCGAAGAAGAGAAGGGTTGAAAGAGTCGCTCGTTCTCAAATTTTGTTGCACCCAATGTGTCATTTGCCCAAATGGTATCTGGACCCGGTAAGGCAAATACAAAAACCGCACCAAAGGCTCCAACGCCTGAAGCGGATCTGGATTTGAAAGCGATCCTTCCGTCAATGCACGGAAAGATCGACAAATTCCAGAATCAGTTAAATGAGCAAGCGGATCGAATAGACGTTATCTATTCGACGCTGTTTGCTGAGTCAACCGCGCCATAAATATGATGGGTACGCTGGACGAGGTAAAACTAAAGATCCTTGCGTTGAATGTTAATTCAATGATCAGGATCGAGAGAAGGATCAATGTTTCCAATCTGTTGAAAGCCGAAAAGCCAGATGTACTTTTGGTTATCGAAACTAAGCTAACTCCGAAGCACAAAGTGGGCTATAGAAATTACAAGGTAGTTAGAAGAGATCGACCCAACTCCAGTCAAGGAGGCGGTGTCGGTATCTTAATACGCAGAGACTTGCGCCATAGGGTCATATATAGCAGGGACGTGCGTAGGTTCCGGGTGTTGGAAGCGTGCATCGTGTGCATTCCCCTCCATAGCCAGAGGCGGGTGTATGTGGTGTCACTTTACGCACCTGACGCACCCCAACCCATTATATTTTTAAATGAGCTCGAGACACTTTTTCGTTGCTTACAGCTTCAATCGGAGGACAATTATTACTTTTTGGGCGGAGACCTTAATGCTAAACATGCGGCATGGGGAAATGATACTCCGAACACTAGGGGCAACGAGTTTCACGACTGGTGGCGTCATAATATGTGTAACGATTCTTTTATCGCTATGTATTTTGACAGACCAAGATTCTTGTATCTTGACTGTCAGTGGTATTGCTGATGGTACATCAGAACACCCAATCGAGAGAATATTAAATTGGCAGCTCCAAGCAGACTCACTTGGAATAATTAAATTAAAGTCTTGAACAACTGCTTGATAAAATCTGGCTTCCAGCTTTTATTTTGGTACTAAAAAAAAATAAATAGGTGGCGCAACAGGCGGGTGACACCCAAGGCCTAGCTTCTCGCAACCATTCGTTTTGTGTGAGTTTCTATTTTTGGGACGAATGGAAGGGACCTACAATTTTATGCCGAGTCCGAACGGCTGAATTGAGAAGCTTTTTCATGACAGTCATACTCTCGGATGTTTGTCAGACGTTCGCGAGAGGTGGCGCAGTAGAAAAAAACTTTAAGATGTAATTTGGGTTTTTCCGGGGATCGAACCTGGGATCCCTCGAACAGTAGTCCAACACACTAACCACTGTGCTACCCTTTATTTTGGTACTATTTATATGAAAAAATAGTACCATGTCATATGTTAGTCTAAGCATTATTTTTCTTATTTTGGTACTATTTATATGAAAAATAATGCTTAGACTAACATATGACATAAACATGAACTTATTCTAAAGCGATTGCATAACCTATGACATAACTATGACTTATTCTAACATGATTGCCAAAGTGCTTTCGCGACAAAACCGGGGGTAAATTTTATTATTTGTTGTGTTACTTAACATGACTGCAGCTGGTGTAGTGCAATATGAGATATAATAATTATTTAATATGGGGCATGCTGTTCGCTGTATAATTGTATCTAGGGTGTATTGCGATATGTTGGAAAATGTATCTTCGATGATATAATATTAATTCCTATGGCTAAATATAATAATTTTATTCTAAAACTAAACATCCTGCCCCTCGCTGATGATCCTCGGATTATCAGATGTAATCGTTAAGGAGTTTCTGGGTTTTGGTATTGGTTTGGCCGTCGTCCTTTTGCAACTCGTTTGTTTGTGTTTCGACTGTATATATATTACAACTGCAACCGCTAAGAGTAGTCCGCAGGAACCCACGATGGTGTGCCGGATGTTATGATGATGAAGCTGGTTAGGAAGTTCTGTTTGCTGGGCCTTAATTTGGTCACGCAGGCCTTCAAGTTCTGTGATCTGTGTGCTGACATTGGTCGTATAATGATGAAGTGCTGCCAACCGTGTCACGTTGGGTAGACTTATAGCTTGGAAGAATCTGGTTTGTGATACACGAATATTGCTGGAATATATACGGTGAGCCTTCAGCGTTAAGTAATTTTGCCTTACGACACAGCTTGGTTGCAGTTTTAGGAGGCCGGTTCCACTGATTGTTAGAAGCGATGGTTGACTGTCACATACTACATTCAATAGGGTTTCATTAATGACGGCATAGATCCATTCGTTGGTGTTTGGAATTTTTGACCAAACTGGAGTTGTTTCAACTATCCTTAGTCTGCATGTTGACAGCGATGGTATATTATTGAGCAGGTTGACTTCACACAAACTGATATTTGATCCTCGGCGGTAGATTGGATGGGTTTGAGTGCACAGATACCTTTCGTTCGCTATAATGGTGCATGATGATAAATCATCGTTGGATAATGGATAATACTCATCTTTATGAGCATTTACTGCAATATATGATGATGATGGTTCTATGGTGATAAGAGTGTTGTTTGTAATCGCTGGAATTGGAATGTTCTTGAACATCGTGAATTCTTCTCGTCCTATTAGAGGTAGACTAATTCCGAATATTACATGGTTGCTCATGATTCGTCCTTCCGTTGCCATAAGTTTGTATAGTGCTTGTATATTGTTTAGTTCAAACGGGAGGTGAAGATCTGATGGTAGATGATTTTTAATTTTGATGGCTTCTTCCTTCAATTGGTGTGGTGAAATCAATAAATAATTGGTTTTTGCATGATGAGTATCTGCTAGTACGGTAAGAATAGATGATTGTGTCCGTTGTATGTTAGTAATTAGAAGTGTAGTGTATATAGCCCATGATGAGAATAATTGTTGAACCTTTATTTGACATGAGTTTTCGGTGAGGTTATGTATGCGATTGGTGATTTGTTCCAGTTGCGCAACCAGTAAGTTATGCTGGTGGTTTATAGCTGCTTGGTTTTTTGTCATGATGTTCACAGTGGAGTCTAATATTGACGTGTGGTTCTTGAATAACTCAAGAAGATGATTTTCATTGACGTACACCTTATCAATATTAGCAGCTATTTCTTCAGCGTATCGAGAATCAATAACTCCGAAAAGTGCGTTAGCGATGTTGCCGATGGCGTCCACAGCTCCTCTTTTTGCCTTTTGTGGTCTAGGCTGAGATTGATTGATAAGTACTTTATCTTGATCAGTGAGTTGTTGAAGGATGTACTGAATTTCTTGAATAACTTGCGTGCATATTGCTGTACTTTTTTCGAGGGCTTGAAACTCTCTTCGATATGGCTCAAGGTCGTAATAAATGACTAAGTTCCATTGGTTAGCCACCAAATTTACAGTTCCTTGATTAAAAAAGTGTATTCCGGGAGTTGGGTCATATTTCGTAATCTCCACTCCAGTGTTTCCTCTTACCACTGGCGCTAGTAAGCACACTAAAAGGGTGGTAAGCAACGTTGATGCAAACTTACGAGTTTTCTTGGCGGATCCGTTTGATTTATCTGATAGTGCATCGGAACTTGTTGGCTGATTTGCTCTTTTTCGATCCCGAGCGGCTACAGATGACTGGTTCTGAGTTAGACAGTCACCTGCTGGTAGTTTTTCTGAGTCTTTCAGTTCGTCCTTGACAAGTGGCGCTAGTTTATGTATTGGTCGCTTGAGAATTTCTGATTTTGTGCGAACATCAGCGACTTTAATAAATCCGTCAGTACCATGGTATACCTTTACAATTTTGCCAAGCGGCCACTTCATTATAGGGATGTTGTCTTCTTTGATGATGACGATTGTGCCGATTTCGACATTTGATGATGACGTCTTCCACTTGCTTTTGTGTTGCAGCTCGTTCAGGTACTCCTGAGACCATCGTTTCCAGAATTCTTCTTTGATATGAGAGACTATTTTCCATCTACTGGTTCCTCGTACTGGTTCCTCGTACTGGTTCTGCATGCGGATCGGCTATAGCCCTATAGGCTTTCCTATTAGAAAGTGGCCTGGGGTTAGTGCAGTTAGATCATTTGGATCAGTAGAGAGGGCGGTGAGTGGCCTTGAATTCAGGATAGCTTCTGCCTCTATACTCAGGGTGCACAGCTCTTCATAGGTTAATGATGCTGAGGCGATCTTGCGCTGAAGCAAATGTTTTGCTGATTTGACGGCCGCTTCCCATAAACCTCCGAAATGAGGAGCCCTTGGAGGGATGAAATGGTATTCTATTCCTCTCGAATTGCAAGTGGTAGATATTTGATCTTGAGTCTTGGCTGAGTATATTGCCGTTTGTAACTCGGTTAATTGATTCCTAGCGCCGACAATGCCCTTGCCGACCAATAAACCTCTTTAATGCACCGATAAACGCGTCTGTGAATAGATCGCTGACGACTTCAATATGAACGGCCTTCGTACTAAAACAGCAAAATATTGAAAGGTAGCTCTTTTGTGGACGGCTGCCCCTCGAACGGTAATGAATCCATATTGGGCCGCAAAAATCCACGCCGCAGTTGATGAAAGGACGCTCTGGTTGAACTCGATGGGTTGGTAAGTTGCCCATCATCTGAGAGTACATTTTTGGCTTAGCCCTGATGCAGTCTGTGCATTGCTGAACGATTGAACGCGCTATGTTCTTTCCTTTGATCGGCCAAAAGCGTTTTCTAGTTATAGCTAATAACCCTTGAGGTCCCACGTGCAAATTTTCAGAGTGGATATCTGTCATCAACATTTTCACGAACGGGTGGCTATAAGGTAATAATGTTGGATGCTTTGCGTCGTAAGATAAAACCGATGCATGTAACCTTCCTGCTACCCGCAGGAGATCGTTTTCGTCCAAGAAAACAGAGAGCCCGATTAGTTTACTCTTTGTGTCTAGATCCTTGTATTTCTTTAAGTGAAGAATGTCTGCCTTGAATTCGCATTTTTGAATGTGCCTTATAATGAGTTGAAGAGCGTTATCGAGTTCTGCAATTGTTAACGGCGAGATTGGTTTAGACAGCTGTGAATGTGAATGTCGCAGCGCATGGATCTTGGCACGGAATTGACCATTTTTAATCAAATTTATGAAACGTAGACAATAGGCTATTACCCTTTTTAGCTTAGAAAATGAGTTCGAATGCTTAATTTGTTCCAACTAGCCTTCTGGGGTTCCCACGCTGACTGGTAAAGCTGTTTGTTTTCTTTCTTCCGCACACGGGCTGTGTCTTGCATACGGTGGTGGCCATATTGATTCCTTCCCGCTTAAGAATTTGGGACCGTAGAACCACAAGTTGTGTTCTTGTAATTTTTCTGGGGTGATTCCTCTTGATAAGACATCCGCTGGATTTTCGTTTGACCGGACGTGTCGCCACTGCATGCTGCTAGATAATCTTTGAATAGTTGCGATGGGACGACCTACTAAGGCCTGGAATGATTGTGCGTCCGAGTTGATCCAGTCGAGCACTATCTGGGAGTCCGTCCAGAAATATATAGATCCTCCATCAATCTGTAGATCGGATTTCACTCGGCTAGCTAATTCTACTGCTAATAAGGCAGCACATAATTCAAGTCGTGGGATAGTCAATGATTTTATTCCTGAAGCAGTCTTGGTGCCACTCTGGATTTGGAACAAAGCAGGCGTACTATTATCGTGCCATCCTTGTTAATGGACCTTATGTACACGGCAGCACAATAGGCCTTCTCGGATGCGTCAGCAAATATGTGGAGTTGAACTGACGTGGGAACACCTTGGGCAAATACATGCCTTGGTATTCGAATTTGATCTAATGCTTGTAACTGTTTACGATACGTGCACCACCTAGTACACATTTCCACTGGAAGGGCAGCATCCCAATCATATTTTATTTCCCATAATCCTTGAAGAAACAATTTGGCTACGATCACCACCGGTGCAACAATGCCGAGTGGATCAAAAAGTTTTGCTATATCAGATGCCACTGATCTCTTGGTGACTCGTTTTTGTGGTTCGCAATTAATTTTTATACTGAATACATCTGATTTTGGCAGCCATATCAATCCAAGTGTTTTCACACATCCTTCATGATCGTCAAAACTAATTTCCTGATCCTCCAGTGGTATGTTTTCTAGTAATTGTTTGTGATTTGCGCTCCATTTTCTCAATTTGAATCCCCCTTCTTGAAGGAGTGCTGATAATATTGTCTGAATGTCCCTCGCCATTGGTATACTATTTGCACCAGTCATTGCGTCATCTACATAGAAGTCCCTCTGTAATGCCTTTGAGCCTAATGGGTAGGTAGCTTCATTATCTTGAGCCAACTTCTGTAGACATCTAGTTGCCAAGTATGGGGCTGTTGTTGTTCCGTGGGTTACCGTGTTGAGGCGATAGCATTTGAGGGGTTCGTTTGAATTTGCTCTCCACCAGATTAACTGGTACCATCTGTCTTCTGGATGTAGCCGTATCTGCCGATACATTTTTTGAATATCGGCCTTAATTACATATTTTGGTAGCCTAAAAAGCATCAAAATTGTGAACAGCTCGTCTTGGATAGTTGGACCTGCATGCAAAATGTCATTTAAGGAGATATTTGTTGACGTCTTTACTGCTACTGTCAGGCTTAATCACTCCATGATGTGGCAAGAAACAATGTGGTGTCTTGAGTGAATTGTAGTTAATTTCGTCCATGTGTCCCAGGTTCTTGTAGTCATCCATGAAGTCAACGTATTGTTTCGTAAGCGTAGAACCTACTCAATGCTATGTCCATGGAAGCACCCAATTTCGTTGGTTCTGTGGAGAAGGGTAACCTTACAGAAAATCGTCCTGACTCGTCTCTTTTTGCCGTCTGGTTGAAATGTTCCTCGCAATGTTGCTCTGCTAATGTCCGTTCTGAATTAGACACCGGTAGTTTTTCGATTTCCCAGAATCTTTCAATTGCTTGTTCTAGCGATTCATCTTGCGTAAAAACGCCACACGTCGCAGGCATGGTTGATGCCTCACCAACCCTACCCGTAACAATCCATCCAAGGAGTGTGTTTTGAAGCAATGGGAGCTCATTTCCTAATTTTATTTGCCCAATGCACAGAAGTTGATGGAAGTATTCAGCTCCGATAAATAGATCAATGCGGCCGGTTTCGTTGAATTGGGAATCTGCCAGTCTGATATTCTTTGGTATCTGCCATTTAGAAATGTCGAATGACTGTGAGGGTTGTGGAGATACTATTTGCGGCAAAACGATCGCTTCTATCCTTGTTGAATAGCCGGTTACATCGGATAATAACTCAACATTTGCCCTAAGATGAGTCTCGCGTCTTGATTGTCCTATACCGTTCACAATTGTTGTGTTACGTGTGAGTGGTATCTCCAGTTTGCGCATCATTCTCTCCGTAATAATATTGACTTGTGAACCGGAGTCCAGGAGAGCACGACAGGGGACACTGGTTCCATTGTTATTTACTAGTTTCACTAATACGGTGCTTAGGAAGATGTAGCCTTGTTTTGGACTATTGTCAGCTGCCGTTAGCGAACTATTGGGTTGAGAGATGTTTGTTACATTATTTGCACGTAGAGCTACACTGGCTATGTTTGAGGAAGACGGAATTTGCTGCGGTAAAGTTGCGTTTGTTGAGTTGGTTGAGTCTGTTCGCCGGCTCTTTTTGTTGATTGTTTTGTTTGATGTGTCTCTGCCGGAACCTGACGGGGTCTGAACTGCATTGTCCAGATGTAGAAGTGTATTGTGTTTATTCGAGCAATGTCTGCATCCCCGAGACAAACACTTTGATGATGTGTGTCCTTCCCTTAGGGAATTAATACAGTTGTTCGATTTCTTCACCAGCGCCAACCGTTAATATGGTGTCATTTGCAAGAACATGTTGCAAGCGAACAAATGATGATCTCCTTTGCAACATTTGCACGAATAGGCACTGTGTTGTATTAATGTCGTTGCTAGAGACCTCTGAGCGGCCAATCTTCGTTCATTACTCTTTGCCTTACAGCCCAATGCTTCAAGTGATTGAAATCTTGTCTCTAGAAATTTAAGAAACTCGGACAATGGTTGTAGAAATTTTGGTTCCTTGATGGATTGCTCCCACAATGTGTGTGTGTGTTGGCGTCTAGTTTTTTTACTAGAACGTGGAGGAGCATTGGATGTGTAGATGTAGTCGACTCCCATGCCTTGTAATGCTAGCAGGCATTCTTGAGTCGTGTCGTGGATGAATTTGATTGATGCAGCGCTCTCAATGGTTGATGCTGTTTGGGCCATTAGTTTATTGAGAACAGCAGTTACCAGCAACCGCTTGTTTTCGAATCGATCGTTAATTATCCTCCAAGCTGCGTCATAGTTTTCCTCTGTTGGTACCATATGACGTATCAACTTTTCTGCTTCGCCAGTCACACTTGTTTTTAAATAGTACATTTTTTGGCAATTTGCCATTGGTTGTCGGTGAACTAGTTCGGCAAACAGATCATGAAACTGCCGCCATTTCATGTATTCGCCATCGAATTTTGGCAAGACTATGTTCGGCAGCTTGAGTGGGCTTGATTGGTTGACTGAACTGCTTTGGACGGTTAATTGTTCTTGTTGATTAAATAATTGGTAGAGGCTTACAAGTTTTCCTTGTGCCACTTCCTCCAAGTTAAAAAATTGCTGAGCATCGTACCCGCTGAGTTCTGGGTCTGCTGACTGCTCATGTATTTGACTGTGCAGTTGTTGTATGTCGTCCCAATGACGTTCTATCATTCGTATCTTGAGCTGATAAAACTCTTTTGGCTTATTGGCAAGCTCGCTGGGAATGGCTCTGTACAGGCCTTCTATTGCAGCTTGCTGTCTTCTTATCAAGCCTGCTATGTTGGAGCCGTTTTGTAACGATTGGCGTGCAGGAATGTCTGGTTTAGCTCCTGCCTTGCCCATTTCTTCAAAAGCATCAGCAGCCGATGCTCTCTCTTGAATTTTGGGATATGCACCCTTTTCTCTAGTGGTTTTGTCCAATGCTGTTGCCCCCAAAGTTTCAAGACCTGACGAGATTGAATCTTGGCTTTCTTCGGGATGAATTAGAGCTGTGTCAATCGTGATTGATTCGTTCTTTTTGACCCGATCACAATAAAGTATTGGTGATTGCAATCACATAACCTCAAGTCAATCGTTCATGGAATCAATACTTTTGTTCTGACTGGTTCATTTATCTCGGTTAGCCAGTAAAGAAAGAACGAAACAACACAATCCAAAAATCAATCGTTCACAGAGTCAATACTTTTGTTGCGCATCTGACTCGTTCATTTTGCTCGGTAGCGAGTAAAGAACGAACGACACAAGCCCCAAATCAATCATTCACTAAATCAATACTTTTATTGCGCATCTGACTTGCTATTTCGGAGAGCAACAAATAAATCGCTTGATTTGAAGATTTCTTGGACGTTTGTTAATCCACTGGCATCGTAGCCATCCTTTGATGGAATTTGTTACTTTATGTCTTGATAGAAAGAAGACGAATCATATTTTGGGATATATGCTATATTTATTTCGAAATGTCACCAGAAAGCCCTAAAATATTAAAAATTTGAGTGATTTTTTTTTCGCTTGGAAAAATTAAGATTTTAGGGCTTTCTGGTGACATTTCGAAATAAATATAGCATATATCCCATAATATGGTTCGTCTTCTTTCTATCAATCTCTATCTCTTTTTTTATTGTCTCTGTCTTTAGCTAAACATGTTTTGAAGCTTTCATAAGTGATTCACTCTTACAATCTATCAGAATGTATCTGTCTCTACCGAAACAAAATTGAACGAATGATTGTATTGAAATTGAAAGGAGCAATACAATACTCTCTCATTCTCATCTGTCATGGAATGATTGAATGATTGATTGATATGACCGAATCATTTTTTGAACCAATACTTGAACGATTCGATCATTGAATTTGAACGATTGACACAGCTCTAGGATGAATTGCTTCCAGGATAGCCTTCAATTCGTAATAAGTAGTATGCACTTTTTTTGGTAAATTCCCAGTTAGGTATGGAGTGTCTGGTTTGATCTGGTGTTAAATTCGTTGATGAGTTGATGAAAATTCCTGCCAGATCTCTTCTATTCTTTTTAGTCGTTCGACCTTATACGTCTGGGTTTTCCTGCTCGGGCCGTCCTTTCCAACATTAGTTTTGAGCTTGATAAGCTCATCCGCCAACGCCTTTTGTCTCGCGACCGCTATGAAGAGATCGGTTTCATCCATCATAGTTGCGTTGTAATCCCACCAGTGTTCAAGCCCTGGATCACGCTTGTGAATTGTGTGTTTAAAATTGATTGAAGAAATTGAAGATTAAGTATGCCCTGATGGCCTTGTCAGTGTTTAGCCCTGACAACGCTGTTGTTATTTTGTCTTGTGATTGCTCCTTACCGCTGGTGGGGGGAAACAAATCACGTCGGGGTCACCAAAAAATGTAACGATTCTTTTATCGCTATGTATTTTGACAGACCAAGATTCTTGTATCTTGACTGTCAGTGATATAGCTGATGGTACATCAGAACACCCAATCGAGAGAATATTAAATTGGCAGCTCCAAGCAGACTCACTTGGAATAATTAAATTAAAGTCTTGAACAACTGCTTGATAATATCTGGCTTCCAGCTTTTATTTTGGTACTATTTATATGAAAAATAATGCTTAGACTAACATATGACATAAACATGAACTTATTCTGAAGTGATTGCATAACATATGACTTAACTATGACTTATTCTAACATGATTGCCAAAGTGCTTTCGCGACAAAACCGGAGGTAAATTTTATTATTTGTTGTGTTACTTAACATGACTGCAGCTGGTGTTGTGCAATATGAGATATAATAATTATTTAATATGGGGCATGCTGTTCGCTGTATAATTGTATCTAGGGTGTATTGCGATATGTTGGAAAATGTATCTTCGATGATATAATATTAATTCCTATGGCTAAATATAATAATTTTATTCTAAAACTAAACAATATGATTGAGTACAAACTTGAGTTGTACGCGACGGATTTCCCGTCTTTCCCTAGAGAAGGTTCTTTCTTGGACTTAGCGCTAGTTGACGAAAGACAAGAATTGACAGACACAGATCGACGAACGCGGAACTGTTTACGAACGGTTGAGTACGATAGTGACCACTACGGACTCGCCGTCGTAATACGGATCTAATAAAAAACACGTTGTGTTAATCAGCACACTTCAGATTTTATTATAAAGAAATTTGACAGCAAGTGACTTATAAGCTAAAGTAGTAAAAAGTATAGGTATATGCTAGGTGGCGTTGCAAACAATTACTGGCACAGGGTGCGTATGAAATTATATAAATAATATTTTGATATAATTTTGCAACACCCTCACTATAGCAAAATATTACAATTCGGAAATCCCCAATATCTCTTTGAAATAGTAATGCTTAACAGGACTTAAGCTTTTTGTTAACAAATCAGCTGGCATATCAGCTGTCCCCAAATATTCAATTTTGATTATTTTATTTGACACAGCTTCTCTAATAAAATGATGCCGAATATATATGTGTTTGGACCTTTTATGCAATACTGAATTTGCGGAGAGCTTTTGTGCACTCTGATTGTCATTATATAATTTAACAGGGTATAAACTATCCGTAATTTCACATTTTAAATTTCTTAAATACATAGCTTCCTTACAAGCTTCAGAAATAGCCATATATTCGGCTTCTGTACTAGACAGAGCTACCTTTTTTTGTTTTTTACTTTCCCATGAGATAGCAGAACCAGCCATTTTAAAACAAAATCCAGTGTATGATTTTCTGTCTATGACATGACTTGCCCAATCGGCATCAACAAAACCCTCTAGTTCTGCATTCCCATTCACATTTCAATCCATAATTCTTAGTAGTTTTTAAATATTTTAAAATTCGTTTAGCACATTTCCAATGAACACTAGTAAAACAATTATTGAATTGACTTAAAAAGCTAACAGAGAAAGCAATGTCTGGTCTTGTTAAGACTGCCAAATACATCAGGCTACCAATGAGTTGTTGGTATGGAAGTTGCGATTCACAAACATCTCCTTTAACTAAATTAGCTTTAACCTCCATAGGAGTTTCAGCGTTATTACAGTCTGACATATTAAATTTACTTAACAACTCATTGACATACTGTTCCTGGTCCAGAGTAACAATACCTCGTTTTTTATCTATGTTGACCCTCATACCCAGACATTGTTTTACCTGACCTAAATCTTTAATCTTAAATTTGGAACTTAATACATTTTTCAAGTTTTTCGTTTCAGTTTCAGTATTAGAGAAAATAAAAAAATCATCTACGTATAGTGCTACTATAGTTCTATTTTTTTTGTTAGTTTTAGTAAACAAGCAAGGCTCCAATTGAGATTTTGTATAGCCAAATTCAGTTAAACAATCATATACCCTTTTGTACCATGCTCTTGAAGACTGTTTTAGCCCATATACTGCTCGTTTAAGCTTTAAAACTTTAGAATTATTACTAGCATCAAATGGAAGACCTTCAGGCTTGGACATAAAAACATCTTCTTCAAGAAAGCCGTTCAAAAAAGCAGTGGTGACATCTAAATGAGTTATGTCTAAATTCATTTTAACCGACAAAGCAAATAATAGTCTTAAAGTAGAATGTCTTACTACTGGCGAAAAAGTTTCGTCATAATCGATACCTGGTTTCTGCGTAAAGCCCTTAGCCACTAATCTTGCGCGGTAACGGACGTTGTTCTTATCGTCGTATTTCTTCTTGAAGACCCATTTGCTCTGCACTATAGTCGCATTTTCTGGAGCATCCACAAACTCCCACGCCTCATTGTCCTCGAATGATTTCAGCTCTTCCATCATCGCATGATTCCAATTGTCTTTTTCTGCTTCATTCATTGCTTCACTTAGTGTAATCGAACCCATGGCCACAGTGGGTTTGGTGACACATAGGTTTGATATACCGTATCTTTCAGGTTTTTGTGTCTGCCTAACTGGTCTTGATGAATTATTTGTGATTTCAGGAACTGTTGGCGAATCATCAGGAACACTAACACCGTGACGAGATTCATAATCGCTAGTACCTTCCACTGATACATTTTCATCCTTCACATTGTCAGTGCTCTCTTCGTCCACGCAATCGTTCACGCACTGGTCGATGCTCACTTTCTCAAACATGTCGATTTTCACTTTTTCCCCCACTGAATCCATAGTCTCATTCTTCTCGTTGTTGTCATCCATGATAACATTTATTTTTGCATAGCCGTCCTTTTCTTGCTTTAAGTCTTCAATCACGATGACATCTCTACTAGTTGTAACTGTATTGTTGTTTGGGTTATAAACTCTGTACCCTTTCACGTTTTCCGAGTACCCAACTAGTATATGCTTCTTAGATTTCTTATCCCATTTTAATCGTTTTTCCTTAGGTACGTGCACCATGACTAAACTACCGAATATTCGAAAATGACTAACGTCTGGCTTACGATTAGTCCAAACTCATAAGGAGTGTTGTCTCCTAGGCCGGAAGCAACCGATCTGTTCCTTAAGTAAACCGACGTGTTTACTGCTTCTGCCCAAAATCGTTTTTCTAGATTGGCATCGAACAGCAAACACCTTGCTTTTTCAACTATGGTGCGATTAAGTCTTTCACATAGACCATTTTGTTCCGGCGTATAAGGATTGGTTTTCTGGTGCAAAATTCCAGCCTTCTCCAGAATTCCTTCAAATTCACTGCCACAAAATTCGCCGCCATTATCCGTCCTTAGACATTTAATTTGTTTTCCTTTTTGATTTTGTACCATATACATAAATTGCTTGAAACGAGAAAAAACTTCGCTTATTGTTGGTCCAAATAAAACGCGCGAATAAATTAATTCAATTTAACGTTTTATTCAGTATAACAATTTAAACTTAGAAATTTTAATTTTAATTTACAATGTGCGATTTAGTGTGCGCTTTTACTTCCTACCGATCTCACGTTCTCCTTTCTTCTGCCATTATACCCTATTCTTTCTTTTACAAATAAATTACCAACCTCTTCCTTTTCTTCCTAATGTATTTAGCGCCATCTATGCGCAGAGGGATGTAATGTAGCTTTGGTTGTGCGCTACTACACAAAAGTGTGAAACGTCAATGGAACGATTGGCAAATGAAATTTAATCAACAAAACTCGTTTATTTAAAAATTAACATTAAACATTAACAAAAGGAAATTCACAAAAATAGATATTAATTAGAGAACACGTCTGGTGTCTGGTCAGAATGAGATCGGATAAGATTGCAGCTGCCGAATATGTCGCGCCGAAACCAGATGCATTAAAAATCTCTTTAGCATCTTAAGCGCCCCATGTCGTCAGTATTATGTTGATGATAAATTAGTCGTCACAGTAATGTCGAATATCTCGCCATCTACATTCTGATCGCTACATCACCCCCTTCCCAGCGCAGCGAACCAGTTTGACAGCTAATGAGTAATGACAGACTATTCGTCTTTAAATGGTTTAATTCGATCTATGGCGACCGACAATGTTTTCCCACCTTTTTCAATAATAAATTGTTTTCGTAGTTTTCTTATTACCTTAAAAGGACCCTCATAAGGAGATTCTGGTGCTCGTTTTACTTTGTCGCTTCTTACCAGCACTTGGCTGCATGTATTTAAAGAGCTAGGGAGGTGGATAGAAGTTTGTGTTGTTTTCCGTGTTTGTAGTGTTAGAGCCGGGATGTTTTTAAAAAAAACATTTTAGTTGTTCAACAAAATTGAATTCGTTAGAATAATCTGTGCTCGATGAAGAAAAATCTTGTGGCACTTTAATAATTTCTCCGTATAGGAGTTCGGACGGTGAATGCTGTATGTCCTCTTTGGTAGTTGTGCGAATTCCGAGTAGGATTAAAGGAAGTGCTTGTGACCAGTTTATTTTGTCTCCAAAGGCCCGTATCGACGTTTTTAATTGGCGATGGAACCTTTCCACCATACCATTGGCCTGTGGGTGGTAGGCTGTAGTGCGTACGCGTGTCGTGCCAAGAAATTTTGTCAATTCACTGAACAACTTAGACTCGAATTGTGAGCCTTGGTCAGTGGTTATTGTGTTCGGCACCCCGAAGCGAGAAACGTGCTCATGGACATATGTTCTTGCTATAGTTTCCGCGGTTATATCCCTAATGGGATAGGCTTCAGGCCATCTGGAGAATCTATCTACTATTGTTAGTAAATATTTGTAGTCGTTAGATGGAGGTAGCGGACCTACGATGTCCAAGTGAATGTGCTGAAATCTACCTGCCGGAATTTTTATCTGATCGGTTGGCGATTTCGTGTGTTTTTGCACTTTTTCTTTCTGACATGCCATGCAATTCTTAGCCCATGTGTTTATGTCATGGTTCATTTTTGGCCAGAAGTACATTTTTCCGATTTTCTTTCGCGATGCTCTGATTCCGGGATGTGCAAGGGAATGTTTTGCGTGGAAAATAGTTTTCCTTTTGCCTTGAGGGACGTATGGTCTATTGGTTTCGGTAGATGTTTCACACCACAAGGAGATATTGAAAGCAGGTATTTTAATGAATTCCAGTTTTATGCTGGACTGTGCATTATGCCCAAATCACAACGGCGCTTTGCCGCTTGCGTGCGTTGACAGGCGTTTAAGAAACTTTACCGTACTTTATGTCAACGCACGCAAGCCGCAGTTTTCCAAAACTAAATGCCGCTTCAGAGCTTTGGAGCGTTGAGAGACTAGAGTATGAGAAATTGAAAGTTCTGTTTGGTTTATGTTAATATACCCCAATTCAGAGCAGAATGCAAGTCTACTCCTTTTTGCTTATACCTGTTATTTTTAATGCACGATTTAAGAGGAAATTTGTTCAAAATAGTAAAAAATTCATAAATAAATAACAGTTATTGTATTTTCACTTTTCTTGTCGTGGAATATTTTTGTGGCAGAATTGTCTGGTGCATGAAATGTACATAGATACGCAGGTACAAGCCTTCCCATGAAAGTCCTTTCAGGCGAGACAGGTAGATGTTTAGTTTGGTTGAGAAAATGTGGATAAATTACACCGAAAATCCCTTCCCTTTAAATTGTGAATTGATTACTTTGTGGAATACTTGAAAAACGATTTAAGTGTGCAAGATTACCAAATGGCCAGCATATTTTATCTACGCTGTGGAAAGAAGTTCAGTCACTAAAATACAGATTTTGTTAAAAACTTGCCTTGGCTATTTAAAAAAAAAAATAAAAATTTATTAATAAATTCTCAAATATGGATACCGACGATCTACTCGATTTTTCAATTCATATTTATATTTTATTTCAGTTATATTTATACATCTGGTGGTATGCTGGACATTCATTCGGACGATTGCGACCGCAGGTACTTTTTTTTGTTTTTTTTTTTTTTTTGATGCGCCAATGGATGTGGTAATCTTCTAAAGATGCGGTAGCCCGTGCTACCAACATGCACGATTCGCAAACCCGAATAATCGATGCCGGGAGTGCGCCTAAACGTACTAATCCACACCCCACACACTTCAACCACTCTCCCCGCGGGACTGCCGTTAGGTATTACTTCGCGGGGTCAGTCTAAAATTGTCCATGCATTGTAGGAAGTCTGGTCTCCTTCTTGAACGCTGAACCTTGCGTCGAGCTTGCAAACATTTTCTCCGAAGTGTCTTTATTTCCTCGTTCCACCAGTAACATGGCGGTGCCTTCCTGCTGTTTGTTCTTCTAGGCATGGATGCGTCGCACGCGGTAGTGATGGTGTTTGTGAGGTGATGTGCGAGGGTCTCCGCTGTTCCATTTCTCGTTAGGTTGCCGTTCAACATCTCTTCGAATGTTTCCTTATCGAAGTTTCTGTCGTTCCATTTTGGGCCCGTAAGTTTAGGGGGAACGACTGGTTTCCTTCCTTTTATTTCCATTACTATCATTTGGTGGTCACTGTGTGAGTATTCCTCACTGACTCTCCACTTTATGGTTCTCATGATAGACGTACTCACAAGGGTGATGTCGATGATAGAGCCTATCCCAGCCTTCCTGTACGTATTTGCTCGACCCTTGTTGGCGATACTTATCGATAGGGGAGCGAATGTTTCCAGTAGGGCCTGTCCTCTGGTATTAGTGAGTCTGCTGCCCCATTCCGTAGCCCACGCATTAAAATCGCCACCTATAACCACTGGGGTTCTCCGAAGAGCGTCCGAGGTTAGATTGTCCAGCATTTGTTGGTATTCATTGGACGTTAAGCTGGGTCGGGCATAGCAGCTGTAGAAATGAATCCCGTTTATTTTCGCCCGCACGAAGCCTTCCGTTTGTTCGCTTGTGTCTTCGAAAGCATAGCGTCCACATATCCAGATTGCCGTTTGTTTTGCCTTGTCGCAGATCCAGTTATTGTTCTCGTCGGGACACTTATAGGGTTCGCTAATCATGATGACGTCCGCCCTTTCGTCCTTGGCCGTTTGTGCTAGGATGTCCTGGGCTACTCTACAGTGGTTGAGGTTTATCTGTAGAATCTTCATGGTCTCTTGTTAGTGATAGCTCTCCGAAAAACCGGGCATTTGTTACTGCCAGCTACATGCTTCGCGTCATCTGGATTGTCTCTCTTGCAGAGCATACAGAATGGTTCCTTGTCACAGTTCTTTGCTATGTGGCCTTCTGTCCCACATCTCCTACATAGTTTGGAGCGGTCTTCTTCGTTTTTGCATTGTCGAGCTAGGTGGCCAAACTCTAAACATTTGAAGCATTTTTTTAGCAGGGTGCGTTCGCGTATGCGACAGTTAACCCAGCCGATTTTAACCTTTCCGGCTTTTAATATTTTTCCTGCATCTTCGGCGGGGAGGCTGATTGTTGCTGTTTGAGTTCCTCCGTAACCCTTTCGCAGGGACAAGACGTCCGCTGGTAGAACTGTCACTTCGAGCTGGGCTTTGATGGCATCGGTTATGTCGTCTACAGCAGTTATCTCATCGATGTCTTTAATCTCAAGGACAGAGTGGTGTGTAAGTGATCTCACATTCGCTTGGTCGGCTAACGTTTCACTAAGGAATCCTTTGAACTCAGAGGTCTTAATACCCGTCTCCTTGAGTTGTATAAGAAGGTCTCCCTTTGGTGTCCTCCTAATTCTTTGCACCGCATTTCCCACTATTTCTAATTTTGGGTCTGCCTTTACCTTGCGCAGGATCTCCGCGTATGAGAGGGTCCCCGTCGCTTTGATGACGATAGCGTCAGGTCTAGGTTTTTTGGGTTCCATCTGCTTCTTTTTGGTGACCTTCTTATTGACGGCATTTTGCCATTCATCATCTCCTTTCGCCTGCTTCTTATCAGTGCCTACATTTTTCTTTTGCTTGGGTCTGGTCACTGGAGTCTCAACTCCGGTATTCCCATCTTTCTCCTTGGTTATTTTCACCGGTGGGTGTTTTTGTTTCCGTTTTTGCTCCGGGTATCTTTTGTCTGCAACGTTTTTTTCAGCATTAACTTGCCTCCTTTTTGGTTCTGGTAGTACGTTGTCTGCAGAACCATTTGGTAAGTTTTGCTGCTTCCGTTTGGGCTCCGGGGGTTCATCGTCTGCAACCTGTCTCTTCTTGGGCTCTGTTGTTGCCTTTAACCATGGCGAAGTTTGCGAGGAATTGTTCTGACGAATCACTTCCTTTGCTTTTTCGTCATGTAATTGAATCGCCGAGAGTTCGTAAAGAGCTCTGATGCTTTCAATAGCGTCTCTCATCGGTTGGTGGATCGAGCGTCTTTTGCCATCTTCCAGCATTTCTACCAGCCATCTTATTTGCTCACCTAGCTTGTGGAAGTCTGATTGTTGGACTGTTGACTCGGTCGCCCTTGTTCGTACCGTGGGTGACTCGCGTCGTTCAGTACTCCTCTGTGGCACTGGTGACCTTAGCATCCTTGATCCTCCCTGAAAGGCATTTTCAATGGTCTCCTCTATTAATCCTCCGGTGTTTTGGTCCATGTTGGTTGTGGTCATTTCTATTTGGTCCCCCCTCAAAGCCGCTATCAATGTTCGAATGTGTAGTCACCTAAGGATCCCATGGTACTGTTTTTCGTCACTCGCTGGGTTTTTACCACATCCGTTCACCTATCGCCAGTAATGGCAATGCATATTGAAAGGATTTTATGACCCTCTAATTAGGGTCATTTGCCTGGTATTAATTAAATTCACGAACATTTTTTTTGCTATATTTCCGCGAAGATCTTGCTGTCCTGTCCAGACATTTTTTTATATTCCTATGGCTGGACTTCGATATAGGACGGAGAATTCCCGTGAATTTGGGTCAAAGTCGGTACGCATATTCATGTTCATTGTCCCGATAGACAATAAAAAATATGTAGCTATCTACCTAAGCATTTCAATTCATTGGCACGCGCAAAAGAGCGGGTACACCAAGTAATAAATTAATACCAATCATTTGCACATAGCAGAAAATTAGATTTTCCCTCGACTAGAAAAAGAAACTATAAATATTCTAAACAAAAATGTTTATTTCGTTTATCACTTGTATAAAGCACAGAGTAGTTTCAGAGAAAATTAAAATTTCAAAAGCGTGCACATAAAATTTGGGCACATATTTTTTTGTTCAACAATCTGAAGAAATCACTAGTAGCATTACAACAAAAATAATATTCGTCATTTCCACACAGTAAAATAATTAATTTGTATTGCAAAAACCTCATATTCTACTAAAAACGAGTACGTGTATACTCTAAGTGAACCCACACTACTCCAACATGAACGGCATATGCTCTACCACTTTAAATATTATCAAATCGAACAAACCAAACCGAAAATGAAATATCAAAGCCGTCCAACGCCACTGAAAGTAGAAAGTTGAAGGCAAGGGATTTTCGATGTAATTTGCCCATATTTTCTCAACTAAAATAAAAATCTACCTGTCTCGCTGTGTTGTATTGAAGAATCAAAGACTTAATTTTCTTTAAACGTTATAATTATGTTTTATTCGGCTGATGGTTGGAGATGGAATGTCTGATTTTTACATTTAATAGTTGACAATTAAAAGTGACAATTACATACAATAATTGACAATTTGACTTGACATTATAAATAAAAACAAGAAGTAATGGGCAAGTTACATTGACACTGTATAACAGTTGCAATTAATATAAACGATTAATAATAACGAATAACAATAACGATTAAAGTTGCAACATTCTCCCCGCCTGTGAACGACATGTTCGCAATTTAGACTTCAATGACGTCACGCGAAGTTGTTCGCCTCAATGCCAGTCCTGGGTTTACCTTCAGCTTCAGCATACATGTAAATAGAGAAAACATTATAATACTGGAATTGAAACATGTAAATGACAATGACTTAGACTGAATACGGAGACTAGATTAACGAGAATAGCAAACTATGCATTCATCTCTTTTCCTCCCATAGTACACAATCGCTGACAAAAGTGCCTCGTTTCTTAACTGCGTTGTTCGTAGTAAATTTGATTTGTTGACGTCGACAATTTCAATCCGTGTCGGTGAATTAATTCGATTTTTTAATTTGTTTAAAGTGCCGAAAATTGTGATTTAATTTATTAAAATTAATGTTTTGAGTGTGCTGAGTAAAATACAGGTGAGTTTTTATCATAATATTAAGTTTTTATACGAAAAAATTGTGTTTTAAATTTGTTGAAATTTCCCATTTGTTTACATTGGTTTGTGTGTGTGTCCATTTATCAATGGGAATTTCATGTTTATGTTGTCTCCTCTGTTTCGCGTTTCTTCTTGTAGATCGATTTGAATGTTGATGTCGCGGGTGGTGCGGGGTAATTGTGTGTGCAATTTCTGCTGTGTGTTGTTCTTCGATTTTTGTTTTTGATTAGTGGACTGTATGACGTGTATATTTTTGTTGTATTTGCGAGTATTTGTTGGTTTGATGCATGTTGCTAGTTAAATGTTGTTTGATGAAAAGGTGTTGTGATTAAATAATTGGTGCAAGGTGTTTTTAATTTTTGTGTAATTGTGTGTGCAATTTCTGCTGTGTGTTGTTCTTCGATTTTTGTTTTTGATTAGTGGACTGTATGACGTGTATATTTTTGTTGTATTTGCGAGTATTTGTTGGTTTGATGCATGTTGCTAGTTAAATGTTGTTTGATGAAAAGGTGTTGTGATTAAATAATTGGTGCAAGGTGTTTTTAATTTTTGTGTTGAGTGTTGAGTTGAAGATGCCAAGTGAGTCATTTAAAGTACGATACCATTTGAATGCTTGAGTGAGCTTTGGTTAAACGTAGGTAATGTAATATCGTTTGATTGCTTAAGTAAGCGTTGATAAAATCAATTATGATATGTTTCGTGTGCTTGAGTGAACGTTGTAATGTGTGTAGTGTGATATCATTTAAGTGCTTGATTATGTTTTCGCTAAGTATAGTGTGATGTAATAGAGTGAGTTTTGGTTATAATAAATGTAGTATTGAGTGCGTTTGTGAAGGTGTCAGTTGAAGATGGTTGTGAATGATTTTGTCGGTAAGAGTGCATTGAATTGATTTTGTTTGTTGAATGAATGCTAGATATTTGGTGATTGTTAAATAGTTGAGTGTTCTACAGTGCTTGTGTTAGATGGTAAGCGACATATCTTGGTAATGGGTCTCTTAAATTCTCCTGTTTGTGTTCTAATTTTTACAACGCGAATAAGGTTGTCCGCTCCTGGGTACAATACAGTGATACGCCCGAGTAACCATTTTGAGGGTGGTAAGCGTTCATCTTTTAGTAGAACTAAGTCACCCATCTTGGGATGAGGCTCAGTTTTTAACCATTTCGGTCGTTGTTACAATCGAGCCAAATATTCTCCGCTCCACTGCTTCCAAAAAATATGAACGGCCGATTGAATCCTCTTCCACCTGTGTATGTGTGATGCGTTGTCTGTTGATTGATCTGCTTGTGGTATGAGTTGAGCTGAGGTGCCTATTAAAAAATGTGCTGGTGTTAGGGCTGAAAGATCATCGAAGTTATCGGTAAGCGGACATAGAGGTCTCGAATTAAGACACGCTTCTATCTGAGCTAGAAGAGTGCTGAGCTCCTCGAAAGTCAGCGTTTCGTTGTTGACGATTCTTTTCAAATGAAATTTGACGGACTTCACTCCTGCTTCCCATAGTCCTCCAAAATGGGGAGAAGCAGGAGGAATAAAATTCCATTTTGTTCCGATGCATGTTGTTGTTGTTGCTATTTCAGCCCAGTCGATGTTTGCGGCCTTTAGCATCTTCTGCAGCTCGGTGTTTGCTCCCACAAAGTTTTTTCCGCAGTCGCTGTAGATCTCCGAACAAACTCCTTTACGTGCGGTGAATCTCCGGAAAGCTGCCAAGAATGCCTTAGTGGTCATGTCACTAACAGCTTCAAGGTGAATGGCCTTTGTCACCAAGCACACAGATATCGCAAAATAGCCCTTGTATATTTTACCTCCTCGTCCCTTCCAAGCCTTGACTTCAATCGGTCCAGCGTAATCTACTGCTGTGTGCGTAAACGGTCTCGATATTCTTACGCCAGGTGCAGGTAAGTTGCCCATCTGTTGTTGCATGGGTTTCGCCTTGTATCGGTAGCAGATGACGCAATGATGGATGCATTTTTTAATGCTCCGCTTGATGTTAAAAATCCAGTATTTCATGCGTAGATATACAAGCATTTGCTGGATTCCTCCGTGGAAGGTCCTATCATGAGCATGTCGGATAAGTAGTTGAGAGAAATGATGTTCCGGCTTGAGGATGATCGGGTGTTGTTGATCATATTGTAGACTCGAATTTTGTAATCTGCCTCCAACTCTTAAAATGCCCTGACGGTCGAGAAATGGATTAAGGGATCCAAAGTGTTTTGTCGACGATGGTTGTTTAGCTAATTCTGCAATTTCCTTGGAAAACATCTCCCTTTGAACCAGCCTAATGCAAATCAGAGTTGAAGCCTGTAAGTCCGAAGGAGTAAGTGGTAATGAAAATTGATTTTTGGGAACTTTTTTGAGACATATTAGTACAATTCGACGACAGTATGAAATAATTCTGAGCAATTTCTGTAGATTTGATTGCTTGTAGATTTGTTTAACTACCTCGTTCTTATTTTCAGCTATGCAGTGTGTGTGTGTTTCAACAGCACGTATCTCTTCTTCCGTTTCCAATGTAGATGGTTGATTTGGAATAGAAAATTCCCAAGTTGTCTGTAGATATTCCGGTCCCTTCCACCAAAGATTGTTGTTCAGCAAGTCACATGGTGATGCTCCTCGAGAGGCCAAATCCGCTGGATTGTGTTGGGTAGGAACGTGCCTCCAGATGTTGATATTAGTTAACCTTTGAATTTCTGCGACTCTATTACTAATGAAGGTTTTCCATTTAGATGGTGGCGCTGTTATCCAACATAGCGTAATAGCAGAATCAGTCCAAGCGAATGTTTCGATGTCGCCTAACTGCAAAACTTCAATAACATAATTCAAAAGGCGAGCCAGCATAACAGCACCACAGAGCTCAAGCCGAGGAAGTGAGACGGTGTTCAGAGGCGCGACCCTAGTCTTAGATATTATGAGATGTGTGTGAGTTATATTTTGACTATCTAAAACCCTTAAGTACACCGCAGCCCCATATGCCTTCATAGAAGCATCACTAAACCCATGTAACTGCAATGCCTTGTTTCCCCTTTCAGTGAAAATCCAACGGGGTATACTGATTTTTTCCAATGATGGTAGCTGTGATCGCAGTGATAGCCACTCCTTCTGGAGCTCAACTGGAACTGGTGCATCCCATGTCAGACCCTTTAACCACAATTTATGCATGAAAATTTTTGCCGAAATCACGCAAGGAGATATCCAACCTAGTGGATCAAAGAGTTTGGCAATCGTTGAAAGGATAGAACGCTTTGTTACATCAAACGTCTCGGTGTGACTCCACTGAAAGGAAAATGAATCGCTAGAAGGAAGCCATTTTATGCCTAAAGTTTTAATATGTTTGGAAGACTCAAATGGCAGCGAAAATTCAACTTCGCGTTCTTGGGGTGCGACGAGACTTAAAACTTCTTCGCAGTTGCTTCCCCATTTGCGTAAATTAAAGCCAGCTGATGAAAGTAGTTTGCTAATTTCAGTTAACTTCTGTTTGGCTTCCAGTATTGTGTCTGCTCCACTGACCAAGTCGTCGACATACATATCCTCGCATATCATCTGTGCAGCAGATGGATAAGTCTCCTTTTCATCATCAGCTAGCTTCTTCAGTGTGCGAGTTGCTAAATATGGGGCAGAAGCTGTTCCGAAAGTCACCGTGTTTAACCGATACATCTTTATGGAATCCATCTTGCTCTCACGCCAGAAAATCAGCTGATAGTAAGAATCTGCTTGACTGATCTTGATTTGCCGATACATTTTTTCAATGTCAGCTGTTAAGGTAATCTTGTATCTCCTCCATTTTAAGATGATGTCCATTATATTCGATTGTGTTTTAGGTCCAACCATAAGATGTTCGTTTAAGGAAGTCCCGTCCATGGTTTTAAAAGCAGCATCGAAAACCACCCGCAGTTTAGTGGTCGTACTGGACTCCTTAAATACAGCATGATGTGGTACAACGTAATGGAATGGTGAGTTTAGAACTTCATCTCGGCTGACATCTACTTCAATCATCTGACCCAACTGTAAGTATTCCGCCATACAATTCTTATATTCCGTGTGTAGCGCTGGATTATTTGTAAATCTTCTTTCTAGTTGGTAAAATCTTCGCAACGCTCCCTGCTGACTTGCTCCTAGTGCTGGGTGAATACCGTCTTTGAATGGTAGGGAAACTTCAAATCGTCCTCCTGGTAGACGTCTAGTGTGTGACTGAAAGTGTTGTTCACATGCAGCGTTTTCCTTCGTATCAGGTTCCTTAAACGGGGACTCCTCGATCTCCCAAAATTTTCGGATCTGTGTGTCCACATCAAGAGTTTGCAGATGAACTCGACAAGTTTCCATCGGGGCCCTACCTAGAACAATCCACCCGAGTTGAGTGTTTTGGGCAATGGGAGCTACACATTCATTTCCCCTAACGATTTCCGGTAAAACTACATCGCAAAAAACATCGTTACCCAGGAGCAAATCCACATGGCCAGGTTTATAAAAGAAGGGATCAGCTAACTTCAAGCCCTGAATGTGATTCCATTTGTTGGGAATCAATTCCTTGGTTGGTAGTAGACCTGTCAAAGTCTTAAAAATTAGCGCTCTAATTTCGGTGACAAAATCGGTTTGTGCTGATTTTAGCGTTAAGTGCACATAGTTTTGACATGACCCGTTTTTGGTATTGCCCAACCCAGTCACTTCAGTAAAGGTGCGACATTTTTGTAACCTTAGTTGTTGTGCAGCTGCTTCGGTGATAAATGTGGCCTCTGACCCTGGGTCTATTAACGCCCTTAATTTGAGATAGTCTCCGGTTGAAGATTTTATCATCACAATGGCTGTAGCTAGTAATATTTGTGTGTTTGTGTGGTTTGAAATGTGGTAGTTGCGAGCAGACGAACTCGTACTAGCTTGGTCATATGATGGATTAAATGGTGGAGCGCTTGGGTTCACTTGAGTTGAGACCTGGTATGACTGGTTAAAAGAGTTGGGTCCAGAAGATTGTTGATTAAAATCGGAGTGTGATTGGATGGCATCAGAATGTGAATGTGAATTTGTTTGTGGTACTCGGTTAGGCTTAGTGTTTTTACTATATGTAGCAGGATTTTGTTTATTGGAGTAGTGTAGGAGCGAATGATGTTTTTGTTTGCAGTGATAACATCGATTCTGACTTGGGCATTGTTGTGTTTTATGGTTGTAAGCCAAACAATTTTCGCAAACACCCAGCCGTTCTACCATATTGATCCTAGCACTAACATCCAATTTCAAAAAAATATAGCAAGAGCGAAGCGAATGTTGACCCTTACGACAAACAGAACAATTGTGCCTTTCCTGGGTAATAGAGTTGACATGCATGACCCTCTTTACCTTGTTTTGATCCTTTTGGAAAGATGTCTTTGCGTTGACCCTTTGTTGACACACAACTTCCAAAGAGCGAAAACGGGTTTCCAAAAAGACCGAAAATTCCTTGAATGTAGGCAATTCCTTACTCATCCCTAACTTTTCTTCCCACATTTGTTGCGTAGACGCCGGTAACTTTTGAAGAAGTATGAAGATGATGATGGTATCCCACTTATCGATTGGAACACCTAGACCCTTCAACGAATGCAGCACCTCTGTAGATTTATCCAGCAAACCCTTAATTGAATCTGCGGTTTCTAAATGGATTGTTGGTTGTTCGAAAAATGTTTTCAACTGCGTACTAACCAAAATGCGCTTGTGATCATAACGTGTAGTTAGTATTGACCATGCTTGATCATAATTGTCATTGTTGACCTCTAGGTAATCTAACAATGACGCAGCATTACCCTTTAAACACGATTTTAAATATGTCAACTTCTCGATTTTAGATAATGACGAATTATCATGGATCAATGAGACGAAAAGATCATGAAACGGACGCCAATTATTATAATCACCGGAGAAAATTGGAGGAGTAATGGATGGAAGTCTAATTTCATGGCTATATGACGATTTAGCGGCACTGCTTGAATTAGATTCCTGATTTTTCCCTGTTTTCTCAACTCGCGAATTTTCCTGAACACCTTCTATCCTATCTAGTTCATTCAAAAGCACTGTTTTATACATAAAGTAAGTTTCCATAACTTCATCGTATAATTCCTCACTTTCCTTTGAAATATCATCATTATCCTCTGAATTCATTTCATCATAATGATCACAAACCTTCCTTAAATTATCTTCTAACGAGTTCAATCTACTAATCAGATAGTTTTTGGTTTTAATATCAGCACTCACTTTCCCAAAGCTTATGCTTTCCTTTCCAATTAAATTGCACAATTTTTTAAATATTTTTAGCGAAATCGCACTCATTTTCGATGAATTATATTGAAATTATATGGACGAGCAATAAAATGTAAGTAAAATTGCACTCACTTTGAAATTCCTTTGATTTATCGTTGATTTCTGTTTTCAGGTACTGTGGACACCAATGGCACAATGACGACACTCAAAACTGCAACGGACTGGAACTGTATGAACATCAACGATGCAAGACAACGGCAAACTTCAACGGTACAAGACTCCAATGATGATGATGAACGGTGCGTGAATCCAACGGGACGATATTCCAACGGGACGGTATTCCAACGGGACGAGATTCCAAACGACGTAAGTACGCGGCACAATAACGTAGATATATATGACGATTATTACGTATGCATTGAACATTAACGACGTACTCACATGAATATTGTTCCTTTGTTAGGTACTCGGACTCCACTTGGACGAAACTCAACTTGGATATCAATTCCAAAAGAACAGGATTACAACACCAAATGCACAGATCCAACGTAGCGGGACGATACTGCAACTGCAACGGGATGAAAATCCAACGACGAAAAACTCCAATTGATGATACTCCAACAGCAATCAGCACAATTCGGCAGACAAAAATTAAGAAAAATCACTCGCAAAAATGACTGTATGCGTTTTCATATAAATCCGGCTCGAAGGACCAAATGTTGTATTGAAGAATCAAAGACTTAATTTTCTTTAAACGTTATAATTATGTTTTATTCGGCTGATGGTTGGAGATGGAATGTCTGATTTTTACATTTAATAGTTGACAATTAAAAGTGACAATTACATACAATAATTGACAATTTGACTTGACATTATAAATAAAAACAAGAAGTAATGGGCAAGTTACATTGACACTGTATAACAGTTGCAATTAATATAAACGATTAATAATAACGAATAACAATAACGATTAAAGTTGCAACACGCTGAAAGGACTATTATGGGAAGGCATATACCTGTGTATCTATGTATTTATTGTTATTTATTTATGCATTTTTTACTATTTTAAACACATTTCCTTTTAATTCGTGCATTAAAATAACAATTATAAACAAAAAAGAGTAAACTTGCATTCTGCTCTGAATTCGGGTGTATTATCATAAACCAAACAGAACTTTCAATCTCTCATACTCTAGTCTCTCAAGTACGGTAAAGTTTCTAAAACGCCTGTCAACGCACGCAAGCGGCAAAGCGCCATTGTGATTTGGGCATAATGGCCAAACCACAACGGCGCTTTGCCGCTTGCGTGCGTTGACAGATAAAGTAGAACCAATGCTTTCATATGGTGCAAGCCAAAATGCGGCTTCAGGCTTCGGGTCGCGTTTAGATCGTAAATATCGTAAAGTCCAACGCGACGCCCAAGTAGAGCAACTCTCTACTTTCAGCTGCGTTGGGCGGCTTTGACATTTCATTTTCGGCTTGGTTTGTTTGATTTGATAATATTTAAAGTGGTAGAGCATTATGCCGTTCATGTTGGAGTAGCGTGGGTTCACTTAGGGTATATACGTACTCGTTTTTAGTAGATTATGAGGTTTTTGCAATACAAATTAATTATTTTACTGTGTGGAAATGACGAATATTATTTTTGTTGTAATGCTACTAGTGATTTCTTCAGATTGTTGAACAAAAAAATATGTGCCCAAATGTTATGTGCACGCTTTTGAAATTTTAATTTTCTCTGAAACTACTCTGTGCTTTATACAAGTGATAAACGAAATAAACATTTTTGTTTAGAATATTTATAGTTTCTTTTTCTAGTCGAGGGAAAATCTAATTTTCTGCTATGTGCAAATGATTGGTATTAATTTATTACTTGGTGTACCCGCTCTTTTGCGCGTGCCAATGAATTGAAATGCTTAGGTAGATAGCTACATATTTTTTATTGTCTATCGGGACAATGAACATGAATATGCGTACCGACTTTGACCCAAATTCACGGGAATTCTCCGTCCTATATCGAAGTCCAGCCATAGGAATATAAAAAAATGTGTGGACAGGACAGCAAGATCTTCGCGGAAATATAGCAAAAAAAATGTTCGTGAATTTAATTAATACCAGGCAAATGACCCTAATTAGAGGGTCATAAAATCCTTTCAATATGCATTGCCATTACTGGCGATAGGTGAACGGATGTGGTAAAAACCCAGCGAGTGACGAAAAACAGTACCATGGGATCCTTAGGTGACTACACATTCGAACATTGATAGCGGCTTTGAGGGGGGACCAAATAGAAATGACCACAACCAACATGGACCAAAACACCGGAGGATTAATAGAGGAGACCATTGAAAATGCCTTTCAGGGAGGATCAAGGATGCTAAGGTCACCAGTGCCACAGAGGAGTACTGAACGACGCGAGTCACCCACGGTACGAACAAGGGCGACCGAGTCAACAGTCCAACAATCAGACTTCCACAAGCTAGGTGAGCAAATAAGATGGCTGGTAGAAATGCTGGAAGATGGCAAAAGACGCTCGATCCACCAACCGATGAGAGACGCTATTGAAAGCATCAGAGCTCTTTACGAACTCTCGGCGATTCAATTACATGACGAAAAAGCAAAGGAAGTGATTCGTCAGAACAATTCCTCGCAAACTTCGCCATGGTTAAAGGCAACAACAGAGCCCAAGAAGAGACAGGTTGCAGACGATGAACCCCCGGAGCCCAAACGGAAGCAGCAAAACTTACCAAATGGTTCTGCAGACAACGTACTACCAGAACCAAAAAGGAGGCAAGTTAATGCTGAAAAAAACGTTGCAGACAAAAGATACCCGGAGCAAAAACGGAAACAAAAACACCCACCGGTGAAAATAACCAAGGAGAAAGATGGGAATACCGGAGTTGAGACTCCAGTGACCAGACCCAAGCAAAAGAAAAATGTAGGCACTGATAAGAAGCAGGCGAAAGGAGATGATGAATGGCAAAATGCCGTCAATAAGAAGGTCACCAAAAAGAAGCAGATGGAACCCAAAAAACCTAGACCTGACGCTATCGTCATCAAAGCGACGGGGACCCTCTCATACGCGGAGATCCTGCGCAAGGTAAAGGCAGACCCAAAATTAGAAATAGTGGGAAATGCGGTGCAAAGAATTAGGAGGACACAAAAGGGAGACCTTCTTATACAACTCAAGGAGACGGGTATTAAGACCTCTGAGTTCAAAGGATTCCTTAGTGAAACGTTAGCCGACCAAGCGAATGTGAGATCACTTACACACCACTCTGTCCTTGAGATTAAAGACATCGATGAGATAACTGCTGTAGACGACATAACCGATGCCATCAAAGCCCAGCTCGAAGTGACAGTTCTACCAGCGGACGTCTTGTCCCTGCGAAAGGGTTACGGAGGAACTCAAACAGCAACAATCAGCCTCCCCGCCGAAGATGCAGGAAAAATATTAAAAGCCGGAAAGGTTAAAATCGGCTGGGTTAACTGTCGCATACGCGAACGCACCCTGCTAAAAAAATGCTTCAAATGTTTAGAGTTTGGCCACCTAGCTCGACAATGCAAAAACGAAGAAGACCGCTCCAAACTATGTAGGAGATGTGGGACAGAAGGCCACATAGCAAAGAACTGTGACAAGGAACCATTCTGTATGCTCTGCAAGAGAGACAATCCAGATGACGCGAAGCATGTAGCTGGCAGTAACAAATGCCCGGTTTTTCGGAGAGCTATCACTAACAAGAGACCATGAAGATTCTACAGATAAACCTCAACCACTGTAGAGTAGCCCAGGACATCCTAGCACAAACGGCCAAGGACGAAAGGGCGGACGTCATCATGATTAGCGAACCCTATAAGTGTCCCGACGAGAACAATAACTGGATCTGCGACAAGGCAAAACAAACGGCAATCTGGATATGTGGACGCTATGCTTTCGAAGACACAAGCGAACAAACGGAAGGCTTCGTGCGGGCGAAAATAAACGGGATTCATTTCTACAGCTGCTATGCCCGACCCAGCTTAACGTCCAATGAATACCAACAAATGCTGGACAATCTAACCTCGGACGCTCTTCGGAGAACCCCAGTGGTTATAGGTGGCGATTTTAATGCGTGGGCTACGGAATGGGGCAGCAGACTCACTAATACCAGAGGACAGGCCCTACTGGAAACATTCGCTCCCCTATCGATAAGTATCGCCAACAAGGGTCGAGCAAATACGTACAGGAAGGCTGGGATAGGCTCTATCATCGACATCACCCTTGTGAGTACGTCTATCATGAGAACCATAAAGTGGAGAGTCAGCGAGGAATACTCACACAGTGACCACCAAATGATAGTAATGGAAATAAAAGGAAGGAAACCAGTCGTTCCCCCTAAACTTACGGGCCCAAAATGGAACGACAGAAACTTCGAAACATTCGAAGAGATGTTGAACGGCAACCTAACGAGAAATGGAACAGCGGAGACCCTCGCACATCACCTCACAAACACCATCACTACCGCGTGCGACGCATCCATGCCTAGAAGAACAAACAGCAGGAAGGCACCGCCATGTTACTGGTGGAACGAGGAAATAAAGACACTTCGGAGAAAATGTTTGCAAGCTCGACGCAAGGTTCAGCGTTCAAGAAGGAGACCAGACTTCCTACAATGCATGGACAATTTTAGACTGGCAAGGCGCACACTAAATAGAACCATTAAGGAGAGCAAAACCACGTGTTTTAAACGTCTTTGTGAGGAGGCCGACATTAACCCATGGGGATCGGCATACAGAATGGTAATGACCAAACTGAGGGGCTGCAGAACCCCTCCAATAACGTGTCCAATAATTCTGAAATCCATTGTAGAGCATCTTTTCCCCCAAGTAACGACTACTATGTGCAATATCGTGAGAGAAGTCAGTACAGATGACATTCCACTAATTACCCAGGAGGAGCTGCTCGAGGCATGCAGCAAGATAGGCGACAACAAGGCCCCTGGACCCGACGGAATCCCAAACAAGGCAGTAAAAGCGACTATAAAAAAGAGGCCAGACCTGTTTATGATGACTATGCAGAAGTTCCTCGAAGAAGGGACGTTTCCCGAAAAGTGGAAAATCCAACATTTGGTCCTGCTACCAAAAGGAAAGAAGCCTCCAGGTGACCCATCGTCCTATCGCCCAATATGCCTATTGGATACCATGGGAAAGATCCTCGAGAAGATAATCTACAATAGATTACTCGCAGTGGCAGACGAAAAAGGTGCCCTTTCAGACTACCAATATGGTTTTCGGAAAATGAGATCCACTGTTGATGCCATAAGAGCAGTAGTGGATATTGCAAAAGGCGCCATCGACGGGGAAAGATGGCGCTATGGAACAAAGGAGTACTGCGCAGTAGTAACTTTGGACGTTAAAAATGCTTTTAACTCGGCGAACTGGTCTTTCATTAGAAGATCCCTCGCTAGGATGGATACACCGTACTACTTGCTACGTATATTGACGAGCTACTTCAACAACACATTTTTTATTGTCTATCGGGACAATGAACATGAATATGCGTACCGACTTTGACCCAAATTCACGGGAATTCTCCGTCCTATATCGAAGATTCCCTTTTGCAGAGTACACACGAGAGCTGGCCCCGATCCTCTACTCTATCCCTTCCCAAAGGACACTCCCCATGCTTGTGGTCCCTGTTGCACTTACTTACTTACTTACTTAGATGGCGCTACAGTCCGGGGTGGACCTGGGCCTCAACCAACACGCCTCTCCAGTTAGCACGATCTTTGGCTAACTGCCTCCAGTTGCGCACTCCAAGTTGGTTGAGGTCCCCTTCCACTTGTGCGCGCCACCTAAGGCGAGGTCTTCCTCTACTGCGTTGTCCCTCCGGGTTGGAATCGACGACTCTTCGGGCCGGAGCGTTGGTGTTCATTCGCTCTACATGTCCTAGCCATCTTAGTCGACTGATACGTACTTTTCTGACAAGGTCGATGTCGCTGTACAGCTCGTAGAGTTCGCTGTTAAATCTCCTCCTCCAAAGCCCGTCAACGCAAACGGGACCGAAAATCACTCGAAGAATTTTGCGTTCGAAGCGACCAAGGAGATCTTCATCCGCTTTTGACAACGTCCATGATTCTGCGCCATAAATCAGGACTGGGATGTTGAGGGTCTTATATAGAGTCTCCTTAGTGTTTCTCGACAGGGCCTTACAAATCAATTGCCTTCTTAGGCCAAAGTAACAGCGGTTGGCAAGTGTAATTCTTCGCTTGATTTCTGATGTGATGTCATTTTCAGAATTAATAGCGGAGCCGAGATAGACAAAGTCCCGAACTACCTCAAAGTTATAGCTGTCTATCGTGACGTTCTGTCCGATTCGTCGATGTTGTGTGTCCCTTCTAGTTGACAGCATATATTTTGTTTTGCCCTCATTCACCACCAAACCCATTTTTGCCGCCTCTGTGCTGATACTTGCAAACGCACCAGTGACAGCTCGCTGTGTCCTGCCAATGATGTCGATGTCATCAGCGTATGCAAGTAGTTGCACAGACTTTTGGAAAATTGTGCCCCTGGTGTTGGTTTGCGAGTTTCGCACAATTTTCACAAGAATGATGTTGAAAAAGTCACATGACAGAGCATCACCTTGTCTAAATCCTTTTTTGACATCAAAGGTCTCGGTGAGACTGTTTCCGAAATTTACGGAGCAGCGAGCGTTCTCCATCGTCATTCTGCACAATCTGACAAGTTTGGCAGGGATGCCAAAACTAGACATGGCTCTGTATAGCTCGTCTCTATAAATGCTGTCATATGCGGCTTTAAAATCGATAAATAGGTGATGAGTATCGATTTGGACTTCTTGGGTTTTCTCCAGGATCTGCCGTAGTGTGAATATTTGGTCGGTTGTGGACTTACCGGGCTTAAAACCGCACTGATAGGGTCCAATCAGTTCGTTGACAAATGGTTTCAGGCGTTCACACAGTACGGAAGACAGGATTTTGTAAGCGATGTTAAGGAGACTGATGCCTCTATAGTTGGCGCAGTTTAGAGGGTCTCCTTTCTTATGGATCGGGCAAACAATGCTGAGGCTCCATTCTTCAGGCATACTTTCCTCTGACCAAATTTTAGAAACGAGTTGGTGTATGCTCTCTACCAAGTCATCCCCCGCTGCCTTAAAAAGCTCGGCCGATAAACCGTCCGGTCCTGCAGCTTTGTTGGACTTCAGCTTGAATATTGCTATCCTTACCTCATTTTGGTCAGGTGGACGGAAGTCTTGGCTTTCATCGCCCAGGTTGAATGGTTCATTCTGCCTGACAGCGGAATTTGTGTCGTCTTCGCCGTTTAGCAGTCTGCAGAAATGGTTTTTTCATGTCCTCAGCACCGACTGTGACTCTACTACAAGGTTTCCTTGTTCGTCTCTACAGGTCTCTGTTCGGGCCTTGTTCCCGTGACACGTTCTTTTTACCTTTTGGTAAAACTTCCGAACATTGTTCCTGGAGTAACACCTCTCTATTTCCTCGATCGCGCGCTTCTCATGCTCTTTCTTTTTCCTCCGGAGAAGCCGGTGTTCTTCCCTCCGTTTTTGCTCGTAGAGCTCACGAGCTGCTCTCGTCCTTCTCTGCAGCGCCGCTTTGTAGGCCAGTTGCTTTGCTGCATGTGCTTGCCGGCACTCTTCGTCAAACCAGGGGTTTCGCGGTGGTGGTCGGGTGAAACCTAGCACATCAGTTGCGGCTTTTCTGATGGCTTCTTGGCATCGATGCCACTGGTCTTCAGCACTTGATGCTGGCTGCACAGGACTTCTCGAGAGGTTGAGGGAGACGCGATCGGCAAAAGTTCTGGCGGTTTGTTGCGTTTGTAGCTGTTCAACATTGAATGTTCTCACAGTATTTCCTCGTTGTTGTGGTGTCTGGGATATCCGCATACGTACCTTGGCTACAACAAGGTAGTGATCCGAGTCTATGTTGGCCGCTCGGAAAGTTCGGACATCTAGAATACTGGAGGAGTGCCTTGCGTCGATCGCAACATGGTCAATTTGATTGACCGTTTGATGGTCTGGTGACCGCCATGTTCCTTTGTGAATGTTGAGGTGTGGAAACCGTGTGCTTGCTATAGTAGGTCCCGCAGCAAAGTCAATTAGCCTAAGTCCGTTTCCAGACGTGGTGTCGTGTAGGCAGTGCTTTCCGATTGTGCTACCAAAGATGTCCTCCTTTACAAGGTCTGTTCAGGGTTCGAACATTCCACGTGCAGATCCGAAAGTCATTGTCCTTTTTTCGTTTTGCAGGGTCGTCAACAGTAAATCCATCCATATCCGAGGCTTTTGGTTGCTTCGTAACTGGTGGTGTTTTCCGTGGTTGGGTAGTTAACCCCACGCACAACCCCCAACCTGGAGGGCCAGGCCCTTTCTGTGACCCCTTGGGCGAAAGGGGCCGGATATTCCGGAGTCAGTAACCCGCTTCGGGGATTTGAGTGCTGCCGTTGACCCATTAAGGGCTCTTCCGCCACCATCTCTATTTCAACACCCTGACTAGTATTGAAAAATCCTTAATGACCTCAGCTCCAAATATGTCGAAGTAGCTCATTAAAGTGTCTGCCATGCCAACTGTTGACGTCACCGTTGATTCAATCGCGTGAATTCTTCCGCCGCACGTCCTCTTTCTGAGGGGCTCATGTTAGACTTCTGAGACTCGAGCAGACAGTCAGTTCCGACAGAGCATTATAGTGTTGCTATTTTCTTCGTGTTCAACACTCGCGCTTATAAGTTTAGCAAGCCAAGCCTGGATGGGCGAGACCAGTACCCGGTGGTTAGGTTAGGTTAGGTTAACGGGTTGGTGAAGCTGAGTAGCCTCCTCTTCACCCCACTTAGGTCCTTGTGGACCCATTGTGATACCCTTCGAAGGGGTTAGCCGTGTTGTACTGGCTTTATATCATCCTTCCCGTGGTTACTCGACTTTGTCCAACCATCTCGCTGCCCTCAGAAACCTGTAAAGATTGGATATTGAGACGTTAGAGAGTTCTTGGATATCCTGGAAGCAGTAGCTTCCAAGTGTTCTATTCCTCAAGTGACAGAGACTCGGGCAGTGACAGAGAAAGTGAGGGGTGTCCTCGTGGGCCTCCTCATCACCGCAGCCTCTACAAATGTCGTCGTTCTTGAGATTTAGTTTCATCGCGTGGTTTCTTAAAAGGTTGTGACCAGTGAGGGCGCCAACAATCCTAGACAGCGATACTCTATCGTATCGCAGAAGTTCGTTGGTCCTGCTTTTGTTGTATTCTGGCCACATCTTCCGTGATATGTCACAGGTGGTTAGTGTTTTCCACCTGATGTTGGCTTTCATTCGGATCTTGTATTCCACTCGTTCTCTGAGACTGCAGATTGGTGGTTTGATCGACTGAAGTGCCTGGTCTACGTCCATTGCAGAACCTTTTCTTGCCAGTTCGTCAGCCCTCTCATTGCCGGTTATGTCCTTGTGTCCAGGAACCCAGCAGAGATTCGTATTATGCTGCGAGCCAAGAGCCTTGAGCTCTTCGCGACAACGGCGAACTAGTTTGGATTTTATCTCATTATTAGAGATTGCCTTGATAGCCGCCTGGCTGTCAATAAATATGGTAATATCATTCCGCGGTACTGCCATTATTGACACCATGCTTGCCACTTCCGCGACCGCCAGTACCTCAGCTTGGAAAACACTGCAGTAGTCCGGAAGCCTGATTGAACTATGTATGCTGAGTTCCTCTGAGAATAGTCCGGCGCCAGTTCCACATTCCATCTTTGATCCATCAGTGTAGATGGCTATCGATGTCGTTTCCGTGGGTTTGTTGCTGTCCCATTCTTCCCTGCTCGGAAACTGGCAAGAGAATGTTTTATCGAAATCTAAGTAGGGTGACATGTAATCAGAGTCGACGTCACTCCCTACGTGTTCTTTGAGGATTCGCGCGTGTCCACACATACTGGGGATCCAGCATTTTGTCTGGCTTATCCTCAACGCACTTTTGGCAGCCGATTCTTGCACGTATAGATCCATAGGTAGCAGGTTAAGAAGCGTTTCCAACCCAGCAGTCGGTGTTGTTCTCAACGCACTAGTTGTTCCTATACATGCCAGTCTTTGTATTTTTGTCATTGCCTTTAGATTGGTTGCCTTGTTTGTGGCTTGCCACCAAACTATATTGCCATATGTAAGTATAGGGCGGACGATTGCCGTATACATCCACAGAATTATCTTCGGGTTAGGTCCCCAATTTCTGCCGAAGATACGGTTGCATGCATAAAATGCATTCGCCGCCTTCTTAACTCGTTCATTGACATTTAGTTTCCAATTAAGTTTTCTATTGAGAATTATTCCCAGATATTTCGCGCTCTCTGCCACCTGCAGGGGTATTCCCTCAATGGCTGGTGGTTCAAAGTGCGGTATGCTTCTTCTGTTTGTAAACAGCACAAGTTCGGTCTTCTGGGGGTTCACCCCAAGGCCACAATGTTTTGCCCACAAGTTAAGTGTTCGCAGTGAACTTCCTAACAGTTCATTTATAGTTGGTAGAAATTTTCCCGCTGCAAGCAGTACTACATCATCCGCATAAGCAACGGCTTTTACCCCACTGTTTTTGAGTTTCATTAGTACTTCATTTACGACGAGGACCCAAAGTAGGGGAGAGATGACTCCTCCCTGTGGTGTGCCTCTGGAGGCAGTTACTTGTTCATTGAGCAGACTCATGATCACCTTAGTGAGAGATTGATCAACGTTGGAATTCTGCAGCGCCCTCTTTACTGCACATGTTTTGACATTGTTGAACGCCCCTTCAATGTCTAAAAACGCAGCTAGTGTGTATTCTTTATCTTTTAGTGATTTTTCTATAGTGCTGACGACGTCATGCAGCGCTGTTTCGACTCCTCTGCCCTTAGTGTAGGCATGTTGAGCAGTGGAAATCACGTTGTCACTTAGCCGACCGCGAATATGTATGTTCACCAGTTTTTCAAAGGTTTTCAAAATGAATGATGTTAGACTTATGGGTCTGAAATCCTTGGCAGTGGTGTGGCTAGGTTTTCCCGCCTTAGGGATGAAGACTACCTTCACTTCCCGCCAGGCTTTTGGGATGTAGCCATATTCCAGGCTGCTTATGAAAAGCCGTTTGAGGACCGGTATGATAATGGTCTTTGTCTTCTGTAGCATAATTGGGAATATCCCATCACCTCCAGGGGATTTGAAGGGAGAGAATGTGTCAATTGCCCAGTGTATTTTGTCGTCAGTTATGACTCCTTCTGGAACTGTCGAAACTGTTGCCGGAACATTATACATAACCTGTGTGTCACTCTGTTTCGGGATACAACCCGGGGAATGAGTTTTCAGTAAGAGACTGAGGGTCTCTGTACAGGATTGTGTCCAGTTTCCGTCGCTGTCCTTGAGATATCCAGGGACTGCAGGTTCTTTGGATAGGATTTTTCTAAGCCTGGCTGATTCGGTAGTGTTTTCTAAGTCATCACAGAACGAACGCCAGCTCATGCGTTTAGCACTTGTGACGGCCTTTTTGAAATTCCGCTGACTGGTTTTGTATGCATCCCAATCTGTTGGGGAATTAGTGACTTTCGCCGCATTGAATAGTGCTCTTGTCTTCTGCCTGATCTTATGGAGATCTTTTGTCCACCACGGTGGAGACTTCCTGTTCTTTATTGTCCGTTGAGGACAGGCTTTATTGAACGCACCCTTTAGAACTGTGTTTAGAGTATTTGTGGCTACGTCGATTTCTTCCGGTGAGCTTAATGTCAGCCGTTGCAGTTTTTTAATATGATTGCATACTTCTTCAGAGAACTTTACCCAGTCTGTTCTCCTTGGATTCCTGCATTTGCTTAACGGGTTCGTCTTTTCGTCAATTAGGAATTTTATAATCCTGTGGTCTGAGAAGGATGCTTCTGGGGAAACTTTCCATTCTCGCACAGTGAGAGTTTGTGAGTTGCTGTATAGTGTTATATCTAATACCTCACGCCTATTCCTGGTTATGAACGTTGGTTCATTGCCAATATTTGCTATCAACAAGTTATTTTCAATGATAAATTCAAAAAGGGACTCACCTCGCACATTTGTGTCAGTGCTTCCCCACTGAGCATGATGGGAGTTGGCATCGCAGCCAAGAATGACGTCCCATTTTTTTGCGCTCTGCTTCCTTCACCAGTGCACTTGTGAGTTCGGACGGTGGACTGTCTTGCGAATCGGACGGCATATAAATTGCCGCCAATATCAATGTGGCCTTCCCTCGTCTTTCCCATGTGACCACTGTTTGGTCTGTATTGCTGTATCTAGATAGGTGAAATAGGTTAATCTCTTTTCTAGCAACAATACATGTTCGAATCTTACTATTATTTGGTTTGCTGACGTTGTACACCAACAAATCCTTGTTATTCAGCCCTTTTATTTGACCCCGGTGAATCCAGGGTTCTTGTATTAGGGCGACATCTATTTCTTGTTGCTTCATAAGCATAACAAGGTTGGCGCTGGCCGCCTTACTATGGTGAAGATTTAGTTGGATTATCTTCATGGCGGCCAGGTTTTTCTTCGCCCTTCTTGCCGTGTTTTGCCGAATGTAGCCTAAGCTTACACCGTGTTATTCCAACACGGACCTTAAAATTTTGCTTCCTGAGCAACGGCAGCGATTTGTGGCTGAGAAGTACAAGGACTTCCATACCACTTTCGGTGTGTTCTCCCGTTTCCAGAACCTTCCACTCCCTGCTTTGTAACTCCGGGTTAAGGAATTGCAGGTTGCGCTCGATTCTTTCCACGGGTAAATATGGTCCCTGTATGTGGATGCGACCCTTGGGCCTGGTGAGGTTAAGGATCTCCTTCATGTCAATGACA
Organism: Cheilosia soror; assembly: GCA_949372485.1. Classification (NCBI taxonomy): domain Eukaryota; kingdom Metazoa; phylum Arthropoda; class Insecta; order Diptera; family Syrphidae; genus Cheilosia; species Cheilosia soror. The sequence continues at coordinate 29,673,217 of OX443563.1, forward strand.
CGCAGGTCGGCATTTGACCAAGGTGCGTCTGTGTTGACAACGAAGTTCTTCAACCAGTCCAGGGTCCCTTTATCGTCACACTCCATTATTTTGAACCCTTTAAAAGTGGTTAGCTGCCCGAACAGTGGGACTGTGCTACTCGCTTTCAGGATGGCTTCGTTGACGCCATCCAGGATTCTAAGTTCTATTAGCTTCCATTGGTCTTCGGTGAGCCTTCGTTCTGGATTTCCATGGTCGATGATTGCGACACGAAGGCCCTCCTTGACCTTGTCAGCAAATTTGGCCATTTTCGCCTGCCTGCCTACTACCGGAGAGAGGGTGTCGTCATGCCGACCTCTTTTCGAGCATCCTGGAGTCATCTCAGGTTTGGACGTATCCTTACCTGGGACACCTACAGGGCGCTTCGGATTGGCCGCTTTCGAGATGAGAGGCAAATGACCCTTCGACCTCGCTGCGGTCAATCTCGCGCTGACTCCTCCAGAGGTCCGCGCCTGTGATGTACTAGGCCCTACACTATCTTTTGGCAGAATTTTCTTGGAGCATCCTGGCGTCTGCTCAGCCATGGACATGTCCTTGGCTGAGTCGTCACCTGGTTTTCCGGGTTGTGACCTACTCAAGGCGAGATGCAGTTGGCCTCTCTCCCTTGGTCCAGTCAGCTTACCCTTCCCAGTCTGGTTCTGCCTCCTATCACTGAGGCTGCTGCGCCACACTGTTTCGGTCGATTTTATGACCGCTCGAGCCCTATCTACCTTAGCCGCTTCCTTTTCCGTGAGGGACTTCGGGTCGCGGCTCCTGAACCTTCCTAGCAGTCGGCGCGCATTTTTGCGTTTCTTGAGCGGGTCTGTTTCCGCTGCGCTCGACTGCGTGTTGATTCCTGCCGGGTTCGCCTTGACCGCTGGGGCTTCGGTGGTGTCCGAACAATAGCTGTCGTTTGGCTTGCTTGGCTTATCAACAACAGTGCAGATGCTGTCTAGTGTCGAGTTCGCCTCTCCCGGTGACAAAGTATTTCCTGCGCCTGCTTCTTTAGTGGGGACAGATGCGACAGACCCTTGCCCCGATATGCTGATGCCCATCACAGGCATTGGTGGTCGCATAAGTTCGCCCTCACTCAAGGCTTTCGGAGAATCAGTCTTTGGGGGAGTGGTCGCACATGGCTTTCCTCCCTTCAACGCCTGGCCCTCCAGAAAGTCACGAGCCATCTGAAGCTTCCGTCGTTCGCCGTCCTCTAGTTGCAGTTTTTTCCCTAACCTCCTAATCGTCTTTTTGCAGTTCTGTACTTTGGTCCTAACAGATGCGCATGACGAGATAGAGAATTTGGATGAGCTGGCGATGGAGCGGTTGTCATCATCCTCGATAAAAAGCGTATCGAGGTTGATGTCAACCGTTCCCTCACTTCCCTCAGCCGAAACTGCCCTGCCTGTTGACGGCTCATGGAGTAGGAAGTTTTCTTCTTCCTCCGTCATTTCCGTCTGAGAATCGGTTGTTTGAAAGTTCTTGGTGCCCGATTTATTTACACCAGTCCCTTTGTTTGTTTTTGTGTTGTTTGAAATGTTGTTCCCACGAGTAAGGGGGTAGGAGATGTCATTCTGTACTCACCCCCTGTATACAGAAAAGGGGAATTACTTGAAACTAGAGGTCCCCAGGTATCTAGAGTCCACCGTTAGAAGACACCATAACATTGTGCCATACATCCCATGGGCACGGTTGTTCACACCCGGGATTACGGGTTTTTATCGAGCTATTCCGCTCTAGATCCGTCATATTCAGTATAAGCAGTGGTACCTCGTGCAGGGTGTGGTTCTTCACCACGTATGACGATCTTAGAAACAATATCTTTTGGTTCTGTTACGCTGATTTGGTGTCTGCTCGGCCTAAGACATGTCCTAGTCCAAGTTGGCACCAATTCACCTGGATTATGACCTACTCAAAGCGAGGGGCAGATGCCCCTCTCCCTTGGTCCAGTCACATTCCTCACAACGTCGGCCTTGGAAAATGTCTCTCTGATTTCCTTTCAGTAATCCAATGTCACCTCAGCCTGAGACGTGTCTTTGGCTGAGTTGTCACCAAATTTCTTTGATTCTGACCTACTCAAGGCGAGGTGCTGTTGCCTCTCTCCCTTGGTCCAGTCATCATCTTTACAGAAACCTTCACCACCAGTACCCGGTGGTTACCACGCGGAGGTAAAATAAGCACAATTGATGTGTATGAAAAAGTTGCAACAGCTGGGCACCGCCAAGTTGATGCCAATCAGCGCCTACCCGATTCATACACACCCAACCACCATGTACATTTCATGCACCAGACAATTCTGCCACAAAAATATTCCACGACAAGAAAAGTGAAAATACATAACTGTTATTTATTTATGAATTTTTTACTATTTTGAAAAAAATGCCTCTTAATTTGTGCATTAAAAATAACAGGTGCTAGCAAAAAGGAATAGACTTTCATTCTTCTCTGAATTGGGGTATATTAACATAAACCAAACAGAACTTTCAGTCTCTCAACGCGCCAACGCTCTGAAGCGGCATTTAGTTTTGGAAAACGGTCGCTTGCGCGCGTTGACATAAACTACGGTAAAGTTTCTAAAACGCCTGTGTTGCGGATGCACATCCCTAGGCTATTTGTACTATTTATCTGAACGGCCGTCAAACACATAAAATGACAGCTAACCTGGAAGAAACCTCATGGCGATTTTTCTTTTTCTTTGTGACAGACAGCCGACACGTTGAGAAGTAAGAAGTAAAAAGGAAACTTTTAAAATTGTAATCCAGCTTTAAAGAAAGACAAATAAAGTGAATTTAATTGAATTTGTTTAATTAAGCGTATTGACAATTCGTTTCTTGTTGCAGATCGCAACAATTTTACAATTTTAAAAAATATCAACGACAGCTCACCGGCCATTTGCCATGTCGACGAAGGAAAACTCACCAAATCCAGCAGCGGAATCCAATTGCCAATTGTGCAATGCTCCCGACGCCGAGGATAACATGGTAGCATGCGATCGCTGTGATTTGTGGTTCCACTACATGTGCGCTGGTGTTGACAGCTTCATCACAACCCAGGACTTTCTTTGCCGAAGTTGTGCGGAGTGTAATACGTCACCGAACATTCATTCGACACCCACAGCATCGGAACACCCACCACCAAGCACCGAGACTCCGTCCATCGCACCTTTTACCACGACCCACCAATCTGCCGTACTCGAGTCACAACAGCAAATTGTATATACATCAGTGGCTCGATTATCGACATCTCGCGTGCATGCAGATACAACAATCGTCAAAGAAAAACTTGTCCCTGCTAAATCTGCGGTAACATGTGGCGCGAACTTCATACCGTCAATGGAGTTTCGTTCGGCGTCAGCGAACCCAATGATAAGTACAGCTCCAATGGGAACTAAAGCTGAAGGTGCTGTTTCGAAACGACAAAACTCTATTGCATCGTCCAAAAATTCTAAGAATTCTAAGAATTCTAATCAGAAGAGGTTAGAGATCGAATTACAAAGATTGGAGGAGGAGAGGGCAATGGAGGAAAAGCGGAACCAAGAAGAAAGTGAGTTGAGGCGAAAGACGGACATGCACTACATCCACAAAAAATTCCAACTTATTAACCAATTTGCAGAAGACAGTTCCGGTAGTGATGATGAGGCGGACGGCGACGACGTTGTTTCTACAAAAACCAACAGTAAAGTGCAGGAGTGGCTAAAGCAGACAAATATGTCATCGCAAGTGTATTCGAAAGGCGACAACCCAATTGTAACAGCTATGTTAAACCCAAAAGGTCATAATACGAACGTAAATGAAAAATGGCTGGGTGCTAACGTGATACCACCACATCAGCAACAACAGCAGCGAACAGTAAAGTTGTCCCAAGACCCAGTGCCCCAACCGCAATCCAATGTGCAGCGAACGATGATGTATTCGTCAGCTTTACCACGCGAATTCATTCCCCGCGCTGACAGTCAACAGCCTACGACTTCGCGCTACAATCAAAACGGTGAACGTGTAAACACTCACTGTTCAACCCCTCATCACTTGCAATCATCAACAAATCTTCCGCAAGCAACAGGCAGCCATCATCATGAACGAAATGGAGAAACAATCAACTTTCCTCAGCCACCGTTACAGCCACAGCCACCGCCATCACAACATCACAATCAACTTGAAGCTCCACCAGTGCTCACCAGGAATCAAATCGCAGCCAGGCACTCTATTCTAAAGGATTTGCCCATCTTTGGGGGGGATCCCGAGGATTGGCCACTGTTCATCTCCAGCTTCGAACGGACAACACAGATCTGTGGGTTTTCGGAAGAGGAAAACCTGATTCGTCTTCAGAGGGTACTCAAAGACCAAGCGTTAAAAGCCGTCCAAAGTCTACTGTATCAGCCAAGCTGCGTTCCGCGCGTAATAGCCGCATTAAAAATGATGTTTGGAAGACCCGAGCTCATTCTGAATTCGCTTCATCAGAAGATTCAAGCTACTCCGCCACCAAAAGTAGAAAAACTGGAAACGCTAGTCAATTTCGCCATCGCCGTGCAGAATCTATGCGCCACTTTGGAGGCTTCAGGGCTCGTCACGCATCTCAACAACCCTACGCTTCTGCAGGAGCTTATCGAGAAATTACCGTCTTCCATCCGACTTAACTGGGCCCTGTATAGGCAAACCTTACCTACCACCACTTTGTCGGAATTTAGCGTTTGGCTTTATCAAATAGCCGAGGCTGCAAACTGCGTGATAATTCCAGGACCATCAAATGCAGCTGGAGGGGGCAAGTCGGCGGCCAAGAAGGAAAAGGGATTTCTCCATGCGCACTCGGAAGTAAAAGTCACCGGCAGCAGATGTTCCTTGACCTCTAGTGTTCCACCAAAGTGTCCACTATGTAACGAGAGCTGTAGTTCCATGGACAAGTGCACCAAATTTGTGCAGTTAAATCATTCGTCCAAATGGAATCTCGTCCGGGATTTCAAGCTTTGCAGGCGCTGTCTGAAGAGGCACGGCAACGTTCGATGCAGATCAGATGCTGTATGTGGTAAGAACGGCTGCATATTTAAGCACCACCAACTTTTACATAACGACCAAAAGGACGCTGCGAACACACCCGAAGTACGTGCCATTGTTCAACAAGTGGCTCAGCCCAGCAACTCGCACATCCAGAACACCGCCACCATAATGTATCGAATAATTCCCGTCGTTCTTCACGGCAACAACACTGAACTGAAAACTTATGCGTTCCTGGACGAGGGCTCCTCACTCACGCTAATGGATGAAGAGATAGCAACTCAGCTAAATGTTGCTGGTACCCCTGACCCCCTCTGCATAAAGTGGACCGCCAACGCACACAGGTTCGAGGACGACTCCCAAGTTATAAACAACATCCACATCTCCGGAACCGATGCTAAAAGTAAAAGGTACCCTCTTCTGAACGTGCACACGGTGAAGGCTCTCCAGCTGCCACTTCAATCGTTGAATGCAGAGAAATTGAAGGGCCAATATAGACATTTGCAGAGCCTGCCATTGGAATCTTATACTGATGCATCTCCTCGTCTGCTGATAGGACTAAACAACTGGAAGGTCGGACTCCCGCTTAAATGCAAGGAAGGTAAACTGGATGAACCCGTAGCTGCAAAAACGCGTTTGGGATGGACTATTCACGGCTGCTATCCACACCTGAACACGTCACTGGAGCAAATTAGTGCCAATACCTACAGCAACTTCCACATGTGTGAATGCAGTTACAGTAATGATACCGAGCTGACGAATCTTGTGAAAGAGTTCCTCTGCACCGATAATTTTGGGACCACAGAGCCAACCAGCATTTTGCGATCACCAGATGACCAGCGGGCTATGGATTTGCTCCAGAATAATACTCAACGCAAGAATGGTCGCTTCGAGACAGGGCTGTTATGGAAATACGACGACTTCGAACTCCCGGACAGTCATCCAATGGCGAAAAGGCGTCTAATCTGCCTACAGCGACGTATGCACCGAGATCCAGAACTGGCAAAGGAACTTCATCAAAAAATAGAAAGTTACATCTCAAAAGGTTATGCCCGAAAGTTAACCCCGAAGGAAGTAGCCGAGGGACGTATGCAGTCTTGGTATCTCCCGATATTCCCTGTAAGGAATCCTAACAAGCCTGGTAAGCTGAGGCTGGTGTGGGACGCGGCAGCCAAAGTTGGGGGAGTCTGTCTAAACTCTGTCCTGCTAAAGGGTCCGGATCTGCTTGTGCCCTTAACATCAGTAATTTTTAAGTTCCGAGAGAAGCGGTTTGCAATCTGCGCAGACATCCAGGAAATGTTCCACCAAATCCGAGTTCGGGAACCGGATCAGAGCTACCAGCGGTTCCTATGGTTTAATAAGGACACTGGAGAGGTGGAGGAGTATGTACTGATGGTGCTGACCTTCGGCGCAACGTGCTCACCGAGTTGTGCGCAATTTATAAAAAACAAAAATGCGGGCGAATTCGAACGTGATCTTCCCCGAGCAGCTCAATCTATTCGACAAAACCACTATGTGGACGACCTAATGGACAGTGTGGACAGTGAAGATGAGGCTGTGGAACTCGCGAAACAGATAACATTCATCCACCAGCAGGGAGGATTTCACATAAGGAACTGGATTTCCAATTCTGTGAGGGTAATCGCAGCCCTGGAATCCGAGCCCACCGATGCAGTCAACTTCAACACTAAAACCGATCTTGAGACTGAAAAGGTGCTTGGCATGTGGTGGTGCACCCAATCAGACTGCTTTACGTTCCGAATTTCATCGAAATTTCGAAATGAAGAGGTGCTTCAGGGCGGAAGAGCCCCAACAAAGCGCGAAGTCCTACGGATCCTTATGCAGATCTTCGACCCACTGGGACTTCTGGCAAACTTTCTTATGTACGTCAAGATATTGCTCCAGGAAGTTTGGCGTACTGGTATCGATTGGGACGAACAAATTGCGGAACCTCAGCACAACAAATGGCTACACTGGACCCGCCTTTTACCACAATTGGAAGGTATACGGATTCCTAGATGCTACATTTCAAAGAACTTTACCAGCTATCCTGAAATGGAGCTGCACACCTTCGTAGATGCGAGCGAAAATGGATTTGCAGCAGTTGCCTACGTCCGCTCGAGCTTGAACGGTTTGGTTGAGTGTTCGCTAATAGGAGCTCGGACCAAAGTTGCCCCACTTAAGCTGACTTCGATTCCCCGACTGGAGCTGCAAGCCGCTGTTCTAGGAGTTAGGCTGGCGAAGAGAATCTCGGAATCCCACTCTATAAAATTCCACAAACGATTCTTCTGGACGGATTCTAAGACTGTGTTGAGCTGGTTCCGGTCTGACCATCGCAGATACCGTCAGTTCGTAGCCTTTAGAGTGAGCGAAGTTTTAGAGTACACCAACATACGGGAATGGCGCTGGATCTCGACAAAATTCAATGTAGCTGATGAAGCAACTAAGTGGCAGAAAAATCCTAATTTTAACCCAACAAGCCCATGGTTCAAGGGACCCTCATTCCTCATGTTGCCTTCGGCTTCCTGGCCACAAGAAGAATCACCATCAATAACGTCGACTGAAGAAGAGCTTAAGGTACACTTTACTGGCGTTCACTGCGGGGACCGAAAAAATGTGTTTGATCCAGAGCGATACTCAAACTGGACCAGATTGCTGCACTGTGCTGCAGGTGTTACACGTTTTGTTTCCAACATACGAGCAAGCATAAATAAAAACCCTCGCACCATTGGACCGTGGACTCGCGCTGAACTGCAGAATGCCGAACGAGCTCTTTTCAGGCAAGCTCAATGGGACAACTTTGCGGAAGAGATGTCTAGCCTATCTTCAAAGGGACACGTCAAGAAGTCAAGCCCACTCTTATCCCTATGCCCGCATATAGACGAAAATGGCGTCCTTCGAGCTAGGAGCAGAATAGAGCGTTACGTTGAAACTTATGCAGACATCAGACGACCTATAATTCTACCGAGGCAGCATCCGGTGACGAATCTAATAGTAAAATACTACCATCATGTATATCATCACGGGAATCATGAAACTGTGATCAACCAGCTGCGACAACGATTTCACATTCCCAAGATGAGGACTGTTCTTTGGAAAGTGCGGAAAGGATGCCAACTCTGCAAGAACGCCGCCGCAATCCCACGTCCTCCAATGATGGCCCAACTTCCAGTAGCCCGGCTATCCTCCTTCTGCCGACCATTCTCATTTACCGGCATCGATTACTTCGGTCCTATGTGCGTAGTGAACCTGAGGAGAACGGAGAAGAGATATGGAGTATTGCTAACATGCCTGACGACACGTGCCATCCACCTGGAAATCGCGCATTCGATGACAACGGACTCCTGCATACTAGCAATTCGCAACTTCATGGCACGTCGGGGAACGCCCATCGAAATATTCAGTGACAATGGCACAAATTTTAAGGGGGCGGAGAGAGAACTCAAGAAGGCATACCAGAACATCAATGTCGACGATCTCATGCGCACCTTCAGCACCGTTACAACAAAATGGACCTTTATCCCGCCTGGATCACCACATATGGGAGGCAGCTGGGAGAGATTGGTGCGCTCTGTCAAGTCTGCACTCTATCAAATCCATCCTTGCCGAAATCCATCCGATGAACTGCTGAGAAGTATGTTAATGGAGGTGGAGAACATTGTCAATTCTCGCCCGTTAACGTACATGCCGATTGACCATGAAAATGAGGAAGCTCTCACGCCGAATCACTTTCTTGTGGGCTCCTCTGATGGATCAAAACCCTGGACAGTGTTCAACAGCGAAAAGGAAATCCTTAGACAGAACTGGAGAATCTCACAACAATACGCACAACAATTTTGGAGACGGTGGGTACATGAGTATCTGCCCACGATCACACGCCGGACAAAATGGTTCGCCCCAGCTGAGCCGATCAAGAAAGGTGACGTCGTCTTAATCGTCGATCCTTGTAATCCCCGGAACAGTTGGCCAAAAGGTCGGGTCATCCAGACGAAACTTGCTAAAGATGGTCAGGTGAGAAGTGCCACTGTGCTAACCCGAACTGGCATCTACGAGAGACCTGCTGTAAAATTGGCTGTCCTGGATGTGAAGCAGCACGATGAGGTAGGCCCACCACCAGTGGACATACCGGGGGAGAGTGTTGCGGATGCACATCCCTAGGCTATTTGTACTATTTATCTGAACGGCCGTCATACACATAAAATGACAGCTAACCTGGAAGAAACCTCATGGCGATTTTTCTTTTTCTTTGTGACAGACAGCCGACACGTTGAGAAGTAAGAAGTAAAAAGGAAACTTTTAAAATTGTAATCCAGCTTTAAAGAAAGACAAATAAAGTGAATTTAATTGAATTTGTTTAATTAAGCGTATTGACAATTCGTTTCTTGTTGCAGATCGCAACAGCCTGTCAACGCACGCAAGCAGCAAAGCGCCATTGTGATTTGGCCATAAAGTAAACGCGCAAAATTACAAAGAGGGCAAAAAGAGATTACAGGAATCGGATGGGATTTCGCGGCTCATCCGTGTTCGTCTACCCCCTGCATTTTCCACCACGTTTTCAATAAACATTCTCGCCATTACAGTGAAAAATCGGTGCGTGTAAAACGGGTCCAACTGTGCGGTAACGAAAGCTGGCAGTTAACTCACACAGTTAAATGTTAAATCCAATAAAATAAGGAACATTCTCTTTCCCGATTGGGGTAATCGGTATGGGATGGGAATGGAACTGGAGATGGTATGGTAAGGTAAACCGCATAAAATTAAAATCAAGTCGATCCACTCGCTCTTGTCCCATACACTACAAAGAGTAACCTCCCTCCCTTTGCCATAATGTGTTCTTCTTGCAGCTATAGCAAGGTAGGGATAGGGATCGATCGTATTGTCAGTGTATTGTAGTATTTGTAGTGTGAAGACGGAGCTTTTTAAATTTGGTTATTGGTTGTTTCGTGAGAGAAAAGTTTAAGAAAATACAAAAATACGTCTGAAATGTAACAAAAAAACTATATTCAGCAGCTGATGAGTGTTTCTTCCTATATTGTGCGTTAATATACATATTCTTGGAATCGAAATCACATTAAAAGTTAAATTGTCTTAAACGTCATGAATTGGCCAATGCTATCGCACGAAAAAATCTGCTGGTGCCTATCAGAAGTGAGTGCAAATCATGAAGAAAACAAAACGATTGTCTTCAGTGATTGAGTTTTTTGAGTTTTATCTTCTCGTCATCTTATTATAATTAAATGTCAAAAGTTACCGCTCTATGACATCGAAGAAATTGCTCCAACAATTTTGTACCATTTGAGCCACCACTCGTACGTAGATAATAGGCATTATTCGTAAAAAAAAATTGCTGATTACATGCTCGCCGAGGTTGGTGTTACATCCTTGTAAATATGACAGATTGTATCGAGACACTGCTGTCTACCATGTCTACAAAATTTAATTCAAACACGACGATAGGAAGCGTTGCTCGTGAAGGTGGTGAAGCTCCTGAGATTTCAAGGGGTATTTTAGACTTGAACAGAGACAAGACGGCTAAGTGGCGGGCACTTAAAAATAATAGGAATGCGCAGAAATGGCCAGATAAATATTCCAAAAGGCCAAGAAGAAACCTAAACGCAAGTCCAAGCCAATTAGATGTTTCAATTTCATCTGATGATGACAAAATCATTACGACTAAGGCAATAGATACCAAATTGACACTAAAAACAGAGAAAAACGGTGACGAAAGAACTCAGGGCCATCAAGCCATAGCAGAACGTGCTAGCAGTAGCGGTGTATATAATGACAGCAGTCAACGGCAGAAAGAGAAAGTTGACAACGACGGTTGCTTGCAACTGGATGAGGATCCGAATTCTTTGGATAAATCTTTAAATGTGAGTACCTTACTGACACATTTTAACTAAATGTATTTTATTTTGATTAATGTCATTTATTAGAAGCCTTGTGATTCAAGCGAAGGATCTGGTCGGCGACTTCGTCGCACTAGACCCCCAGAGACAGAGGATACAATCTCAGAACTGAGCTCAAGTGCACAAACTGCTAAAATACCTGAAGAGTCTTCAACAAAACGTCGCGGGCGATCTAAGAAAGTAATATTAATGGAAAGTGATGCTAAACCATTCAGAGATATGGGATCCAGAAGTGCTGAAAAACGCCTGCAAAAACAAAGAAATCAAACCATAGACTCTGACATGGATGTGCAAAAAGCAGCAGATGCCGACGAGGCTATGATTGGCGATTATGATTCAGAAAGGGCAAAGAAAACAAGGAGAAGTGTACGATTGGAACATCGCTATGATGTTAAAGTTGTAAGTTATTTATTAGCTTTTATTATTATTATTATAGATTATAAAACACATCAAAACAGACACGTACCGTTATAAAAATGATTGAGAGTAACATAAATTATTTATCTTATCGGAAGATTTATCTTCCTTTTGGTTTCGATTAGAGAAGCTTGCTGGTAAAATTTCAACTGTCGACTGCAATGTTGTAGGGCTCCAAGCGCATATAAACTGAACTGACGTTTACCGATTTTCCGGACACGACTACGTAATCAACTTGACGCAATATAAACATTTCGTTACGTAGTGGTGTCCCGAACATAAATAGATCAGTACTTCTAACAAAATTTAACAAATAAGGTATAAAAAATGTGCACGACTGGGTCGCACATAACTTTCTCGTTTATTGCGAATCTCGCATAATCTCAGAGTCATTTCAGCAAATTTTACGTTTAAAATCATACGCACTCAAGATGTACTCAGATAACTGAGCACTTGTTAATTAACAACGTAATACATACTACATAAACATACGTATTAACTTCAACATTTACTTTTAAATTTCACCTCGAACTGACACTTGGATTTCGATGAATTTCGAATTATATTACCACTGAAGTTTTAGGCTTTGCAAAAATATACCGTGTGTGAATAAAGATCGGGATTTCGGTAGTCATTTTTGAGAAATATTCATAAAACGGCAATATTCGAGTTTTCTGAGAAAAACTAAGTACGTGATTATGTTTAGAATGCTTATGTTGTCTTAAATATGAATTTGGATCAAAATCGTTAGAGCGGTTTTTTGTAAAATTATGCTGACAAATGTTACAATTTGGATTCGAAAAGCACTGTTATTAAACTGTTTAGCTGAAAACTGAGTACGACGTATTCTTCAGGATATAAACATTACCTAGCAGTTACAAAATGGCGTTTTAGAGATACGAGCAGTTTTTTAAAGTGCTATTATTAGGCATTTGGGTGGATATCAAAGGACGCAGTCTTTTTAGAGAAAAACTGAGTTTACCATTAAGTTAAAAATGACAATAGTACCTTAAAAATTTTTTTTTTTTAAATCGTTTTTGCCGTTTTCGAGAAAAAGCCAATTTTCAAAACTGCCGTTGCTGGACTTTTTAGCGAAAAACTGGGTATGCAGTCATGTTAAGCATGCTTTGATTAACTCAACTATCAATGTTGGTTCAAATCGTTAGAGCCGTTTTCGAAAAAATCTAAATTTAGACATATTTCGTAATACTTCGTAAAATTTTTATATGGGAGGTACCGTTAATATTAAGGCTAGCATAAAAAAAAAAAACGTGGGAAGCCCACAAACTCTAAATACAAAGTTTGAAGCAAATCCGTCCAAGCGTTTAGATTCCCCAGGGTGGGACAGACAGACATTCGGACGGACAGAATTGCGAGACCGACTTTTTTGAGTTCCTTTATCATCGTAATATCAGAATTGATCAAAATCTCGAGTTCGAAATTTTGTACGAAAACAATATCTTTCTCTTACTACGTATACGAGAAAGTTAAAAATAAGGAACTGAGTTGGTTTCAAACATATTTAAGTGTTGGACTCAACGAACAAAAATTAATTACTGTTTATCGAATAGTGAAGTAAATTCATTCGGAGTGCCACAAGGAACAATACTATTTCCATTGTTATTCCTAATTTACTTTAATGATATATATATGTCAAGTTCTTAAATATTGCACAATTTCATTGTTTGCAGATGATGCACTCTTACTTGTGTATGGAAAAGATTTACATTTAATTACAGAGTATTTAAAATATGACTTAAATGTGCGTGTGGGTAGCCATGAATAAACTGAAACTCAATGTAAATAAAACGAAGTGTATGGTTAAAAACGTTGTTTTTGATCCAAATACACAAATTAACAGTAATCAAATTGAAAAAGTGCAATCAATTAAATACCTTGGCGTAATTATAGACAGTGAACTAAACTTTAATAACCACCTTGATTATATCGTTAAAAAAGTTTTAAAAAAAGTGGGGCTTTCTGAAAAGGATACGTAAAAATATATCAGCAGTGTGCGCTATAAACATATACAACACAATAATTAAACCACATGTTGAATTCTCCTCAACTATCTCTTCTCTATTTATAATAAAACAAAGTGGGAAAAAACTGTTTCTCTCTGTCGCCCGTAATTTTTCATCAATTTTGTTGATTTTTTTTTAAATGTCGGTAATTACGGTGATCAATTCAAAATCGGACAAAGGGGCGTGGTACCGCCCATAAAAAAAACATTCAAAATCATATATGTATCTCGAAAACCACAAAATCGATTGAGATCAAATTACAGATAATCTTAGGTATTGACCGTAGAGTGCTCCTGTGAAGATTGGTAAAAATCTGACAAAGGGCGTGGCTCCTCCCATACAAAAAAAACATTCAAAATCGTACATCCCGAAAAACACCGAATCGATTGAGATCAAACTTACAGATAATCTTAGGTATTGGCCGTAGAGTGCTCCTGTAAAGATTGGTCCAAATCGGACAAAGGGGCGTTGCACCGCCCATACGAAAAAAAACATTCAAAATCGTATATCTCAAAAACCACATAATCGATTAAGATCAAACTTACAGATAATCTTAGGTATTGACCCTGAAGTGCTACTGAGAAGATTGGTCAACATTGGACAAACCATACAAAAAAACATTCAAAATCGTATATTTTGAAAACCACCGAATCGATTGAGATCAAACTTACAGATAATCTTAAGTATTGGCCGTCGAGTGTTCCTGTGAAGATTGGTCAAAATCTGACAAAGGGGCGTGGTACCGCCCATACAAAAAAAAACATTAAAAATCGCATATCTCGAAAACCAATAATCGATTGAGCTAAAACCTACAGATAATCTTAGGTATTGGCCCTAGAGTGCTCCTGTGAAGATTGATCAACATTGGACAAAGGGACGTAGCACCTCCAATACAAAAAAAATTAAAACATTGTCGCCCGTAAATAAATAAAAAAAAATAAAAAAGCAAAAAAGGCCTGGCGAAGCTGGCGGGGGTTCAGCTAGTACTTTATATGGGCTGCTCAAACGAAATCAGTAGGCTACAAAAATTACAAAACAAGGCGATGAGAGTAATTCTCAAATGCAGTTTCTCCACAAAAGTCAACTGGATGCAATGGCTCAATATCAAACAGAGGATAACATTCAACGCAGCAATATTTGTATTTAAGATATGTAAAACATAAAATGGTTCCTGAATACCTTTCGTTAAACTTAAATGTAACTCAAGAAATTCAACCTTACAACCTCAGAACTAATAACAATTTTAGATTGCCACTGTATAGACACAGTAGAACCCAAAAGCATTAAATTTTTTAATGAATTGCCAACTGTGCCAATTAAAAATGAATCAAATTATCACTCTTTTAAAAGACTTCTAATAGTCTACATTAAAAATAACGTATAATTGTACTTAAATCATATTTATTTTTATGATGTAGTTACATGATAATAACCTAGTGAGCAAGACATAATGCATTAAATTTTGGGCTAGATTTTACTTTACTGCCCATTCGAAAAAAATACTTTTTTTTTGTTTATTCCGATTGACATTCATGCGCTGGCACGCCCCCAAAGTTCAAAAAATACCATATTTGTAAAAAGTACCAACATTTCAGGAATGGAGTGTCCAATTTTTGTAAAATAATTTTTTTTTATTCCCTAAAGGTGCAGTTAACTCATAAATACCGGAGATATAAAATAATTAAAAAATCGCATAGTTTTTGTCGCTAAAATTAAGCAAACAACATAATAGAAACTTTGCATATACCCAGTCTTGCACCCACTCTTTTTAATGACCTCATATCTTCGGTCTTTATGATCCGATTTTGATGAAATTTTTTTTATAAGTTAACTGCACATTTAGGCATTATAAAAAAATTAATTTTACAAAAATTGGACACTCCATTCCTGAAATGTTGGTACTATTTCATATGGTATTTTTGAAATTTTGGGGGTGCGCCACGCCCAAACGGTGAGAGACCGCCAAATTTTGTTTTCAGATTTGTGTTTAGGGCACTGAAATCAATCGGACTGTGCAAAAAAACGTTATTTTTGAATGGGCAGTAAAGTAAAATCTTGCCCAATTTTGTAATGAATAGTAATTATACTAAATAAACGAATACATACATACATACAATCGCTGAAGTCTATGCAAACATACGAAGACGCGAATATGAAAGCGGAGAGGAGGCGACGTGGTATTTTGCTGGTGGCGTGATGTCTGGTGCCACTAATATTTAGATTAGATTTTTATTTCGTAATTACTGGCTCTGTTGTAAGAAACTAATTTTAAGTTTTCTCCAAATTTCTTGAAAGAAAAAGTCTTTATCTTTATGCTCGCCTCCTATCTGCTCTATAAGAATATCCATGTTGCGAACATCGGTAACCAATCAACCCAATCGCATAAATGATAAAATAATCTGACCGGTAGCTAGAAAATCTGATTTGAGCGCACTAAGTTAAGTAGAGTCGACGCGAGACTAAAGTATTTTTTGTTTTCAGGAGTCACATCATTCGGAAGATGAAATAAAAACTGAACCACAAGGATTGTCTGAGTCACCATTACTGCCAGAGGCTAGCACTAATCCGGAATTTTCTTCACTATCACCAAGCGTCCAAATGCGCAAGATGAATGATGAGAAAACCCCTCCTAAGAAACGTGGTCGCCGTGCTAAAAACCAGATCAACGAGAAAGCAACTGTAGACAGCGCTGATACACTTACAAATCAATGCGATCAAAATTGTAGTGCTATTATAAAAAAACAACCCCCATTTAAGGAAAGCCCTGAAATTGTATCAGTGGTCATTCCCAAGCGCTCACAACGTCGCATCAAACCTACGCCGAAGATCCTAGAAAATGATGAGCTTCGATACGAGTTCGAGACAAAGAACATTGAGCGCATAACATCTTGCATTGGCCACGACAATGATACTATTACTCAGGTTTCCGTAAAAGCGCGTACATCTCGCAGTAGTAGCAGACACCGTGAAATCAAATCTGAAAATAGCAATGAAAGTCAAAATCAGCATCTTTCCAACGTGGTTAAAAAGAAACTATTTACAAAGTCCGCTACCTATATAGAAAAGCGAAGAGAAACCGAAAAGCGGCCGTGTCCCGATATTCAGGTATTTCTTAATGAGGTGAAAGCAGCTAAATGGCATCATAACAAATCTCCTGAGGATAAAAAACTCAGCAAAAAGCAACAGCATAAATTGATGAAGCAAAAGCAAAAGCACATGGAACGACTCGGACTTCAACGGGCGACTAGTGGTGACTCATCCGGATCGGAAAATACATCAGACGACAATGAAGAGTTTGTACCATCAAAAAGGGTGCTAGTTGGCAAAACAAATGTGACATTAAGAGTGCGTGGATCTAAGGAGAGTACGTCACCGATGAGAAGTATGTTGTCACCGCCGGTAGTTGCAGGTAAGGATCTTCGAGGTAAAACTCCATCGACATCAAGCCACAGGGAACAGGTTACAGAGTCTGTGTCAGAAAAAGCCGCATTGAAGCTGCAAAATGGTACAACTCTCGTACCAAATCCCTTCCACAAAGGGGCGACAAAGGATCTGATCTGTTTTTGTTATAAATCATCGCAATACTATACACGAAAAACGCCTGAAACTGCGTTTTGCTCTGCTATTGATCACATTGAGGAACAAAAGGTCGGTTGTTGCAATCAAATGGAAGGAGATTTGCTAAATCTACTTCGACCTAGTTCAAGAGTGGGCTACATGATCCTTTGTGATGATCACAAGAAGCGGTTTAGGGCCCATAACTGCTGTGCAGGCTGTGGAATATTTTGCACACAGGTTTGTTACTCTGGTAAACGAATATAAGCCGAAATGTTAAAATTAATTTATTTTAGGGTAAATTCAGTTTCTGCAAGCAGCAACACTTTTTCCATCAGGATTGTGCACAGAAGTTTATACTCAATAGTCCGTATGATTCTGCAAAACCAAGTAATTACACTAGTCCAACATTGGTGTTAAAGTGTCCTCACTGTGGCATTGACACACCAGAGCGAACATCAACCGTGACCATGAAATGTCAATCTTTGCCAGTATTTCTACCTAGTCAAAAGTCGAAAATGTAAGAAGGAAAATCTAATATTACTTTTTTTTAATGTTGTTTGTCTTAGAATACCTGCAAAAATGGGTCTACCGGTTGTTCAAATACCAATTAAACCTAAAAGCAATAATCATATCAATAAAAAAATCAATATAACTGCCAGGAAAAAATTATCGTTGGAAACACTAATACCAGAATCAGTAATGAACGTTGTGGGAAGAACAAATGGAAGGCGAACGAATTCGGAATTCTCCCCGAAGGACATGTACTATGCCGTGAAGAATGACGATTTAGAGAGAGTGGCGGAAATACTTGGTAAGTAGCCACTGCAAAAATTTCCATTCTTTAATCCGATTAGTTTGTGTAAGTACATATATGCTGTAGAACATTAAATGCAAAGTAAGCACAGCACCGTCGTTGGCTTATGCAAAAGATACACATTTACCCACCCCAAAGAAGAGGAAATTTTACTGGGTGTTGCACTTCTCAAATAGCTATGTGTTTAGTAATGAATGCCAGATTTCTGAGTAGCTTTATTATAACAGCGTGAAACCCACTATGTATTAAAAAGGGTTGAAATGGAATTTTCGGTATACTTTGTGTTAAAGTAGAGAAAAGCATTAACAATTTCATGCGATCAGAAATCCTTAAGAGAAAAAAATGTAACTTAAATAAAGTGCTACTGCGCATGTTGGGATCTTTCTTTTGCTTTGGGACGGGCTATACAACTTCGTATAACAAAATCGTAAAGGTGCTAGTACACGATATGTAGCACGCCACATATATATGAGGCTCTGACGTAATTTTGACGTCAGCGTATGGAGCCAATGGCTACATACCGTGTACTAGCCCTCTTTGTGCCACTCACATAAGGTACTCATACGTATGAGGCACTCGTGTGTGGCTTTTCGGCATTCCGTGTACTACCCTAGCACATACGATTTGTGCCAATACGCTACGTAATGTCGAGTGGTTACCTGCACCTGTACGGTTCGTATGAATTTTTGAATGTAATTTCAGCATTTCAGTTTGTGTGCGTGTGTTTTGTACCTACGAGCATCATGGTATTTAGCTTTTTATGGGTCATAAAGGTAGCGAAGGCGACGGGATAACTTAAATACACCCAAAGTAATAAAACAATTAGTTCCTACAGTTCTAGTGCAAGACTGCACACAGTGCAATAAAACTGCGGATAGCATCATCATAAACGAATAACCAACAGCCAACCTATATGTGCTTGTGCGCGCTGTGCTACATTTCGTGTACTAGCACAATTTTATCTAGCCATTGCGCTACATAGGAAAATCGAAATTTGCACCACATGTGTAGACTATCTGGTGACGTCAGAGCCACATATATATGTGGCGTGCTACATATCGTGTACTAGCACCTTAACTCAAGTGTCTGCGACGCTAACGCTCACCATACTGTTTGGGGAAGCTCCGACATCAACAAAAGAGGTGAGATACTGTTTGACTACATTTTAGGTACAAACCTCATTTTGTGCAATATAGGCAACGAACCAACATTCGTGACCAGAAACAGGCAAGAAGTGCTGGATATCACCCTTGCCTCCGACAATATCGTGCAGCGTATACGGAACTGGAAGGTATCCAACGAACCCTCTTCTTCGGATCACAGGTACCTCCAATTTTCTTTATATGTAGACTCTATAAGCCCTCCGGTTTTCAGAAATTATCGCAAAACCGATTGGCTCAAATACAGGACAACTCTGATTAACACAGTTTCCCCCATTAACCCTAACTCCCCCTGTAACCCCCAAAAACTTGATAGCATGGTTGAGACCCTAACCTTCGCTCTCAATAAAGCAATGACCACTTCCTGTCCGCTGGTCCAACCCAGAGGTAAGAAGAAGCCGCATTGGTGGAATGCAGGTCTAGGCCCTTTTAGAACTAATTGTAGAAAACTATTCAACAATGCCAAAAGTACGAGAAACGCGTTAGACTGGGACTTGTACAAGGCATCACTAAATATATATAAAAAAGAACTGAGAAAAGCCAAACGCAATTCTTGGAGACTCTTCTGTGACAAAATTGAAGAAGCCTCTGAGGCCTCAAAGCTGAGGAAAATTCTCTCCATGAACCCAATAACACCCAGCTCCCTTAAAAAAGACGATGGGTCCTGGACGACCTCTAGCGAAGATTCGCTCAATCTACTGCTTGATACTCATTTCCCAGGCAGCTCCCATGTGGTTAACAATTCGAACTACAACAGTCCATCGGAACCAATAACCATCCCTTCTAATATAATTACAAAAAGTAAACTAAATTGGGCAATCCATAGCTTCAAACCATATAAATCCGCGGGACCGGACGGCATAATACCTGCCGAATTGCAGAAATCATCGGATATAATCTTGCCGATGCTTCAGACAATCTTCAAAGGTTGTCTAGATCTAGTTTATATCCCAAAGATATGGAGAGAAGTTAAAGTTGTCTTTATACCCAAAGCAGGTAAATGCTCCCATACAAATCCTAAAGATTTCAGACCCATTAGTCTATCGTCATTCCTTTTAAAAACACTAGAACGACTGATTGATATCCACTTACGCAACAGTATCGATAAAACACTACTGTCAGCGGCCCAGCATGCATACTGTAAAGGTAAATCAGTGGAGACGGCATTACACACTTTAGTACGTAACATCGAATACTCACTGTTCCACAAGGAGTACACAATGGTTGCCTTCCTTGACATTGAAGGCGCTTTTAACAACGTCAACACATCAGCGATAGCAGACTCGATTTCAGCTCTGAACGTCGACAGCTCTCTTGGCGAACTGATTAATCTACTGCTCAAAGGTCGGATTATCAACTAAAAGCTGGGAGTCGTGTCGGCGAGAAGATCTGTTAGCAGAGGCACTCCGCAAGGTGGTGTTCTGTCCCCCCTTCTTTGGAATTTGGTGGTCAATGAACTACTGATAATCCTGGAAGGTGAAGGATGCACGGTGATCGCTTATGCAGATGATGTTGCTATAGCCGTCTCAGGAAAGCACTTAAATACTCTTAAAGAACTCCTACAAAATGCTTTAAATAAGCTAACCAGTTGGGCGGGTCGTTGTGGCTTAGGTGTGAACCCCCACAAAACTGATTTGGTGCTCTTCACCAGGAAATACAAGATTCCGACAGTCGACCCTCCCTCACTCAATGGTACCAACCTAACTTTCTCTGACAAAGCGAAATATTTGGGGCTTATCCTGGATAAGAAGCTTAGTTGGAAACTTAATATCCAAGAAAGAGTCAAGAAGGCTACAGTAGCACTCTTCTCTTGCAAAAAAGCTATTGGGAATAAATGGGGTCTACAACCTCGAGTAACCCATTGGCTCTATATCTCAGTTATAAGACCGATACTCACCTATGGGATAATTGTCTGGTGGACAGCATTGGAGAAGGCCACATACCGCGACCATATAAGCAAGGTCCAACGCACAGCTTGTATGTGCATAAGCGGTGCATTACGCACAACACCCTCTGCGGCACTAGACATATTGTTCCATCTATTACCCCTCGACATATTCAGCAAGCAAATGGCAGCGAGTGCAGCCATTCGCCTTAAAGCCATCTCACAATGGTCAAACAAAGACTTTGGCCACGCCTCTATTCTGAAAAAATTCGAGATCTCAACAGAAAACACTGACTACACCACCCCATCTCTATACTTTGACAAGAACTTTCTCGTCACAATCCCATCCAGAGCAACCTGGGATGAAGATACCTTCCCGGAAGATGAATCAATTCACTTCTATACTGACGGCTCAAAAACCAAAGATGGAGTTGGTGGGGGTGTTTTCTCCGAAAGTCTTAATCTCAAGCTCTCCTTCCGTCTACCAAATTACTGTAGCGTGTTCCAGGCGGAAATTATGGCGATTAAAGAAGTCTTATCTTGGCTCAAGAAAAACGTCATATCTGTTAAGGATATCTACATATTTTCGGACAGCCAAGCAGCCATCAAATCCTTGGACTCGATCTCTACAACTTCTCTAGTAGCCCTCGACTGCCGATCGTCTCTTACGGAGATGGCCGAACAGTTCAACATTCACCTAATCTGGGTGCCTGGGCATAGAGACATTCCAGGGAATTGTAAGGCCGATGAACTCGCTAGAATAGGAACAACTCAACCCATTCTGTCTGATAAAGGCACCCTAGGGATACCAATCGCTACTCGTAAACAAAAATTGAAGATGAATGCTATCGAGAGTACAAATCTTAGGTGGACAAGTTTAACCACTTGTCTAGCGACAAAACAAATTTGGCCTAAACTGGATTTGAAACGCTCTAAGAAATTGATCTCTCTCAACAGATTGCATATCGGCACCACAATAGGTGTCATTACTGGACACTGCCTGATAGGCAAACATGCCGCAAGGCTGGGTCTTTTCTCTAACGACTTTTGTAGAAGCTGCATGGATGAGGAGGAGGAGGAGACTATCCCTCACCTTCTTTGTTCCTGCCCAGCTCTCTCCCGCAGAAGGAAGCTTCACTTAGGGGCCTTCCATTACAACGACTTGGGTGATCTGACAAGCATAGACATCAGAAGCCTCTTGCGCTTTATAAAGAGCTCAAAATGGTTCAACTAGTGGGGAGATCTTAGATCCTTATTCGTGGCATCACAATGGACCTATACTGGTCTAAGTGTGTTGGCGTTTTTAGCCGACGGCCACTTTCAACCAACCAACCAACCAACTCAAGTGTCTGACTGGTCAATTAGTTAAACACTTTATACGGTGTCAGATAAAAAATAGAAAAAATAGCTCAAAAATTATAGGTACATACATGAAAAAGGTATTTCCCGCAGCGCAATTCTTATGACTTATAAGGTTTCTGTTGGGAAAATTTGTGCAGATCAATAAACTGGCAACATCGCATTCAATTACACCAATACAGAGACATACAAAAAACGAGAGACGAGTCCACAAACCAGTAAGAATAGACCGCCGACTTCCCGTACACCTACCCGATTCCCCCCGGAAAAAATTACCCTGTCTGGGAATACGTGTAAATGTCAAAATTAATGGCGGCAATGATTTTCCATGCTATACCATGGGCCTAGGATTTTTTAAGTACGCGTGCGTTAATGGCGCTCCTTTGATTTTGTACAGCACCAATACATGAAAAATCCTGGGCCCGCCGGCAGCTTGTAAGCAAAGTCCGTTATGTGGGAGGAGTCGACGGTCTGTTCTTACTGGTTTGTGGACGAGTCAGTTGACTTTTAAGCGAGACGACGAGCAGACGCGAACGCGATAATTATTTTAAACATTGAACTAAACTCTCACATTTCATTTCATTTCAATTAAATAATAATCCTTCTTACCGAAAGATTCAGTTCTTTGGAAAATGTCCAAACGCAGATTAAGCACAAGGAAAACGAAGGGAATTCCACCCCGACGACTAGTGGAGAAAGACTTTTCCCTAAGAAAATCGAGTTCATGCACGACTTTGCATGGATTTGAAGACGACGAAAATCATTTTTAAGGACAACATTAGCCAGACCAAGCCATAGACGACACACACGCAAATAATGACGACAGTGTAGAAGGCACAGGTGACGACACCCTTCTAGAAAACGGCCGCGTTCAATGTGCTTAGGCACCTAAATATTTAGGTGACAGTTTATCATTGAACGAAAAATTGCCTAGTACCTAAGCTAAATGTCAAATGCCTTACATGTGTTAAGAATTGAGCATTCACTTGTTGTTTTTATATCAACTGATCAACACATTGGCTACCTACTAAAGAAAAATATAAAATTATTGAAGTGTAAAATTGATTCTTTTCTAAAAGCTGCTTAACAAATTGTCGGGTAAAAACCCCATCTAAAGGACACATTTTATTTAATTATTATCACACTTTTGTACGTGTTGATTTTATTATCCGTTGTCAATTTGTTGTCGCGTTACAAACGTCAAGAAAATTTTGTGCGAAATTACAAGAAAGCAGATCCTTAGGAAAAGTGCGACGTAAAACAGGCCTATTCGGCAAAATCTTTTATCCATTTTTCCTGTTATTCTGTTATGAATTTCCATACAAAAGTTCGAACTGTCAAAAAATCTTTTACGATCTCCAAAATTGGTATTCTGCGTGCAAAAATCTTTTATGAAATCTGTTATAAATCATAACAGAATAAAAGACAGAATTTTGTGACTTTTATCATAAAAGATTTTTATTAATTAGAAAGTTTTGGATTGAAATGGATATCTATACAATTTTTTGTCAACGAAATGTTTACAAAAGAAGACAAATGTAATAAATGTGTATAAACAAGTGGGTATGTAATTGAAAATAATTTATCAATTTATATTTTTGGTTTAGACGAAGACACCAACCACTTTTGCTGGAACTAAAATTAAATAGTGATTCATTTAGGCCTACTGTCCACGTAGCTGCACTTCATACGCACGCTTTCGTCATTTGCACCTTGGTGTACGCTTGCTTGCACATTCCTTGCAGCTTCCATATAAACATACGAACCACTGTCCACGAAGCGGCAATGCAAGCTGCAAATGACGACAAGCGTATTTTAGCGCTCCGTGGACAGAGCTGCAAGCAAGCGTACACCAAGATGCAAATGACGAAAGCGTGCGTATGAAGTGCAGCTACGTGGACAGTAGGCCTTAATCTTCCTGATGTGCGTTTTATTCAGCTCTTTAGATTGGATACGGTGAATGCTAGAGTTCTAATGAACAAATTGGAACAATTTACGCAAGACACGAATACAAACATTTCATTTCAAATTCAGGTCAAGTGCATTTCTAATGATGTGATAACAATCTAAAGTTGAATATTTATTTCAAGTTTCTAATGACATGTTTAGAGATACGGTTCATATCAGGCATCAATAGGAAGCAAACAAAGAACCTACTAAACAGAACCCGTCCAGATATCGCTAAAATCACGGCAATAACCACGGGGAATTGGCCAATTGGAGATCATGCGGCCAAACTAAGTATCCCATACAAATACAACCTCAATGCCGCAGTTGCGGAAATACAAATGAGAAAGAAACTCTCTCTCATTTCCTCTGCAAATGTCCAGCATCAGACTGCGCGCACTGAACTAACTATTCTCTGACGACTTTAGCGACGTTTGGGGCAAAGGGATACTGCATCTTATTTATCCGCTTTCTCAATTCTACAGGCTGGCTACAGGTACCTGTTATGTTTAAGATAATTCAATATTACATTTATTTGATATAATAATTCCTTAGGAGAGAACCCAACTGATAGTTTAGCAGCCGACCGGAAGAAGGAGGCAAAAGTATTCTTTCTCTATAGCAATGACATTACTTGTAATAATTGCAGTAATAGCTGCGGTTGTCAAACTGTTGACTGCATTCCACGACCTTAATATATTACATCTTCCCAGGCTTATTAAACGATCAGGATGGTTTCCGAAAATATTTACAAAAGATATTTTACAATTCAAATTTTCTTAAGATATAACTTAACCTAATCAAATTCTATGTTTAATAATATTTTATTTCTCTTCGATTTCGTTCACTTCTACGAAGAGGAATATTTTGAAAGCTGTTATCTCTTGACAATTTTTCAAACTTCTTTTCTTTTACTGGAATAGAGATATTAGAATTTTCACAATTGATTTTCTTTGTATTTTCTAAGTTATTGTTAGAATTCGGAATATTTATATAACTTCGATTAAATTTACATTTCTTAAAAACTTTTTTTAGTTGATTTAAATGCACAGTTCTGTATTGTGAACCAATTTGAACAATATATCTTATAGTACTTAAGATTTTCTTTACTTTGCACGGAAGCCATTTTCTAATATCTTTTACATGATTCTTATATAAGCATTCCTCCCCCAATTTAAATTTTGATTTCAAATTATTTTCATTCTTAAAACTCTTATAATTTTCTATTCAACATCTATTATTACAATATTCTTTCTTTATATATGACTTAGTTTTTATATTATCTAACAATATTTTGGGTTTGTATGCAAAAATCATTTCGGATGGAGTTTCATTTGACACAGAACTTGGAGAATTTCTATGATTTAAGAGGAACAAATCTATTTTATCTTGTAGTCGCAAACCTGATTTTGAGCTCAACAAAAATTTTCTTAATACACCTTTTACGATTCGCACATGTCGCTCCGCTATGCCATTCGATTGTGGATGATATGCAGGACTATGGGATAGTTTAATTTTCCTATTAATACAAAATTGTCTGAATTCAAAGGATGAAAACGGTGGACCATTATCACTCACGATCTCTGTTGGAAATCCAAAAATTGAAAATATGTTGTGCGTAAGTTTATCTATTAAATTTCCAGCCGAAGTTCCATTCATAATAACCACACTTAAAAATCGACTGAATGCATCTACAGCAAGCAATAAGGTATTGCCTCCGAAATAGAAAAAATCTAAATGCATTCTTTCAAATGGATAAGAACAACTTGGCCAACTTGAAATTACCTTTTCTTTTGGTACAACAGAAGTAACTTGACATATCTGACAATTCTCTATAAACTCTTTTATACTGTCATCTATATTGGGCCACCACACGTATGACCGACTAATTTTTTTCATGATAACAATTCCATTATGATTAGAGTGAAGAGCTTCAAGTACTTCAACTCTCAATCTTGCTGGAATCACTACTCAATCTCTGTAAAGGATACATCCGTCATCTACGCTTAACTGATTTCTGACAACGCGATATTTTTCGATTTCAGGGTTTACAAATTTTGGCCATCCATTTCTCACAAATTCATATATTTTTGAAAACAGTTTATTATTTGTCGTTTCCACCTGAATTTTCACTCTATCTATAGGCAGTTCCTTAGAAAAATCATTAGAATATATACAAATACTCTCAACTTCCGTGTTACCTTCGATTGGTAATCTCGATAACGCATCTACATGCGTTAAATCCTTAGCTGGTCTATGTTTGATCGTATAATTGAACATAGAAAGGGTAATTGCCCATCTTTGTAACCTAGCTACGGCAACGGAAGGTGTACCCTTTCTTGGGTTGAAAATTTCCTTTAATGCCTGATTATCAGTTATAATAACGAACTCTTTCCCGTATATATATTTAAAGAACTTTTTTACAGCAAACATTACTGCCAGAGCTTCTCTGTGCAGTTGGGAGTAGTTTTTTTCTGCAGGGGAAAGTGTGCTACTGGCAAAAAGTACGGGTTTTTCATCTCCGTTAACTACATGCAATAAAACGGCCGCCACACCTTGCGGACTAGCATCGGTACTAATTACAATAGGTTTATTTTTATCATAGAGTTCTAGCACGTTATTTTCCAGAATTAGCTTTTTTGAATTTTCAAATTCGACTTGACACTTTTTGTCCCAAACAAAAGTACTATCTTTGTTCAAAAGACTATATACATTAGTTAAACTTCCTGACAGATTTGGAACAAATTTGTACAATTTTAATATTAGAGAACTTATCTTTAAATTCCTGAAGACTGATCACCGACATAGCTGTTCCCGTATCGACTTCCATCAACAACGCCTTTCCATCCACCCGAACCTCCACTTTTAATCCGCACTGTGCTTGTATGCTGTTTACTATTTTCACTGTTTTTAAGTACCGCCGATTTCCTACTGCATCGCCCTTCGTGTTCGACCAACAAACGTTTGATGTGTGCCCTTTTTTGTTGCACTTGAAACAAATCCACGTTCTTGCTTTGCACTCCGTCTCTTGATGGAACTTTCCGCAATGCTTACAGGTTTTGTTGTTCGTGTTTTTAGCTACTTCGTATTTCTTCTGCCTGAAGCGGCTCTTATCGCTTCTTTCCTTAATTGCATTTATCGAGCTCCCTCCAGGATGTATTGTTCTCTGATCTTTTTCCGACATCTCCATATTGAGAGCAATTTCGCAGCACTTGTCGAATTTTCTGCTATCATCCGTTAGAATATTTTGTTGAATACGATCACTGCGAAGACCAACAATGAACTTATCAGTGAGAGCATCTTCCAGAGCAAGACCTCGCAACACAGATGCGTTCGTCACTGAGTTCTCAACGAAATCTCCGAATTTGCATGTCTCCGCAAGATTTCGCAATTTAACAATGAAATCACTAATTGATTCTCCCTCCTCCTGCTTTGCTTTTGCGAACTTAAATCGCTCCGCTCTCTTATTGTGCTTCGGAGCGTAGTGTTGTTCCAATAAAGCAATTAGCTCCGGAAAATTTTTCTGGCTAGGCAATGTGGGTGCAGATAACGATTTTAACACTTTGTACACCTCTGACCCAACAAGTGTAATAAATACAGGAGTCTGTCGATCACTTTCAATATTATTGGCAATAAAATATTGTTGTACGCGATCTTTGTAAGCGTCAAAGTCTTCTCCTGGGACAAACTCATTTATATTGCCTAGTAATGACATGATTCTCACTAGTTTAACGTTTGACTTATTTTCAGCGATATCTTCTTCTGGGATAACCTGTCCTTCGTCATCACTCATTGACAGACGCGACAAAAAAAATTGATCTTAATTAATCTTATTAATCTTAACGATATTTGTGGCTTTTGTTACGTATTTCGTAAAACACACGTTTTAACTTTTAGACCCAGATATCCTCGTCGCCAATTTTGTTATGTTTAAGATAATTCAATATTACATTTATTTGATATAATAATTCCTTAGGAGAGAACCCAACTGATAGTTTAGCAGCCGACCGGAAGAAGGAGGCAAAAGTATTCTTTCTCTATAGCAATGACATTACTTGTAATAATTGCAGTAATAGCTGCGGTTGTCAAACTGTTGACTGCATTCCACGACCTTAATATATTACAGTACCGACCGGATCACATCCTTAACAATCATCACATCAGAAAGTAGGCTATTTTTGGTTTATCGCAGTTATCGCCCAGTACATCCAGATTCATTCAGTTGGTTACTGATTTCAACAGTGTTTTCTAATTGGACTTAGCTCAATGTAAGAGCAATATATTTGCGACTATGAATAAAAAAAAAACTCTGTGGTTTGTTTTGACAGCTTCGTAACAGATTTTCGATTTCCATAACAGAATTTCATAAAAGTTCGAAACCCCGAATACGATTTATAAAAGACCTTTTATGGTCGAAATCTTTTATGATTCATAACAGAAAATTCATAACAGAATAAAAGATTTTGCCGAATAGGCCTAAATGTCTGTAAATAAGAATGACAAACGACAAACATGGAAATTATGTCAACTTTCATGGCTAGGCAAAACAAAATGGATATGCCAAAATTTGGGGGCGATCCAGTAGATTGGCCACTTTTTCACAGTGATTATCATCGCACAGCTACAATAGGACGATTTAGTAGCGTCGAAAATGTTACTCGACTGCGCAATACTTTGAAAGATGATGCATTGGACCCTGTAAGATCACTTTTGATTTCTCCTTATAGCGCCGACAAAATAATGCAGATTTTAGAGAGACGATTTGGAAGGCCTGAATACATCATCAAATCTGTTATTGCTAAACCCAAAAATATTTTGCCACCAAAAGAAGATAAACCTATGACAATAGTGAAATTTGCAACCGCTGTGGAGAATCTTACGGGAATGATGGAATTACTCAAACGACCTGAGTACTTATATAATCCACAGTTAATCTCTGAATTGGAAATTACCACCAACACTGCACATATTGTGGTCCGATTTCATCTACGATAAGATCTCATACAATCTTCGTGACTTTGCTAATAGGTTATACAGAAAATCTCATGCTGCTTCTCTCCGTGTTCAACCAGAACTCACACCATCGACATCAAGACGTACCGGAAGAGTAAATATAGCGACAACAAAAAACTGACAGCATCAAATGCAAAGTTTGCTCTTCAACTTGCAAGTCATTAGCAAACTGCAAACAATTCTTGGATATGTCGGTAGACGAACGGTGGAAAATTGTAAAAAAGGCATCACTTCGTTTTTCCTGCCTTTTTGGGAACCACACCATGGCATCCTGTCGCAAGAAGGTCGCATGGACAGCTGTAAGAAACAACATCACCACCTTTTGCACTCTAACCGAAATTCACCAGAAGACAACAAATCCATTGACGGATGTGCTCATAGCTCTTCAACTGATGTTGCAACGAATCTTCGAATTTTGCCAGTCTACATACGAAATGGAGACATCGAAATAAAAACATTGGCAATGTTGGATCCAGCAGCAACAATGCCTTTAATGAGGAGTGATGTAGCTGACCAACTGAAAATAAAAGGATTTTCTTCACCGCTGACTGTTAAATGGTTCAATGGAGACTCTGCAGAAGAATTGGACTCAAGATGTTTTTCTATCCACGTACGATCCTTTGATGTAGATAGAAAAACATCTTGAGTCCAATTCTTCTGCAGAGTCTCCATTGAACCATTTAATGGAGCAAAGACATACCAACTTCGAGACGTTAGAACGATTATGAAAATGCCACTTGTTTGTCAATCAGTGGATAAAGAAGGGCTATCACACAAATCGCCTTATCTAAGAAAACTGGATTTTGAAAGCTACGAAAATGGACAACCGACGATTCTCATAGGTGAAAGTAATGGTCTCCTAACATCAACACGTCAGCTAATAACAAATGGAATTCGCCTATAGCAAGCAAAACCTGGCTGGGCTGGACCATTAGTGGAAATGATGGATCTGTACATCGATCGGAGAAAATTTTTAGCGCTAATTTCATTGCAAATGCAAATGACAGGAACTACATGATATGGTGAAAAACTTTTGGGCTTTGAATAATACAGCTCCATCAAAAATTGACATCGAAAAATCTCGAGATGGACGACCGAGCATGACGCTATAAACCGTTGGGAGTCTGGGGGCCAACTATGTAATTCGATTCTATTCGAAAGTTGGTTCCGATTCTACTTTCAAACGGAACTATGTATGAAATTAGAATCGAATGTAAGTAAAGCCAACATTTTCCCAAACAATTTCCGACTTTCGAACGAGTCTCGCATTGTGTTTGACAGACATTTGAATAAAACGAAATAATCATTTGTTGTGATTCGTTAATAGGTGCTAAATCAACATGGACAGTGTCGCAATTTGATTTTTTACCAAAGAAAATGAGGATTGCAATGATCAAATTGAGCCAAGGCGAATTCGGGATAAATCCTTTAGATAAGTCGGGATGTATTGTCATGTATTGAACAAGAATCTCAAATTGAGATGTCTTTGTGTTTGCACATTTAGATGATTCCCTATAAAGTGTATTTTAATACTCTTAATAATATTTAATAAGTTATGAACAAATTTCTTACTCACTTACTGAGATTTCTGCCATCTACACAGCCTGTTCGCAAACACATTTGCATTAGAGTGATTATTTCCGAATTCGAATGGTTTTGGCATTTACTTTAGGATTAGGTAGTACCAAAAAAAATAGACAATTCGAGGTCCGTTATTTTCGAAAATGAGCGCATGCTATAGAGTTACAGAGTACGTATCTTTCGAATTCGAACATTTTTATTGTAGAATCGAATTACATAGTTGGCCCCCTGGACTGCTATGGACTGCTATCCATCGTTCCACTACCTAAGGAGAATAGATCAATGGCACATAAAAGACTGAATAAAGACGAATCGCTGAATAACTCATACCAGTCAATATTCAATGACTATATTCAGAAGGGGTTCCTGCGAGAGGTAAGCATCCCAAAGAATCGTAATGACAGAGAATGTTACTTCCGCACTTTCCCGTCATTAACCCTAACAAGCCTGGAAAAGTACGTATGGTTTTTTTTTTTTTTTTTTTTTAAATTCCCTGCCCATTTTGCGGACACTGCGACCTAAAAGATCTATTGTATCGGAAGGGATAAGGTTATTCTAACAGACGTGTGACTTCCCTAGTGAAGGCCACTATGTCCTTAGTAGCGGAGTTGCTGGGCTCTGCTGGTAAAAGTATCTCCTTGTTGAAGATACGTTTTCTTAACCAAAGAAGTGCCGGGCAATCACAGAGAATGTGTTCGGAGGATTCTACATCCTCAAGACACAACCTACATTCTATCTCCGGGCACAAGTTCATTTTGTTAAGATGATATCTCAAGCCCCAATGGCCTGTTCCCAATTGTTAATTAGACCTAAAGCAGTAGCCCAATTGACTCTGCAATAAGGTTCTGGTCCACAGAACGCGGATTCCGAACCAGCCCTAGCTAATTGGTCCGCCGATTCGTTGCCCTCAATACCTTGATGACCAGGTACCCAACCAAGTTTAACCTTGTTGTGTTTGGATAGGACTTGCAAGGCATCGTAGCAGCACTTTAAGTACATATGGTTTCTGAGCAATTGAAGTCATTGCCGGGAGTAATCTTCAGATTTCGGCAAGGAGCAATCGGATTAATTGCCGACATAAAAGAAATGTTTCACCGTGTCCAAATTCGTGATGACGACTGCTACAGTCAATTATTATACTAATAAACGTTTAAAGCGTGCAAAAAGAGTTTCGTTTTTAATTTCTAAAGGCAATTCATTAACAAGTTTTAATCCTCTATAAAATAGCATATTTTGAGTTCGGGAATGTCTATGTAGTTCTAATCTAAAATAATTAAACTGTAGGGTTGGACATCTTGCGTGTATATTAAATTTGACAAGTAATTAGGGACCATGTTATAAACTATAAAGGGTCCGCCATCTAACGTTTTTTTTTCAACTAGTTTTTATTTCGCGAATGGTAACACTTAGCTCATGTCTGATTTGACAGATAATTAGTTGTATCCTTCCGCTGAACGAATATGGTTGTGTATACGCTTGAACAACGCTGGGAAATATTGCGACATTTCTTTGAAAATCATGGTAATGTGGGCCTGCGATCGACTTAGAGAAGATGCCGATTTTGCCAAAAATTCATCTTTTCAGATGAAGCTCATTTTGATCTTGGCGGGTATGTAAACAAGCAAAATTGTCGCATTTGGGGCACAGAAAACCCGCACGCATACATTAAAAAGCCGATATACCCAAAACGAGTCACTGTTTGGTGCGGATTTTGGTCCAGAGGCATAATTGGGCCATTTTTCTTCGAAAATGAGCAAGGAGTGGCCGTTACAGTCAATGGCGATCCTTGAACGAATTTTTGTTCACAAAAATTGAAGAGGAGGATATTGGCAACATTTGGTTTCAACAGGACGGCGCTACGTGCCACACAGCCGAAGCTACACTCGATGTTTTGCGCCCTGTTTTTGAAGATCGCATTATCAGCCGCAGAGCTTATGTCGTTTGGCCACCGCGGAGCTGCGATTTGACACCGTTGGATTATTATTTGTGGGGTGCCGTAAAAGATAAGTGTTAAGCCGACATGCCAGAGACAATTGACGCTTTAAAGGACAATATTCGTGAAGCCATTGGTGAAATACAGCTGCACACAATCGATAATGTGCTTCAAAATTGGACCGATCGTGTAGGCTACTGCATGGCCAGAAGAGGCAGCCATTTGAATGAAATTATTTTCCATTATTAACCGGAGGGATTGTACTTTCAAATCAAAAAATAAATTTGAGAAAATATTCAGTAGTTTTTTTTTATAGCATTTTCAAAAAAAAAAAAAGTTATTTGGCGGGCCCTTTAATTCATTTTATAAACAAAAATGATGACATTACGTTGTTTTATATTTAACCACTACAAACAAGACAGCATCCATTCGATGGGTGTATATATACTGCATTTCATATTTTCATTATTTCCCATGAATAATACAGTTGAACAAAATTCGAAATGGGGTTTTATAATCGTGTTATAAACATTTATCGCGCACATTGTTGATATGATTTTTTGTATTCTTCTAAGAAATGCATTTTTTTTAGAGATTTTTTTGGTAATATATATCATATGGCTGTTAAATGTCAATTTATTATCTAGGAATACGCCCAGGTATTTTATTTCGTGCAACTGTTCGATTTGTACACCATCTATTCTCAAGTCTATAACTGCTCAAGTCAAAAACTTGGTCAGCCATCATAGTGCTCAGACGTGTGCATCCCAACCTAAAAACTAAAAATATTTTTTTTCAAGACTGCAGAAATCTGACTATCAGTTTCAACAATTCTTTATTCACCTTTAAAAACTCGATTAAGTATCTGGGGATACACCTTAATAACCTTCTCAAATTTAACAATCACGCAAGAATTAATAAATCGAAAGCCCTTAGAGTCTCTAACATGGCTATGCCTCTGCTAAGACACAAACAACTCAGCAAAAAGACTAAAATCCTCGTATACAAAACACTAATCAGACCAATTCTCCTGTACGCTTTTCCAGTTTGGTCTACTGTTTCTCCCACTATCGCCACCGAACTCGAAATCCTCGAAAGAAGAATTCGGCTTTGTACTAGTCTCAACTTCGAAAATAGAAACAAAAAAATCTCTAACTCTCGTGTTTACTCTGAATCGAGGGTCACCCCACTCCTTAATTACGGACTGTCTTTAATGTCGAAAACAGTGAACAAACTTAACTCTATAGACAAAGACTTAATCAAGGACATTTTCTCCTCCCAAAGGAGTTCCTCCTGGCATAACTGTCATTACATTTCGCCAGTAGGACTTCTTCTTGAAAACATCAATATAGGTCCTGTTGGACCTCTCATCAATTTTTACGTTAAAGCGACCCGAGGTCAAAATAGAGGGTAAAGACACCCCATCTAACTCAACATCAAACTTTGTTCGTTCTCAACCAATTGAACTTGAAATCAAAAAAAAAAAAAAAAAAAAAAATAGAACAATCTAAAAAATTAATTAAACTAGTCTTAGTTCTAAACCCTCATTTCTTTTATTGGGCGCACTTAAATGTCTACATTTTCCTTTCAGTGTTATATGTATTTCATGTATTCTATATTATAGGTCTGTTCCTTTACTTTTAAATCTTACGAGTTTTTACTAATTCTTACGAATTTTTACGAATTTTTACTCAATGTCGTTCCCTAACTTGAAAAATTCGTAAAAGAGAGCGGCATCGAGAGAGCAAGATATTACCCCTCCATTGCGAATCTTACTAGTTTTTACTCAACAAATTTCTTTGCGTAAGAATTGAAACAACTGTCAGTCGCCTGAAAATTGACAGAGATTTGAAATTTGATTTGAACCGCGTGTAACGACTATTTGCATTTGTCTTTTGATTTTCTGCGATATAAGAAACAAATTGGTATGAAAATGGTGTCAGAAGGCGGAAAAATAGTGTAGCTTTTTTTCTCTTTTCGAATGCATGTAGTTCAGTTAGTAAAAACGCTTCCACATACTTGGATTCATACTCACATGAAATTTATTGAAAACAAGATGCATCTGCCATTTTTCATGATTACTACAAAAGCGTTCCCTAACTTTTTCGTAAGTTTGTCTCTTTGAGAGAGACTTCATCCCCACCACTGCCATTTTGACAGTCTTTTCCATTTTTACTACAAAAGTAAAGGAACAGACCTTATGTACACTATGTTCCATGTTCCTATTTGTCCCTATCCGAAAGGTAAATAATCAATTTGTCAATCAATGTACATTTTTCTTAAATACTACAACTACTCATTGTATTACATAATGAAAACTTTACTATAACAATGTTTATGCACAAGAGACTCGTTAATAATCTCTTTCTAATTAACTCGAAACTGGAACTAACCCACTCTGGGTTAACACTCGTTACCTTCTAATTGTTATATAATTCATAAGTGTATATAAGATTTATACTTTATCTGTGATAGACTCTTCGTCAACTCAATTGTCATCTGCTCCGGTAGCAAGAGCGGATTCGCCTCTTTATTTGTGCACTCAAAAAAAAAAAACAAAACAAAACTAACGCCATGTAGGCACCAAAACTCATATTTATCATATGTATGCTACTGTATGAGATGGCCATACATTTCAGCCTCTCAAACTAAATTTATGTAACAGTATACTTTCGTTAAGTACCTTTCATGTACACAATATTTGATTTTTAAGTCTAATAAAGAATTCAATTCAATTCAATTCTATAACTGCATCATTATTTATTACGATGCATTTTGTTTTATTTATATTAATTTTCAGTTTATTCACTTGTAGCCATTGAAACAAATTGTCGAGATCACATAGAATATCACGTTTTACAAAATTTAAGTCATTACCACTCACATATAAAAGAGCATCGTCGGCAAACAAAGAAACTTTACTTTTATTTACAACACCACAAATATCGTTTATATAGATTAGGAACAGAAGGAGGCCGATTATTGTACCTTGAGGTACGCCAAACTTTGTACATTTAAGACTTGATATTGCACTGAGTTCGATCATTTAAATAGGATTTAAACCAGTTAAGTTCAGTTCCCTTAACACCATATTTGAAATTTTTTTTTAATAAAATATAATATCTATTTCTGTCAATCGTTTCGAATGCTCTTTGGAAATCGAGAAACACTGCTATTATTATGTTTTTATCGTGTCGAAGTTGTTTTAATGTCATTATAAGCCAGTTAACGGACGTTTCACAAGAGTGTTAATGCCGGAAACCGGACTGATTTTCAATTAATATTTCATTATCACACACAAATTTATAAAATTGTTCATACGCACATTTTTGTAAACATTGGCAACATATTTATTGGTCTAAACTTATGACAGATTTTAGTATTGCTTTCTTTTGGTATTGGTACAACAATAGTTTCTTTCAAATTATTTGGAAATTCTCCCCGACTAAATGAATTCTTTATTATTCTTACGATAATTGGAACGACGATATCAAAACACTCAATAAATATTTTTATATTTAGACGAAATGCCGATTTCTTATTCATCTTTTTATATAAGGACATTAATTGGGCACAGGTTATTGCACTATATGAGAAAGTCGATTGACATTCCAAGACATTATCACAAACAGCTGCAGGATTACTAGACAAAATAGAGTTACTTATGGCATTGACACTTTCTGTAAAATACGAATTAAATTTATTATCAATAATCAGACTATCGTTCTCTAAGGTATCTCCAAACTGTACCTCATTAATATCTTTTTTCCCTTCGTTCAAAACGAGACGTTTTTACGTCCTCCACATTGTCTTTTGACTATCACAAGAGCTTATTTTATTACACACGTATTTTTTTTTTGGCAATCTGTAAATTGTTTTTATAAATATTGCGAGCCAATCTATAAGCCGTCCAATCCATTGGTCTATTTAACACACCCGCTCGTTGGAAACACTCTATTTTCTTTTGTTTTAGATTATGTAATTCTTGGGTGAACCATTTATTACTGCAATTATAAACATTTTTTGTTACGGTCATTTGATCAACACAAAATTGTAGACTTTGCTCTAAGGCGTTCGAGAGTTCATGGAAATCACTTATGTATGTTATTCATCCGTGAGCATCTGTTAAATATTAATGCTCTAAATTCATTTGTTTTATATTTAAATACCTTAGCAACTATTTTATTTTTGTCCAATTTTTTCTTGCGCACATCAACTTTTACCACTATTGATTCATGATCACTTATCTTAAGGCTGGGTGTTCGAGGGTATATGATTTTTCGCCCCGATGGGGCTTGCAGGGCTTAAGAGATAATTGATCGCAGTAAACGGCTTTCGACAGTAAATAAATAGATGCTGTTAGTGACCGTCTTAGAATTTTGATTTTTTGACTTTTATGTACCATAAAGTCCCAAAGCCGGTTTAAGGGTAGTGATGCGATTATATGAGAACACAAGCGTTCCCACTCTAGCCTCTCACTACCAACTCCTACTCTCACCTCCACGTTGGTGACTGGTGGGTGCCTAGTACCTCGACTGGAGATGGGGTAACCAACCCCTGTGGAAGGTCGTTGGTGGCAGCGAACGAGAGAGGGGGAGGAGTGTCTACGCACTAAGACACTTCCTCTTGTTTCAGGCGGCAGCGGATGAATTCCCTAGATGGAAACAACGGTGGCGTCTACAGTTCCGGTCAGGTCGAACTAAAGTGTAATCCCTGTATGAGCTGCTTCGACATATTTGGATACCAGGTCTATGGGGATCTCCAATACTGAGCCAGGGTGTTGGAAAAGAGTTGGTGGCGGAGGAGCCCTCAATATGGGTCAACGGCAGCGCTCATATCCCAAAATGGGTTACTGGCATCGGTTTTTCCGGCCCGCTGTCCTAGGGTCAAAACAAGGGCCTGGTCCTCCAGGTTGGGGGTTGTGCCGTCGGGGTAACTTCCCGACCATGGAAAAAACCAGTAGTTATGAGAGAGACACAACCAGCCTCGGATAATGGAACTCCTCAAATGGCAACCAGACCCGGAACGTCAATGGACTACGATCTGAGAGTATTTACCTGGAATGTACGAACGCTCTACACCCCAGGTGCTACTCAAAATCTTGAGTCTGTCCTCACGCGGTACAAGGCAGATATAACCGCGATCCAGGAGATACGATGGATAGGATCAGGTATGATGAAAAGAAAATATTGCGACATTTATTACAGCTGCAACAAAAGATTGCATGTATTAGGATGCGGATTCGTCGTGGGAAATCGGCTTAGGACAAAAGTCATTGACTTCAAGCCGATAAGTGATCGCCTTTCTGTGATCCGCATCAAAGCTACCTTCCAAAACATAAGCCTAATATGTGCACACGCCCCTACCGACGAGGCAGAAGATCCTATCAAGGAGGAGTTTTATGACCTCCTGGATGGAGCCTACGGAGCCTGTCCGGAGTATGATGTAAAAGTTGTACTCGGGGATTTCAATGCTAAAGTCGGAAAGGAAAACATCTTTGGCGGATTAGTTGGTAAGCACAGAATCCACGAAACGACAACAGACAACGGCTACCGACTAATCGATTTTGCAGCAGCTCGTAATACGGTGATAAGTAGCACTAGGTTTCCAAGGCTAAGGATCCACACAGCAACCTGGCGCTCTCCAGACGGTCGAACCGCCAACCAAATCGACCATGTGCTAATCGATGCGAGGCACGCATCCAACATCCTCGACGTGCACACATTCCGAGGGGCAAACGTCGACTCTGACCATTTTCTTGTTGCGGCTAAATTCAGAGCTCGACTGTCCAACGAAAAGAAGCTGCGAACTGCCCAGAAGAAGAAATTCGACGTTGGACGCCTTAGCACACCTGGAGTAGCCAGAGCCTACAGCGAGCGCCTGAGTATGAAACTCTCCTCTGTGCACTCACCTACCACAAACGCCAACAATCAGTGGTGCCAGTATCGCGACATCATCAAGGAGGTAGCCGAAACCACCGTAGGGTACCAGCCACCCCAGAGAAAGAGCCCATGGTATGATGATGAATGCGTGTACAGGAAAAAGGTGACAGAAGATGCACACAAGAAAGCGCTGCAGCGCAAAACAAGGGCAGCGAGAGAAGAGTATCGAGCCAGGAGAAGGGAGGAAAAGAAGATCCTGCGTAGAAAGAAGAGGGCTTACGCAGCTTCCCAGCTCAAGGAGATCGAAGAGTCCCGCGATCGTAATAACATCCGGAGGTTTTATAAAAAAGCTAAGCAACTGGCTGCTGGCTACAAAACCGGAACGCAGGCTCTTCGAGATAGCGAAGGGAACCTAGTCACCGAAGCGCAGGGAATAGTAGATGTGTTTAAGCAGCATTTCCAGCAGCTGCTTAATGGGCATCATGTAGAGAGAGTGATAGGGCAAGAAGAGAACCCACGTCCAGTCAATGAAGAACTAGTTCCACCACCTAGTATAGAAGAAGTTGGCTTAGCTATAAAAAAGCTTAAGAACAACAAGGCCGCAGGGTCTGATGGCTGCAACACACTAATCGGCACGTACCAGTGTGGCTTCCGGCCCGGCAGATCGACTATAGACCAAATTTTCACACTGAGGCAAATCTTGGAAAAGACCAACGAATTTCAAGTCGAAACCCACCACCTATTCATCGACTTCAAAGCCGCGTATGATAGCATACATCGTCAGGAGCTCTATATGGCGATGGCCGAATTCGGAATCCCGGCAAAACTGATTCAGTTGTGTCGCGCGACGCTGGAAAACACACGCTGCAACGTGCAGTTTGGAAGCAGCTCTTCCGAACTATTTCAAACATGCACCGGATTTCGGCAAGGAGACGCTCTATCATGCGACTTCTTCAATCTCGTACTGGAGCAGATAGTGCGCAGGGCAGGTGTCAACACGGAAGGCACTATCTTCAACAGGTCCGTCCAGCTGCTTGGCTATGCGGACGATATTGACATCATCGGTCGCTCCCAGCGTGCCGTGATAGAAGCGTTCACGGCGATTGAAGAACAGGCGAAATCCGTTGGACTTGTAGTAAATGAGGACAAGACTAAGTACATGCTATCAACAAACAAACAAGCATCTGTCCACCGCCTAGGACAAAACGTCACTATTGATAGCAACAATTTCGAGGTAGTTAAGGAGTTCACCTACCTCGGAGTAAACGTAAACTCCACGAATGACACCTTAGTGGAGATCCGACGAAGAATTACCCTAGGAAACCGCTGCTACTTCGGTTTGGCAAAACAACTGGGTTCAAAACTCCTAACTCGAAGGACGAAATGTGTGCTCTACAAAACCCTCATCCTGCCAGTTCTGCTTTATGGCGCCGAGTGCTGGACGATAAGCAAGAAGGGAGAGATGCTACTGGGCTCCTTCGAAAGAAAAATACTTCGGCGGATTTTTGGTCCTGTGTGCGAGGAGGGCGAATGGAGGAGAAGATACAACCGCGAACTCTATGAGCTGTACCAAGATGTGGATGTAGTCCAAAAAGCCAAAACACGTCGACTACATTCGCTCGGCCACATCGAGCGAATGGACAATAATGCTCCAGCCAAGAGGGTCTTCGAATCCCAGCCCCCAGGTTCGAGAAGACAAGGAAGACCGAACCTCCGTTTCAAAGACCAAGCCATCGCGGATGCCAGAGCGCTTGGTCTGGACAATTGGAAGCAGCGTGCCCGGGATCGTAGAGGATGGAAGGCTGCAGTGTCTCAGGCAGAGACTCTTCACGGGTCGGGAGCCCGATAAGTAAGTAAGTAGTAAAGTCCCAAAAATGTCATTTTTTGGGTGTTTTTTTTCGCCCCGGTGGGGCAATATCTAAATGAAACTTTTTTATTTTTTTTATGATTTTATTTTATAGTTAATGGGTTAAATTCGTTAGTGACCGTCTTCGAATTTTGATTTTTTGAGTTTAACCATTGAGTTTATATACATAGAGGAATCATCATTGCGATATCGAAGTTTTCTATTCTTGCCGATGAGCCGATGATGTCGCTTCAATCGACGACGTTCTCCTGGAGGATAAGTACAACTTTAAGCTGAGTTATTTTCTCAAAAGAACCAAAGAAGAAAGAAAGGGATGAACAACACCAGCCAAGCCAATATGTATGTGGGATGGGGCCAAACCGTAGGATATCACCCTACAAAACAAAACATAAAACAAATATAACGTAACAGACTAACACACATACACGCAATACGCAACAAAGAACACAACATACTTCCCCTCAAAATCATTCGACCGAGGCAGTAAATAAGTACCTCTAACATGCGTCCCTCTTCATTCTTTTTTGTCTTTGCATTTGCATTATCAGTAGAGTTTGTCTTAAACCTTTAAACTGTACGGACGCATCGCCACAGCGTCAACTCGGGCGAGAAGCAAGTTTTGTTAAATAAAAACGTTATTATCCAAGTGTCTGTGTTTAATTTGAAGAATCCTACAAACTTTGGGGACTCAGCCGAGATTGAAGCCGGAGTGTTTTTCTCGCGAATCGAGCAAATTTATTTTCAATAGTGATTGAACGCACGAGAAAAAACTAAATAGAAAAGTGATGTGCGCAGAACTTTAAAAGACAAAAGAAAAGAAAAGGCTCGTGTGTGAAAATCGTCAAATTATCCACACGAGCAAGAGGCAAAAAAAAAGTGGCAGCAACAGAAAGGCGATTGTGCGTGGTAGAAAAAAAAAACCTCGTGATCGAAATCGCTAAATATCGACACAGGTAAAAAAAAAAAAAATCTCCAACCTCATCGCTGTTGTGTGCCCCAATGGGAACGAGAGAGAGGCAGCGTGTCGTGTCCAGACACAGAGGGTAGCAGTAGAAGGCGGGACAACCCACGAAGAAAAGCGGTAGACGGCGAACAACGCACGAAGAGAAGCAGGAGAAGGCGATAAAGAAGAAAAAAAATATATGAGGGTGAGTGACGTCTGTGGCTTTTTCTTATTTTTTTTGATTATATACAAACGCCTATATACTGAGAAATAAAGTAAATTAAAAGAAATACTGTAAAATGGACAGGGAGGCAATTTCGGCCTTAATGGTAGAGGGACTGAAGGAAAAACTGACTGACTTGAACTTACCGACAGTAGGGTTAAAAAATGTACTACAGGTGAGGCTCCTCCAATATTACGGTCTGTCCAGAAACGAGGCAAGAGAAGAGGTCGACGAGATTGAGGTTCGTGATGAGGACGAGCTAAGCGTATCGTCTGTTCAAGTGAATGCACAGCCGGCTAGAGGGGGAATATTCACCTTAAGAGACATCGAAGATTCGCTCATGCCATATTACGGAACCAGCAACGCAGACGTCAATCTGTGGCTGCGAGGATTCGAGGAGAGTGCTGTCACAGTGCAGTGGAGCGAGCTCCAAAAATTTATATACGGTAAACAGTTGCTAAAAGGGGCGGCCAATCTTTACATTCGAAGCCAATCAGATGTTAAAGATTGGAAAACCTTGAAGAAGGCGCTCATCGACGAATTCGGGGTAACGTTGTCCCCAGCGGAAGTTCATCGACAGCTTAGGAGTCGTAGGAAGAAACCCAACGAATCTTTCAGGGAATATTTATACGCGCTAATGGAACTAGGCAAAACAATTCAGCTGGACGAGGTGAGTCTCATCGAGTACTACATAGAAGGAATTCCAGACAGCAGGTCGAACAAACTCGCTCTTTATCAGGCCAAGACCGTTCATGATTTGAAAGAACAAATTCAAATCTATGAAAGGATGCGTGGACCAAACCAAGAGTCGTTATACTCAAGGGGAGGGACACGAGCGGGGACAAGTAGTAGTAGTCAGTTGGTCAAAGAAGAGAGAAGAGAACGTAAATGTTTCAAGTGCGGTAAGAATTCACATTTAGCAAAAAACTGTAGTGCTAGGGACATAAAATGTTTCACTTGTGGACAGGCAGGCCACAAATCGTTCGAATGCAGGAGAGGCAACAACCAGGCTGGACCGAGGCGTCCGGAGCAGAGATCGCGTGTTCATACTGCATCAACGG
This sequence comes from Cheilosia soror, assembly GCA_949372485.1. Lineage (NCBI taxonomy): Eukaryota > Metazoa > Arthropoda > Insecta > Diptera > Syrphidae > Cheilosia > Cheilosia soror. The sequence continues at coordinate 29,715,793 of OX443563.1, forward strand.
ATGACACAGACGATATCTCCGAGGTCCGAGTTTCGTTGCTGCAACAGAATATTTAAAGATATTGTAGTTAAAGGACAGAGCGTGTCAGCGTTATTTGACACGGGTAGCGATGTCAATCTTCTGCGTTATGACACACTAGTTCGACTGGAGTACTCCAAACTCAGCCCGATCAAGAAGAGCTTGTCCGGACAAGCAAAAGAAAGTAGTCACACTAGGTCGTCTAGATGCAAATGTGTGTATAGATGGGGTAGATCTACTTTTATCGTTTCATGTAGTCAAGGAGGTCCATATACCTTATTCTGCTGTTATCGAAAACGGTATACTGAAGATGGTAGACGTGAAGATCACTGAGGAGGGCGCAGAGTTTGTGAAGAGGCAAACTGATGAAGAAGCTGTCAGGGAGAAGAAACCAGTTCAGGAAGCTGAATCCACAACTGAGTTTAGCGGTAGAGGCCGCGCAGTCACACGTGCATCCGCGAGGAGGATGGTAAGCGACATGAACCGTGAGTGCTTAGCCAGCAGGGGCAAGAGAAGCCAGGGGTTGGAAGCAATAGATCTAGAGGGATCTAGGAGCATTGTCGTTGATGAGAACGTGGACATTCGAGAATTGTTTACTGAGTTTGAAGCAGTTTGCTTGTCAGCTGAGGAAGATTTTGAGAGTAGGTCTACTATTGACCTTAATCATCTGAGTTTTTTCGAAAGCGAAAAGTTGAGGGCGATTATAAGCCGTTATACACCAAGGAGAGCTAAACAGTCACCGGTAGAGATGGAGTTGGTGCTGACCGATGAAGTTCCAGTGTGCCAGAGACCTAGGAGAATGTCGTACGCCGATCAACAGATTGCGAAGGAGCAGGTGGCAGAGTGGATGCAGAACGGTATCATACAGCCTAGTACATCAGAGTATGCGTCACCAATCGTCCTAGTCCAGAAGAGGAACGGAGCCAAACGACTCTGCTGTGACTACAGGAAGTTGAACGAGAAGGTTGTACGAGATAATTTCCCGATGATCTTGATTGACGATGTACTAGACATGCTGTAAGGGGCAAAAGTGTATACTACCTTGGATTTAGCTAATGGATTCCTTCATGTTCCCATTGAGGTAAATTCGAGAAAATACACCTCGTTTGTCACACACAACGGTCAATTTGAATTCTGCTACGTACCCTTTGGCATATCGAATTCACCGGCAATTCAGTGTTGCAAGAACTGATTCAAGACGGAACGATAATTCTGTATATGGATGACATCATCACTCCCGCTAAGGAAACGGATGAAGGTTTGCGAAAGTTAGAGGCCGTGCTGAATGTTGCTGCTGAAAATGGGTTACAAATCCGATGGGAAAAATGCCAGTTTTTGAAGAGTAAAATTGACTTTGTGGGTTATATCGTAGAAGAAAACACTATTCGACCGTCGAGGGAAAAAACAAAAGCAGTTCGAGAGTTCCCAGTACCTGTCGACCGGAAATCGCTTCAACGTTTTCTTGGGCTCACATCATACTTCCGGAGATTTATTGCAGCGTTCGCGATGGTAGCGAAACCATTATCTGATATGCTGAGAAAGGAGGTTCAATTTAAGATGGATGTTGAACAAAAAGTCGCGTTTGAGCAGCTGAAGGAGGCGTTAATCAGCGCACCCGTGCTAAAATTGTTTGATCCCAAGGCGTCAACCGAGGTTCATACCGATGCTAGCATGTACGGATATGGGGCAGTTTTACGAGAGTTAATGGATTAAGTAGCAATCGAAGAGCTGAATGATGAAAGAGATGAGATGCGAAATGAAGTCCGGGAAAACATCCACAGGATACAGCAGGAAAACAAGAGGACTTACGACAAATCGAGAGTTCTGGAGCAAGCCTACAACGTAAACGACCTGGTTGCCATCAAACGTACTCAATTTGGTACAAGTTTAAAGTTACGTCCAATATTTTTCGAACCCTACAAAGTGACCAAGAAGGTGACTAACGGAAGGTATGAATTCCAAAAAGTAGGCGACCATGAGGGACCAAACAACACCAACACCGTTGCTGAGTTCATGAAGAAGTGGACGCGATCATTCGGGGACGAATGAAGTATCAGGATAGCCGAATGTGGGATGGGGCCAAACCGTAGGATATCACCCTACAAAACAAAACATAAAAGTACGGGACAAATATAACGTAACAGACTGACACACATACACGCAATACGCAACAAAGAATACAACATACTTCCCCTCAAAATCATTCGACCGAGGCAGTAAATAAGTACCTCTAACATGCGTCCCTCTTCATTCTTTTTTGTCTTTGCATTTGCATTATCAGTAGAGTTTGTCTTAAACCTTTAAACTGTACGGACGCATCGCCACAGCGTCAACTCGGGCGAGAAGCAAGTTTTGTTAAATAAAAACGTTTATTATCCAAGTGTCTGTGTTTAATTTGAAGAATCCTACATGTATCTGTTCTGTTGTTATGTTATTCTTTCTTCTTGCTAACACTTTGAGCGAAATGCAGGAAAAAGTGAGTTTTATGATCATTATTTTTATTCTATTTAGTCATATTCTGCGTCTTGCTGGTGGAGGTTGTGCTGGATTCGGCTTTTAAGGGTTGAAAAAATGCCGATGCTACAGCACAGCCCCATTCGACTTCGCATTTGGATGGATTGTCCTTTATTTTATGATATGATTATTGATTATAGGCTTATGCATTCCGAGAGTGGATGGGGTAGGTCAGGTCCAGGTGTAGGTTTTGTAAATATTTCTTTCTGTTGGATGAGTTGACTAGGGAGTTAGGTACATTTTAAATTCTATAAGCAGAAGCTATAACGAAGTCCACTCATGTCCGAGAGGATTCAGTTATTCGCGTATGTTTGGATATTATTTGCTTGCAGTTGTTGAATCTAAGTATATCATTGAATGCTTTTGTATAAGTATAATCACTATTAAGGAGATTAATGTTGTAATCACCCACAATAACGGCATTATAACTTTTTTGCAATGTCATTTCTATTCAGTTCGAAAATAATGTACATTGCATTCAGAGCTGCTGGGAGATCTATAACACACTGCAATTCTTTCACTAAAGTCTTTCGTAAAATACTCGACACATAAAAACCATGCTCGCATTTCTATCTGAATCTTACATATTATTCTATATTGAAAATTATTTTTAACAATATGATTACACCCCCTGTGTGGCTGCTAGTGCTATCACATCGAATCCCCCAATAATTTGGTAGACTTATTTCGAAGTCTTCAATATTATCTGTCAGATGGGTTTCAGAAAAGGCAAGGATATCAAATTCACTGTTGTTCACCAAACACTCGATTTCATTGAAGTTATTTACAAGGCCTTGTACATTCAAACACAGATATGAGACGTAATTTAATTGCTAATACTCAATTTTTTCTGCTAGTATCTTGAGTTTGCACAGGTATACCGGGCAGCTCTTATCGTTCGTTTCATGACCGTAATCAACATTTAATCCAAGAGACAAATTAATTTTCATACAATTAGCACAATTAGTTTCTTCGGATTTACAGTCCTTTATGGAGTGTTCACCACCACACTTTCTACATGCATTTTTATTTTTGACAATTGAAACATCTCTTAACGTATATATATTCCTTCGCAATTTTTTATAGTTCCAAGGGTCATAATTTTTTCAAAACCACTACTATCCACTTCCAAGATAACACTTAAGTTTCTCCATTTGCTGTTGGTTCTAAATGAATGCGCTAGTTTAAAATCACACGTCGGAAGCTCAGGATTTTGTTTTCTTATTTTATTGACCACCTCGTCCACCGGTTCATCGTTTTCTAATTTCATGATACATACTTAAGGTTTTATCGTAGAGGGAACAATTACTTCGAATTCATCTTTTAACTTATTCTCAATTTCACTTTTTAATTTTTCCGAAGATGCCTTATCCCCGCATTTGAAGGCCACTCCGCCCCTGTTTTTGTTACCAACATTGTTTATATTCATGTTGGTGGGATCTATATTCGTTTTAATTTGTTTACGTGTTTCTTCTACGTCTTGTTTTTTTTTCTAGGGTAGACAATTACTGACGTCTCATTCTTTTTGAGCACATTAGAGTAAAGTCTATCTCCTTTGCTCCTTCTTGTGTGTTCAGATCCGCTAGTATTCTTATTATTTTTCTTTACTTCATGTGTTAGTTAGTTATTTACGACGAATTTTTCTAAAATAGACTCAACACTTTTGAATGGCGAAAGGACACCGACGAAGCGTGAAGCTTTAAAAATAATAATGCCGATTTTTGACCCATTAGGATTCATCGCTCATTTTGTTATCGTCGGAAAAATAGTTCTTCAAAAAATATGGAAGACCGGTATTTCCTGGGATGATGAGCTGACGTCCGACTTGAACGTTGAATGCAAAGATTGTTAGCATAACCTTCAACAAATTTCCTGTGTAAAGATACCAAGATGTTACTCCGAAAACTTTTTGGATGGACAGCGTGTGGAACTACATTGCGTTGTGGATGCGAGTGACGAAGCGTATTCAGTTGTTGCATACGTACGAATATTAAAGAACAATGAGATTAATATTTCCTTTTTGGCAGCTAAAGCAAAAGTCAAAGCTTCAAAACCTACTATGACGATTTCGAGACTGGAGTTACAGGCAGCGTTGTTAGGCGCAAGACTTGTTCGTCACCTTAAATCGGAACATGATTGGGCATTTGATCGAATCGTTTTTTGGACCGACGCTGTTTGGCACTGGATCCAGTCCACAAGTGTATGACACAAACAATTCGTCGCTAATCGTCTAAGCGAAATTTCTGAGCTGACTGATGTCAAGGATTGGCGGTGGCTAAGTACAAAGCTAAATGTAACAGATGACGCAACTCGAAGTGGTTACAAGAACTTGAGCGCAGACAACCGATGGTTTACAGGTCCTGAATTTTTATACGAAAATGAATCCAATTGGCCTAAGAACAAATTATTACCAGTTGACGACGAACTCTTAGAATTTGTTGGAATGTTATCTGTCACTCAACGATTTGAATTGCCTGATGTCAGAAGATTTTCCTCTTGGTTAAGACTAATTCGTTCAACGCAACAGTCTCAATCTCAATCTGCTCACCTTGCAACTTCCACCTTTCACTCCGGGAGTATCTTTCACCACCATCCCTGAAAATCATCATTTTTGACTTTGATAAGTTTACGGTTAAGTTCCAAGTTTTGCAGTACGTGTCCAGTCCAGTCTATTTATCATTAGCTGCATAGTATCTACAGTATCTGCCATCAGGACTATATCATCCGCGAACATTAAAGCTGGGATTTTAATTCCTCTAAACTCTATTCCACCCTTAATATGGTCCGTTATATCATTTATATATAGAATAAATAAAAGTGTGCTTAGAATGCACCCCTGCTTCACACCCATAGATGTATCAAATTCGTCCGACACTTTGTTTCCATCCCACACACATGCCTTATTATTTTGATACAATGATTTCAGTATATTTATAAATTTAGAGAAGACATTCCTAATCCATGGAGCTTGTAAAATAGGGCTTCTCGTGATATGCTGTCGAAGGCGGCTCGAAAGTCTATAAAGAAGGCATATAACTTCTTGTTTCTCTTCTTATAAATCTCCGCAATATTTATAAGTGCGAATAGTTGGTCGATAGTTTAGTGACCACGTCTAAAGCCTGCTTGAAATTCTAACAGAATCTTCTTCCTTTCCACCCACTGAGATAATCGGTTAAATATCACTCCGGCGAATAATTTTATGGATGTGTTCAAAAACGAAATACCTCTGTAATTTTCCACGTTTTTATAGTCTCCTTTCTTATGTAGCCAGTATATTATAGATTTCTTCAAGCATTCAGGAACATCTGCACTTTCAAATATTCTGTTAAATTCTTTTGTAAGTGCTGTTAAAAATGTCGGTGTACTATTTTTGTAATATTCGAATGGGATACGGTCACTCCCTGGGGCCTTGTTCTTCTTCGCCTTGTCTATGACTGCCTTCAACTCGGCTTCCGTAATCGGTGCATCTAAATATGGGGGGTGCATATTGAAAATGAGCTGATTTTTGCTCTGCGTTTAAGATGGTTACGAAGTCGTCCTTAAGTTGATCCGCTTGTAGTCCTGAAGCAATGCCATTCCTCTTTCCTCGTTGTGTTTGACTGCTCTCCAAAAATCCGTTGACGATTTTGCATCGTTTAATAACGCAATATTTTGTAATTCGAATTCAACCTTTTTCGCTTTGCAAATATTTTTGAAATGTTTGTTTGCTGCAGCGTATTGGCATTTAAATGCATTGGTGTTATATGACCTTAACAATTTGAGAAACGCAAACGAAGTATTCCTCGCCCGCATACATTCTTTATCAAACAATTTTTGCTTATTATTTTTTTTGTGGATTCTTATTACCGGGATCGTGGAGTCCGCTTTTTTTACTACTTCCGTCAGCGCTTCAATATTTAGTGGAATATTTTCATCTTCCAAACTTGTGAGTACTGCATTGAGATTCTCTTTATAGATTTCCTTAAACCGGTCTTTCCATATCAACTTCGGAAGAAGTCCTAGCTGGGAAGTGTTTGTAGCAATATAGGAACCTGGGATCATAAATGAGACTTCTAAAGGCATGTGGTCCGAGAACGTTTTCATCCCTACTCGAAAGTTACTAGTGTGTAAACACCAGTGTCCAGCTATAAAGCAGTAATCTATTACCGAGCATGCGGTTCCACGGAGGAAAGTATATTTCCCTTTGGGATCACCTTCACAGGATCCATTTAGGATTGTGGAGTCTAAAGCATCGGCTAATTCTAGGATTTTTACGCCTTTATGGTCACTGGTTTCGTCCTTAGATGTACGGTTTGTATATAAGAATGTAGGGCTCATTCCGCTTACCAAATTATTTTGCGATAAACCTATTCTGCCATTAAAATCTCCAATTAGCATTAAGTTTGTTGATCCTACTGTGTACTATATCTTTAAGCTTATTAAAATCTTGCTGCCAATGGTTACAGTTAAGATATATTGGTACTATGTAGAAAGTGGTGGTATCCATTTTCAGTTCCAGTATAATACGTTCTTCAATGCTCTTAAATTCTGCTTCCACTCCCTCCAATCGCTTACGGTAACCAAAAAGCTCGCCTCTACTCGCCCTTCCAAATAAGTTTGGTTTCGCTGCAGGTATGCGCTTTACTTCATGTTCCATAAACAAATTTTTATATCTATTTTCATTATAATCTACTACATGTGTTTCAAAAAGTAAAAAAAATATCAAATTCATTAACATAATTAAAAAATCCTTAAATAATAGTTTATTTTTTAAACCTGCATTGTTATAACTTAAAACTCAGGTGAGATACATTATTATTGATCCGGTAGACGGGTTAATTTCAATTGTGGTTTTCGATCGGATTTCTTACAGCGTTTGCTCTGTATGTGTTTGCACCTTTAGTGAACTTATAAAAACTGGAGCTGTCAGTCGCGTTTAATGTTGACGTTTGATACACATTGTTTACGTTTATCGAGTCATTCATAATTTTTGTTAAATGTGCGGGAATCTCTCCAAACATTTCCTGGATTATCTTCGTACCATTCTCGTGGCCGCATTTGAGCCCTCATGCCAAATCCCACGTAAATAGTTTGTCCGCAACAAAAAGTTTATCATCCTTCAAAACAATTTTCATCTCGGGCCGTTTCCCGCGAAGATATTTCATTGGGTTGGGGTTGAAATACTGTATGGTCAAAATTCTGTTTTCAAAATACTGTATTTCAAAATACTGTATTTCAAAATTCTGTATGAACAAAACTCTGTATTTCAAAATTCTGTATGAACAAAATTCTGTATGAACAAAACTCTGTATTTCAAAATTCTGTATATCAAAATTCTGTATTTAAAAAAAAAAGGGTTTTGATAATGTAAAAAAGTGCGCACTTTTTTACATTATCAAAACCATTTATTTTTAATACAGAATTCTAACATACCACTTCTTTTATTTTTATATTTTACTGTCTCCTTGCATATCTACATAGATTTATAAAACATAAACCGATGTTTTGGTCTGTTTTTGAAAGTTCAAAAACAAGAACAGAAGTGTTTACGAGGACCCAAAACAGCGTTGAGGCATGGCATCGCCGATTAAAAGTCTTGGTTGGGAGGAAAAAGCCGGGCCTGTATAAACTTATCAGCGACCTGAAAAAGGAGCTAATTTTTACTAAAGCACAGGTGGAAAGGGTTAGGAATGGGGAGCACATTAAAAAAACAAAAAAACAATACTTAAAAACAAGAGAATTCGACGTATTATGCGAAAGAGGCCCGATTTAAGCAACGTTGCTTATTTAAGGCGAATAGCAAAAAGTTTGCTTTTGTTTTAAATGATTCTGTTATGCTAATTTGTTATTTTTATGTTTATTGTTTATTAAATTTCTTTGAAGTATTAAGTTTACTGTTATGTTTTTGTTAAATTATGTTCCTAAATGATTTCCAATTTTTTTTTTTTTTTCCAATAAATTTAAAAAGTTATATTACAGCTTGCTTTTTCTTATGCAAACACTTTTTCAAAAAATAGAATTGGGTATAAGCAGCTATTCGGAAAACAGAATTTTGCACATACAGTATTTTGAATATACAGCATTTTGGATATACAGCATTTTGGATACACAGCATTTTGGATATACAGCATTTTGAAATACAGAATTCTGAAATACAGAATTTTGTTCATACAGTATTTTCAAAAAAAAAAAAAAAATACAGAATTTTGTCGATACAGTATTTTGAAATCCAGAATTATGGCCCATTCCCTATTTCATTATGGGAAGTAGCTTGGCCCTTCTCTGCCGAACACTGCGCGGAACGTCTTTATGCATACTGATATTCGTGCTTTTTAGCTTTTTCGCGTTCCTCAGTACATCAATTGCAGAGCCTCGGGATTTCATTCGGACAATGATCGTAGCAGTTTGTTCGTCACGGCCAGAGATTCTAAATGCAGACTCAATATCAGTGCTGGTGTCGCTTTTGTCTAATAATCCCGCGCACACAGACATAGCTTTTTGCACTGGATCGATATTGGACTCTACAGGTACGTGCAGATCAACATTTGCTTCGGTACTTTTTTTGCATAAGGTTATCTATCTGTGCTTCTGGGAGTTTGTTTTTCTGCTCCAGTAAATCGACTTTCGCAGCAATAACATCGTGTTTGTCTTTTATTCCTATCAGTTCAGAATATACTAACTGGAAATCAGATTTGGTAACCAATTCTTTCGTGAGTTCCTTATTCTTCTCATCGAGGATTGCTTTGAGTTGATCAACACTAATACCTGTTATCGTTTCCATTTCAATGTCCTTGCAAGTTTCACCAGAACGTCTTTTCTCGCTATTAGGATGTTCTGGCGAAATTTCATGCAGCCCTCTTTTGTTCATTTAGTGAGGTTAATGTATAGCCGATATTTAGACTTCTCAGATTGGACCTTAAGTTCTAGGACTTACTCAATTGAAACTATAAATTCGTATCTTCTACTCTCGAAGTATATCTAGAGCCACAGTTTAAAAATTTTTAGTGTACTTTTCTTTTACAATATATTTTTTTTCCTGGAGGTCTTTCAATACAGTACCACTTTGACAGATCACAAAATGTCAATGAGAGTATTACGCCATATAACCGTATAATTCTCAGAAAAGCTTTCCAATTGAAGAGGCAAAAACCGAACAAGCTTTCTTCTGTGTTTACTCGTAATGGAAATGTGTATGTGCGATTGACACCTAAAGGGAGAGCTTTTCCAATTAATCACTCAACTGCATTGGACCAACTAGTTGCGACCGCAAGAAATGATGGTAACGATCTTCAAACAACGTAAGCTGTTGTTGCTTTTTGCTTTGGACACTTTAAGAGTGTCCCATCAAAATGCATACTTAATTATTGTTTTCAGTATTATTTGTTATTTTGAATTTGTGATCTTTTTGTTGTATAATTCCCTTTTGCCTATTTCAATTGCTTGCGAATCGCATGCTTACTCTATTATATCTATTATTTGTTAAGTAATAAAGAACCTGAATTAGGGAAAGCGTTTACTTACTTGAGTCATCACAATTATATAATTATATTTATCTTTTTGTTAAATGTTGTATTTCATTCATTTTTTTTCTTCTTTTATTTTTATTTTATTTTTAACTTGTAATAACTAATTATCATGATCACATTTACGTCATTATAGATACAGATTGTAATCTTTGTAAATGTTTGTCAATAAATAAATAAATATCAAATATTAAATATCAAATATGATCTAGAAAATAGGAACCTTTTTTTTTTCTTTGTAAATCAAGAAAAAAAAACCAGTTTTTTGTGGAAATGAAAATATTTTTTTTCGCTAAATTACTTATTACTCCAAAACTAATAATGTGTCGCTATCATTGGTATTTGTCGTTTAACTAGAGGTTATACCGGATGTTGTGTATAAATTTCAGCCTTCTACGTCAATCAGTTCTTGAGATAGACCTAGGTATAAAATGGGCTTAGTTTATTCGGACAGACATCGTAGCGAAAGCAATAAGGTTCCTCCATATGGAAACGGAACCTTAAAAACGAGAGACGAATCAGTTGATTTTTAAGCGAGACGACGAGCAGACGCGAACGCGATAATTCTTATAAAAACATTGAACCAAACTCTCACATTTCATTTCATTTCAATTAAATAATAAACAATAAAAAACCGGGAATTCTTTGTTTTAAGTTTAATCATCATTTAATCATCTTTTGCAAATTAAGAAAAAATCGTAACAGTGTCATTGTAAAGGGCGGCAAATATAATTTTGCCCGGAGTTGCTAAATAGCTATGAAGATCACCCAAATTAGGTGAATGTTGAACAGTTCGGGCATCTCCGTCGAGGGCTACTAAAGAGCTAGTAGAGATATGAACATCAAATTCAAGGATTTGACACCTGCTTAGCTTTCCGAAAGTACACAAATGTCCTTCGCGGATATCACGCGTTCTTGACCGCCATAATTTTCGCTTGGAACATGATATAATATTTTGTTTGGTAGATGGAAGGAAATCTTATGCTAGCCGCACATTGGATACGAATTTGCATCGTACGTAAACGTGTGAATATGGTCGTACGAATTGAGTGCGCACACTGAATACGAATTTCTCCGTTAAATAGGGAGTGTGCCAGCGATATCGGTTTTGTGTGTGATGAATAATCACACCAAAAACATAAATGTAAAAAAAAGAGCCAAGCACCCCTATTGTCGTTGTCGTTTACGACTCTAAAAAAAAAACGACACGACTGTTTGGTATTGGCGACTAAAAATAAACTACTTTTGTCGCGGCGACGATCGTCAAATGGCGTCTGAAATGTCAAAAAATGTGCATTGTATTTTTCGGCGTCGATCGTCGGTATTGCGTAATGCGTTTTGTGACGACGTTTGTCGTGGAATTGATACATTTCTGTCGTCAACTATTTTGCGGACGACTGTGTGATAGTGTTAAAAAAAGTATGTGTACTTAATTTGTAATTAACTAAAAGACAATTATAGTTATTTTGCAAAATGGAGATAACAAATAAAAGACAATTTCTACATTTAGTGAACGAAATGCAGAAAAATATTCCTTTGGCAAAATCATTCACGAAGGCCGATGTTACTCGGCAATGGGACGACATAACCTAATCTATGCATTGTCATGGACCACCTTCGACTTTGATAGTCTAGATTAGATTAGATTAGATAAGACTTTATTTATTAGAAAATTTTAGATAACAAATTACACAATTCACTTAGTCCTTAATGACCTGGTATGAAAACCGTCGGTCAGATTGGCATAAGTTGGTGCAGGGAAATAAGTCCCCGGGAACTAAGTCCACCGAGGGACTTAGTTCCCACCTAGTGGGAAATAAAACCACTTTTGGAAAGTGGACTTAGTTCCCATGTAAGGTGGGAACTAAATCCATTTTTTAATATGAACTTAGTACACATTTAACAGTTTAATACGTATGGGGGGGCATGCTGCCCCCCTGCTTGGGTTTACTGTCAGATTTGCAGTATATGTGCGAAATTGGGTGTATTGAATAAAACCACTCAGAGTTTTCGGAATTTATTTCCCACCTTACATGGGAACTAAGTCCACTTTCCAAAAGTGGTTTTATTTCCCACTAGGTGGGAACCAAGTCCCTCGGTGGACTTAGTTCCCGGGGACTTATTTCCCTGCACCGCATAAGTTAGGTTAGGTTAGGTTAGGTTAGGTTTGTAGGCTGGCGAGGATTTTCTCCGTGCCACACTCAGGTCAATACTGACCCATTGTGATTAACCATAGGGGGAAAGAGGTTATCCCTTACCCATTATAACCCTGTATTCAAATTACTTACTGTGCTGCTACATACAAACCGTCCTGTTGATTTGACGAAGTTCATTATCTTGTCTATTGATGTGCTGGAAAGCTCGTCCAGGTCGTTGAAGAAGTGACTCCCTAGGAATTTATACCTGGTATATTGGAGACTTGGGCAATGACATAAGAAGTGGGTTGTATCCTCAAAAGCTTCCTCATCACCGCAGCCTCTGCAAAGTTCTTCTTCCGTTAAGCCCATTTTTTTCATATGGTACCGCAAGGTGTTGTGCCCTGTTATGATACCTACGAGGGTGGACAGGGATTTCCTATCCTTCCGCATTATCTTCTCGGTTTTGGATTTATTGAAGGACGGCCATAGCATTCTTGTGGTATTACAAGTGTTTAGGGTGGCCCATCTTGCGTTCGCCTCACTTGTGGCTTTTCTCCCTGCTTCAAGCTTGAGTGTGCAAGGCGGGATGCCCACAGAGGGATCAGCTTGTTCTGAAACAGCTGTCGAACCTTGTCTTGCTAATTCGTCTGCTTTCTCATTGCCTGAAATGCCTTCATGTCCCGGAACCCAGCAGAGTGATACCTTGTGCTGTGTACCAAGAGCCTTGAGTTCTTCGCGACAGCACTTCACAAGCTTCGATTTTATTTCTGGTGCAGTTATCGCTTTTATTGCTGCCTGGCTGTCGATAAAGAAGGTAATACCTTCAGGTGGTATTGCCCTTACCACAGACTCACGGGCTACTGTTGTCACTGCCAGGACCTCTGCTTGGAAAACGCTGCTATGGCAACATCCTGCTTACTTTAGCAAGGGAGCTAATACCACCCTCTACGGATTACATTTCCCCAAGAATACTTTTTAAAAAAACACTTTGAAGTAGAATTTCCCTCAAGATTAGACTGGCAGGACGGACGGGTGAACAGGGACTCGAATTTAACAATCTACACTGACGGTTCAAAAATGGACTGTGGAGTAGGTGCGGGTGTATTTTCGGAGTCTCTGAGCATCTCAAAATCCTTCAGGCTCCCGGACACAGCCAGTGTGTTTCAGGCGGAAATACTTGCTATCCGTGAAGCCTGTCGCCTAATCAAAATACACACGGACATAGTTCCGAGGCAAAAAATAGACATATTCATTGACAGCCAGGCTGCGATAAAGGCTATCGCCTCAGTCAACATAAACTCAAAATTAGTACTAGAATGCCGAGAGGAATTGGCCTCGCTTGATCAGTTCCGGATTACACTGATCTGGGTTCCAGGCCACAGCAACGTTTATGGAAACGAACAGGCCGACGAGCTTGCCAGGCGGGGTTCAAACCTCCACTGCGCACTTGCGGAATCGGTTCAAATTCCAATAGGAGCAGTCAAAGCAAAAATTTCCGAAGAATTCCTATCGAAAGCCAATCTCAGATGGAGGAGGCTAACAAATTGCGCCATATCCAGAAGTATGTGGCCAAATTATAGCAAGGAAAAAACAACCCACCTTCTGAATAAAACACGTAAAGATATAGCCAGGATAATCGCGATAACCACAGGCCACTGGCCTATAGGCGACCACGCATTCAGATTAGGCATCCCACATAATACCCACTGTCGTAGTTGTAACGAAGCAACCGAAAAAGAAACCATCATTCATTACCTCTGCTCCTGTCCGGCACTAGCTAGGACTAGACACCGAGCTCTGGGTAAACCCTTCTTCACATCCCTCGAGGAAGTTTCGAAGAATAACATCAAAGAACTTATAACCTTTTTGAACTCCACAGGTTGGATCTAAAATCTCCACTTCGACAAGCTTTAACAACCAGGTCAAATGAGTTGTGGTAACAAAACGGCACTTGGTGCTACTTGGGTTTTCATATAAACCGCCACACCTACCTACCTACCCTACCATGGTCGGGGAGGCGAATCGATTTTGATATACCCAGCGATTCAGAGAAGACACCTGACCCTACCCCAGTGTCCATTTTTGATCCGTCTGTGAATACGGCTATGGTTGGTGTGCTAGGTACGAGTCCGTCTCTCCATCCTTCCCTGCTGGGATAGGCGCTAGAGAAGGGTCTTGTAAACTCTAGATAAGGCGTAATGTAGTCCATGACAGGTAAATGGCCGAAATATTTCGGTAGGATCGTAGAATGACCCGTTGCGTTCAAATTCCATTTTACAGATTGGCTGATTCTCATTGCACTAATTGCGGCCGATAGTTGTATATGAATGTCTAGCGGACACAGGTTGAGGATAGCCTCAAGTCCTGCGGTTGGAGTTGTCCTCATCGCACTGGTGGTGCCGATGCACGCTAGTATTTGAACCTTCGTTAATGCTTTTAGGTAGGTGGCTTTATTGCTTGCCGGCCACCATACGAGACTGCCGTAGGTCAGTATGGGTCTTGCTATAGCCGTGTAGATTCTGCTGCAGGAATAAAAGGCTATTGTGGCTTTTTTGATTCTTTCATTGGTGTTCAATTTCCAGTTTAGTTTTTTGTCTAGTATAAGTCCCAGGTACTTTGCGCTATCAGAGATTCTGAGGGGTGTGCCGCCAACCGAGGGTGTAGCAAACTGTGGTATTTTCCTTTTATTTGTGAAAAGTGCCGGATCAGTTTTCTGGGGATTGACTGTTAGACGCAGTTCCTGGTCCAGGTGTCGAGGGTTCTTAGGGCGCTTTCAATTTGTTCCGACAGTGTTGGAAGGAATTTTTCCGTTGCCAACAGTACGACGTCATCAGCATAAGCCGTTATTCTGATGCCATTGTTCTTAAGTTTCGTGAGTGCTTTATTAAGAACAATGACCCACAAAAGTGGGGAGATCACCCCGCCCTGAGGTGTTCCTCTGGAGGCATAAGCTTCTAGCTTAGAGCCCCCAAGTTCGGCTATAATGTGTCTTTCTTCAAGCATGCTGGTTATCCTTTTGACAATAATACTGTGAATGTTGAGCTTGCTTAGCGTTCTGCGTACGGCAGCAGTATTAACATTGTTAAACGCTCCTTCAATGTCTAAGAATGCCGCTAAAGTGTATTCTTTATCTTTCAGTGTTTTCTCTATTGTGCCGACAACACAGTGTAGCGCGGTCTCCACACTTTAACCTTTGGTGTAGGCGTATTGGGCCGGTGATAAATCTTCCGGGCGTAGTCTGCTACGAATGTATATATCGATCAGTCTTTCTAAAGTTTTCAGGATGAAAGAGGTGAGGCTTATTGGCCTGAAGTCTTTTGCACTGGTGTGACTTGGTTTGCCAGCCTTTGGTATAAAAATTACCTTCACTTCTCTCCATGTTCTTGGTATATACCCCAGTATGAGGCTACCCATGTATAGTTCTTTTAGTACTGGTATGATGGTGTTGGTGGTTCTCTGCAACATGAGAGGAAAGATTCCATCGAGCCCTGGGGATTTGAAGGGGAGAATGATCGGATAGCCCATTCTATTCTGTCCTCTGTGACCAAATCTGCAGGGGGGTTCGTTTCCATCATGCTGTTGGTGTATATACCGGAGTGTGGCTGAGTGGAGCACCCTGGAAAGTGCGTGGTCAGTAACAGCTTTAAAGAATCTGAACAAGATTCAGTCCAGTTTCCTTCGGGGTCCTTGAGAGATCCCAGAGTTATTGCTTCCCTGGTTAGGATTTTCTTTAGTCTCGCGGTTTCTGTAGTGTCCTTTATTTCATCACAGAATTTGTGCCAGGATTGGCGTTTGGATTTCTGTATTTCGTTTTTAAAATTTTCTCTGACTGGCCTTGTATATTTCCCAATCAGAGTCTAATTTTGTCCGGTTTGCCGTGTTTAGAAGTTTCCTTGTTTTCTTTTTAATTGCGGCCAATTTCTTATTCCACCATGGAGGTGAAATTTTAGTTTTCGGTTTTGCCACTGGACAAGCCCTTGCGAATGCCTCTTTATAATTAGTGTTTATTTTCTCGGCTTTCTGGTCAATGTCTGTGGTGCAATTTAGATTTCCTTCTTGTAGAAAGTTTTTCTTTTTCTCGATCTCTTTGCTAAAAAGGTCCCAGTCAGTCCTCCTAGGGTTTCTATGTGACTGGGGAAGGTTGCAGCAATTTCCTACACAAATTTTAACGACAATAGTTCACCGCTCGCTCGAAAGATGGTCGAAATCATCTGTAAAGGATAATTCGGCTTTAAATAGTTTTTTTCACTTAGTTTAAATCGAGTCTGGAGTAATATTGCCTATGCTGCGAACATCTTGCAAGATTGATGTACTTTTCGCGTTGTTTTGTGTCTATGGATGATAGCAGATTGTATAGCTGGGTATGCAGTACAGGTATATTATTCACATTCAGGCTTACCAAGAATTTTGAAAACTTATTTACGAGTCACGAAGAATTCATTTGAAGTGAAGTGAAGAGCACGTAATCAAAATGTAATTTTAGTGTGTCTAAAAACATGTTCGGCAATCCGGACTCAATATGCAGCATGTAGTTTGGTGTTCTGGCAGTTTGACCATAACCCCATACTCCGGCCGCATAAAACATAATCGACTTGGAAACAGCTTGAAAAAGCTTGTATTTCTCGGTATGACCAATGCGCGTGTTTGACATACAGTTTTTCCAAGATGTACAAATGGCATACTTGGCTTCGGAGAGCTTGGACTTGAGGTGTTTCTTAAACCTTACATTTCTTGTAAGAGTTATTCCTAAGTATTTGAACTCTTTTACCAAATCTACCTCCTGTGTTCTAAAGTACCATTTTTTATTTGCAGCATATCTCCAGTATCCGGTTCGAAAAATCATAATTTTAGACTTGCTTGTATTGACGGTTAGATTCCAAGTATCGCAATATTTTTCCAACTTGTCAATCATTTCTTGTAATCGTTCAGGGGAATCGGCCAAAAGCACTATGTCATCAGCATATAATAAAGCTGGAACTGTAACGCCTGCTATATTTACACCCCCTCCAATGTATTCCACGACGTCATCAATGAACGTAGCGAAGAGAATGGTACTCAACACGCATCCTTGTTTAAGTCCCATCGAAGAACTAAATTGATCAGACACCATCCCATACATGTTTTATCGCGCGGACACTAGCAAAAATAATAGTTGAGAAGCAACGAACTGATCATGTGCCGATTTAATTGTTTCGGATAGAACCTAGATATACTCGTATATCGCCGAAAACTATGAACAATAAAAGCGCAAAGTCAATTTTAAATTTCTTTATTAGAAGTTGAACTATTTCGTTGTGAACTTGACTGCTTGGTATTACAATTGGGAAATAAAAATAATTTCCTGAAATCTTTCACATGAAATCTTGCATCCATCGATCTCCCTTGGCATCTATATCTGGTCATTAACCTCAGTTTGCGTATCCTCCAAAACTGCTACGCACTTGCCGTTTGTGCAAATCGTCACTAAAAATTTAACAGCTGGTTCGTCATTATTGTGTGTGCATTGTTTACTGTTTAGCTTGGGAATTCATAATTGTGCAAGCATACACAAAATGACTAAGAACAATGCAGATCGCTTAGCCATCGTTGTGTGAGTGAATTAGTTGTTGTCGGTGGGTGTAGCTTTAACCCGAAAACATAGAATTTTTTTTCTATGCACTTTCTCTGTTTCGCTGATGTCGTCTAGTTTCCGTGTTGTTGCGTTGTTGTTGTTGTTGTTAACTACCACCTGATTTTGGTCATTTGCTCCTGACCTGCATAGGCGTTTGCCGTCGGCATTTTGACTCGATCGTAAGATGATAAGAGTTAATTTGGGTTTGCCTATGGAAGATGCTATGCAGGTAGTGGCTTGCGATGATTGATGCTGCTATCGCGATGGTTTGTTGCACTGCAACATCCTGCCGGGCCACAGAACGAAGAGTCGACTGTGGTTGTCATCGATTTGGTTATCATTCTCTTGCATTACCCAGTTATTGGATTGATGATTACAGCAAGGATGTGATCCGTTACGAAATGTTTTGTTTAGTTTCGGACCGGCACGAAATTAAACTCAGTTGTGCAATAAAAGTTTCGTACCGGTCTGATCCGAAAGTATTTCCTACATTTCGTACCATTTAGTAAATTATTTATGTGAAGTTTAGTTTCGGATCGTACCTTTATGTGTCGTTTTGTACCAGTGGAGCCCTGGTCTGAAACTGGTACGAACCCGGTACAAATCTGAGACACTAAACTGCGGTACGATATTATCTGGTATAAAACTGGTATGGTACTATACCTATTTTATGGGGTTTAGTTTCGGTATACTATCTACGAGTACCCGACATGCCAAACACGACATTATTGACGCTGACATTTATGTTGGCATGCGTCTGTCACTCATATGTCCGAGTCAGAATGGCATGTAAATTTTGGAGAATAAAAAAAATCGTTTGAATTGAAGATTTTTTTGTACGTTTTTTAATCCATTGACATCGTAGCCATCGTTTGATGGAATTTGTTACTTTATGGCTTGATAGAAAGACGACGAACCATATTTTGGGATAAATACTATATTTATTTCGAAATGTCACCAGAAAGCCAATAAATATGGGAGATCCCAATTCTCTAATCGACCACCAACCCGCAATGTTCCGCTTTCGTCTATGATTGGTGACAGTCGTGCCAGTTTGCTTCCTTTCATTACCATTTCCCCTTTTGTCAATTTCAATATCTCTTCGGCGAAGAACTCTTGCTGTACAATGTTGATAAACCGTAGTCGAGCTGACGATATTTCGCCGACTGACAGTGGTCCACACAATTTTGCCGATTTCTTGAGACAGTTGTGAGCAAAGCGGAGGCAATAGGCGGTAACTCGTAATAAGCGCTGTAATGAAGAAAACCTCGTGAGAAGTTCATTCGATTCAAAGGCGGTGAAATGAACGCAGAGCTGAAAAATATTTGTTAACGGGTACCCAGATGCGATCAGTTCATTTTTGGCCCTTGAAATCTTTGAAGCTTTCAGTTCGAGATCCGTGGTCTGAATATTAAACGGAGGATGCTGTTGTTCATTAAACGATTGCAGGAATTCCGGCCCATGGTACCATTGTTGATGATTGCTGAGATCCTTTGGAGAAAGTCCTCCCGATGCTATGTCTGCTGGATTGTCCTTAGACGGTACGTAGTTCCAACACTTAGGATCTATAAGCTCCTGGATTTCAGCCACCCTGTTGGCAACGAATGATGTTCTGTTATATGGAGCTGATTTGATCCAGGCTAGGGTGATTTGCGAGTCACACCAAGCAAATATTTTGGCATTTTTGAGATCCATTATTTCCCTTGTGTGAGCCAGCAGGCGTGTTGTCAGTAACGCTCCACATAATTCCAAGCGTGCCAACGATACTGTTTTTAGGGGTGCGACTCTCGTTTCGGACTCAAGAAGACTTGTTTGTGATCCATTTTTAGTGATGACTCGAATGTAAACAGCTGCTGCATACGCTTTTTCGGAGGCATCACAGAACCCATGGATTTTGAGTGTGATTCCTTTGTCATATTAATCCAGCGAGGAATCTCTGTTTTATTAAGTGCGGTTAGCTCCTCTTTAAACGTATGCCATGTTGAAAGTTCGCTGTCTCATGTTTGATCTTCCTTCCAGATCTCTTGCATCAACATTTTACCGACGATGACGCAAGGAGAAATCCATCCCATTTGATCATACAGACGAGCAATGTCCGACAAAATTGTTCGTTTCGTTGTCGTGTTTGCATCTGGTAGATTTACTCTGAATGAGAAAATATCCTTCCCAGGATGCCATTGGATCCCTAAAGTTTTAATTGAGTTGTCTTCGTCAAATGAAAGCGGGAATTATATCTCTCTGTCTTCATCTGGAATTGCTGCCAATAACCTCTCACTGTTGCTGACCCATTTTCGTAATGGGAAACCTCCAAGCCTCAGCATTGTCGTGAGCTGTCGTTGCATCTCCAAGGCTTCCTCTTCCGAGTCAGCTCCATGAATCACATCGTCCACGTAAAAGTGTTTTTTAGCGATGTCGGATGCAATTGGGTAGTCTGCTCGTTCATCTGCAGCAAGTTGTTGGAGTGTGCGAACTGCCAAATACGGTGCAGCGGCGGTGCCAAATGTTACTGTGTTTAGGTGGTATGGTTTTACTTCCTCTCCTTCCGCATCTCTTCACAAAACTAATTGATATACAGCGTCTTCAGATGGAACCCAGATCTGCCTATACATTTTATTGATGTCCGCTACAAAACCGATCTTATGCTTCCTAAAGCGGGCGATATGGTCAAAAATGTCATCTTGTAACCGTTGGCCAACAAATAGATGATCATTCAGTGATGTGCCGTCAGACGTTTTACATGATGCATCGAACACGATGCGTAATTTTGTGGTGGAGCTAGATTCTTTCCTAACTGCATGGTGGGAAACAAAATAGTGCGCATGGGTTAATGACGTAGGGTCTATGCGTGTCATGTGCCCTAGTGCTTTATACTCGTCTACAACGGTTTTGTATTCTTTATAGACTGATGGGTTTAACTGGATTTTCTTTCTAATTGAAGATACCTAACAAGGGCAGATTTGAATGACAGACCTAGTTAGGACGTGAGATTTTTTAAAAATTCGTACGGTATTCTGTCCACGCCTGCTTCCTTGTTTAATTTGGCAGCACTTAATGTCGATGTAAGCTCTTTCACTGTGAAATTGGCGTCGAGAAATTGATCTATTATTAACGGCTCTGCATATTGAAACCTGTTGGCTCTGCACTCAACATTCAGCAGAGAAGCAAAATACTCCCTTTATTCATTTGCCTTAAGAGAACAGCCTATTGCATGCCTGGACCCGTTAAGTGCTTTCATAGTTTTCCAGAAATCTCCAGGCGATCTTGCATTTGACAAAGAGGCGATGATGTTCACGTTGTGTGCTTTCTTTTTTTCCACGCACAGGTTCTTGTATTGCTTAATGGCTGCTGCGTAACTAAGCCTGAAATATGGGGTATTATCAGTTCGGAACAAAGCGAGGAGAGCAAATGATTTCCTCCTAGCGGCTTCACAGTCTCTATCGAACCATTTTTACTTAAATACTTTTCTTGGTCTTTGCGTATTCGGTTGCCTAGGAATTGAAGATTTTATAGGGAACTATTCAAAGAGAGAAACTTGCCGTTTGATTTTGATGGTATTCGTTCAAAAAGTTGTTTTTCCATTTTAGTTTTGACAATAACTTAAGTTCCATTACTTCAACAATATCAGTACGAGAACAGCGTTGCGAAGTGATTAGTGGCATATGCTCCGAAAACGTTTTTGCGTCAACCTCGAAGTCAGATATGAAGTTCAACCAATTTTCCGCTGCTAAGCAATAATCTATGACTGAGCAAGCGGAAGAACGCACAGATGTAAATTCGCCAGCGGGGTCACTTAAGCTTCTGCCGTTCAGGATATAAAGGTTGTATAAGTCGCACAAATCTAAAAACTGAACACCTTTATTGTCTCTACGATTATCTTTTGTGGCGCGTGAACTGTTTAGACTGGATGCAGTTATCAAGGAATTTGTGGGCCAACCCTGTTCTGTTCCAATCCTAGCATTAAAGTCACCCGTCAGAAAGACGTTGCGTTCATCCAAGTCTGAGAGAAGGTCTTCCAAAATGAAAAAATCTTCGATCCAGTGGTTGCAGTTTAAGTAAACCGGAATAATAAACCCCTTTAAACCATCCATCTGACACGCTATAACACTAGTGGCTCCATGGGTTTCAAAATTGAGTATGTGTTTAAGAACACTTCTAAATCCAACGACTAATCCTCCGCTTGCTCTGCCAAAGTGGGAAATTCTTGAGGCCGGCGTCCAAGCAAGTTCATAACCTTTAAACAAGTTTTCGTATCTTTCGAAATGGTTTGATGTTAAAAAAGTTTCAATAAGCGCAAAAATATCAAATTCTCTTATGTAATTAAAGAAATCGGGAAAAACATTCTTATTACTAAGCGCTGTAATGTTATAACTTAATATTCTTAGATCTAAAAATTGATTATTTTTAATGATATGGCTTAAATTTAACGGCTGACCGACGGGATGTTGTCAATGGGAACTACTTCCCGCAGCTAAATTTTCCTGGTGTTGGCCAATAGATGTCGCTGGCAGCAAAGTGTCGGAGATTTTGACAGACTTCGGTATTTTGACGTTTGACGATTTTGTTTGGACTTGCGTACATTTTTTTGCTCTCAATTTGTAGCCGTAAATCGCGTAATTCAATGAATTTTTCACTTAAAAGCTGGAAACCATCGGACTTCCCACTGCGCAGGCCAAGGGCGGTATTCCAGGTGAAGAACGTCCCATCCACAATTAATTTGTCGTCTCTTAAAGATGTTTTTATTTGCAGGCTGTTCAAACGTATCGCTGATTGCACCTCGATTAGCTTTCTCCTCTTTTGACGTACAAGAAATGGGCGATTCTTGTTGATGAAGATGTCTATGCCCTTTAGCCTCTTGGCTTTCTTAAGTATTTCCAATGCCGACGAGTTTGTACTCACTTGAACCACGACATTGGCCATGCCAGACCTAGTGCACTTAACTTGGCGAGTCGATTGCACTGTTTCTTCTCGGGTGTCGTTCAACAAGCCATGACAAACGTTCTTTGCTCTTGTAAGAGGATCAGGCGTACCATCTACTGGCAAGTGAACTATTAGGTTTCCTTCGGCATCTTTCTTTACCAGTCTCTCAACTTCGGCTTTTAGGTAGGAGTTGCGGTCTTCCAAAACCGAGAGTTTAGTTGCAAGGAGCTCCTGAGAAGTCTTCAAGTCCGAGATCTCTTTACATAGAACTTGCATGTCTGATTTTGAGGCTAGTGAACTTAGCTTGGAGTCTAAGAGACGTTCCAAATCAACAATGCTCATATTGCTAACTGAGGACATTTTGCAACTATTCTGGTGGCGTTTATGAGCTGCAAAATGTTCTGGAGATGTTTCTGCTATACCTCTTTCATTCATCAGCCAAAAATGGCTATTTTGCAGGTTAGGTTTTTCACTCTTAAGCAATTGTTTCAGAAAAAAGTGACTAATTGACTTACAAAAAGAAATGAGCTGAGATGTCAAGGTGCAGATATAGTAAAAAAATTAAAAACCTTATCTGAAATTTTACTTTGCAACTAGATATTTGTATTTATTTCCGGAGCTTTGCATTAAGTCAACTCACAATTTGACAGTTCAAATGCCAATCCCACTTTGATAGTCTAAAATACATTTTAAATCTGAAAATAATTTTTTTATTTAGCTCTATCACAGAATCGATTCGTAGGAAATAGCCGAATAAAAGCTACGATACGAACTACAAAAAATTTACTTCATAAAATCCGAATGGAATCTACAGAATTGCCTCATTAACCGCTCTCATTCTCATTTTCGAAATCAGCTGTTTTGTGTCAAACATCGTTCATGTGTGAAAATTATTGAAATGAATTTGTGAGTAAACTTTTAAATAATTAAATAATTCTTTTTTTTTAACAACAAAATAATAATATAAATTGTTAAAAAATGGATTCAATTGCCTTCTCAAAGCGAAATCTTAAAATTCTGGGAAAAATACTTCGCGACTCTTCTCTCTTGTGATTCCTTTGATTTAGATTATGCAACGTACGAGTACATAGAGAATTCAATTATTTCTTTTATGTTTTAAAAAGAATAATAAACTTATAGATTTCAAAGAAATGTTGGACTCAATAAACCCAAAAGATAAATGCAACATAATACCAAACAAACAAACGCTTGACTTCAGATTCAACTGAATCAATAACAATTAAGCAAGAAAGAAAATCAATAACAGTTAAGCAACAAAGAAGATCAAAAGCATCATCCACAGATAAGCAATGACAGTTAAGCAACAAAGAAGATCAAAAGCATCATCCTCAGATAAGCAATAAAGAATATCAATAGAATCATCCGCAGCCAAACTAAGATTTGCTGCGTTAGCATTTTGCCAGTATAAAAAGGGATCATTCGAAATGATTCGTTCAGTCTTAAGAACAGTGTCACTACGTATAGCCGAAGATTTCCCCGACCCACGGTAAAGGATCTGAAGCTTTTCTTGAACTCAAATAAAGTTGATTGAAATAAAAAAGGTGTTTGTTTTTTTATGAATCGTTTAAACTTTAAATAAAAATGCCGCAGTCGGTAGGATACCAGTCAGACTTATAAGTGAAAATTATAAAGAGATATGGTTATCCAGTGATCGAACCGAAAAGAAACATTTTTTCGCGATCAAACATTTTTGTGAAATTAATTCCCAAATAATTACTTAACGCAAATAAGTAAATTAAAATTTTTAATTAATAAC
Source organism: Cheilosia soror (assembly GCA_949372485.1). Lineage (NCBI taxonomy): Eukaryota > Metazoa > Arthropoda > Insecta > Diptera > Syrphidae > Cheilosia > Cheilosia soror. The sequence goes on from OX443563.1 coordinate 29,740,270, forward strand.
GAAAATCGGAAACGTAACATAGTGAACATTAAAGTGAATACAATAATTACATTGATTGAAAAACATTTTAATAAATCGCGAATAACAGTGAGAAGTGAAAAGTGAAATATAATCAAACGAATATCGATTTAAACACTTAAAACAAATCACTGACAAACAATTTATTTGAACGAACATCGAATAATTGTTAATTAGAAATTATTTAGTAATTCAGTCAATGCATACGACCTATATTACGAAATCCGTAGAGGAAAAATAATTTGAAGTAAAAAAAATAAACCCAACGATAAACTATCTCAACTTAAACTGGACGTCCGAAGACGAATAGCAAGACTTAGAAGAAACATCTTAAGGAGAAACATATCACCAGACATAATGGAGTTGCCGAACAATAATCAAGGACAACATCCTCAAAATCCAGCACTACAATAAGCTGCACAACCAGATCAACAAATTGGTAATTTTAAATTTAAGATCCCTAGAATTAAATCGGCCTAAGTATATTGAACGTTTACAAAATTTCGATGGAAAAACGGAAGATTTACCTTTTTTTTATTTAAAATGTAGATGATATCATTCCCACATTATTAGGTTAGGTTAGGTTAAAAGGGGGTATGAGATGACTCATACGGCACTAGGGTACCATAAGGGCCCATCGCGATCCCTAGGGGGAACCAATTGCAGTGACCTACAATGGAAAAACACCTAAACACTTGCCCTTGAGAAAACCCCAATTTCCCTGCAAAAACCAAGTAGCCCCTTGAAGTTGGTATTGTCTATCTCCCCTAAATGTTGGAAGAAGTACCTGCCCAAAAATTTCCTTCTACTGCGACATATTGCCTCACATTCGCACAGTATATGTGTTATGTCCTCTTCGGCTTGCAGGTCATTGCAGAATCTCCGAGTCTGCTAGCCCTAGTTTTCTTGCATGTTTTCTAAGAAAACAGTGCCCTGATAATATGCCGATCAGTGTCCTGAGCTGTTCCCTGCCTAGTTTGAGGATTTCCCTAGATCTTTTACGGTCGTATTGCGGCAAAAGTGCCTTAGATACTGCGTGACCGGTGAGGCCCTCCCACCTCCGGTCGGCTTCCTTATTTATTTTATTCCTAATATCGCTTTTTATGATGCAAGGAGGTGGTTTAATATCCACAACTCCTCCGTCTTGCAATTCCCCGCCTATCCTCGCAAGCTCATCCGCTTGCTCATTTCCAACTATACCGCAGTGTGCTGGTACCCAGCACAGTCTCACTCGGTTCTGACTGCATAATGCCTTAAGCATTGTGCGACAGGTCCTGACTAATTCAGAATTGATGTTCGTAGATTCCAGTGCCTTGAGTGCACCTGGCTATCGATGTAGATGGCTATATCCTTTCCAGATATAGATCTCATCCGCATTAGCTCTGCCGCTTTCATAACAGCCAGAACTTCTGATTGGAAGACACTGCTTGTATCCGGTAGTCGTATAGACACTTAGATCTGGATTTACGGAGTAGATTCCAGCACCCGTACCTTCCGCTGTTTTTGAGCCGTCCGTGTAGACCGCTATTTCGCAATGCTTAATTACTTTATCCCTTTGCCATTCATATCTTTCCGGGTATGACACTTCGTACGGAGTGTCGAAGTCGACCAAGGGGTGTATTTCATCAGTTTGCACCTGTACACCCGGGAGTAACTCCGCTAGGTGTCCAAAACTGCCCTCTCTAAAGTAGCCCAGGGTTGTGAGCCGTAGCGCACTACTCCCCGCAAGTTGCTTTATGTGCAAGTCAAGTGGCGTTATTGCTACGTTGGACGCTCTCTGCACCGACGCTAGTTTGCCGACTGTTGTTTTCTTTTTCGTCGCCGTCCACCATACTAGTGCGCCAAATGTGAGTATGGGTCTAACCACCACTGTATATAGCCAGTGCACCATAGCAGGTTTTAGGCCCCAAGTCCTGCCTACTATTTTTTTACAAATAAAAAGAGCGTTATACGCCTTTTTAATTCTTTCCACTACATTTGCATTCCAGTTCAGTTTCCTGTCCAGAATGACCCCAAGATACTTTGGCTTGTCGGACAGAGGCAATTGCACTCCTTCCAGTCTGGGGAGGTTAAAGTGTGGTATCTTGGGCTTTCTGGTGAAGAGTATCAGTTCCGTTTTGGGGGGGTTGACGTTAAGTCCACAGCCCTTTGCCCATAAATTGACTTTTCTTAATGCACTGTCCATAATTTCACTAAGAGTGTTTAAAAACTTTCCCTGAATGATAATAACTAGGTCATCAGCATATGCTGTGGCACTTATTCCCCTGGAGCTCAGTTTCTTCAAAATGTCATCCATAACAAGCACCCAAAGGAGAGGTGAAAGGACTCCCCCCTGTGGTGTTTCCCTGGTCACCGACATTCTAATGGAACTTTGTCCCAGGAAGCAGTTTATTTTCCTACTTGCAAGCATGTTGCAGACCCAAAAAACTATGCTGTGCTCAATGTTCATATTTGACATGGCACGCTTTATAGCCTTGCCCTCTACGTTATTAAAAGCACCCTCAATATCCAGAAAAGCTGCTAGAGCAAACTCGCCCAAGTGTAAGCTTCTTTCTATCTTCCCTACTACATTACGTAGTGCTGTTTCTACTGACTTTCCCTTCATGTATGCATGTTGCGATTCGCTTAAGAATCCATTATTACATTTGCTCCTGATATGAACTTCTAATAGCCGCTCTAGGGTGTTTAGCATAAAAGATGACAGACTGATCGGTCTGAAATCCTTCGCTGTTGTATGCCCCTGCTTGCATTACGTGCATCCAGTTTGTCTGTCCAGCCAGCTTCTTCAACTTCTCCGGGATAACTACCTCAGAGTTGTATGGGAGGTAGGCTGATGTTAGACATAGCGGTTTACCGTCTTCCCTTTCGCAGATTACTGCAGTCAAGTCTCCTGAACTGTAATTATTCAAAAGAAAAGCCCTTATATGGTTTTTAATTAAGATACTAGTCCTGATTTTACCTTTTCCCTTATAGAACAACGTGTAATTCCTGTTCTTGAGACCTTGGATCAGTATTGCCGCGACGTACTGCTTGATGATGTACTCCAACAAACAGGCCGTCGCTGCCCTACTATGATGCAGGTTTATCTGCAGCGCTTCCATCATCAGGCGGCTCCTCCTCATCCTTGCCCTTGGTCGTTTTTACCATAACTCTTCCCATACTGTATCTTACCATACCGTTGGATTTCTCCAGGTATGGAAGACTTTCCTTATTTAAAGACAGCAGGAAGTGCTGGCCATATTGCCGTCGTGGTCTCGTCTTTAGGACTCTCCATGTGTCGGCTTTGAGTTCCCAATTTTGCACATCGAGAAGCCCTAGGAGCTTCTCTGGGTAAGTATAAGGGCACGGAACCCAAACCCATGCCGTCGGCGGAGTGTACTGCGCCAACTCCACCACCGTCATCCACTTAAGTTTTATGCCTTCCCATGAGCCGCTACTCTCCAGGATGAACCCTCTTAAGAACTCCACCGAAGAGGTGTTTCCACAAGCGACAGCCTTGCGTGCTCCTTCCCAACCAGCACCGTCAAATAGAAGTTCCGCGTTTCCTGTGTCGGACAACTCCTTCCACAGTGCGTCTTGGAACTTTTCTTCGACGTATTTCCACTGGTCGATTGTCAGACGACCGCAAGGTTCCCGCTCGTTAACTACAGCAAGGAGAAGCTCATCTTTCGGGTCGCTTTGCCCTCGACGAATTGCCGATGAAGTCCCAGCCTTCATCTTCTTCGCGTCATTGGGCTCCGCGACGTCGTCCGACCTGCCTCTCTTGCTGCTGAAACCCGTCTCAGCAGAGCTCTTCTCCTTCACGATTGCTGCGTAAGACGTAGAGGGCGCCGATCCGGCTTCCTCCCTCGTCTGCACAGTAGCCCTCTTTTTTGTCTTCTTTTGACTGAGCGGTGGAGCGGCCAGAGTAGCCTTTGCTCTTTCAAAAGAAGATTTTTCGCATTTGCTGAGAGTGCTGGGATCGCAACCCTCATATTTGGCCACCTTGCGCCTTGCGCCTCGTATTGCAGCCTTTGCCTTCTGGTGCTGATTGTGCTTCGCAGCCTTGCACCGGTCACAGCGGACGAGCCAGCTGTTCCCGCTTTTCCCCCCTCTTGAGCGTTACCCTGACTAACATTGACGTCGAATCTAGCTCCATTGGTAGCGGAAGTTCCAGCTACCTCAGCCTTTTCCTCAGCCAATTTCTTTTCCTGTCCTTTTGCGATTTCGGATAAAGCCTCACTGACAGCGGATGTTCCAGCTGTCTCAACTTTTTCCTCCACCGCGTTACCCTTTGATTCACCTGTGCGCCGCCATACATGGGTAAGGCTAAATACAACAGACCCGCGCCAAGGCGTCCGAGGGAGCTCGTTAATAGCCGGTTTTACCTCCGGCCGATTGCAACCAGATGCACGGTTTACTATACGCTCTCTCCATCTCTGGTATCGGGTACGATTTTAGGGTTTTCTCCCACCTCAACTAATGGATCACGACATACGATTAAAGCGTAAGCATAAATCCTTGGCTGACACCAACCAGACAAGCTGATTGGCCATTTTCAGACGCGCGCCCGCGGGAAGGAACAACCAGTTGAGGATTTTGTCCAGTCCCACATTATTAACTTACAATGAAAAGTCACAGACAATGTGCATAAATATTTTAAAATCAAAATTCAATGGTAAAGCTCGACAAGCCATAGAGATACATACACATCTAACAAGATGGGTAGATATCAAAGCCATGTTATTAGAAAATGTTGGTGGTTTTAAAAATAGTTATCAACTCTATGAAGAGTTAAGAAGCGCCCACTTTGGTGGAGACGTGTTAAAATTTTATAATTATATTCAAAGAATATTATCCTTACTAAACCAAAAGTGCTTTCAAGAAAATAACATATCAGATATTACAAGGAATACAGAAACTGTATTAAATATATTTAAAAAAAGATTACCTGCCTATACACATGAGAACAATTCTTTATGCATTAAAGCCAGCCACTATGGAACTCGCTTTGCATGAACTAAATATTGCAGGGTTTGTCATAAGACAAAATAGTGACACAAACGGACATAAGTACAATAATAAAAGAATAGAAAACAGGCATGAACAAAACCCTAACAAAAATAACTATAGGAACAATAATAAAAACCAGAATTGGCAACCGAAGCAGTATGTACCTAACCAACAACGTCCTTATGGTAATAATAATAGCAATAATTATCGTAGCAATCAAAATCGCCAGCAACCACAGCGCTTAGAACCAATGGAAGTAGATCCATAATCGTCTCAAATACGAAAATTCCAACAACCTAGACAACAAAATAATTATGTAGAAACAAAAACGAACAAATTTCAGAGTAAGAAAATTTTCGGCTCGGAACCTCACTTCCCTATATTAAATTAGGAAAAGCAAAGAAGATTATAAGACTCCTAGTTGAAGCAGGAGCAAGTAACAGTCTTTTGCGTGAACAAGATTCACCAAGAAAAAAAATTAAATGGCGAATGAAGCCTATGACAGGTAACCCAATCGTCGTCACAAAAGACGTTATAATCCCAAAAACTAAATTTGCACTACCAGTTAAATACGATTGTGAATTCCATGTTTATACTTTCAATGAAGAATATAACGGAATTATTGGAAACAATATTTTAATTCCAAACAATGGGGAAATAAACTATAAAGATAGAACATTAAAATTTAATGACCAAATCATACCATTGTTTCTCAACGCAAATGAAGAGTCCGTGGGAAATAAAAGGGAAACGACCGAACCGATTGAATGCTTTCAACCAACTGACTTTATTTCATATATGTTCTTATGGTAGTGTAATGGTAAATACAGTTCACTCTTCCCTCGTTTAATAAGTAGACTCGCCTAACTTAGTGTAATGAAACGGCTTGGTTATTTTTTGAGAGCGTTTTGGTCTACCGTCTATAACCGTTGATTGTCTTCTTTCGCTGGCGTTATTATTCATATCATATATATCATTTCCTTCAGTGTTCCGTTCCAGTGGTGTGGTATCGTTTTGATTAGGAATTGTTGTCGATTCCCTCGCCTTACTTTCCATATCCTTGATGGCTTTAGTTGTTTCCAGATGGCCTTAGTTGTTGACGATGAGCTACCCTTACTCTGCCGTCACAGTTCACTAGATACCGGCTCTTCGAAAGGAGTTGTAAAATCCGTGCCGGGGCCCACTGATTATTCGTCCTCAGTAGTACACTATCGCCGCCGCTGAACAACTTTTCTGGAAAATATAAAGGATTAAATAAACAAGTTTGGTTTTTACCAGCTGAGGATTGTCCAAAATGCGGACGCAGTTGAGTCAGTAATGTCCTAGCAGAATACTTCAACAAAAAGTCCGAAGGGCTGCGTGACGTTGCCGTGTTGGGCGCCGACCGATAGTAGAAAAGAAACTTCTCAATAGCTCGTTCTAGTTCCTCATTTTCCACTACTCGCCCATCTCCTTGAATATCCTTATGGAGATCCTGTTTAACTACTCGTACCTCAGTCTCCGCCAGTCTTTTCGCTCGAGGGTAATTTGGGGGACTCTTTTTGACTTCAATCCCAAGTTGAGCCAAGCAGCTAATGAATTCAGAGATAGTAAATGGAGGCCCATTATCAGTCACCACTGTCTCCGGCAATCCAAAGATGGCGAATAATTTTTCGAAAAATTTAATTACTTCTCGCGCTGATGTATTTTTTATGACGCTAAGATCAATCCATTTAGACGTCGCATCAACCACCAGTAGAAGTGTCCTCCCATATATATGAAAAAAATCTGCATGTAATCGGGTCCACGGAATTCCATTTAGCGGCTAACCATTAAAACATTTGCTGCCTGTATTTTTTGACAGACAAAACACGCCTTGACTGTTGATTCCAAGTCGCTGTCAATATTTGGCCACCAACACACCGATCTTGCTAACATTTTTATTTTTACTATCCCATGATGATTATTGTGAAGCTTTGATAGTACGTGTGCTTGCAAACATCGTGGAATGACAACTCGAATACCCCAAATCAAACACTCCTGTTCGATTGTTAACCCGATCCGACCGCAGAAATATGGCTGAAGGGCTGGATCATTTATTTGCCATGGCCACCCAAATGCAACCAGTTGACACACCTTGAGCAGGACCACATCCTTCTTCGTAGCTGTTGCCACATCCTTATGATTGTATGGTACTAAGCAATTTTCCGATAAGGCACTGACAAGGCTGGCTGACATATCATGCAAACCAGCAGTTGGAAGCGGTAACCTTGATAAAGCGTCACAATTAGACATCTCCTCACTCTTCCTAAACCGTATTACGTAATCATACGCTGACAATATTATCGCCCACCGCTGAAGTCTAGAGGATGCAAAAACCGGTATACGTTTACTTGGCTCAAATATTGCCCGAAGTGGTTGATTATCAGTCAACCAGATAAATTGCCTACCAAAAAGATATTTGTGAAATCGCCGAACACCAAATATAATGGCTAATGCCTCCTTCTCCACCTGAGAATAATTTTTTTTCCGTAGCAGTTAATGTCATTGACGAAAAAGCAATTGTGATTTCCTAATTAGTTGCCTTTAGGTGACTTAAAATAGCTCCCACTCCCTTGCAACTAGCGTCACATGCTAACAATATCGGTTTTGCTAGATCATAAAAGGATAAAAGACTTTTTTCGGATAGAGCGAATTTACTATTCTCAAATGCCATTCGACACTCCTGCGACCAATTAATTGTACACTTCTTTTTTGTTAACTCATACAACGGTGAAAGCTTCGATGTTTGCATTGGCACAAATTCTCTACAAAAGTTAATTAAACCAAGGTACGACTTTAGGTCGCTAACATTTGTCGGCGTAGGTACATTTCTAATTGCTTCCACTTTCCCTGGCGCTGGACGTATTCCATCGCCCGATATAAAAAATCCCAGAAATTCAACTTAGGCCACAAAGAAATGACATTTACCTACATTAATTCAAACGTTGGCATCAGTTAAACGGTTTAACACTTGCCGAACTAATGTTTTCAGAGTCGCCAAATCGACTGCACTGATGATGACATCGTCAATATAACATTTGGTATTCGGTAACCCCTTCAAGATCTGATCCATTGTTTTTTGAAAAATGCCACGAGCAGTTTTTAACCCATATGTTAGCCTATTAAATCTCATAAGACCTATATGTGTATTTATTGAAAAATATACCTTTGACTCCTCAAACAACTCTAATTGTTGATATGCACCGCTCATGTCCAACACTGTAAATATAGAATTTCCCGACATCGAAGCAAAAATATCATCTATCGTTGGTATCGGGTATTGGTCATTTTCCACCACTCGATTCAAAGACACACGGAAATCTACAGATAGCCGTATTTCGCCATTCTTTTTTGGCACAATCACTAGTGGGCTTGTCCATTCACTGTGTTGAACCCGGAATAACGTTCATTCTCCTTCCATTCCCTCCAGCTCCCGTTCTACTTTCTCTTTCAAGGCGTATGGTACTGTGTACGCGCTGCAGAATATAGGACTACAGTCGGCTTTAATTGTCACCCCTGCCTTATGCCCAATTATTGTCGACGGTATCGAACTAAACGCCCGTGGAAACTCCTTTTTTAACGCATCTATCATATCCGAAACTGAATTTATATTACTTCTACCTTGCTGCAAACCACTTGAAACCACTCTTTGACTATTATTTCAATAATCGCCGACCTCCCCTTCTAGCGCGCATTCGCGTTAATTTTACTTACCACTGGTAGCACGTGCCCATCAACACCCCTGTATTTCTTATTATATGCCCAAATTCTTGCTCGACTTCAAGGTTTAACATAACGCTTGTCGCGGCACCCTTGTCTACTTCAAATTCTAACACTCTAAATCTAACAATTTTATACGTTGACTTCAAAACGCTGCTTTCTAGGTGCCGGCTTAGGTTTCCTTCGATGGTAGCACCAAACACCGGCCATCCCAATCATGGCAGCCAACAGAAAATAAAGCAAGCCGTAATGATGACAGTCATGTCATGTCGCTTCCAAAAATGTTGTTGTATATGTTGTATTTGACGAAAATTGGTAAGATTACTCAATTTCAGGTCTGTAACATCTGGCTCCGGCAGCGCTGTTAATGGAGCACCTATCAAGAAGTGTCCAGGAGTAAGAGCTTCTAAGTCGTTTGGATCTGCTGACATAGGTGTTAATGGCCGCGAATTTAGTATTGCCCCTACTTGAATAACTGCTGTTAGTAATTGCTCGTATGTTAACGAAGCTTCTCCGAGAAAACGAATCAGCAGGCCTTTGGCAGATTAAACGGCCGCTTCCCAAAGTCCTCCAAAATGTATCTCCAATGTATACCGTCCTGCAAGCATGAGGCTTCGATTGCTGACTGTGTTTGCTGTGACTGGAAAATCCTTTTTAACTCTGTTAGCTAATTTTTTGCCCCAACGAAATTGGTAGCATTGTCACAGAATATGGAATGGCACACTCCTCTTTTACCTATAAATCACTTTAATGCGTTTATAAATGCTTCCGAAGTCAAATCTCCTACAACTTCAATGTGAACTGCTCTAGTGGAGAAACACACAAAAACTGCTAAATAGGATTTAGTTGGAGTTTTTCCTCTGATTCTATGATGTCGAGATGGATTTACTCTTTTGCTAGGCAAATTGCCCATTAACTACTCTATAGTCTTTGGCTTCGATCTGAAACATTTGACGCAATTACCAATTACTTGTCTAACCAATCTGCTGACGCTCAAAATCCAATACCTTTGTCTTGATATTGCAACTAAAGATCTATGCGACGCATGCATATACTTTTCATGTAAGTGTGTCAGCAATAGCTTAGTTACGATGTTGTTTTTCGGCATCAATATCTGATGTTTGGCATCTGGGGAAATCTGAGCATTTTTTAGTCTTCCGCCAACTCTAATTAAATTACTGTCTTTATCCATATAAGGACTCAAAGATGATATTCGCCACCTTTTGTTTAACATCTTACACTCCAATAGCTCCTGATAGTCTTCTGAGAATGCTGTTCTTTGCGTATAAGTAAATAATAATCGACTCCCTTGTCGCAGCTCCTCTACAGATAGTCGCCCAGTATTTCACAAGGATTTCGGTCTTCTGGTATTGCTATAAAACCTGTGTGAAAATAATACTGATTTCACTGCGAGATCCCCAAGAAAAGAAACACTGTCCAATATAATTAATAACAATATTTAATTCACGGATATATAGAAATAAACTAATAATGGAAAGGCAAGAGCGTGGTAATTCTTCGGCGCTTAAATATGCACTAAACTAAAATAAATTGTACTTATACAATATAGAGAAAGATGATTATTATAATGTATGAAATATGTAGGTATAGAAAAAGCATTAGGTACAACAGTTATGATGAAAGCTCTAATTTTCTACATCCTCCGGCCCCCAATCTTTAAGTTGATTTGTAATTTCCAGGGGGTATAGAAGCTGAACAGGTCTGCGAAATATTGTGCCATTAGACACGCGAACCTCGCATGCACGAACCTTCCCATCTCGACCGGGAAATATATTGACAATTACGCCCAAATGCCAAAGTATCTTAGGCAGTGAATGATCCTCCATAAGCACTACATCTCCGATCGAAAGATTCGTTGATTTGTTGTATTTGGCCTGATGAAACGATCTAAGTTGTTGAAGATATTCCGTATACCACCTGCGTTTGAAGATGATATAAACAGCATTCGTTCCTTCCACTGTTGACTCGTCTACTCCCATCTTCGGTTGAAAGATGTTTCGTCGATGACTGTGGTCCACGTAGAAGCTGAGCAGGTGTAAGCGGCGCTAAGTCAAGAGGCTCATCTGCGACATATGTAAGCGGTCTGCTATTGACCACATTTTCAACTTCGGTAATAAGTGTATATAGCTGGCTGTTGTTTAATGTTGCTCGACCGACTGCTGCTCGTAGGGCTGACTTTACAACACCCACCAGCCGTTCCCAAAATCCGCCCCACCAAGGGGCGCGCTCAACTATAAATCTCCAGCGTATGCGGTGATTCGCCAAGAAACCCTTAAGTCGTTCATCGGTGAAATTCAATTTTAGGAACTCTTTCGAAGTTTTCTTAAAAGTTGCTGCGTTGTCTGACCAAATCACACTTGGCACTCCTCGTCGAGCTATGAAACGTCGGATACCCAAGATGCAACTCTCCGTAGTTAGATCGGACGTTAGTTCGACATGCACCGCCCGTATGGATGCGCAAGTAAACAGCATTATGTATGCCTTGTTCTTTTGCCCAGAGTCGTATGTATACAGAGGTCCAGCAAAATCAAGACCAGTAATGTCAAAGGGCGAAGAAAAAGTAATACGCTCTCTAGGTAATGGAGCAAATGGTTGAGTAGCTGGCTTTGCTCGAAGAATTTTGCATATTGTGCAGCCCTTGATAACGGACCGAACCAGTTGCCGACCCTTATTGATCCAGTAAGTTGAACGTAAATGCGTTAAGACTGAAGAAACTCCGGCATGAAATAGTTTTTCGTGTGTATCAGCAACTATGAGTTTCTATATATTTGACGATTTTGGCAAGATTACAGGGTGAGCTTCAATTGCTGAGGATAACAAATGCAATCGACCGCCGATCCGAAGGTGACCACTGATTTGATCTAGAATGGGACTAAACATTAGTAATTTAGAATTTAAATGTATACCCTTATTCTGCTGAAGTGCTACAATTTCAGAATTGAAATTAAGCCGTTGCGCTACGCCAATCCAATAAGTTTCAGCTCGATTGATCTCATTAGCAGAGAGAGAAGGAACATCATTCATCAGTTTGTCAGAGTGTTGTTTTTTCTTGAAATGCTCAATTGCTCGAAAACAGTAAGCCGTAACACGTAAGAGACGCCTCCAGGTACCAAATTTTTCGCATTCAATAAAGGAACTATTAAAGTTTGTAGATTCTTCTTCCTTCGCTTCCGCCAATGCCATGAGACAATGTGTTGAGTGTGTTGTAGAATTGTCTTCGTTTACAGTTGGCCAACTCATTGATTCACGCTGTAGCCAATCTTTTCCAGTCAGCCATTGAGTAGATTGGCTTAGAGTTAATGCACTTATTCCCCTGGTCAGCAGATCTGCAGGGTTTTGGGAACCAGGACAGTGATACCAGCAAGAAATTCTAGTAAGCGTTCGAATTTCTCGGACTCTATTCTCAACGTACGGTTTCCATCGCTTATCTTGACCTGATATCCAAAACAAGGTAATTCTAGAGTCGGTATATAAAAACTCATCATCAATCTTAATCTGTAAATTAGCGCGGAGATAAGCAAGTAATCTTGAAGCGATTAAAGCAGTAGTAAGCTCTAATTTAGGCACAGTTAATTCATCACGATCGTTGTTCTTGAGGGGGGCTACACGGTTCTTAGCGCAGAGAAAACGGGTGGTAATGTTTCCTTCCTCATCTGTTGTGCGCAAGTATGCAACTGCGCCATAAGCACACTGACTTGCGTCGGCGTAAATATGAAGCTGATTGGAACCATCATTCGTAGCGCATCGTGGTATCATCAGGTGTCCAAGTTCGTTGATATTTGCACAGCATTCCATCCAAATCTTATCGAGTTCAGACCTACATCCCAGTCTAAACTCTGCCGCCAAATCGATTGAAAAAGGATCTTCAAACGAACTACCCATGGACCTAATAAGCCAAAAGGATCATATAGAAGAGACTCCACTCCGTTTAAATCGATGGACAATTCATCAGCCTCAACAAACCAACGAATACCTAAAACCTTCTGATCTTCTGGCGGAGCAATATCTGCTTGACAATCCTTTCTAACTAACGGACTGTCGGACATTTGCGTAGAATGTTGACGGCCTTGGAATAATGTTCTTTTCCATCGTCGAGAATTTTTCAAATCACTTCTCCTAATATATTTGGGCTGCTGGTTACGCCAAACGTCACACGCGCCATACGATAAGCTTGTACTGAAAAGTCGGTGCGCTTTTCGTTCGGGTTAAACAATTCCTTGAACCAAAAAAATCGGTGGCTTTCTCGATCAGCTACACTCAAAACTATTTGCAGAAAAGCCTTTTCAATATCAGCTGTCAGCCCTATTTTTCCACAGCGAAAGTTAAGTAAAACAGTAAAAACGTCTGGCAAATGGTTATCGCCTACTTCTAAATGATCATTTAGCGAAATGTGATTGGCTGCATGAGCTGAAGCGTCGAAAACAATTCGTAATTTAGTTGTGTCCTTATCATCCCTGTATATCGGTCTATGAGGCATGTAGTACACACGATCATTTTGCTCGCCCTCTTCTGCGCGTTCAGCCAACCCGCCGTTTATCATCTCCAACATTGCAGCTTCATAATCAATTAATCTTCCTGATACTCTTAATTTGCGCACTAATGAATGCATTCTATAAAGTGCTCCCATGCGATTGTCATGCAGCGCAGTACCAATATCCTTCCAGGGCAGTGATGCCTCATATCGATCTCCAACTTTTCGGATGAGCGGCCGAGCGGTGGTACTAAGTGTTTTATCGTTCGTTATCCCAATAGTCTCTAACCTCCAAAATTCTTGAAGTTCCTCGAAGGCACAAACATGCAAAGAAGTAACATTAGACAAATTAGAATTAGGTACATCAACAGGAGATCGACCTTGCAAAGTCCATCCAAGAACAGTGTTTATTGCTGTTAGATCGGAAGTAATTCGTTTATGTTGTCCTGTTGCAATCAACCAGTAATTGTCTGCTCCGATCAATATACTAATTCCGCTAACTGCATGCACATGATTGAGCCGCACATCTGCCAGCATTAATTCGCTAAATGTCTCGAGATCTTTATCTGGCGCTGACAAAACATCAACGCAAATTTCGGGCACTTCCATCAACTCCACAGTAACAATTCTATTGTCATATTGATATCGTAACAATACTTTTACCTTATTGCACTGCACACTGGGTCTTGGTTCTTTACTTCCCAATAGTATAATGTTAATACTTTGAACTCCAATAATGTCCAAATCAAGTTGACGTGCCACGCTGGATTTTATAAATGGCATTTGACTACCACCGTCCAATACCATTCGCACATACAATGATTTGCTGGAGCTTGCGTGCTTCCCGTTGCAATTCTTACATATAAGGTGGAATCGTTTTCTGCATGTCTTAGAGTAGTGGCCTTTCCCCAAGCAACGGTAACATTTGCTTCTTATTTAGCATAGTCAAAGAACTTTTACACTAACGATTTATGATCAGGAGATTTACAGAAAAAACAATGACCATCGTGTGTGCCTGCTGCGAATAATCCAACAGCTGTTTTTACCGGCTTTGACTTGGATACTTGCATTGGCTGAACTCGAGTTGTACTTTGTTTCGCTTCGTTGGCCTTTTCAAGGGATTCAACCTCTCGCTTGAGGAATTTCAATAAACATCTGACTTGCTTGTCACCAATGTCTTTTGTTGATGAAACTTCGGATTTTGCCGATGAACTACGTTGTCGTCGTTTGTATCATCCTCTTGAAAATTGTCTGGAAAATCGTTGTAGAATCTATGGAAATCAACTCTTAATTCGTTGGGTATGCATCTTAGTAGCACACCTTTAAGCATAATATAATAATTTGAGGGTGGAGGGTGGAATTCCGAGAGCAGCGAGTGATCGAGTGGATGCTAAAACGGAGTTGTAGAGATATCTCAAACCTGATGCGTCAACTCTTGAGTGTACTGGCTGAATGGACAATAAGCATTGCATAGTATGGTCTACAATTTTTTCTTTGGTCCCATACTCCTCTTTTAGTATGTTTATTGCCGTTTCGTAATTGAGTTCGCTCGGTGTGAGGCCTATCAAAGTATTTGCCGCTTTACCAGTCAAGTAATTGAACTTGTCAACTGTGGTAAGAGAAAGATTTTCATGCACTAATGTTCTGTACTGTTCCCAGAACGGTATCCATTCTTTGTAATCGCCAGAGAACTTCTTATTTTATTCCCCTGCATTTTACTTGCAGGGGAAAGGGAAACATTATGTACTTTCTATTGGCGGGAAAGTCATTTGAGCTAATTATTGGCGATAACAATTGTTTTTGATATTGCTTTACTTTATTCAATCGTAGCTGAAGTCGTGTAATCGTTGAGACAGCCTTGTCATTGTACTCAGCTATGGACTCCGCTTCTTTATCGAAGTCATCTGATTTTAATGAAGATCTAATGTCGGCGTTTGCTTTGCGTAGACTTTCATGTGCCGCTGTCAAACGATCCATAAAAACGCTAAGCTCCTCTTCCAAGCTATCTAATGTATATGAATTCATGTCCTCTTTAATTTGCCCTTCGTTCGACCTTAAAAACTCGACCTCACTATTCACGATCTTCGTAACTTGTCCACGATACGTAGCGCGACTTGCCAAATCGATTACCGATCGCGTTGATATAAATCCCGTGCTATTTTATTCGCTCGTGTGTTTCCCGGGTCGGCACCAATGTGAAAATAATACTGATTTCACTGCGAGATCCCCAAGAAAAGAAACACTGTCCAATATAATTAATAACAATATTTAATTCACGGATATATAGAAATAAACTAATAATGGAAAGGCAAGAGCGTGGTAATTCTTCGGCGCTTAAATATGAACTAAACTAAAATAAATTGTACTTATACAATATAGAGAAAGATGATTATTATAATGTATGGAATATGTAGGTTTAGAAAAAGCATTAGGTACAACAGTTATGATGAAAGCTCTAATTTTCTACAACCTGTAGCAAAATGAAAATATTTTTTGAAGAGTATAAAATGAATTTCCGTGGTTAACGGATGCTACTATGTCTGTGTTTGAAGATAAACCAGCTGCTAAGACTGACTTTGATTTGCGAACTCCTGGCACTTCTTCAGGAACAGGGAAGGATGTTTTCTTCCACGATTCCTCATCATGACTGAGAAATGCTGGTCCATTAAACCAAATCGTTGACTGTATAAGTGCTGCAAGCGTTAAACATCTGAAGATTATATCAGCTGGATTTTGATCCCCTTTTATGTAGTTCCATTGTTGTACATCTGAAACCGCTTGCATTTTTGCTATTCTGTTGGCCATATATGTTTCCCAGGTTTACGATGGCGATTTTATCCACGCCAATACTGTAGTCGAATCTGTATAGTAATATACCCTATCGATTTTCTTTGATAATACTTTCAACATTTTTTCTACTAACTCCACCATAAGGACAGCCCCTTGCAGTTCCAAGCGCGCAATAGTAGTTGCTTTAAGCGGCCCAACTCTTGATTTAGAACACAACAATTGAGAATGGATATTCCCGTCATCGTCTATCGATCTGAAGTAAACCCAAACCCCAAGTGCGCTCAAACTGGCATCAGAAAATGCATGCAGCTCAATCACCTTTGCTGATGGCATTAATGCATGTCGTGGTATTCGTAATTCGTTCACCAATGAAAACTGATCCATATAATTATGCCATTTGTTGAATAGGTCTTCTGAGAGATGATCATCCCACGATAGGCTTGTCTTCCATAACTCCTGAAGAAAAAGTTTGCCAAGTACTATCACTGGTCCAAGTAATCCCAACAGATCGAATAATCTAGCCAGGTCAGCAAGAACAGTTCTCTTGCATATTCGTGTTTCTAGCCTTTCGCCTTTATCAACTTCAAAACTATATTTGAAACAATCAAAAACAGGATCCCAAATCAATCCGAGTGTTTTGATCACCTTTGACTGATGAAAAGAAACAAGTTTTTCCTTATGCTCTTCATAAATTTTCTCCAAAAGCTCAAAACTTCCTTAGTTCAAAGTGTCTGGAGTTTAGTAGAAGTATTATCTCCTCTAGCAACTCCTTTGCTTCCTCTAATGTTTCCGCTCCTGTGAGAAAGTCGTCCACATAGACATTGCTTTTAATCACCGTAGAAGCCTTACTATAGTGTCTCATATTATCGACTGCAAGGTTAGGTTAGGTTAGGTTAGGTAAGGTGGCTGTCCCGAAGGGGACACACTTAGACCAGAATTTTGGTCCATTGTGATACCACGAGAGGGGGAGGGGGAGGAAGTGGCATAAACAGTTTCTTTGTGCCTGGCATTACCTTAGGAATTCTGTTGCAATTTGCGAGATGTGGATATCCTACCTGAGAGGTAAACTTTTATAACTTTCTTTCCTGGTTACTGCTTAGTCTTCGGGTCAAGGTGGAGGGCGACCGTAACAGTCTGCCCCTGCCAATTGCCTCTGACGCGGCCATCACTAGGGAAGGAGACTGGTGCGTAGCAGAGGTGGCTGATTCAATCGATATCGATGATATCGACTGCAAACTTTTGAATCATTTTGTGGCCAAATAGGATGCGGAAGCTGTGCCGTAAGTGAGTGTATTCAGCTGGTACGTTTGTAATGGATGATCGTGTTGCGACCTTCACAGTATCATCTAAAGGGCTCTATCCTCAGGACTTACTAGAACTTGGCGATACATCTTACTAATGTCTCCGGTGAATGCATATCTGTGCGTTCGAAAATCTGCAATAATGGAAAATAAATCTGGTTGAACTGTAGGACCAACCATTAAAATGTCATTAAGTAACAGTCTTGCACTAGGTTCTTTCTTTTTGTTTTATTGTGCTGTTTTATTGCTTTGGGTGTCTCGCCTCGCGTTCGCTACTTTTATGACCCACAAAAAACTAAATACCATGCTGCTCGTACAAAACACACTGACACAAACTGAAATGCTGAAATTACATTCAAAAATACATACGAACCGTGCAGGTAACCACTCGACATTATTTTTTTTGTAGCCTTCCAGTGAGTATTCTGTACTGGCATCATTTGTCAGATTTGTAAGGTATCTTTCCACAGAAAATTTTTTCATTTCTTTGATCTTTTTTCTTAGTTTATTGTTTAGACTGTTGAGTCTTGTTTTGTCACTTGGCGCTCTCGATAATTGCCAGCGTTTACGAGCTCTCCTCTTTTCTGATATAATTTCGCATATTTCTTTGGGAATTACGTTTCTTTTTTTATGTTACTAATTGACACAGGCATTGCAGCCCAAGCAGCCTTTTGTTTATCTAGAGTGAAAGTATGTACTTCATTTTCTAGTTTTTCTTTTGTATCAATTGTTGTGGATAGTTCAATCCGTTCCTCTAGCAAATATTTGAAATATGTTCAGTCAGTGAGCTTGTTGACTAGGCGTGGGTTCCGTTCCTTCATTATTATTTTATTACCAAGTGTAAGCAACACAGATGAGTGATCTGAGTCAAGGTCTGGCCCTTCCTGCACTCGGGTAGTATTTAAGGAAATATTCTTAGTTATAAAGAAGTCGACAACGTCCGGGATTTTGTTCATATCTGTGGGCCAGTATGTAGGATTTCCCGTTGAATGGTAATTAGCATTGCCTTGTTTCATAGATTCGAGGAGTTCTCTTCCTCTTGTATTTGTTAATCTTGAAACTTTGTTCTTTGCGTTGAAATCTCCGCCTATTATGAACTTATTTCCAAATTTGTGGAAGAGACATTTAAAATCGTTTTGTTTCAGCCTTTAACTAGGGGAACAATATGCCGCAGCTACCGTTATCTGGCCGCTGCTTGTTTTTATGATTACGAACTTGTATTTCACACGACTGGTATTCTTCACCATCATCGTAGCTAACATTTTATTTGATTATAACTGCAGCCCCCCTATTGCTGTATTGTCAGGATGTGGGGTATGATATGTCTTGTATCCGCGCAGTTTATATTTTGTTCCAATTTTAAAATGTGTCTCGGAGACAAGACATACATCAATTTTATTTATATCGAGAGTCACTTGCAATTCGTCTTTGCGATTCTCGAGACCATTGGCATTCCCTAATATAAGAGTCGTATGTTTTTACTCATTAGGATCTTTTAAGTACAGTTCTTTTATTACTGTTTTGTTTTTTAAGGAAAGATATTCTTTCTTTTCTTATTATTCTTTTTCAAATCTTTCATTCTGTTGAGAATTCTTTGCATAATATCCTCTATGGCATTGCTGCAAGGCTTGCGGTCTCCGACTGGTTTGGCAACGTTGCTCGAAGTAACCTGTGCATATGTTTTCTTTGGACCTGATATGGGACTTATGTTCCCATTTTTGTTTGAGGATAGATTTTCTCTAGCTTTATATATTTTTTTATTCTTTTGGGCCCTCGATTTCGGTCCTAAGTCTTTTTTGCTTCGATTTTCACTGACTTTAGGCGCGTCTTTTTGGACAGGCTTTTGCATTTTCTTAAGTAAATCACAGTATTTGTGAGTGTGACCATATAACGAAGCATTCGTTATGTTGGGTGTAATTAGAAAAAGAAAGACAAACCGATCTTAACTCAACGGCGGTTTATTCGAGAATGAACATTATGTAATTGCGTATAAAAGAATTCAGTATGTACATACACATAGGTTTATTTGTGTGTAAAATAATAGCAATAATGTGTTTATGTCTACATGAATGTACGGTGATATATGTAATATACAATTTGACACTCCCTCTATCAACGTACATTTGATTGATTGATTAAGTATATTTGTTTTTATATTACAAAATTGTTAAAAAAAATATTGTAGACTAATCAAAACAAATGTATTGATATTAAAAATTATAGTAATTTTTCAATTCATTAATTTGATACATTTCATATGTTTTGTCTTATCTAATGGTTTTGTTAGAACATCCGCGATCATTTCACAAGTGGGGGTATAAACTATTTTGATTTCTTTATTTTGCTGTGCCTCACGTGAAAAATGATAACGTATGTCTATGTGCTTAGATTTTTCATGCTGTACAGTATCTTTCGATAATCCGATAGCACTTTGATTATCGCAGAATATTTTAGTTGGATCTTTAGTTACCTTATTGAGACCCATTTCGGACAAGAGCCTTCTCGCATGTATGACCTCTTTTGTAATTTCGGAAAGCGCCATATATTCCGCTTCCATCGTAGACAGCGCCACGGATTTCTGCTTCCTGGACTTCCAGCAAATGGGACCTCCTGCTAGAATTAATAAATATCCGGAGCACGATCTTCTGTCTGCTACGTCGTTGGCCCAATCGGCATCAACATATCCAATAAGTTCTTCGGTTGTTTTACGGTATATTAGTTTGAAATCGATGGTTCCTTTAAGGTACCGAAGGACCCTCTTCGCAGAAATCCAGTGAAGTTTTGTTGGATTAGAACAGAATCTGCTAAGAAAACCGGCCGCAAAAGCAATATCTGGACGAGTGGCATTTGAAAGATATATGAGAGATCCAACAAGCTCTCTGTATGGTACCGTCTTAATATCCTCTGCTCCAGGGTTGTAGTTGTTGACCATTTGACTGGAGTCCATAGGCGTCGCAACCGGCTTCGCATCAGCCATACCAAATCTATCAAGTAATTTTTCTATATAACTTCTCTGACTAATTTCAATTTTCCCGGTACTTCCTTCTCTGTCAACGTGTATTCCCAAAATGCTTCTCACTTTTCCCAAGTCTTTTATTTCAAACGTCGCCGCTAGATTTGTTTTCGTCCTCCCCAAGAGCTCCAAGATGTTTGACGCAATCAATAAGTCGTCTACGTATATGACGATGATGATGGTTCCGTGTTTGTCGTTTTTCATATACAAGCATGCATCTGACATGGCTTGCTTGAAACCCAACTTCTTCAGAAACTCATCCAGTTTCTTATGCCACTGTCGTCCGGCTTGTTTTAACCCATAAAGCGGACGTAGGAGTTTGCACACCTTCTGATGACTGCTTTCGTTCCCCGGATATTTAGGCTGTTCCATATAGATTTCATCGTTCAGCTCCCCTTGTACGTATGCGGTGATTACATCCATTTGATCCAGATGAAGGTTGTTAGCAGCGCAAACAGCAAATAGTGCGCGAATGGTTTCATAGCGCGCCACCGGAGCGAAGACCTCATCGTAGTCTATGCCCAATTTCTGCTCGCAGCCTCTGGCAACAAGCCTCGCCTTATAACGGTCGATGGTCCCATCTTCCTTCCGCTTAATTCGAAACACCCACCTGTTGCTTAGTACGGTTTTGTTCACTGGTCGGTTAACGAGCACCCAAGTGTTGTTTTTGCTTAAAGACATCAGCTCAGAGTTCATCGCCTCAGCCCACATCGAACGGTCACTGCTACTCATGTCCTCCTTGACAGATAAAGGCTCAATTAGTTCATTGTTATTTACAAAATTTACCTCGTTTGTAAAAATTTTCTTTCCACATCTAAGAGTCATCACGGGGACTCGGGCAGGTTCTAGTACATCTTCTCCCTCAGTGTTGTTGCTCGGTAACATTTCAGAGTATGAATCCTCATATTCAGCATCGGAATTGAGATCCACGATTGACTTCTCCTGTTTCTCCTCTTTGGGTGTCGACATGGTTATGACATCTTCATCGCTGCTTTCTTCGACTTCTTCGAGTTTTTCAGGTTCAACGTCATCGTAGGATAATGTGGTTCCCTCAATATCCAGTAGTGAACTGTCGCCGAATAAATAGTTCTTGGGATTTATCTCCTCAAAGAATTTTACATCTCTGCTCCTCGTTACATTTTTGGTATTAGGATCCCAAAGCCTATATGCTTTAGACTCTTGGGAATATCCCACCAAGCGAAACTCTTTTCCTCTAGGATCAAGCTTGTCCTTCCAGGTCCCTGTTGAAGCGCAATAACCTTGCTTCCAAACGATCGAAGAAAACCTAAATATGGCTTTTTACCGCTCCATACTTCCAAAGGCGTTCGATGTCCTAGTGTACTTGTGGGACATCTGTTACGGATAAATGCAGCAGCAGTAACAGCTTCTGCCCATAGGTACTTTGGAAGTTCAGCTTCAATCAGCATGCACCTGGTCATCTCTAAAAGGGTTCGATTAAACCTTTCAGCAACCCCATTCTGCTGTGGAGTGTGTGGGATAGTTAGCTGCCGTTTTCTTCGCTGAATTCCGCTGACAGGTATTCTGCGGCATTATCACTCCGAATGCGTTTGATTTTCTTGCCTGTTTGACGTTCTGCTCGCAATTTGAAGTTTTTAAATGCGCTCAAAATTTCACCTTTAGCTTTTAAAACAACAACTTCTACATAACGCGACTTATCATCGATGAACGTTGCAAAATATCGAGCACCTCCCAATGATTTGACGTTCATAGGACCACAGATATCAGTATGCACGGTTCCCAAAATCTCATTGTCAAGTTGATTTGAAGAGTTAAACGGTTTTTGGCAAATTTTACCCCTTTCGCACACTGCACATTTCACATTTACATCAGAAAGCTTGTCCTTTATTCCACTGACCAGATTATCGCCTTTTAACATTTTTAATTGCTTGAAGTTTAAATGCCCAAGTCGTTGATGCCATCGGATTAAATCTGAATAATCTTTTGGTATACACATTAGCGCCTCTCCTATGGATTTTTCTTCTTCCACGATATATAGTTTTCCCTTTTTGGTTGCTCTAAAAAGAACAGTTTTGTCACATCTTCGCACAGTAGCACGGTCTTGCTCGAACGTAAATGAATATCCGTTTTTCGTAGCTTGTGAAATTGATAACAGATTATGTCGTAGTGTTGGTATATACAACACGTCACGCAACTTGACACTTACAGCTTCACCATCTGATGATTTTACCACTATCAGAACACTTCCATTTCCATGTGCTTCCATGATTTCGTTACCAGCAGTTTTAATTTTTGAACGATCTTCATTATCCCATGCATTGGAGAAAGTCCTCAACGAACCATCCTCCAGTGAAACAAATGCGACCAACAAGCGTCCACGGTCTAGTACCAACTCACCTGCAGGTCCCAACAAAAGAGCAAAACCAAATGCCCCACTGTTTGCGGACGTAGTAGGAACTATAAAGGTAGGGCTCCTACTGGACAACTTTCCAGAAGGTCACCTTGAGACTGTACATCAAAAAGCAGTGGAAGAAGCCATCATAAGGGAGGTGACTAAGCTCCCCGAAGATGGCCCTCAGATACGTTTTCTAGGCTGCTCGTACAAGCCAGGGTGGCTAACGGTAAATTGTGCAGACGCAAGCACCAGAGACTGGCTAGCTACCATAATCAACAACATCTCGCCTTGGGAGAGTGCCAAGCTACGTATGGTTGAAGGAGACGACCTTCCCAAACCCTGCGTGGCCACGGCATACTTCCCTGGCACTGACCGCTCCACGGAAGACATTCTGCGTTCGCTAAGACTGCAGAACAGAGTTCTACCAACCAAGGACTGGAAAGTTCTACGGAAAGTGGAGAACCCCCAAGGCCTAGCTTTGACCATTTCGATGGACGAGTGTTCTGCGAAACTCCTTGAGGACCTGAACTGTCAGCCGTTCTATAACATGAACCGGGTTCAGTTCAGGATCAAGAAGAATCCTTACTCTCGGACGTCATCCAACCCCAAGGAGTCAACCAGCAGCGAACAAGTGCCAAAGAAGGCTGCCCCACCGCTTCCCACATGCTCCACCGCCGCCACTCCAGGAACTACCGGACTCACTAAATCAGAGTCAATCATTGTGACTACAAAGTCTGCTGAAGGAACGGTCAAGCCCAGTCCCTCGATAGAACATGTATTATTTTTAATAATAACAAAAATTTCTTCCCATTGACAGAGTTCATTCCAGCAGCCATTGTGAAGACCAACAACGCTAAGGAAGTAATCATAGCATCCGCTTACTTCCCTGGTGACTCAACCGCATGCCCTCCCGTGGAAGTCGAAAACCTGATACGATTTGCACAGCGATCCAAGACAGATATTGTGCTTGGCTGTGACTCTAATGCGCATCACACCATATGGGGGAGTACGGATATAAACAACAGAGGTGAGTCCTTACTTGATTTTATTACATGTAATAACCTAAACATATGCAATGTCGGGAGGGAACCCACCTTTATAAATTCAACTAGAAGGGAAGTGCTTGACATGACTCTAACAACCTCTCCATCTAACCACCTCGTCTTCAACTGGCATGTGTCCTCTGAACCATCTTGCTCAGATCACCGACACATTAAATTTGAAATAGACGAACCCAACCCTACTAACATTCAATTCCGTCCAAAGAGAAACACCGACTGGGCCTCCTACAAAGAGCACCTAAGTCATTCACTTAACGGAAAACTACCTCGAATTGACACCAGAGAAAAACTAGAATATTCTGCCGAAATAGTTAGATCCTCCATCATCTCTGCCTACGAGGACAACTGCCCACTTAAGTCTAAAAAGATTAAAAGGGAAACAGTATGGTGGAGTAAAGATCTCGAAAAACACAGATCTAGAGTAAGGAAACTCTTCAACAAAGCGAAACGCAATGGTGATTGGCAAACCTACTCTACTGCTCTTACCAACTACAACAAAGAAATAAAAAAGGCAAAAAAAGAATCATTCAAGCGGTTCTGTGAAGACATATCTGATATACCTTCCAGCTGCCGGCTACACAAAGTTCTTGCCTCTGACAAAACCGTCACATTAGGAACACTAACCGATGAGAATGGCCGTCAGACACAAAATAAGAAAGAAACACTTGAACTCTTACTTAAAACACACTTTCCTGGATCAATAATTTTTGATTCTCTCACTGCAAACCTATCTCCTCGACTCGAGCGGAACTGCCTGCCGACGAGAGAAGACTGGAAAACTGCGAGACAAATATGCAAAACCGATGCCATAAAATGGGCCTTATCCTCACTGAAGCCGTACAAAGCAGCAGGAGATGATGGCATATTTCCGGCACTACTACAGAAGGGAGCTGACACGCTAGCACCCATCCTGGCCAAAATGTTTACTTGTAGCCTGACCTATGGTCACGTACCGGAAGCCTGGCGAAAAGTAACAGTCAAATATCTACCCAAGACAGGAAGAAACTCGGATTCAAGTCCGAAATCCTATCGCCCCATCAGCCTCATGTCTTTTATCCTCAAAAGCATGGAGAAACTAATTGATAGACACATAAGAGACAAAGCTCTGCGAAACTTTCCGCTCAGCAAATCCCAACATGCCTATCAACCAGGTAAATCTACCGAGTCAGCACTCAATGACTTAGTAACTAAAATTGAGTACTCCATCAATCGAAAGGAAATCTGCCTTGTCGCTTTCCTGGATATTGAAGGAGCCTTCAATTACACATCCTTTGAGTCTACCAACAGGGCTCTCAACAACATGAATCTGTCCCCAATTATAGGAAGATGGATAATGGCTATGCTCAATAAAAGAGTAATCCAGACCCGCATCGACGATGTGGAACTTTCGGCGTTAACGACCAGAGGGTGTCCTCAAGGGGGCGTCCTCTCGCCACTCTTATGGTCCCTTGTCATTGACGACCTACTCCAATCCCTGGCCAATCTAGGATGTCACGAGAAACAAATACGAATCGTTGTTTATGTGCTACCCACTACCACTGCTTATGAGTATGGGATGTCGTCCAACGATTTCCTTTAATTAAACACACAAATAATTAAAGCTCCAATAGCAAAATTGTCTGAGTCAGGGATGCAGAAACCTATAAAAACAAACAAATAATAATATTAGGTAGGTCCGTATCATAAAAATAAAAAAAAAAAAAATTTTTCACCAACATTACTTACCTGTACTGCAGTCATGAGAATCGGCGATGAGTAGGTATCCGAGAGATCCAGGAAAACCATGAGAAAAAGAAGCCAGGTATCTGAAAGAAGAAAAAAAAAATAGAATTACAAATGAGGTAGCCGAATAATTAGTGCTGATAATAATAAAATAATAATAAAACAAGCCAAAACGTTTACTAGCCCTATTTGTCTTGTCGGCACAGTTTGTTTTGACAGAAATAGATAGCATCTTGTAAGAAATGTATGGAGGGGTGACAGTTGACACTATTCGGACTGTTCGGAACAACTGGTGCGTTCACCATCGTAGGCTAAATTGCTGTAGCAAATACAGCAACCCTAAAATATTTGCTGAGAGCAGCGGGATATTTGAATTTGTGGCGGGCTCTGATTGGTACTATCCTGAATCGGATGATGGAACCTTGGCCACTAGCGGGAGGATTGGTTTGTTGTTGGTAGTTCCAACTGAGGAATGGTCAGACGCTTCTGCTCTAAGGCAACTAACGTCATTGTGCGTTCAGTTGTCGGGCCGGTACCATACCAGTGGCTGCTGGAAAGTTAGAAAAAAAATTAGAACAAGACGGTATAGTGTCCCTGCACATAGAAAAAACAATTTTTTTTGCAATAGTTTTTTTTTTAAAGAAAAGTCCTAATGTATATTAGGCAGTGTGAAAAAAAGAACAAAAAAACTAAAAAGATACAATAAAAGTGTAGTACACACTACTTGTGACTGGTGGTACAGTGGCACGTACAGTCGACGTCGAAGAAACCTAATCTGCTTCCGCATGACCTGGAAAAAAAAGGGAAACTTTTGATAAGTATTAGCAAAAAAGGAAAAAGCTGTGAGTTTTGGTTTAGATGGTAGATAGTTATAGTTTCTAATTTAAGTGCATTTTATATAGGCTTATACCAGTGAAATCTAGAGGTCGGTTGGCGGTCATTGACATTCGTACGCTATCTCCAATTTGAAGGAAGCGAGTCAAGGCCGCCAACAGTTTTATTCTACGGCAACAAATTTGTATGCCTCGCCAACAAGATCTTGTTTCACGCCACCGATAACTTAGCCAAAGAGTCCCGAGAAGAAGTCACCAAAACTGAACGCAACAGGGTGCGTTAATTAGTTAGCACCCCGAACGTGCCATAAGCATTTGACCTGGGCACCAAACAAGAAAATTAAAATTTTTTTTATTAGCTTTAAGTATTCCTTGTTCAATTAGTTATAAGCATATGTATCTATATATCGTGTCAATCCATTTTTTTTCTCTTCCCGGTCCATTTAAATTTCGTTTTTTTTTTGTTATTGAAATTGTTGAACTCCTTGAGGGCAGAAATTCTCCCCTTTCTATTAGTGAAATTTATTTTTTTTACATTTTAATTTCGTTCAGCTTGAGTTTGTTTACATTTTTTGTTTGTTCCCCTCCCGAAACCTAAATTGAGCTCGATCTAGGTAGGAAATTCGGTAATTGAGTATAGGGTATACAGGGTGGTTCAGGCGAGAACTTAATTTATAAGGTAAAAAGAGGTGTTGGTTTTTTTTTATATTTTGTCTGCATAGGGAGTGATTGTTTTCAAGCAGTTCATGTTTTTTTTTTGTTAAAAATTATTTTGATACTTGCTCTTATAATTTTTTTGTAAAATTCTTTTTTTTTTGTTTTCTTGTAGTTACCTATATGAAATTTTTTTTTATGATTTTTTTTGGGCTGCCGTTCCAAATTAATTTTATTTTGCATGGATCTTGAGATTAATGGGAAGTAAATATACAATGGAAATAGGAAATATATGATTGGTCACCTAATGTTTAAAGAAACCTCTTGTTTTAAATTTTCTTTATTCATGTACATGAGTACATGATGTGCTTTTGAGGATTAATTTTCAGGGGGTGAAGTAAGGTAAGCTACATTTCTCTCGGCGGATGACGTGAGCGGCATGGACATATGCTTCAATGGGGAAGTCTGGCCAAGGATTTCCAGGTTGGGTGGGTATTGGCCGCGCTCATAACACCAAGGAGCGCCTCTCAAAGTGGTAACTGTCCGTCCGATGTCGTTAGGGAACAATTTTTGCTCGGCACGATTTATGTGTTGTAACTAGGTATGTTGATTTTCGGAAACAAGAATCCCCCCCAATTTCGACGAGCTCAGCCGTGCAGACCCAGCGTGCCACGTTTCCGGAAGTCAACACTCTCTCCCATTTTCCAAACTTCCTTATCCATTATCCACATCCGGTTATCCTACCTTTTTTTTGAATCGTTGTCAGTGGCAAATTTGAAAGCACGATCTCAGAAATACTGCAGCATGCACTATCCATAGTTGAAAGATGGTGCAACAAAGAAGGTCTTTCTGTAAATCCTAAAAAGACGACTATCGTACCTTTTACCAGACGGAGGAAACTAGATCTCCTAACTCGACCCACTATGTATGGCGAAACCATTGAATTCTCACGGGAAGCCAAATATCTGGGAATCATCCTTGACAGTAAACTATCATGGAATCCACAAGTAGAACGCATCGCAAACAGAGCCACCAGATCTCTTTGGATCTGCCGTCGAGTCTGCGGTAACAATTGGGGTATAAGTCCCCGGATGATGTATTGGCTATATTCGCTTGTGGTAAGACCAGCGATCACCTACGCTGCCGTGGTCTGGTGGACAAAGACTAACGAAGTCACTACAGTCAAAAAGCTAGAACGGATTCAACGTATAGCCGGAAACTGCATGACGGGCTGTCAACGCTCCACACCGACCACTGCACTGAATGTCATCCTAGGCTTATTACCTATCCAAGTACATATTCAAATGGAAGCAAAACTAAGCATTCATCGCCTATTCCATTCGAATAATATCGACCCCCATTCCTATCATGGAGGTCACCTGTCTTCATTTGACACTATGGAGCCTGAAAGAGCGTTCAGCATGTTTCTAGATGACATGTTACCAGAATATGGCTTTCATAAAAACTTCTCTATCATCATCCCGCCAAGGGAAGAATGGGAAAAATACAAACCCAATCCATCGCAACTTGATCTAGTCTGGTACACAGATGGCTCCAAGATGGATTCAGGGACTGGATCTGGCATTTTTGGAGAATCTCCTCAAGCGAACTTCTCAGTCAGCCTAGGCAGGTTCTCGTCCATATTCCAGGCTGAAGTCCTTGCCATCAATCACTGCGCTAGAATAAACTTACGTTCTAACACAAGTGGTAAAACCATATTTATCTTCTCAGACAGTCAAGCTGCTCTTAAAGCTCTGAACTCATCTGTTATAAAATCGAACCTGGTCCTAGAAACTTACATGGCCATCTGCGAATTAGCAAAGAAAAACCTAGTCATCCTACACTGGATTCCAGCCCACAGGGGATTTACTGGAAATGAAACGGCTGACTCTCTGGCCAAAGTCGGCGCGACAACTCCACTCGTCGGACCTGAACCCTTCTGCGGTGTCAGTAAGGGATGCTTCAGGGAATACATTAGGAGCTTATCTCAAATCGAATCTAATGAACTCTGGCTTAAAACACCTGGGCAGAACTGCACCAAACAGTTCTTCCCAAAATTCTCCCAACGAAAATCCTATTTTCTAACTAATCTGGGTAAAAACAACCTAAGAATCCTGACAGGAATTATTACTGGCCATAGTCTTATGAAAAAACATCTTCACCGAATCGGAGTCTCACCAGACCCCACATGCAGACTGTGCCTAGAGAGTGATGAATCCTCTCTCCACATTCTCATGGAATGTCCGGCTCTCTTCCGCCTTAGAAAGAAAAAGTCTTTGGCGACCGAATACTTACCTCGGCAAATCTTGCTGAATTACCCCCAGAGAAGATCCTTGTCTTCCTGACTGTCTCCGGAGTAAAAATATGGCTCTAGGACCCTACCAGGGATGGCACAATAGGCTCCTGTAGAGAGGCCGCAGTGCCAGGGCCGGTTAAGGCTCTCCCGATCAATCATCTAATCTAATCTAATCTATCCCATTTGAAGAATTTACTTTTGTCATTGCACATATGTGCACTTGCTCCGCTATCTAGACACCATCCAATGTTATACGTGTCATCGTTTCCTACGCTTAGTATAGACGTCATCGCATTTTTATATCTTCTGTTATTTACTTTCGACATTTTTTTTTCACGACACTCACTTGCTATGTGGCCCATCTTACCACATGTATAGCACTTCATGTTTGCCTTTTGCCGCTGCCTCTGAAAATGCTGTTGTTTTTTGCCTGCCGTTAAATTTGAGTTGTTTTTGTTACGAAATTTCTCTTGCGACAGTAATGCATGAGTATTTGTGTCATCAACCGCTGCTATATTTTGTGATTTTCTTGCATCCTCTTCTAATAGTTTTACCTTAAGAGTATTTACTTCTGGCAAATCATCTCTCGTTTCTATTGCAACGCAGAAATTTTCGTACTCCTCTGGTAGAGTATTCAGCAGCATTATAGACAGTAGTTCCTTCGGAATGGTAATTCCTGCTTCCTCCAACTGATCCGTACTGCTCTGAAAATCGCGAAGATGCTGCTGCATACTATGCTGATGTTGCTTCTTCATTTGGAATAACTGCCTGTACAACATGATCTTCTTTGTAGGTCCTTTTGACTTATGCACTTTTTCGAGAGCAGTCCATGCCTCATTTGATGTTGTTGACTTCTTGATGTAGCCCATTTGACTTTCCTTAACGCCAAGAAAAATCATTGCTTGAGCTTTTGCATCTTTGTTGGTCCACCGAGTGCTGGCTACTTCATCGTTGGTTTCATGACAGATTGATCCGTTTGCGTAGCCCCAAAGATCATTGCAAATTAATATGCTTCTCATCTGAAGCTTCTAGGACTCGTAATTGTCCTCGTCGAGTTTTTCAATGTGCGAAGAATTTGCGGAGTTCATTTCAACGCGTCTCTACTCTGACCGATTTACAAGTTACTCGATAAAATTCTCAAAAAAAAATCCTAAGCTTAAGGATCATCAAAAACAAGATTCTCGAATAATGTAATTTTAATACTCTAAATAAATTTACTTCCGACCGCGCGACCTGGGCCCATAACCTGTTGGGTGTAATTAGAAAAAGAAAGACAACCCGATCTTAACTCAACGGCGGTTTATTCGAGAATGAACATTATGTAATTGCGTATAAAAGAATTCAGTATGTACATACACATAGGTTTATTTGTGTGTAAAATAATAGCAATAATGTGTTTATGTCTACATGAATGTAGGGTGATATATGTAATATACAATTTGACACGTTACACGCCGAAGACATCCACCGCACTTGTCAAGTACCAGCCACCGTACCCCGGCCTAACAAGCTAGTACCAGTACCAGCCGTAGTACACCATACTTACATGGCATACAAATCATAAACAAATCATGTTCCCCACTGAGCGTGTAAGGTAAACAAAAAAATTGTTTTTACACAGCCATATAATTCGCACTGGCTTGCTGAATAAAATTATATGAGAGGAGAGAAAAAATACGAAACTAGCGAGCAGCATTCAGAAGGGAAAAGTACCAATCCGGTGTACTACTGAAAGTGTTCCCCAAATAGCATCGTCTATTGGTAAATTTTTTGATACTGAGAACCTGCGGGTACTTAGTCTAAATTGCCAAGTCTACCTCACCGTATACTTGTGAACCGCCAGGACTATCGCAAGACGGACCTGTGAACCGCCAGGACTGCCGCAAGACGGACCTGTGAACCGCCAGGGCTGTCGCAGGACGGACCTGTGAACCGCCGGGACTGTCGCAAGACGGACCTGTGAACCGCCAGGGCTGTCGTAAGACGGACCTGTGAACCGCCGGGACTGTCGCAAGGCGGGCCTGTGAACCGCCGGGACTGCCGCAAGACGGACCTCTGAACCGCCGGGACTGTAGCAAGACGGGCCTGTGAACCGCCAGGACTGTCGCAGGACGGACCTGTGAACCGCCGGGACTGTCGCAAGACGGACCTGTGAACCGCCGGGGCTGTCGCAGGACGGACCTGTGAACCGCCGGGACTGTCGCAAGACGGGCCTGTGAAACGCCAGGAGTGTCGCAAGACGGACCTGTGAACCGCCGGGACTGTCGCAAGACGGACCTGTGAACCGCCGGGACTGTCGCAAGACGGGCCTGTGAAACGCCAGAACTGTCACAAGACGGACCTGTGACCTATAAGAGTTGCTGCATGGTATCCCAAAGTACCCGCACCAGGAGATTGAGACTTGTGGCACCGACTTCCGAAGACCGACCATCCTCTCCCGGATACCATGAGGGAAATTCATCACTGCTGAACAACACATCATAAACATAATACCATACAAATTGTAAAGTAGATTAGTAAATCTAAATAGTAAGTTTACGTATATATAATAACCTAATAAGGTAGAACTAAGAAAACGTAATAAAACGGAACCTCCAAAACCAAAGTTAGTGTTTCTTTGGAAGAATCCTGGCGATCCGGCGAGCTAACCTCGGCCACAACAAAAAGCACATCACAACCATACTTTTGACAGTTCTTACATTGAGGAACTAGCTTAGACTTACGCAAAGGAGGAGGGCTCGAACATCAGAATTCGTCGATTGCAGGCTGAAATGCAGGAAGAAAAATCT
Source organism: Cheilosia soror (assembly GCA_949372485.1). Classification (NCBI taxonomy): domain Eukaryota; kingdom Metazoa; phylum Arthropoda; class Insecta; order Diptera; family Syrphidae; genus Cheilosia; species Cheilosia soror. Next base: position 29,772,346 of record OX443563.1, read on the forward strand.
ATTGTACAGCAAAAAGAGACTCTAGTTCGACAAAGGGAGCCTCTGTTACGATGGCAAAGAGATCTAATAGTGCAGTTAGAGGAAGAAGAAGAGAAATGTTCGGAATCTGAAGACGATGAAGAAAGCAGTGCTCATGTCGAAACCTGGTCGAAGGAAACGTGCGGAGCAAACTCATTACCTACTGGAGCACCGGGAGCAGAAAGTACAACTGCAGCGCAGACAAACATTCAGCCAAGAGTAAAGGATAACGATCGACCTAACAGCGCGCCACAAGTACAGCAGCAGGATGCGCTTTTGCGTTTGTGGATTTTCTGATCACGAAAATTTGATTCGTCTCCGACAGACTTTGGATGGCTCAGCTAGGAATGCGGTTACAAATTTGTTGCTTCATGCGTCATGCCTCTTGCGTACCACAAATAATTTCTACCCTGCGTATGAAGTTTGGAACTCATCATAGACACCTTATTGTCGCAGATAAGAGAAATGCCACCACCTAAAGAAAACCGCTCGGAAACTCTCGTCGATTTTGCCATTGAAGTGCAGAACATATGCGCCACTATGATCATCTAAATCATCATCATCTGGAACAAGAATTAGTCTCCAAACTTCCCGGCCTTTTAGGCCCATTTTGGGGGATGCACAAGCTGACGTTATCAACAACTACTCTGGAGGACTTTAGCAACTGGTTGTTTCAATTAGCAAAAGGCTCAAACAGCAAAGGTCCGTCGGAGGGGAATGCTAAATGCCCACACTGAATTGTCTGAAGATGTCAACTCCAAGGTATGAAGGATAGAAATATCCGGGGTAGATAGAGCAGTGCGATTTCCACTCAAGGACGTCCACACAGTGAAGAACTTAAGTCTTCCACAGCAAACTCTGGATGCGGAAAAACTTGTAGTATCGTCTCAGTTCGCCGTGCTTTCCTGTCACCAGGAGAAGAGCGAACTCACAGAGAGGTTAGTAGAATAAAAAAAAACTTATTTGTTATAATTGGTTGGTAAGGCCCGCTGTCTTTGGCTTGGCTGCAACCTTTACTGTTAGGAAATGTATACAACTCTCGGCCTTACCGTTCCAACCATTTATTTTTATACTGATTTTAGTTCAGTTAAATGCCCCTCCAATCACTTAGAATCAGCAACCCAAAGCATTTCTTATCCCAGAACATATTTTCGTAATCATAGAGTCCAACAATATCCAAAGAATATGCTAGGCCATCAATGTGTCCCAACATGTCATTGGCACTTCAACCATTCTGAGTTGTACCCAAAATGAGTCAATGTGCTATCAGCATTTGCATTACCCATGTCAGTAGCACTTGTGTTCCCTTCCGCGTTCCCAACGGTCGCCATACGTCACCATTCATTGATACACGATACTCATAGTATGCTCGTACTCGTAGTGTGTAGTATTTCGTATGAGTGTGCCTGATGGGTAAAGTATGTTGCTTGGGTACCAATATGCAAGGGTTGCATTTTGGTGTTTACGGAATTGAAGTGGATTGTGCAAGCGAAATGCATTGGTCCGATAGTGACCTAGTGCCGACACATTTGTAGGTCATTTGTTTGATATTTTATGTTGACGTATGACATATTGGATTACGAAAGATAGAGTTTAGGGTAAAGATAGCATAATGGATGTTGCTGTGAAAGGAGTTGTGTGGGAAAATAAAGATCAGTACAAGCATTTAATTGGACTGCCTCTAAAATCATACACTAACGCCGTACCGAAGCTTCTTATTGGTCTGACTAACTGTCGTCTTGGCGTAAGCTTAAAATCTAAAGAGCCTCCGAGCCTCCTTTGAGTCAGTGGCGCAAAAAACTCGATTAGGCTGGACAATAAAGGGCCAATTAACTGAATGTGAATCACACTACTTTGGGAAGACGAATCACTTCTGCGGTCTACACATCTGCGATTGTGACACATCTGTAAACGTTAAATTGCTCGAGACTGTCAAAAACTATATCTGCCTCGAAAACTTGGGAACCGAAGGTAAAAGCGGAGCGGCCTTGTTCAAAGATGACAAATGTGCTTATGAGCAGTTGCAGAAATTCACTCGAAGGGTTGGAGACCATTTTGAAACCAGTTTGCTATGGAACGGATGCAACTCTTCACTTCCCGACAGTCTCCCCATGGCTAAAAGGAGAGCCAGCTGTACGTTCATGAAAATGCAAAAAGATCTACAATGCAAGATGGACGAGTAGCGAAAGTATATGCCTGCAAGTTACGACCAGATGAAATCAACGAAACAAATTGCTGGTATCTTCCAGTGTTTCCAGTAAGCAATTCCAAAATCGTTCTAAGTGCGCTGATTGCCCAAACCACTGATGCATTGGATCTGAATGGGAATCACGAACTGACTACGGAGAAGGTGTTGGGTATGTGGTGGACCACAGCGGATGATTGCTTCACATTCAAGATGTAGAAACGACGATATCCTACTGGGGAACCGACGACCTACGAAGAGAGAAGTGCTTAGCCTTGTCATGACCATATTCGATCCACTTGGTGTTCTTGGATTCTATGTTATGTATGCAAAAGTAATTCTTCAAGAGACATGGCGGTCAGGTTGCACATGGACCAAGAAATTCATGATGAGCAATATTCGAAATGGAAGACATGGCTTCGATTATTGCCTGATCTGGCGGCTATGAAGATACCGAGGTGCTACCTTAAGTCGGAATTCTGCCGTCTCCCCAATATGGAGCTCCACACATTCGTTGATGCTAGCGAGAATGGTTATGCTTCTGTTAGTTACTTGAGGTGCTCTGATGGGTATGTCGTTGACTGCGTTTTGCTGGGGTCTAAAACAAGAGTGGTGCCTTTGAAAATGATGTCAGTGCCACGGTTGGAACTTCAGGCTGCTGTGCTAGGGGCACGACTGGCGAGGACTCTCATCGCAACTCACTCCATCAGATATCAAAGGTTATATTCTGGTCAGATTCTCGAACAGTATTGTCTTGGCTTCGTTCTGATCATCGACGCTACAGTCAGTTCGTGGCCTTTCGTGTTCGCGAAATATTGGAGCTAACAGACTTATCTAACTGGCGATGGTTAGTTACCCACTGTTGAAAATGTGGCGGATGAAGCCACAAAATGGCAAAAATCCCAGATTTTTTCAATAACAGTCGGTGGCTTAATGGCTTTCCTTAAAGAAGATCCAATCGCTTGGCCACAGTAGAATGGAAAAGGTTGTACACTCACGGACCAAGAACTTCGTGCGCAGTATGTTGGAGTTCACGTGACTGAGGAAGTCTTTGGCAAATCAACGCCCTTAATTCAACCTGAGGAAAAGGCTACTTAAGATCACTGCTGCGGTTATCCATATTACCCACTTCTGGAGAGAAGAGGTTCACGGGAATCCAATAAAGATTAAATCACCATCCCAGACGAAATACTGTCATTTTTTCGACCATTCACCTATGTTGGAGTGTATTATTTTGGGCCTATGTTCGTATCTGTGCGTCGAAGCAGCGAAAAGAGGTATGGCGTATTACTGACTTGCTTGACAACAAGAGCGATCCATCTAGAAGTGGCCCAATCCTTGTCAACAGATTCCTGTATCATAGCGGTTCGGAATTTTATGGCCCGACGTGGTTCACCGGTAGAGTTGTGGAGCGACAACGGAACGAACTTCAAGGGCGCGGAACGACAATTGACGGAAGCATTTGCCACAATGAATCAAAATGAAATGATAAAGGCCTTTACCAGTTCTTCTATGAAATGGCGATTCATACCGCCCGCATCACCCCACATGAGAAGCGTTTCTCCAATCGCGTAACCCTACCGAGGAACTACTGCGTGGTGCTCTAATGGAGGTTGAGATGATTGTGAACTCCCGACCCCTAACGTACATACCCATCAGTCATGAGGAGGGGAAAGCTCTGACTCCAAACCATTTTCTTCTGGGCAGCTTCACTGCATGGTTGCCACTCGACTGGAAAGTCAGGGAATGTCAGGGAAACTCAGGGAATTTTATGAATTTTGAAAGCAGTCAGGGAAAATTTGTTTCATTTATTTTTAATTTTACCAAAATTTTGTTAAAAAAATATAAAAAAAAAGTAATTTAAAATTTTGGTAAATTGTGTGTTTGTGTACAAATAAAAGTGTTTTTCGCAAAATTATACTTTCGATGGCATTACAATTCAACTTGACTAATCTTTTTTGCTGTTGAAATGTGAAGGTCTTCACCAATTTTGTGTTGGTATCCCAACAATCGCGCTAATATCGGAACGAAAGGCCGAAAGGCTGAAAGTGAGAAATTAGATTTTACTGACCGTTAGAAAATAACGGTTTTTTTTGCACGGTCCGATTGATTTCAGTGCCCTAAAAACAAATCTGAAAAAAAAAATTGAGTCGTCTGTAGGTGGTATGATATATATCTATACAATATTCATTTTAATATATTATGCAAAACATTTATATACAATTTTTTAATTAGTTAATTAAATTATTATATTATTTTAATTAAGAATTTTTATAATTAAATAAGCTTTATACGTTAAATTCCTCTAACAGCTCATGTCTATACCAGAACGCGTTTTTTGTAAATCTGTAAAGTTTTGCCATTTAATATGTCAACCATATCCGCTTCTCCAAAATATGATTTATTATAAAATCTTCGACGAAATTCTGCAGGAATTGGACATCTTCCTAAGAAGTGCCATTGTATATAGACACTATAGTACTATCACTTCGCATTTATGCACTAGCGCCACCAACCACCTCTGAGACCAACTACTCACATCGTACATGGTAGTTGTATTGGATTATTTGAAACGAAATTAAATGATGCCTTCTTCTTTTCTTATTCGTCTCATTGACAACATGCAGATGAAAGAGAAAGAACAATTTTGTAGTATTTTTGTTGTCTTTTATTCTCCAGCGATTGTATAGTAAGGAAGGAGTGGAAGTGGGTACTTTTCGCATATACGATATACCTGTACTCGTAGGTAGTTAGTAGTGGTGGTGTGTAGGTTAGGCGAAGTGTACTTTTAGCATTTATGAGAATAACAATATGAAAAGAAGCAATATGAAATGTGAAGTATATCTATGAAGTATAACTCCAAGGTTACGGTATATAACCGAAAATGTATATAATGCTACTTGAAATAATAAGCATTGTTCTCTTTTTTTTTGGTGTTGCTTTGCCAATGCAAGAACGCTCAACTCAGTCGTTGTCTAGAGTTCGCTTGAATCTCATCAATCGTTATACAATTGTTAAATATATCTTAAGTAATAAACAGTTAATAAAACGGTGTTTTAATTCATTACATGGACTTAAGATATCACAGTGGCGACGAGGTAGTCAAAAGAATAAATTTCCACGAGTGTAAAAAATGGCTTTATATGGCTCTATACCAACCTTCGATTGTTCAGCGAATTGTTGGAATATTTTCCTTATCAGAATAGAGCAATTTTTCATAGCAAATGATCTGCAAGGTGCAGACAACAAGAAAAAGGCTATTCTTCTCAACGCGTTGCAAGAGAATTCATACAAACTGCTAAAAAACCTGATTCATCCTACTAAGCCGGAGGAATCAACATATGCAGACATAAAATCAGCTTTCGACCAGCATTTCAAGTCATCCACATCTGGATTTGCTGAAAGGCATACATTTTATGAAGCAACAAAAGGCAAGCAGGAAAGTATTCAGCAGTGGGCAGCTCGTGTCAGAGAGCTCGCAATAAATTGCGAATTCGACACGCATCTGAATGAAGCGTTGAGGGACAAATTCATCATGTGTTTGGAAAAGGGTCCCGAGAAGGACAAATTATTTCTCGAAAATGTTAAGACATTGACGTAGGAAAAAGCAATCGAGATAACGCAGTCAATAGAATGCATTTGTAACCAATATGCATCAGCAGCTGTAAAATCTGAACCAGCAGAATCTGAGCTGTACCGCATAGGATCGCGCAAAAGTTGCGGCAGAGGACAAAACAGTAAAACGGAAAAATCTACATTATCAGGGCAATGTGCAGTATGCGGATATAGAAACCATGTGGAAAATCAGTGCAAATTCCGAAATTACAAGTGCAAAAAGTGCAAACAGCGTGGACACCTGCAGAAGATGTGTAAAGCGGATACCAACTCCAAGCCGAATAATTTAAGTTATCATAAGAATAATTGTTATTATACAGGTGATAATCTTATGTCTTTATTTCATTTCAGAACCTCTTCTAGGTTAGAACCTTTAAGTGTCAAAGTGGAAGTGAATGGTGTTTTATTGGAAATGGAGATAGATAGCGGCGCGTCTAAATCGGTGATGTCACTTAAATGTTATAAAACGCATTTCTGCGCTTGTCCATTGCTGCCTACAAATGTAATCTTAACCAGTTAAACCGGCAGGATACTGCAAAATAAATGTCAGGTATGAAGGTCAAAGTAGATTACTTGATATATATGGCCCTCCACTATTAGGAAGAGACTGAAAGCACATTTTTAATGTAGGTTTTGGGAAAATGCATTTTTTAAAGAACAGTGACTCTGATTTAAGACAGATTCTGAATAAACATTCTACAGTTTTTGATGGCAAATTGGGCACTTTTAATAAAAATATTATTTCGCTTCAATTAAAAGAAAATGCCGTTCCCAAATTTTTTAAACCAAGACAAGTGCCCTTAGCAATCAAAGACAAAGTGGAAGCTGAAATATCCAAACTGGTTAGCTTAGGAGTGTTAGAACCAACTGATTTCTCAGAGTGGGGTACGCCAATTGTACCTATATTAAAGAAAAATGGAAATGTGAGAATCTGTGGTGATTACAAGGTAACACTCAACCCACAACTAAAGGTAGTTCAGTATCCTTTGCCGAAAATAGAGGAATTATTCGCTAAGTTACACGGTGGTACGGAATTTTCTAAGCTAGATCTATCAATGGCTTACCAGCAACTTCAGATAGATCAAGCGTCAAAAGATTTGACAACGATTTCAACCCATAAGGGTCTTTTTAAGTACACGCGGCTCGTCTATGGCATCGCTGCAGCCCCGGCAATTTTCCAAGGAACAATGGAGAAACTACTGCTTGGATGGGGTCATTGTTTTTATAGACGATGTTTTAATCACAGCAAGAACTAAGCAGGAACATTTAAAACGTCTAGATACCGTTTTAAAAATTTTGAAAGAGGCAGGGTTAAAGGTATCAGAGGAGAAGTGCGAGTTCTTCGCCAAATCAGTGAATTACTTGGGCCATGTAATCGACAGCAAGGGACTCCACCCATGTCCTGAGAAAATAGAGGCCATTGTTAAGATTAGGGAACCCTCGAATGTGGTCGAGTTGCAGTCATTCCTAGGAATATTTAACTATTATATTGTTACATAATACATAATATAGCGTCAAATAATATAGCGTCAAATCTAGCTATCTCTCAAACGTTGTCTTCTGAAGACAAAGCAGAGAGAGTGAACCAATAACCGCTACCGAAAAACTAATTCTATTTTTCTAGTAGTTTAACGTTTGCCCTCGCTTTTGTCTAACGTTCAGTTGATCGCGCGCAATCATTCAGCCAACACCTCCATTCTTCTCGCAAATATTAAGGAAATAATATTGTTCTAATATTGAAAAGATTGAAATCAACAGTAATAAATATAATAAAACGTTGTAAAGTAAAATAATTGTGTTTTTTCATTTTCTCTTAAAACTGGCGCAGTCGGAAAAAAGGCAAAAAAAAAAAAAAAAAAAACCGTTTTATATTTTCAACGACGCCGACACACAAAAGCACCGCGTGTCTGTTAAATAAGTAGTAGTGAAACAGTGAACTCAAAGTGGACAGTAGAAAAAGTTGAAACTTTTAGCAGTGAATTAAAATTCGGCTGGAAAAAGAAAAACAAAAAAAAAAGAAAGAAAGAAGTTAAATAGGTAGTAGTGAAAAAGTGAACTCAAAGTGGACAGTAGAAAAATATGAAACTTTTAGCAGTGAATTAAATTCGGCAGCAACACGTGATTCATCATCATCCTCAACAATATTACCGAACGGTTCTACAAACATCGGCTCTTCACTTTTGCAGTATGGCGAGTAATTTATTTCAATTAATAAATATCTAATATTGACAATTATACGGGTCTACCCGAGGAACTAGATATTTTTATAAAAAATATCGATTATCTTTATACTAATGCATCTGATTTAGATGCCCTTTCTAAAGGTTAGAACAATGGAATCAATTAGTAAAATAAAAAGAAACGTATATCCCAAAGAAATATGCGAAATTATATCAGAAAAGAGGAGAGCTCGTAAACGCTGGCAAATATCGAGAGCGCCAAGTGACAAAACAAGACTCAACAGTCTAAACAATAAACTAAGAAAAAAGATCAAAGAAATGAAAAATTTGTCTGTGGAAAGATACCTTACAAATCTGACAAATGATGCCAGTACAGAATACTCACTGTGGAAGGCTACAAAAAAAAATGAACAGACCAACAGCATACATTCCACCAGTTAAAAATAGCAGTGGAAGCTGGGCGAAAACAAATAAACAAAAGGCGGATCTATTTGCGGAACATCTTGAAAAAGTCTTCCAGCCATACGAAGACATTGATTATTTACATCAAACGGACATGTGCGAAGACGAGAGATTGATTCCAGCAGTAACCTCTGAGGAAATATCCACTGAAATAAGAGTAAAAACGAACCCGAAAAAAGCTCCGGGGTTTGATTTAATTACGAGTGAAGTTCTAAAGAAACTGCCTAAAAAAGGTTTGAAAAAAATAGCACAGATAATAAATGCAGCGTTTAGGTATGTACCACGCATGTGGAAAGTCGCGGAAGTTATTATGGTACCAAAGCTGGGCAAATTGCCCAGTGAAGTTACCTCATATCGTCCGATTTCATTGTTGCCAATTTTATCAAAGCTCTTCGAAAAAATTCTTCTGAAACGACTCAATCCGATCATAGAAGAAAAAACACTGATACCAAACCATCAATTTGGATTTAGAAATAGGTACTCAACTATAGATCAGGTTCACAGAATAACTGATAAAATAGAAAAGGCCTTAGAAGAAAAACAAATATGCTCTACCATCTTCCTTGATGTAACACAGGCTTTTGACAAAGTCTGGCATGACGGATTGGTCCATAAGCTACAAAAATATCTTCCCAAACAATACTCAGAAATATTAGAGTCATATATAATCCAGCGATTATTTAGAATTAAACAAGAAGATGAGTACTCTGAATTAAAATATATAAAAGCGGGAGTACCGCAAGGTAGTGTGTTAGGACCTGTACTTTTCCTTATATACACGAACGACCTACCACAAAATGACGAAACTACTGTAGCCACATTTGCAGACGATACTGCTGTACTTGCTGTCGGAAAAACCATGCAGGAAGTTACAGAAAAATTGCAAAGGACAGTTAGTGATATATCTGATTGGACCAAAAAATGGCAGATAAAATTAAATGAACTGAAGTCAATCCATGTTCATTTCACCAATAAAAACGTACAACACATACCTGTGTACATTAATAACAAAGAAGTTCTTCATTCGAACTCAGCTAAGTATTTAGGCATGACTCTAGATGCGAAGTTGCGCTGGAAAACTCATGTCAAGAAAAAACATGACGAACTAAATATACGATACAATAAAATGTATTGGCTCATAGGGAGGCATTCATGTCTCTCAATATATAATAAACTGCTTCTATATAAGCAAGTCCTAAAACCAATATTGACTTATGGTCTCCAGCTCTGGGGGTGCACAAGTAAGACAAACCTACAAAGCATTCAATGCTTCCAAAACAAAGTACTACGCAATATTGTTAATGCGCCATGGTACATACGTAACGCTGATCTACATAGAGATCTAAAAATTGAAACGGTAGATGACGAGGTCAGGAAAGCCGCAAGACGACATGAAGGTAGGCTACGCAACCATGCTAATTCAGAAGTAGTCGAACTACTTAATAACAACAATTTAGTTAGAAGATTACGAAGAGTAAAACCATTCGAACTAGTTAACTAGGAATAAAGAAAATAAAGACAATTCCACAACTCAATCACACTAACAAAAGTGATAAAGAATTAAAAAACAAAAGGTAACAGACTAACGTTAGTACCAATACGACCGAAAAAGATCTAGGGAAATCCTCAAACTAGGCAGGGAATAGCTCAGGACACTGATCGGCATATTATCAGGGCACTGTCTTCTTAGAAAACATGCAAGAAGACTAGGGCTAGCAGACTCGGACACTTGCAGATTCTGCAGTGACCTGCAAGCCGAAGAGGACATAACACATATACTGTGCGAATGTGAGGCAATATGTCGCAGTAGAAGGAAATTTTTGGGCAGGTACTTCTTCCAACATTTAGGGGAGATAGACAATACCAACTTCAAGGGGCTACTTGGTTTTTGCAGGGAAATTGGGGTTTTCTCAAGGGCAAGTGTTTAGGTGTTTTTCCATTGTAGTTCACTGCAATTGGTTCCCCCTAGGGATCGCGATGGGCCCTTATGGTGCCTAGTGCCGTATGAGTCATCTCATACCCCTTTTTAACCTAACCTAACCTAACGTTAGTACCTTATAGCATAGTATTTATTATAAGTATTAGAAACAAGTTGCTGATTAGTTTAACGACTAGGTGCGATTATTGGAAGGATGGCAACACCATGCTTCCCTCGGGTGTTTTTTAGTGGGTGAGTCCCACACTATCGCAAAGCTCGCATGCGATGTCTTTCAACGATTTTTACATCCAGCTACACGCAAAAAAAAAAAAAAAAAAAAACAATGGAAATCCTACAGTATGGCCAGAAGTAAAATTAATTTTGCAAAATAATTCTTCAATTGATGATAGCGTTGAATGTATAGTAAACGAAATTAAATTGTTAAGGTTCCAATGTTCGGTTAAGTCATTTTTTGAAGATACCATAGGTTTATTAACTAAATTAAATATTAAATGCGGAATAAGCTCGACAGACATACCTTCATGGTATAATAGTAAAAGCAACGAGGAGATGGCATTAAAAATTTTTGTAAACAAACTTCCTAATGAACCCAAAATTATTTTGCAGTCTCGAAACCCTAAGAACTTTAGGGAAGCGCGACTGATTTTAATAGAAACGGAAAATTTTAATCGAATATTTAAAGCAAACTTCAATACAAACAACTATGACTTGACGCATTATCAAAACACACGACACAACAACTATGGTAACCGAAATAACAACAATGGTTTTAGGAATAGTAACATTAATTATAGTAATGGTGCACACAACAGTAATAGTAACTTTACAAACAATTTACAGAACGGACAAAATAGATTTAACAGTAACTACGGATCAAATGAACAACGACGCCAACAAAACCGATCTCGACAGACTTACAGAACAAGGCAAAGTAATGAACCTATGGATATCACACTAAATGAGTCCAATAATTGTGTTGCTTGCATGAACTGCAATGCAGCTCAGAATTTTCAGAACGACCAATCAAGAAACTACCATACATAGTCATTCATAATAAGATCAGACCCTTACGTTTTATTATTGATTGCGGTGCAGAATTTAGCATTGTCAATCAAAATGTCTGTAGCCCAAAATGGAAAATTCCATCTCAAAATTATGTACTCAAGGTTCTGGGTCGTAATATCGAAACTAGCGTTATGTACAAAATTCCCCTATTCGAGGAATTCAAGGCTAATGACCTGTTTGTTAAATTTTTGGAGTACCAATTCCACAATTTTTTCGACGGATTAATAGGCAACAACATCCTTTTAAAACTTAACCCTATCATCAACTTTAAAAGTCGATCTCTCATTACCGAAACTTCAAGTATACCATTCTATTTTGATCAGGAAGAAGAAATTTACGCAAACAATTTCTGCGATTTTAGAGGTTTAAGCTTAAACATTTTTCACAACGATTTGTTTGAAAATCAGATCGCAAGCAAAGCATTTGCAACTCATCTCGATAAGTCGGATGAATCCAAACTGAAATCTCTACTTTATTCATTTAAGTCAGTATTTTACAAAGAAGGTGATAATCTTTAATTCACCGATGAAATTAAGCACCGAATCAAAACTAAAAATGAAATGCCAGTATTTAGCAAGCTTTATCGCTATCCTGAGATTCATACGGAGGAGGTCGATAGTCAGATCGATGACATGTTGAAGCAAAACATAATTACATACAGTAGCAGCCCTTATAATTCACCCATTTGGGTAGTGCCCAAAAAAGCTGGCATAGATGGCCAAAAGCAGTGGCGTATTGTGTTGGACTATAGGAAGCTCAACGAGCAGACCATAGAGGACAGGTTCCCTATGCCGAATATGGATGAGCTGTTCGACAAGTTAGGGAAATGTAACTATTTTTCAACTATCGATTTGGCTAAAGGCTTCCACCAGATAGAAGTTGATCCAGCTGATCGTGCTAAGACAGCATTTTCAACCAAAAACGGTCATTTTGTGTTTTTGAGAATGCCATTCGGTCTAAAAAATGCGCCAGCGACATTTCAGAGACTGATGAACACCGTTTTAAAGGATTTTATTAATAAAATCTGTGTTGTGTATCTAGACGACGTCTTGATTTTTTCAACAAGCTTTGCTAAACACTTAGATTCGCACAGAAAAATTTTCCAAAGACTTAAGGAATGCAATTTAAAAATTCAAATAAACAAATGCAGCTTTGCTGAGCATTCAACAAGTTACTTAGGACATATTATAACTAACAGCGGAATAAAACCAGACGAAAACAAAATAAAATCGATTGTTTCCTTAAAATTACCAACTGATAAGAAAGGTATTAAGCAATTCCTTGGGATAACGGGCTACTACAGGAAATTTGTTAAGGACTACGCGAAAGTAGCATACCCTTTAGTACGATATTTAAAGAAAACTGAAAAGGTTAACACCTCTGATCCCGAGTATGTCCGGGCTTTTCGAAATTTAAAAACTCTTCTAACTTCTGATCCTATTCTGAAAAGTCCTGATTTCAGCAAAGTTTTCGTTCTGACAACAGATGCATCGAATTACGCCATAGGTTCCGTATTAAGTCAAAATAGTCACCCAATTTGTTTCGCTTTCAGAACTTTGAATGATCACGAAAAGAAATACTCTACGATCGAAAAAGAGCTTCTTGCGGTTGTGTGGTCAGTGAAATATTTCAGAACTTATCTTTATGGAAGAAAATGTATAGTGCGTACTGATCACAAGCCGCTCGTATGGCTAAACGGCATTAAAGAGCCAAATATGAAGCTGCAGCGGTGGAAGATTTCTCTCAATGAATACGACTTTGATGTCGAGAACTTGAAAGGGAAGGAGAATTTCGTCGCTGATGGTTTGAGTAGGCTAAACCAGAAAGAAAATGATACCAACGATGAGGTCAATCTAGGAGTAGTTTTAGTAAATGAAACTCAAAATGATTTTGAGCTTAATAATGATGATGTAATATCTACTGGTGCGACAATCCATAGTGCACCAGAGGATTCCAATAATCATATTTACATTTCTGAAAGACCAATTAACATGTTCAAAAATCAAATTTATTTATCACACTCTGCTAAAGAAAAATGTTTTTTTTAAAATTGTTCACAAAAAAATTCAAAATCACATTCAACTCAGTAGGGAAAATAGCAATTTACTAGAAATAATGACACGGATCCTTATAAAAAATGGAACTTTTTGCGTATATTCTCCTGATCTCCCTCTTTTTCTTAAATTTCAAAATCTATATGTAAAATATTTTTCGATGAACAAAAATTTAAAAGTTTTAAAATCAAACGTTAGACTAGTAGATATTTTGGACAAAAATGAACTTCTTGATATAATAAAAAAAGAACATTTTAGCAAAAATCATAGAGGTATCAATGAACTGTTTTTGGAATTAAAAACAAAGTACTTTTATCCAAGCTTACAAACAATAATACATAAATTTGTAAATAATTGTAGTATTTGCGCTGTTGCTAAACATGACAGGCGTCCTCTAAAAATTCCGTTTGAAATAACATAAACTCCGAAATGTTTTAACGATATTGTCCATATGGATATATGCACCCTTATTCCTGTTGGTGTTTGTCGTATACGACTCATGTGTCGTGTCGTTGTAAAACCAATATTAAGATTTTTTTTTCGAACTTTCGTTAACGATTTTACTTCATTTTCAATGTGTTCACTGTAATTTCAAAAAGTTTTTCTTAAAAAAGTTACAAACACAGTCCTAAAACCGAAATGAAATATTAGGCGTTTACGACAAACGCCAACGGGAATAGGGCTGATGGTTTCCTGAACGGAACAAAATGTATCTCACGACAATAGACAAATTTTCAAAATATGCCACTATTCACAACTTGGAAAACAGGAATTGGATCGCTATTTTAGCGGCAATAAAGCAACGTATCCAGTTTTTGGGTAAACCGAATAAACTGATTTCGGATGGAGATACCTGCATCATTCATTCTGCAGTGGAACTGTTTTTAAAAAAAAATAACATCATGTTTCACAGAACCACCGCTTTTCAAAAAACAGGCAATGCTGATATCGAGCGCCTCCACGGAACATTAAATGAACACTTGCGACTAAAGCATGCACCAAAAGATAGCTCCGAGTTAGACGATAAAATCTTTGAAATAATAAACATTTACAATGACACTATTCACACAACCACTAAGCTAAAACCTAGTGACTTTATTTTAAAAAATCTTACTCAAGATGACATAAATAGACTAAGAGACCTCTTTCAAAAAAGCAAGGAGAAAAGAATAATTAAACTTAACATAGGTAAAGACTCAGAATTGCAACAATGCACTGACATAGTACAAAATAGAACAATAGGCAAAAACAAACCAAAGTACAAAAAACTTCATTCATATTTAATAGGAAATAATTACACAACCGATATATCTACCAAACGAAACATAAAATATCATAAGAAACAATTAAAAAGAAAATACAAGTATCAAGATTAACTTTAAAGTAATGATTTTATTTATTTATTTTTGGTTTCACGTACCTACCTAGATATAAAATAAGTTCACCTTTTTCTAAATTTTGTCATTATCTTCGATTAAGTTTTATACCGCCTAAGATTTTAAAGCAAAATGTCACAAAATTAAAAAAAAAAAAAAAAAAAAAAACAAAAAAAAAAACTCTTTACATATTTATATCCCTAAATTAATACAAGCTAACTTTGTTAATATTATAGTAAGTAAGTTATGAAGAAATTAGTATTTGAACAAATCCTAAATTAAAATAATTAACTTAAAATTAACTATTAAAAAAAAAGAACTAAATGAATTAAAGCCTATGGATTAATTTTTGGGGACCGAAAATACTTGGGGGTGGAGGTGTTACATAATACATAATATAGGGTCAAATCTAGCTATCTCTCAAACTTTGTCTTCTTCTGAAGACAAAGCAGAGAGAGTGAACCAATAACCGCTACCGAAAAACTAATTCTATTTTTCTAGTAGTTTAACGTTTGCCCTCGCTTTTGTCTAACGTTCAGTTGATCGCGCGCATTCATTCAGCCAACACCTCCATTCTTCTCGCAAATATTAAGGAAATAATATTGTTCTAATATTGAAAAGATTGAAATCAACAGTAATAAATATAATAAAACGTTGTAAAGTAAAATAATTGTGTTTTTTCATTTTCTCTTAAAACTATATGAAGTTTTGCCCTAATGTGGCCACTATTTGTGCCCCATTGTACGATCTTCTTAGGAAAGATAAAAAGTTCGTTTGGGGATGCAGTGAGGCGAGTGCTTTTTCGCGTGTTAAAAAAATGCTGGCATCAAATAAAATACTGGCTCATTATGATCCAGTTGTACCATTAAAAATTACTGTGGATGCAAGTCCAGTTGGCCTTGGAGGAGTACTCGCGCATGTTTATAAAAATGGTACCGAACGTCCAATCTGTTATTTATATTTCCAGAAAATTAACGCGACCTGAACAAAATTATTCGCAGATTGAACGGGAAGCGTTAGCTATTACCTTCGCAGTTAAAAAATGCCATCATTATGTTTTCGGTAGGAACTTCATTCTTGTTTCAGATAACAAGCCATTGGTTTCCATATTTGGTCCAAAGAAAGGAATACCCACGATGACTGCAAACAGGCTTCAGCGCTACGCTTTATTTCTATCTGGGTATGATTTTAATATTGAATACGTCAATACTAAAAATAACATAGCTGATTACTTTTCCCGTAATCCAATAGAAAATTTGGGGGACGAAAGGGTTGATTTAGCGAATATAAACATCAATTACATTCATGAAGCGGGAGTCATGCCAGTGACTTTCGATGTCGTTAAAAAAGTAACAGAGCATGATGAAATATTGCAAAAAGTTCGTGATTACACAGTAAATGGTTGGCCATCGAAGGTTACTGACGCGATGCTCAAACCATATTTCATTAGGAAGTCTGAATTAGCAATTGAAGATGAATGTTTGTTCTGGAGTTACCGTGTTATAATACCGGAGTCTTTAAGATCAGCTGTTTTAGGTGAATTACATAAGTCCCATGTGGGAATAGTCAAAATGAAACTAATAGCAAGATCGTATTTTTGGTGGCCAAGTCTAAATTTGGATATTGAGAAATTATCCAAATCCTGTGAGCAGTGTTTACCATATAAGGCCTCCCCTCCAAAAACAAATTTGATCAATTGGGACTGGCCAGAACGTCCATGGTCAAGAATTCATTTGGACTTCATGGGTCCTATATTTAATCAGCAGTTTCTAATAGTAGTAGATGCGCATACTAAGTGGTTGGAGTGCATCGCCATGGGAAACAACATAACAAGTAGTCGAACTATAGATTGTCTCCGCATGCTATTCTCAAAATTTGGGTTGCCAACTCATGTGGTGACTGACAATGGAACTTCGTTTGTTTCCAGAGAGTTTAAATGTTTTTTGGGGAATAATGGTATTAAGCATTTGACGTCTCCTGTAGGTCACCCAGCGAGCAATGGACAAGCGGAGAATAGCGTCAAGACCGTTAAACTCGCTCTTAAGCGCGCATTACACAATAAAAATATTAGCAGTAACGTAGTTTTGGCGAATTTTTTGTTAGATTACCGAAACACCATTCACTGCACTACAGGTTACTCTCCCGCTTAGTTAATGTTTAACAGAAATTTGCGAGTACGATTAGACTAGACTCAATCCAATGCGGGCAGAGAGGGATTTCTCAGATAATCACCCTTATTCCCGTTGGCGTTTGTCGTATACGACTCATGTGTCGTGTCGTTTTATAAATGGTATTCCGATTTATTTTCCAATTTTTGTTAACGATTTTATTTCTTTTTCTAATAGCTCACTGCTATTTCAAATCGTTTGTCTCAAAAAAGTGGCAAACATCGGCTTAAAAACGAAATGAAATATTAGTCGTTTACGTCAAACGCAAACGGGAATAGGGGTGAATATAAAAGCAAAACATAATGTAAGAGAAAATCAATGTAAGCAAAGGAAGTACCATAGGGGTAAACAAAGATCTCTGTGCGTTGACAATTTAGTAATGACAAAAGATTATAGCTCGGCGGGTAGAGTAAGCTGGATAAAAGCAAAAGTAGTAAGAGTTTTAGGAAAAAAGTATTACCTGGGGCCAGATCGCGTAAAATAAAAACGATCGAACGACATCGTTTTTACTAAAGCTGTCTCTATCATACCTGTGACAGTAGACAGAGACTGCTAGTATCGAAACGACGTCGTTCGATCGTTTTCATTTTACGTGATCTGGG
This sequence comes from Cheilosia soror, assembly GCA_949372485.1. NCBI lineage: Eukaryota > Metazoa > Arthropoda > Insecta > Diptera > Syrphidae > Cheilosia > Cheilosia soror. The sequence goes on from OX443563.1 coordinate 29,790,010, forward strand.
TCCTGGTTCAGCCGTGTAATGGAAAAATATTTTTTGGAAGAGGCATATTAATCAATTGAACTCTTGTGTGGAAAGTTCAAATGCTGAAGAGGACAACTACATGTCTACACACTTAGTGGACTCAAGTGAAAGAGTTGCCAGTTCCAGCAGTGATATTCCTCACTTACCGGTTATTGAGAATTCAATAGCTGATAGACACGATAATAGAGAGGGTAATTTACTTGATAGCCCAACTGTTTCGCATGGATATAACCTACGAAACCGAAAAGTTTCTATATATATATTTAGGTATTATGATCACCTGATTTTGTAATTAGAATTAAGAACTGAATTAAAATATTGTTAGAAATAAGAAATGAAATTATCACAAGAACTGGTGTCAAGCGAACTAAGGGGGATATTGAAGCATATCTATGAAGTATAACTCCAAGGTTACGGTATATAACCGAAAATGTATATAATGCTACTTGAAATAATGAGCATTGTTCTCTTTTTTTTGGTGTTGCTTTGCCAATGCAAGAACGCTCAACTAAGTCGTTGTCTAGAGTTCGCTTTAATCTCATCAATCGTTATACAATTGTTAAATATATCTTAAGTAATAAACAGTTAATAAAACGGTGTTTTAATTCATTACATGGACTTAAGATATCACAAAATGAAAGATCGGATCGATTTATACTTTTCGCATATAGTGGTGGTGTGTGGGGAGAGTATCTACTTTGAGCATGGTGATGAGTGTGGTGCTGTTGAGTGATGACGATTGGAATTGATATTTAAGAGGATAACAATGTGGAAAGGAGAAATATGAAATCATAGATCGGATTTTTAACAATACATATTTTGTATTTCTTGGATTTATGGGTAGCATTGGTGTCATGATCGTGGCTTTTGGACTTAGGTCTCAAGGGTAGGTTATGATGATTTGAAAATTATTATGGGGTGGGTGAGCATGTGAGGTGCACTAGTGGGGAAGTTTGGTTGGATCTTAGCAAATAAAATCACGTCCCCAGATCGATCTAAATTTTTAATTTTCTTATATTGTATGTAGTGTGAGAATGATATTGTTTTAAGTAAAAATTTTTAGATCAATTAATTATGATAGGTATTAAGATGATAGTAGGTACAGCTCAAAAACTGAGTCTCGCAATTCTGTCTGCCTGTTTGTCTGCGTGGTGGTAGGTAGCTGTATTCTTAACGACAGGACGGATTCGTTTGTACCTCTAGTAGTTTGTTTCAAACTATGCATAAGTAGGTATGCGATTTGTAGGCTGACAGTTTGAGTTCATTTGTTTATTTTAATTTTAAACCCAAAATTAAAATTTTGTACATATTTAGATACAATTATTTTAGGAGCAGCTAGGTATACACAGGTCGCAGTGCTACGCTGAATGCTATTGCAGCAATCATCTCTATACATTTAATATATGGATTATTGTAGTATGTAGGAAATTGATGAATAGGTATGTGTGTATTTAGAAACTTCAGTTCAGATTAGATTCTTACTATGAATTTAAGTAAGCCACTGTTTGTTTTAAATAACTAAGTCGTCAACGCACAGCCCAAAACGGATAATCTAAGCCCGTTTTCTAACCATTGATCAACGATCACATGAAAGTGAGGGAAAATGAAAATCAAAAAGGAATAAAAATATGTAGGAGAATTTGTTAATGGTAACGAGCGAATAGCTCACAATTATCTCCAGACCAGAAATGACAGCATCAGGCGGTTAGCCCCAAATAACACAAGCAAGACCATCACGGGACTGCTAGTAATCTCCTTTTTATATTCCTTTTATAACTCGAGTTTGGCTACACCGAATTTGATGACTCTTTTTTTTCTATAAAGGTATATTCTTTCGTAGCAGGTTTGTATGTAAAAAAAATTGGACAAAGGGGCGTGGCACAGTCCATTTAAAAATCGTGGTATATGAAGTCACATTTTGATAAAATGATAAAATCTTTGTACAAAGGCTATTCTGTAAAGTTTGGTCAAAATTGGACAAAGGGATGTGGCGCTATTCTTCGACAATCACGGGAGCCAAAGTTTGTAAAATTTGTAACATTGGTATGTATTGTCTAATTTTCCACACTTCACAGAAATACCTACCTTTGGGTTCATTCAGATTTTTTTTGCAATTTTTCGGCTTTTCATTTGGGGGTTTCCGAATTTTTCTTTTTTTGCCAAACCCTGATTCAAGACGAACAAAACAAAAGAATCATCCAAATCGGTCTAGCATCTATCCTTTCTCGAGTTTTGCAAACAATTTATTTTTATAGAGAGAGATGTAGACTCCTATAATAGTTAGCTGCTCGTTTTACTGACATAAAATGCTTCTACATTATAAACCTCATAAAGTAGACACATGCCTATAATATTTTAGAATCAATTAAAAAAAGAATCACTTAAATCGATGCATATTTGACAAAAATATAGGCAAAATAGTGAGAGTCTAGCATACATTATTTTATGCACAATCCTCAAATCTTCTGCAACGACAGAAAGGAACCCAAATTCAGTTTTTATTCAATTTGTGTTTCCCAACTGATCACCCCTTGCATCGTGCACCCCTCTCCAAACACACAAATCCTCCACCACCACCATCCTATTCTACACCACCATGCTGTTGAATTATATTTGCTCTTGCTCATAATATTGCACCTCCTTTCCTCTATTGTCCTCTCCCCTCACTAAGAAAAACCAAACCAGTTGCAGTTCTCTACCCTACCCTGTTACATCACATCAGAAATAATTTTATACCTACTGATGATAATGGATGGAAATGGCGATATGAATGAAGAAAGAGAAGAGGCATACCAGTTTGACTTTGTTTTGTTTATTTTGGTTTTCTCTATACACATTTCCCGGCGTTTGCTGGCTGGCAGTGTACAAACTAATTCAACTGAAGCGCCACTTGGATCGTCGAAGACGCGTAATTCAATGCGATGGGATGAGAGTACTATAGTGTGTATATACAATGGAAGTGCCCAATATCTTCCTTTTCCCTTAAATTGCAAAGTGAGCAGGCTAGCCTTTTAGGTGAGCGATAATCGCAGCCATTGAGTCCAATGAGTCCCGTTCTTACTTTAAAAATCCACATTATCTTCTCTTTCAGATTTGTGTCCATAAAAACTGAATGTACTTTATGGTAGTCTAAGAGACTATACAAGCCCCTCGAGCATTCTGCTGCTCTTCTAGCATTTCTGTCGAAGTCTTTGAGGCTCACTATCTCCAAAATCTTCAGTATCCTTTCCCTCCACACATCCGGGTTTATAAGTACATTAATCCAGCTGTCGGCATCTGAAGCACTTAGTTCTTCCGTCCAATGCCTAAACCAATATATTTTTTGTTCAATAATCTTTTTGGAAAATAAATAGGGGAGTCTGTTTGTTCCATATTTAAAGAGGGTTTTAAAAATGTATTCCATATGTAATTTGAGTGTATAATGGTGAGTCTCAATTAATCCAGTTTCCAACAGTATTGCGTAATTTGGGGTGAATTGTGGTAGGTTGAATAACCTTTTTACCCAGAATCGCTGTAGTTTGTCAATTTCCTCGAAATTTGCGAACCCCCACACCTCAGCTGCATAGCAAAAGATTGATTCTATAGCCGCATTAAATAACGCATATTTCGCCGATAAATTCAGCTGTTTATTTGCCATAAAGGTGCTCAATACCGAATTTAAACTATTTATTGCTTTGGCGTATCTTTCTTTCAGTTGTTCTGCAGTCGACAGTCTCGGTGTAAATATCACCCCTAGATATTTAAATGGCTTCACTGTCTCGATTTCACATCTCTTGTATGTCCATTTTTCCCGTCTTGCTAATCTTCCAGACTTTCTGAAGACCATGATTTTGGATTTATCAAGATTAACTTCAAGATTCCACATGGAGCAATACCGTTCGAGCTCATCTATCATATGTTGCAATATTTTGACGTCGTCTGCTAGCAATACAATGTCATCTGCATACCTTAATAATCGTATTAGTATACCCCCACATGTAATCCTCCACCGATGCTGTCATGCATATCATTCAAAAAAAGTGCAAATAGAAGTGGGCTTAACAGGCATCCCTGCTTAACTCCCATTTTTGTTTCGAAGTAACTTGATAAATTCTCTCCATCCCAAGTTGCTGTTTTGGTATCAGTGTAGAGTTCTTTTAGCAGTTTTAAGAATTTTGATGATACCCCCATACACGACAGCTTGTAAAATAAGGATCTACGCGGAACGGAGTCGAAAGCAGCCTTAAAATTTACAAAGAAAGCGTATACCTTTTTTCCTTCATGAAACTTTAACTTTATGATGAGGTTGTAAATGTTATCGATCGTCAAATATTCTTTTCTAAATCTAGCTTGATACTCATTTAGTATTTTGTTTTTCATTTCCCAAATGGTTAGCCTTTTTAAAACTCCCATTAGTATTTTGGCCACTGCATCCATAAACGATATACCTCTATAATTTACCGCTTCGTTTAAATTGCCTTTCTTAAATATAGGAAATATCAGCGATTTTTTAAAACTTTCCTCCACTTTACCAGAATCTACCATTGCCATGAAAATCTCAGCGAGTTTATCTACAAAGTTATTTGGCGCATTTTTATAAAATTCATATGGTATTCTGTCTTCGCCTGGTGCTTTGTTGGTGCCGACTGAATTGGGGGCAGCTCTGATTTCTCCCAACGTTATTGCAGTGTCTAGCTCTTCAACTTCAATATAAGGTTCGGCGTAGATAATCGGTAAAGATAGAAGTGGTGGGTTTAAAAGGTTTTCAAAATGCATTTTGAATTTATAAGCATCTAGCTCAGTACCTTTCTTAAAATTACTGTTTTTAAACTCTTTTGCAAAATGCCACCATTGTTTCGTATCATTTATTGTATTTATTTTTCGTTCAAGCATCTTGTAGAACTCTTTTCTCTTTCGTTCACACAAACTCCTGTAGTTCATATTTGCTTCATGGTAGGCTTCTTTGATACCGACATTTGAATCTCCAGCTTTTCTATATAGATTAAGATACTTAAAAGATTTAGTCCTAGCTCTGTGACATTCAAAGTCAAACCATTTGCTTTGTGGTTCAAAAACTGCTTTTACTGGTTGCTGTTGCTGTGGAGTTACCTCTTTTATTTTCTTACATAGTTCTCCAATATTTATTATATATTCTCTTTCATTTGAATCATTTATTTTCTGTTCTAGTTTTCTTTGATAACTCAGTTTAAAGCAGTTTTTGCACTTTAGTTTAGGCAGTAATTTCAGTTCCGTATCGTTTGGTCCCAGAAAGTGCAACCCCCGACCAGAAACTTATGTACACTTCTCAATAAGCCCTTCGATACAGCACATATATCGTTTACTGATTCGCCGACAGTTGTTATATACGTCAGTTCACCCTTCATGTCGTCTTTTGTCCTGCCATTCATAACCACCATACCGAAGTCGCTGCAAAAGTTAATAAAAACCATTCCTTTTTTGTTAGATACCGAGTCCTTCGAATTCCTTGTTTGCATTACATATTCCGGGTGTGAGTTATCATCAATCGTTCGCTGCATTTCTTCAATTCTAACATTAAGGTCGCCCATTAGTATATCCCTGGTCGGCTCTTTCTCTTCATAGAATGCTTTTAATCTTCCAAAATTTGATTCCCAACTCTCTCCTCTAAGATATGAGGGTACGAGATTAATAGTGTCTTTTTTGAATCTTATATTAATAAATAATAAATCATTGATTTCTTGAAACTCTATCTCTATCTTCTTTTTCTTTAATCCTATTTTGTATCCAAAGAGACCTCCGCCAATAGCTCTGCCCCGAACATTATTTTTTTCTGCTGCACTCCATCGTAATTCGAAATCTTCGAAAAACTTTTCATACTTCGAGTAATTTTCTGGTATCATATGCGTTTCATGCGAGAGAAATATACCAAAACTTTTTATAAATGTTTTTGATTTTTTCAACCCCATCCGATTTTTCAAACATTAGCTTCCCATAACTCCAATATAGCACCTCTTTATCTATTTTTAGTTTGTCTCCTACCACCACTAGTAGTTTTGACTTGTCTTCTTTTAGGATCCCTGATTTTAGATGAAGCATAGCATAACTGATCGTCTTTGCAAACCTTCCTTCGTTAAGTCCTTGTGAATTGATACCTTGGTGCCTGTTAGCTTCGATGTTGTTGCTAGTACCTCGGAAACAGAATTGCAGCTTGCGAGTTCCAACGACGTTCATTTTATCACCATGCTGAGCTATTCTTCTAACATTTCTAATTATATTTTCCTTATCTATTTTCAGCGTGTGCTTAAAAATACTTGTTACTTCTTCGAAAGCATTTTTATTAAACTCCAAACCTTTGACGATCAAGTTGTATTTCTTCGCATTCGATTCAAAGCGGGTCATCCGTTTAATAACTTCAATTCTTTCTTTCTTTAATTTATCTTCTAGATATTTTAATTGCTGGCGATATTTTTCTCTATCTTCATTGTTTCTCGCAACTTGTGCTTTTAGTAATTCATTTTCCCTTGTAAGCGATTCTATTTTGAAAGATAATTCGCCAACATGTGATTTAATCTCCTCAATATCTTCTTTGGTGGGCAAGTTTTGAATCTTCTCGTTCAGGATCGCTGACATAGAATTCTGTATCATGTACATGATGTCTTTAACTGCCATATTGCCTACTGAGGCGGTATTAGATGTGTTTTCCGGTGATGTTTCCATCAGTTTTCTTTTAGCTTTTGGTATGCTCCCTATCTCCTTCGCTGCTGACTTTTGCGGCGGTGTTCGCTGCATACTTCTTGGCATTTCCATTGGATCGTTATCGGTTGCTGTCCTCACTTCCTCATAAGCTCTCTTAAGATGTTGCTATTGTTGCTTTGCACCAAATGGTGGCAGTATAAGATTTCGGTAAATTATTTTATATGATGAAACTTTTTTTATAAGCTAACTGCACATTTAGGGAATATAAAAAAATATTTTACAAAAATTGGACACTCCATTCCTGAGACTTTGGTACTATTTTATATGGTATTTTTTGAACTTTGGGGGCGTGACACGCCCAAACGGTAAGAGACCGCCAACTTTTTTTTGCAGATTTGGGCTCAGCGCATTAAAATCAATCGGAATAAAGAAAAAAATTATTTTTTTTCGAATGGGCAGTAAAGTAAAATCTAGCCTTAGATTTTAGCTTTCATTTATTTCGAAAGTGATAAATGCTAATTCAAGTTCTATTCGAAAAGTACTCCATCGTCCATAGGCACCATAGACCTAGCTTCTCACAAACGTTCGTTTCTGTGAGTTTTTAATTTTTCGGGACGAATGGACGCAAGGTATACTCAAGGTATTTTCTGCTGCACTTAATTTTTCAAACGTCTTACAAGCACCCGAAAGAACAACTGTCATAAGTAAGCTCAATTCAGCTATCGAATTTGGCATAAAATAGTTTCCTTCTATTATTCCCAAATGTGGCACATTCTCTATTTGAGTAGCTACTCTCTTATCTCTCAAAATAGGTACTGCTCTGGCCATACAATGTCGCTATATTGTTATCCTACAAAGTTTTTTGAAGGCTGAACAAAAAAAATTGCCCATCTGTGAATATAAGCTTCAATATAGGCCCTATGAAATTAGTCCACCTTTTAACGAACGGTGGACTGGTCGATTTGGCCCCAACACTTGGCCAACATGATCTCCTGATCTAACAAAAAAGTTGCTTAAAATAATTTTTAGGTAATTTCTCAAGGATAAAAATTTCATTATAAAAAATTAAACAATTAAAAAGTAAAAATTTTGAGAACAAAACATTTTAAGTAAAAAAATTAAACAATAAATTTTTATAATTTTGAGTTTAAGAAGCCATAACTTTTTTGTATCTACACAGATGTACCCGAAGTGCTTAAGACTTGTATGCGCTACTAAATTCTCTTTTCAAAATGTACGAAATGTTTGTACCTAGATAATAGTTTAAAAGTTATAGCCTTTTAAGTGGTAACAACTCCAAATTAGAGGTCACCTATTATGATGGGCTATAACAGAAATAGGGTGAGAATTGACCCCCCTGCCATACAATTTCTTTTTCGGCGAAACTTCAAGAATCTCCCCTTAAAGGATTATGCCGCTTAACTGAAACACCCTGTATAAATTATAATACACATTCTTTTTCTTATAAAAAGATATTACCTAACTGACAATTTTTTTTTTGATAAATGTATAAACTCGTGTATAAATTTGGGTCAGGGAAAACTTGAAAATTGGTCAGGGAAAGTCAGGAAAATTTATTTTGAAAAATAGTGGCAACTCTGCATTGGCATAAAATCTCTTGCAGAACCACTAAGTGATGGAATACTACTTCGGAGAAATTGGCTAACATCGCAACAGCTCGCTAACGCCTTCTGGAAAAGGTGGGTGCGAGAATACCTGCCTGTGATAACTCGGCGCTGTAAATGGTTCGACGAGGTGAACCATATCGAAGTTGATGACATCGTGTATATGGTTGATCCCGATTGCCCAAGAAACTGCTGGCCGTTGAAGTTAGGAAGAGTCCAGATGGCCGAGTAAGAAGCGCCCTAGTAAAAACTGCTGCTGGATTGTACACGAAGCCAGTAAAAGCCCTGAATGCACCCTAAAGTGCAATGACAAGCTGTCAAACTTAAAACTAGGCCATGCGTTTTTCGTTTAATTGGGGTTAGGAAACTGGCAGACTTGGGATTAAATCTAAAAAACGAAAATACTAAAGTAAATTATCATTAATTTATTATTATAAAGGGTCCGCCAAATAACTTTTTTTTTTGAAAATGCTATAAAAAAAAACTACTGAATATTTTTTCAAATTTCTTTTTTTATTTGAAAGTACAATCCTTCCGGTTAATAATGGAAAATAATTTCATTCAAATGGCTGCTTCGGCTGGCCATGCAGTAGCCTACACGATCGGTCCAATTTTTAAGCACATTATCGATTGTGTGCAGCTGTATTTCACCAATGGCTTCACGAATATTGTCCTTTAAAGCGTCAATTGTCCCTGGCATGTCGGCGTAACACTTATCTTTTACGGCACCCCACAAATAATAGTCCAACGGTGTCAAATCGCAGCTCCGCGGTGGCCAAACGACATCAGCTCTGCGGCTGATAATGCGATCTTCAAAAACAGGGCGCAAAACATCGAGTGTAGCTTCGGCTGTGTGGCACGTAGCGCCGTCCTGTTGAAACCAAATGTTGCCAATATCCTCCTCTTCAATTTTTGTGAACAAAAATTCGTTCAACATGGCCCGATAACGATCGCCATTGACTGTAACGGCACTCCTTGCTCATTTTCGAAGAAAAATGGCCCAATTATGCCTCTGGACCAAAATCCGCACCAAACAGTGACTCGTTTTGGGTATATCGGCTTTTTAATGTATGCGTGCGGGTTTTCTGTGCCCCAAATGCGACAATTTTGCTTGTTTACATACCCGCCAAGATCAAAATGAGCTTCTCTTCTTCCAAAATCCGTACGCAATTTTCGCACACATTCTGCAACATTACCATGATTTTCAAAGTAATGTCGCAATATTTCCCAGCGTTGTTCAAGCGTATACACAACCATATTCGTTCAACGGAAGGATAAAACTAATTATCTGTCAAATCAGACATGAGCTAAGTATTACCATTCGCGAAATAAGCACTAGTTAAAAAAAAAACGTTAGATGGCGGACCCTTTATAATACTTATTGTAATTATTGTTACAGGAAATTTTTAACGGTATAAATTGATGTAAAGTTGTTTCCCTCATATCTGTTTTCAAATTAAGGGAATTAAAGGCGCCACAATACAAATCTTCTCAGATAGTCAAGCGGCTTTACAAGCTCTTTTGTCTAACACGATGGACTCAAAAACAGTAAAGTGCTGCTACGATGCCTTGCAAGTCCTATCCAAACACAACAAGGTTAAACTTGGTTGGGTACCTGGTCATCAAGGTATTGAGGGCAACGAATCGGCGGACCAATTAGCTAGGGCTGGTTCGGAATCCGCGTTCTGTGGACCAGAACCTTATTGCAGAGTCAATTGGGCTACTGCTTTAGGTCTAATTAACAATTGGGGACATCAACTTCGTCTAAACCACTGGGAAAATGTTCCGGGCTTAAGACAATCCAAAAGTTTAATTAAACCTTACTCCTACAAGGAAATCCTCAACCTAAATAAGGATAATATCAGAAGGCTGGTGGGCTTTCTCACAGGCCATTGGGGCTTGAGATATCATCTTAACAAAATGAACTTGTGCCCGGAGATAGAATGTAGGTTGTGTCTTGAGGATGTAGAATCCTTCGAATACATTCTCTGCGATTGCCCGGCACTTCATTGGTTAAGAAAACGTATCTTCAACAAGGAGATACTTTTACCAGCAGAGCTCAGCAACTCCGCTACTAAGGACATAGTGGCCTTCACTAGGGAAGTCACACGTCTCTTAGAATAACCTTATCCCTTCCGATACAATAGATCTTTTAGGTCGCAGTGTCAGCCAAATGGGCAGGGAATTTAATAAAAAAAAAAATTGTTTTCGTTGCTGAAATTTCAAGATCTTCTCTCAACACATAGCTTACTATTTCCATAGCCATCCCACGAAAACACATGCGTCACAACAAAAAAGTACACCCCATAGAATACTATCAATAGCAAGGTATGAGCTGAGCAATAGATAGAATACCATTTTTCATAGAATACTATTTGTGGTCTCCACGAGCAATTCTTATAGAATGCTATATGGCATTCTATGAAAAATTGCTCGTGGAGACGCGGTGTAACATTTTCGTAAGTTTTTCTCTTTGAAAAATACTTCATTCCCACCACTGCCATTTTGACATTTTTTTCCATTTTAACTAAAGAAAGTAAAGGTACAGACCTAGTATTGTATTCCAATGACATGAATGAAAGTAATTTTATTGCAAAGATTTGTTGTATTGTATTAAGATTTTAGTGTTTACACGAAAAGTTGAAAATTCATTTTAATTTTCTATAATAACTTATTTTTTTTATTTTAGGTGCTGGTTATGATGTCACCATTTGCATGCGCGAATTCTTCGATGGTACTTGTCTTCATTTGGTTGCACATTGTGGATCTCTTCAAATGGCTTATTTACTCTTGTGCAAGGAGTTCCCTCAAGATTTTGTGAATATGATCGATCGTGAGCTGCGAACGGCTGCAATGTGTGCTGTAATGAGTGATAAATGTGACATTTTAAGTTTATTCACTCAGTGTGGTGCAGATTTGAGCATAAAAGTGAGTAACATTCCATCGTCTACATTGTATTTTATGAATTCGGTTCGAATTTGACTTTGTGAAGTCTTCCTATCCAATGAAATCAGCACGAATTCAATTCAATGCGAACTTGATTCATAGCGGGGCTTAGAAGTTAATATTTACATTTATAGGGTCCGGAAGGTAAAACATGCCTTCACATTTCCGCAAAGCTAGGCAATTTTGAAGCCATACAAATCCTTGTGGAGACTTATAAGTGTAGCAGAAGCGTTTCTGATTTTCTAAAATTCATTAACGCACAAGATGACGGTGGATGGACAGCAATGGTATGGGCTGCCGAACTGGGGCATACGGAAATTGTTAGGTACTTTAGTTTGTCATTTCAAAAAGTTTTAAGACAAGCTATAATGCAATTTTCTTTTAGCCTGCTTTTGAACCATGGAGCTGAACCAGATCTATGTGACAATGACAACAACACTGTATTACATTGGGCTACCTTATACAATGGCTGTTTAGATACATTAAATCTCCTTCTACAGGGTGGAAGTAATTGCAATGCACAAAATGTGGATGGTGATACTCCATTGTAAGGCATACATTAGCCATTATCATTTTTTATTTTGCTATCTTGGTCAATTTCAGACATATAGCTTGTCGAAACTCGACCACTCGGCTGTGCCTTGCACTGATTGCGAATGGAGCTGATCTCATGATAAAGAACAAAGCTAACGAACTTCCGTACGATTGCATTCCACGTGAGGATAGTCAATGCGCCCGAACCGTTGGCTTTAACATGCAGATGCGATCATTTGCCCCTACTGGGCTTCGAAACCGTATTGTTTTGAGTGACATATCGAATGGTCGCGAACACAAACCCATTCAAGCCGTAAGGAATGAGTGCAATATGATTGAGTCTACAGCAACTGCAGCTACAGATGGAATATTATCTTCACCATCGTATGAGTCAGATGATATATTGCTGCCCGACTTTAAATATATCACAAAAACAATAATTCAACAGAATCCTGTACAAATCGATCAAAGAGTTTCACAGATGAGGATATGTTCATGCCGAGATGGGTAAGTGGATAAATTAACGTCTGTCTTCAGTTCCTACTTTCATAATAGCTGTATTTCATTATCACCGTGCATACTCGTAATCTTATGTCGTTTTCCATTGGGAACATCAGATTTTTATTTCAGATCTCAGATTTTTCGTGGCGAATGGAAAAGGAAAGCAGATTGATCTGCTGTTGTGAATGTATTAGTGCGTTATTTGACAGTACATCGGCTGTGCAAATTGTTTTTGTTTGTCGGTGGAAACATAGAAACTTCATATAAATAATAATATCGACGAAAAATCTAAATCCACATATGACGAATTTTCAAAATTAAGTCCTTGTCCATTATTTACCTTTTTGTTCTGAATAATTGCTTTTGCAAGAGGGTTTTAGTAATTTCGTTTTGAATTCAAATTCAAATTCAAATATATTGTGAGAGTATGCGTAAATCTCGAAAATTATCGAGATCTGCAAAAAGTGATCCGAATCAAAAAAAATACTGATTTTCTTGCCCAAAGTGATCCGGGTCAAAAAAGGATTGATTTTTTGTCCCAATGGAAAACCACATTAGATAATAATAAAACCTGGGTCAATGAAAACATGCATTCATTTTCATTTCATTTTTCATTCATTCATTTTCAATATCCCGCTTATCCATTAAGTGGGTCGCGGGTGTAGGTTGCTCAAGCACTCCATAGCACTCGATCCTCCGCCATCGACTCCAAATCATCAAGGGCAATCCCCATACGGGTAGAGGAGAGATTATGAATTTGATCTAACCATCTCATCCTGGGTTTACCTAGGGGACGCCTGCCGGATGGTACGGATTCCATAGCACGTCGTGGGATCCTGGTCGGGGACATACGTTTAATATGATCAAACCACCGTAGCATGGACCGCTCCGTCCGGAGAAGTAGCTGCTCGACATTGAGTTCCTCACGTATTCTAGTATTAAAAATGCGATTACTACGGGTCACACCAGCAATACAACGGAGAAATCTCATTTCGGCAGCTTGTATTCGCGATCTTATTCTTTCGGTCATTACCCAAACCTCATGACCATAGGTAAGAGTTGGAACAAACGCCGAATTAAAGACTGACAACTTAGCTTTGACACCAAGTTCAGTCCTCCTGATAACAGAATGACCAAGCTGTCTCAAAATCGATCCAGCCTGACCAATCCTACAGGAAAACTCAGCATTGCTCCTTCCATCACTCGTGAATAAGACCCCGAGATACTTAAACTTCTCCACTTGTTTCAATGGGACTCCACTAACATGCAGAGTGCATTGCACAGGCGTTCTGGAGACGACCATTACTTGTGATTTGTTCACATTTACTTTCATCTCAGCTTCAACACAAACGGCTACAAACCGATCGAGTGCGCGTTGAAGTTCAGTCTGAGAGGACCCAAGGATGACCAAGTCATCAGCGAAGAGCAAATGACTTATCCTCAGATCTCCCAATTCGAAACGTGCTTCGCCAAGACTGCGCTGTAACATCCAGTCCATATAAGTAATGAAAAGGAGAGGGGACAAGACGCACCCCTGGCGAAGTACAACGCCCACGGTGAAAGGTACTGATTTAACGCCGTTTACCCGAACACAGCTTTTACAGTTTGTGTAAAGAGATTGAATGGCTCTCAAGAGAGAACCATCAATTCCATACTCCTGTAATACACTCCAGAGTTTCCCTCGAGGGACTCGGTCGTATGCTTTCTCCAAATCTGCGAAGCAGGCGTAAACAGGTGTTGCATACTCCCAAGCCTTCCCAAGTACCATTCTGAGAGTGAATAACTGGTCGGCTGTGCTTCTGCCGGGACGAAAGCCGCACTGCTCATCTCCTAATCGTGCCTCGACCACAGTTCTGCAACGCGTTTCGAGCACCTTGGCAAAGACTTTTCCGGGGAGACTTAAAAGTGATATACCCTTGTAATTGGAGCAATCCCTTTTATCCCCTTTCTTGAAAAGAGGCACAATCAACCCAATCTGCCAATCGCTGGGAGTTTCGCCGCATTCCCAGGCCATTTTAATGACACGAGAGAGCCATTTGACTCCCTCTTCACCTAAGGCCTTTAGCATTTCTGGCCGGATTTCATCCACTCCGACAGATTTGCCAGCTTTTAGCGATTTGATCGCAACAGTGGCTTCCTCTACCGTGGGAATATTTTCCGCCCTGCTTAAGGCGATGGATGTGTCATCCTCATTGCCCGCTCCATCTGCGCAAGATGTCCTCCTCATTAGAGAGAAGTGTACCATCTTTGGATTTGACTCCTTCGATAATGTTCCACTTCCTTCCTCTAAGACGGCGGATGGTCTGCCATAACACCTTTTCGCCGAACTCCTTCCAAGACTGTTCTTTGGCTGCTTTAACAGCCAATTTGCAAGTTCTTCGCGCCTCAATATACCGGTTTCTAGAAGGAGAGTCCCCCAAGTGAATCCACACCTTGAAAGCCTTCTTCTTCTCTCTGATAGCTACTTGAACTCCGGGCGTTTTAAATAACGCAGTTCTTTTCTCACCACCAGCCGCCACACCGAGCCGCTTCACTCCGCAAACATGTCCTGCAGAGGCAATAACTGCTGTTGAAAACAACTGCCATTCTTCCTCTACATTCAATGGAACATTTTCAAACCTTGCAGATACCTGCCGTGCAAATTCCTCCCATATCTCATCGTTCTGTAGTCCCTCCCACCGTATGCACGTAACCATTCTTGGTTTACGCTTTGGCAGAATAGGTATTTGATCGTTGAGATACAATTTGCACAACACCAGGTGGTGATCAGTTGACAATTCAGCCCCTCTCAATACACGAACATCACAAACCATCCTTTTAATACACGATGGTACCACAAAGAAATCTATCAGCGATTTCTGCTGAAGACTTCGACGGTACCATGTGTCTTTATGGATATCTTTGTGTGGAAATATTTAAATAAACCAGCTAGCTAAGAAAAAACTACCGACTTCGAGATAGAACAGAATGCAACTGAATTTATTAAAGAATAAAGAAAAGAGAATAATCCAAAAGCTTAATACTAACTAAGTAAACAATATTTCCAGTGAGAGCATTGCCAAATCAAATTATTCAAACATACATACTTCATTACTTTTAACACTTCCACTTTTGAATGAGGTTAATTGAAACAAAATTAAATTTAAAATGGATTATTTACAACTCCAATTAAATTTCTAAATTTCTCAAATTTAGCTTTGCACAAGGCCTTAGTAAATATATCCGCAATTTGACGTTCAGAAGGAACATAATTTAATGAAAACTCTCCTCTCTCAAATCTTTCACGAATGAAGTGATAGTGCACATCAATGTGTTTTGTGCGCTTATGGAATTCGGGGTTTTAACTAAGTGGATTGCTCCTTGGCTATCCATGTTTCAGCCGCGCAAGATCTCTCTGGCATCAGTTCTGCTACTAGCTGCTGTAGCCACACCATATCTTTCACAGCTTGAGATGCCGCCACGTACTCAGATTCACATTTTTGCCTCTGTGATGCCCAGGAAACAGGTCCACCCCCAAATGTAAAAATGAATCCAGAGGTAGATCTTCTTGTAGCGATGTCACCAGCGTAATCGGCATCGCTGAAACATAATAAAGATAAATTGTTACATTTTTTAAAAAGTATACCCATTTGCTTGGTGCCACTGATGTACTTCAGTATTCTTTTGACCGCATTCACGTGCATTTGAGTGGGCGCGTCCAAGTAGCGATATACCACTCCCACTGAAAATGCAGTGTCCGGCCGCGTAGCGACCGCCAAATACATAAGGCACCCTACTACCTCTCTATATGGAAACTTTATATCCTTCTGGGATGAGTCATCTGCACTCAAAGAGTTTTCAGCTGGAGTCGAAACTGCCTTACACTCGTTCATGTTGAATATTCTTAACGCTCGTTCCGCATAAGTTGTTTGGCTGATATGTATCTCACCATTTGGCGAACGTGATAACTGCATACCCAGGAACCATTCAGCATCCAAAACTGTAATTTCAAACTGTGTCTGTAGAAACTTCACAAGCCTCATACCATCTTCTTTCGTCTTTGCCGCAATCAGCCCATCATCGATGTAGATTGTAAGTATAAGACGATTATCAGAATCGTTTCCAACGAAGACTCAGGGATCCAATGCGGAAACTCTTAAATTGAATTCCTTCAACACTTTCGTAAACCTTTCGTTTCAGCAACGTGAAGTTTGCTTTAAACCATATAGGCTTTTCCGCAGCCTGCATACATTTCCAGAGCCATCATCGAATCCAAGAGGTTGACGCATATAAATGACCTCTTTCAAATCGCCATTTAAGAAGGCTGTTTTGACGTCAAATTGAACTAGTGATAAACCTTCGTAAGCGGCAATAGCAAGCACTGATCGAATTGATACGAATTTTGCCACAGGACTGAACGTTTCAATATAGTCCACCCCATACTCCTGAGTAAAGCCGCGAATCACTAACCTAGCCTTATATTTTCTTCGACCATGAGCATCCAAATCTTTGATTTTGAATACCCACTTATTGTCGATTATCTTTCGATTTGTTGGCCTTTCAACCAAGTCCCAAGTGCTGTTTTTAACTTTCTCGTATACGTAGTAAGAGAAAGATATTGCTTTCGTACAAAATTTCGAACTCGAGATTTTGATCAATTCTGATATTACGATGATAGGGGAACTAAAAAAAGTGGGTCTCGCAATTCTGTCCGTCCGTATGTCTGTCTGTCTCACCCCTGGGGAATCTAAACGCTTGGACGGTTTTGCTTCAAACTTCGTATTTAGAGTTTGTAGGCTTCCCGCTCGGGACGTTTTTTTTTTAAGCTAGCCCTAATATTAACGGTACCTCCCATATAAAAATTTTACGAAATATGACGAAATATGCCAAAATTTAGATATTTTCGAAAACGGCTCTAACGATTTGAACCAAAATTGATAGTTGAGTCAATGTAAGCATGCTTAACATGACTGCATACCCAGTTTTTCGGTAAAAAGTCCAGCAACGGCAGTTTTGAAAATTGGCTTTTTCTCGAAAACGGTAAAAACGATTTTAATAAAAGTACTTTAAAAAACTGTTCATATCTCAAAAACGCCATTTTCGATTATGATAAAAATGTTACTTTCAGGTAATGCTTAAATCCATAGTAATACGACTGGCTCAGTTTTGAGCTAAACAGTTGAAAAACAGTGTTTTTTGAACCATGAATGCGTCCTTCCCAATCGCTAAAAACGGTACTTTAAAAACTGCTCATATCTCGAAAACGCCATTTTCGATTTGGATGAAAATATATCTGCTAGGTAATGTTTATATCCTGAAGAATATGTCGTACTCAGTTTTCAGCTAAACAGTTTAATAACAGTGCTTTTCGAATCCAAATTGTAACATTGTCAGCATAATTTTACAAAAAACCGCTCTAACGATTTTGATCCAAATTCATATTTAAGACAACATAAGCATTCTAAACATAATCACGTACTTAGTTTTTCTCAGAAAACTCGAATATTGCCGTTTTATGAATATTTCTCAAAAATGACTACCGAAATCCCGATCTTTATTCACACACGGTATATTTTTGCAAAGCCTAAAACTTCAGTGGTAATATAATTCGAAATTCATCGAAATCCAAGTGTCAGTTCGAGGTGAAATTTAAAAGTAAATGTTGAAGTTAATACGTATGTTTATGTAGTATGTATTACGTTGTTAATTAACAAGTGCTCAGTTATCTGAGTACATCTTGAGTGCGTATGATTTTAAACGTAAAATTTGCTGAAATGACTCTGAGATTCTGCGAGATTCGCAATAAACGAGAAAGTTATGTGCGACCCAGTCGTGCACATTTTTTATACCTTATTTGTTAAATTTTGTTAGAAGTACTGATCTATTTATGTTCGGGACACCACTACGTAACGAAATGTTTATATTGCGTCAAGTTGATTACGTAGTCGTGTCCGGAAAATCGGTAAACGTCAGTTCAGTTTATATGCGCTTGGAGCCCTACAACATTGCAGTCGACAGTTGAAATTTTACCAGCAAGCTTCTCTAATCGAAACCAAAAGGAAGATAAATCTTCCGATAAGATAAATAATTTATGTTACACTTCTCCTTGTTTTCTTTGCCCTTTCTGAATCATAATCGCCAATCATAGCCTCGTCGGCATCTGCTGCTTTTTGCAAATGGATGAAGAGAGCATGGAAGAATACCATAACCATGCTATATTCAACATCATAGTCGAGGTGAGTAAGAAAACCATTACTCAACTCTAACCATGAAAATAATGTGCTGGAGTAAAACAAGAGAGCACGGAAGAATACCATAGCCATGTTCTCTATTTCACCTCAATGGGAATACCACCAAACTGAGGCACTTCCTCTGAAGGAGCAAACCATCGCAATTCAGAGAAAATTCATGAAGAGAGCATGGAAGAATACCATAACCATGCTATATTCAACATCATAGTCGAGGTGAGTAAGAAAACCATTACTCAGCTCCAACCATAAAAATAATGTGCTGGAGTAAAACATCGCAAACACAACACGTAATTAAAGAGCAGTGGTGTAGGAGTAAAACCATCACATACACACTGCAAGAGAATCAATTCAATAAAATCACAGAAAGAGAAATATGCTGGAGTTAACTATCCCAAACACACTTCAAAGAGGCAGAGGTGGGCAAGAAAATGATCATACCCACACTGCGAAACAAACCACATATAAATGTAAAATGAAGAGCCGTAAACATAATGTATAGTATATGTTCGGTGTGACTACTACGACGCAACGCAATTACTCAGCTGGCTACTTGAACTACATGACTAATGTTAATTTGAACAAACTCAGCGAGGTACAGTCACCGACTTTGTTCAGCATAACGCAAAATCCATAAATGCCATAATAAATAAATATGACAATTTAATACATAAGACAAAGAAAAGGAATTGCATGGCAATTCAATGAATAACTCACACCGCCTCTCCCGTGCCACCCGCTTCACTGCTTATTTCCTCAACTTTTCTGTTTTGTTCTCCCCAATTTTCTCGATACAACCCGCACTGCACTTATATTACTACGGTTACTACTTTTATTGTTTCGTTTTCTTTTTCTTTTAAATATGACGCACACCGCACTACAGATTTATTTTCTTTTATTGGACCCGCACTGCACCATAGATCACTGCTCAATGCCGTGCTTGTTATACCAAACCCAAACTCCCCTCTTCTTTTTCGTTCATTCGAGGTGAATAGCAATTCTCTTAAACTTCTGCTTTCAATTAAAGGAAAATCTCTTAAAATAAACAGTGAGCGAAAAACACAAGCGAAATAAGGCGAGTTAGAAACTACAAATACATCAATCATTACTCATAATTTACCTGCTTTCAGTTTTCACTATAACTTCTTGAACTGGATAAAAACATACTTAACGGGTCGTATTCAGTATGTTCGTATAAATAACAATCTATCTTCACCAATCAATGTTACCTCGGGTGTGCCGCAAGGAAGCCATCTTGGCTCCCTCTTTTTCTTGCTATTTATCAATGACATTCCCAAGGTATTTTTAAATTCTGAGTGGCTTATGTTTGCGGACGATTTGAAAATCTATAGGTGTATAAAAACTGAGCATGATTGTATGTTATTACAAGAAGATCTTGAGAGATTATCTAATTGGTGTTTTGATTAACAGCTTACACCTTAATATTGAAAAATGTCAAAGTTTAACGTTTTGTCGAAATCGTTCATCTATTCACTTTTCTTATAAAATAAACGGCACATTTCTTTCAATTATAACCTTTAAAAAAGACCTAGGGGTTATTTTTGACCAAAAACTTGATTTCTTAAAACATATAGATTTTTTAGTCGCCAAAGGTAATTCGATGTTGGGATTCATTCTACGTAATTCTAAGGAGTTCTGTGATCCACACACTTTGAAATGTCTGTTTTTTGCGTTTGTTAGATCTACTCTTGAATATTGTAGTACAATTTGGAGTCCTGCATATGAAGTTCACTCTTTTCGAATCGAGAAAATACAAAAACGTTTTACAAAAGTATTAGTGAAAAGGCTTCACTGGGACATAGATATGCCCTCTTATGGAACAAGGTGCAAATTATTTGGAATTTTGCCTCTTACTATTCGAAGAAAGTTGTCTGAGATTATGTTCATTCGTGACGTATTGACTAATCATATTGATTGTTCCGATATTTCCGATCAATTTCAATGTGCCTGCGAGGATGCTTAGAAACCGATTGTTTTTTAAGATTCCATATCACAGAACAAATTATGCTGCCAATGAGCCGTTGTCTAGGTGCTTAAGAGAAGCCAATACAGTTTGCGATATGATCGATTTTAGTCTAAGTAGATTTTCATTTAAAAATAATTTGTTGTTAATCTTAAGCAACTCTAATGGTGGCAATGTTTAATTTTTTTATTTTTGGCTTTTTTGTTTATTTATTATATTATATTATATATCAAGTAATCACTAAAGTATTGTAACTTTTTTTGATGAAAAAAAAAATAAACTATAAACTAAACTATAATAACATCATAATCTACTAAAAACGAGTACGTATATACCCTAAGTGAATCCATGCAACTCCAAAAATGAACGTCATTGCTCTATCACATTAAATATTATCAAATCGAACAAACCAAACCGAAAATGAAATGTCAAAGCCGCCCAACGCACCTGAAAGTAGAGAGTTGCTCTACTTGGGCGCCGCGTTGGACTTAACGATATAAACGCGACCCGAAGCCTGAAGCCGCATTTTGGCTTGGACCATATGAAAGCATTGGTTGTACTCTATCTGTCAACGCACGCACGCGGCAAAGCGTCGTTGTGAATTGGCTTTCTACTTTCAGGTGCGTTGGGCGGCTTTCACATTTCATTTTCGGATTGGTTTGTTCGATTTGATACTATTTAATGTGATAGAGCAATGCCGTTCATTCTTGGAGTTGCATGGATTCACTTAGGTCTTAGGGTATATACGTACTCGTTTTTAGTAGATTATGAGGTTTTTGCAATACAAATTAATTATTTTACTGTGTGGAAATGACGAATATTATTTCTGTTGTAATGCTACTAGTGATTTCTTTAGATTGTTGAACAAAAAAATATGTGCCCAAATGTTATGTGCACGCTTTTGATATTTTAATTTTGTCTGAAACTCTCTGTGCTTTATACAATTTATTAACGAAATAAACATTTTCGTTTAGAATATTTATAGTTTCTTTTTGTAGGCGAGGGTAAATCTAATTTCCTCCGATGTGCAAATGATAGGTATTAGACCATTACTTGGTGTACCCACCCATGTTTGCTCATGCCAATGAATTGCATTGCTTAGGTATAGCTACATATTTTTTATTGTCTATCGGGACAATGCACATGAATATGCATACCTTTGGCCGTCTTTGACCCAGATTCACGGGAATTCTCCGTCCTATATCGAAGATTCCCTGTAAATTTGAACTCAATAGGCGGGAAGGTTTTGAAGTCCAGCCATAGGAATATGAAAAAATATCTGGACAAGACAGCAAAGATCTTCGCGGAAATATACACCCCTATCGTGGAATCCGCCGGGGGGAATCATTCACGGAAAAAAATATTTTGGTATCGTCAAATCCGCAAAGTTAACAGTTCCCCGTGTGGGTAATGTGAATGAGTTTCACTGTATCGTTGAATACCAAAAACCAACGCAGTGCTGCCAGAAGTATATTTTCGTGTTCAGTAGTCACCCCGAACTAAGCTCACAAAGTTACAGCCTTGCTAAAATGACTTGAGAAAAAACGTTGCTAGCTCTTAGTCTATAACTGAAATCTATACATATAAAAATGAAGTATCCGACTGACAGATGATCAACGCCCAGCCTAAACCATTTGCTCTACAAAGCTTACATTTTGCACAGCGGTTTTTTTTATGATGTATACAACCACTAAGGAAGAATTTTTTTTTAAAAGTCAAAGTTTGTATGGGAAGATTTTTATTTTTCATCCGATTGACTTCAAACTCGGTTTATGTACACTCTGTGAGAAATAAAGAAAACTGATTTCTCCGATTTTGCAAAAGTCTACCCTTCAAGGGGTAAAAGGGGGGTCAAAATTTGTATGAAACATTTTTATTTTTTATCAGATCGACTTCAAATCGACTTCGGTTTGTGTACTCTCTATGAGAAATAAAGAAAACTTCTTTCTCTAATTTTGGAAATTCAACCCCTAAAGGGGTAAAAGGGGGGGGGGTCGAAGTTTGTATGGGAACATTTTTATTTTTCATTCGATTGACTTCAAACTCGATTTGTATATTCTTTATGAGAAATAAAGAAAATGTTTTTTTTTCGATTTTGGAAATTCTATCCTTAAAGGGGTAAGATGGGGGTCAAAGTTTATTTTTCATCCGATTGACTTCAAACTTAGTCTGTGGCCCTTTTCTTAAGTCACGAACCGTTCGTCGTATCATTTTTAAACTTTGTAATGCGTTCCAAAATCTTTCGCCGTTGAATACGCTTATCGCTTCATCTAACTCCAGCGTACGTACTCCAAAGATATTCAAGCGGAATTCTGTATGAATGGGGTCATGCTGCTAGAAAGTGGTGCATCTTTCTGGTTGCAAGAATGTAATAAGATCTGGGAGGTGTGGAATATAATAAAGGGGTAAAAGCTCCCCCTATTCTAAAGATGGTGCTTATCATATCGCTGTATTTGCCATCAAAGAAATATGTTTTGTCCCATAGATTGTATAGTCTGATCTGTGTTGAGATGTCAGTGCTTCACTAACAAAAATATTGATCATATAATCTTTGAACTGTTTTCTCCAATAGGGCATTAAACACATTTTTCAGAGATACTAACTTCTCCTTAGGTACTTTCTTAGGTAGGTTTTCTGTGCGATATATAAATATAAAAGAGGGAACTAACTGACTGTGAAGGAATATCTGTATACCAAATCCTGAGGACTGCGCGAGCGAAGCCGCGGGCAAAAGCTAGTAAAATATAAATATGAATTGAAAAATCGAGTAGATCGTCGGTATCCATATTTGAGAATTTATTAATAGTTTTTTTTTTTTAAATAGCCAAGGCAAGTTTTTAACAAAATTGCACCTCTGTATTTCGAAAACACAAAAACAAACAATGCCGGTGGCCAGAAAAACAGTCTGTGTCTTTATTGTAGTCAGATTGTCTTAAATTGATCGCCAATTTTTCTTTAATTATAATTAGTATATTAATAATATGTGTATGTGTAGTTTAGATAAAATATGCTGGCCATTTGGTGATCTTGCTCACTTAAATGGTTTTCCAGTATTCCACAAAGCAATCAATTCACAATTTGAATGGAGGGGGTTTTCGATGTAATTTGCCAATATTTTCTCAACTAAACTAACAATCTACCTGTCTCGCTGAAAGGACTATTATTATAATATTATGTACCTGTGTATCTATGTATTTATTGTTATTTATTTATGCATTTTTTACTATTTTAAACACATTTCCTTTTAATTCGTACATTAAAATAACAATTATAAGCAAAAAGGAGTAAACTTGCATTCTGCTCTGAATTCGGGTATATTAACATAAACCAAACAGAACTTTTAATCTCCCATACTCTAATCTCTCACGGCGCCAACGCTCCGAAGCGGCATTTAGTTTTGGAAAACTTGCGCGCGTTGACATAAAGTACGTTAAAGTTTTTAAAACGCCTGTCAACGCACGCAACCGGCAGAGCGCTGTTGTGATTTGGCCATAAAGTTGGCGATAAAGAACATAAAGTTTTTATTACAGTTAAACAGATGTTTAATGTTTATGTTATATTAAAACATTTATAATAATTTAAAACAACCATGTGAACTTTTTTGAATATACTCAAACTATGCCAAATAAATATTAAACTTAAAAATACTTTCCCTTTCTAGCTGTATATCGGATCAATGCCAATGTACGGTGGCATCAGTACAAAATTGGTATACCGCTGAAGGTCGTCTCAACTCAGATTTTAATTACGAAGATCCTCCAGTCATTTTTGAATGCAATGATGTCTGTGGGTGTAATAAGGTGAATTTATATAATTGATGATCTGCAAATACAAGTAACTATTCACCAAAAAAAAATGCTTATTTTCCAGTTGGTTTGTAAGAATCGTATTGTTCAAAATGGAATCAAAATATCTCTACAAATTAGTGAGTGTGATGAGCAATCAAAAGGATGGGGCGTTCGCGCATTGGTGAAAATTCCGAAAGGCTCGTTTGTAGCTGAGTACACAGGAGAAATTCTCACCGATTTCGAAGCTGATCGGCGCACAGATGACAGTTACTTCTTTGACATAGGTCACGATCATTGCATCGATGCTAACTATTATGGCAATGTAAGCCGATTTTTTAATCATTCATGTGAACCGAATCTAGTGCCAGTTCGAGTATTCTTTGAGCATCAAGACTTTCGATTTCCGAAAATAGCGCTGTTCGCCTGTAAAAATATTCAAGTTGGCGAAGAGATGTGGTAAGTCGTTTTTTCATAAAATTGTTTTAATCTATGATTTTCCGCTTTTTGTATTGGTTGATCTTTTATCGAAAACTAGTTTACCTTATTCATTTGACATTGATGAGTGATAAAACATAAATATGACCTCTAACGTAATATGGTTGATATTCCTAGCACATATTAATATGCGGGACTAGATGTGCCCGCGACTTCGTATGCGCAGACCACTGAAATAAACTAAACCACCAAAAGAATTTGAACCTGACACTCAAAATTAATACTTCTTAATAGTTGGAAAAATTTGAAACAACACAGAAAATCAGTTTTTAACATATCGCTCATTTACTTGAAGACTGTCATAACTCAAAAAACTCGATTTTGCAGAAAACGTGCTTAAAGTTTTCATTTGACTACCGCCTTGCAGAAAATTTAAGAAATCTTATAATTTCGAAATTGACTAGTGGACTTTTGTATATTTAGGGCCAGTTTCAAGACTAGCTGATAAAGTCTCGGATAGCCTATCCGGAATTTATATGTCAGATAAACGTAATATTTCGGTTTCAAAGGTTTCGGATAGTAATAGCTGACAGATAAAGTCTCGGATAGTTTATCAGCCAGTTCAACCGGCTGTTAAAGCCTCTATCCGGAAGATTTAAACAAAATATTTATTTGATGTGGCTGGAAAAAATATAGTTTCAGAGCATTCTTTCGTTGACGGGTGTAGACAGCAGTCAGAAGTGTTATATCATGCATTTATTTGAATTCTTAAATGTCGAATTAGATGAAAATTACAACCATATTACAGGGCCCCGTAGGAACAGAGTATTTCAAATTATTTTAAGAAACCCTCGACGATGAAGATTTCCGAATTTTCACTATTTTGTTTAACTATATTATATCCATGCCCAGTCAATACCTTTCACCGTGGGCGTTGGACTTTTCCAGGGGTGCATTTTGTCTCCTCTCCTTTTCATTACTTATATGGACTGGATGTTACACCGCAGTCTTGGCGAAGAACGTTTCGAATTGGAATATCCGAGGATAAGTCGCTTGCTCTTCGCTGATAACTTGGTCATCCTTTGGTCCTCTTAGACGGAACTTCAATGCGCACTCTATCCGTTAGTAGTCGCTTATGTGGAAGCTGAGATGAAAGTAAACGTAAACACATCTCAAGTGATGGTCGTCTCCAGAACGCCTGTTTAATGTATACTCACGAGTGATGGAAGGACCAAGAGCAATGCTAAGTTTATCTGTAGGATTGGTCAGGTTGGTCAATTTTAAAACAGCTCGGTTATTCTGTTATCATAACAGGACTGAACTTGGTGTCAAAGCTAAATTGTCATGATCTTACGACGTGCTATGGAATCCGTACAATCGGGCAGGCGTCCTCTAGGTAGACCCATGGATGAGATGGTTAGATCAAGTCCATAATATCTCCCTTACCCGTATGGGGATTGCCCTTTATGATTTACAGTCGATGGCCTAGAATCGAGACTATGGACGGTGCACTTGGACTTGCGCAACCTACACCCGCAACCCACTTAAGGGATAAGCGTGGTATCGAAAATGAGTGAATGAATGAATTTATCCATGCTAAATTAAAAAAACTAGAACAACACAATTCACTTAAAAATGTGATAAACGATAAAAAACATCATTTTCATTCCTGTCAAACAATTAGTGCCTGATAAATTTTTCTACCGGATAGTTTATCAGAGACTTTGACGATGAAACAGAAAAAAATATCAGCTACTTTTATCTGGTGGAAAGCGTTATGTGTCGGCTAACTATCCGAAACTTTATCCGGAACATTTGAAACTGGCCCTTTAATCTTCTTCTTCTATCTATAATATATAAAAATTGAGCCCTAAAATGTTTGTCGTCGATTCACTCCTTAACGCATTTACCGATTTTAACAAAACTTTCACACATTTTTGGTATTGGTCCATATACGATGCCTGTTAAGTTTGGTCAAAATTGGACAAAGGGCCGTGGCACGGCCCATACAAAAAAAAACATTCAAAATCGTATATCTCGAAAACCACCAAATCGATTGAGCTCAAACTTACAGATGATCTTAGTTATTGGGCCTGGAGTGGGCCTGTGAAGTTTGGTCAAAATTGGACAAAGGGGAGTGGCACCGCCCATACAAAAAAACATTCACAATGGTATGTCTCGAAAACCACCAAATCGATTGAGATCAAACTTACAGATGATCTTAGTTATTGTCCCTGGAGTGGGCCTGTGAAGTTTGGTCAAAATTGGACAAAGGGGCGTGGCACGGCCCATACAAAAAAAAACATTCAAAATCGTATATCTCGAAAACCACCAAATCGATTGAGCTCAAACATACAGATGATCTTAGTTATTGGGCCTGGAGTGGGCGTGTGAAGTTTGGTCAAAATTGGACAAAGGGGAGTGGCACCGCCCATACAAAAAAACATTCACAATCGTATGTCTCGAAAACCACCAAATCGATTGAGATCAAACTTACAGATGATCTTAGTTATTGTCCCTGGAGTGGGCCTGTGAAGTTTGGTCAAAATTGGACAAAGGGACGTGGCACCGCCCATACAAAAAAAAAACATTCAAAATTGTATACATATCTAGAAAACCACCAAATCGATTGAGCTCAAACGTACAGAAGATCTTAGTTATTGTCCCTGGAGTGGGCCTGTGAAGTTTGGTCAAAATTGGACGAAGGGGGGTGGCACCACCCATACAAAAAACATTCAAAATCGTATATCTCGAAAACCACCAAATCCATTGAGCTCAAACTTACAGATAATCTTAGTTATTGGCACTGGAGTGGTCCTGTGAAGTTCGGTCAAAACTGAACAAAGGGCGTGGCACCGCCCATACAAAAGAAAACATTCAAAATCTTATACATATCTCAAAAACCACCAAATTGATTGAGCTCGAACTTACAGATAATCTTAATTATTGTCCCTGGAGTGCTCCTGTGAAGATTGGTCAAATTTGGTCAAAGGGGAGCGGCACTTTACATACAAAAAAAATATTTAAAATCTTAAATGTACCTCCTAGGTATAGAAAAAAACATCTTCTATGGGGTGAAACTCGATGACGTTATATCTCGATAACCGCTGGGCCGATTTTCATTATTCTTTTTTTGTTTTGTTCATAATACTGTATTTCAGGTTTAGGCAGAAAGAAAATTCCACCAAGTCGATTTATTATCATTTTTCGCATTTTACAAAAGAACATTATTACCTAAGACATTATTACTTACACGGACTGTACACGGACAAAGCCGGGCCACGCGTTCGTCGAGACTCTGTTATTATAAAATAGAATAATAATTTGACACACTAGTACTCATTATTACAATATTTATTTATTTTAAATATATTTCATATCCATACTACTTATAAAATGCAACGTCCGTCTGTTCGTTTCTCCATAACTTTCGTCCGATTTTCATGATTCTTTTTTTGATTTATAGATGTGTGGCCAACTTAGTCCGTAGGGTGGGCGAGAATTGCTCAGGAGTAAAGGGGTCGCGGGGAATAAGGGGGGTCTCACGAACCGTTAGACGTATGAACTTGAAAGTTTGTGTCTTGATAGATAAATCAAAATAATTACATGCCTCATTCATCGTTTTTCACTTGCCATTATACTCATAATTCATAAATCTACGTATGCCATTTAGAGAAATGCTTTTATTTGTTAGCCAATACTTCACCGAGTATTTTAAGCTAAAATTCATCTCTCTGGTCCATCCAGAGGGTAAGATATAATAAATTGAATATGGATCTTATTTTGCCAAGTGGGAAAAAATTGTTTTCTCGATTGCTATAATTGTGCTTAGGGGTAGTTTTATATTGCGTTCCCAAATTAGAATATAATTACTCGCATGACTGCCATTCAGAATGCACATATCTAGGTATTTGAGATCTGAAGCTATGGCAAGTTTAACGATATGATCGCGTAATTTGTTTATAGCTACTTGCGCCCATTAAATAAATAACATGTACCTAGGTATAGTTTATGAAAAGGCATAGCGATCAAATATTTTGTAAGCTTAAAAAGACCTGGCCGATGCTTTGATACCCTCCACTGTATGTACTGGTACAGGTACACGCATGATATTGGTTTTGTATGGAGGTATCAGTACTGCTTGACCGACATAGACAATTTTTTAAAACCAACTTGACAACGGTAAAAACAAGTCCTCTCATAAAATTTCATTCACCTAAATCGATTCGTTTGGATGCTATCGTGCTTTCAACAGACTGATGCCCAGTTGTACAGTCAGAGTTTAAACCGAAGTTTAACTAAACCTGACCGAGAGTTTAAACTTTTGGTTTAACTCGTTCAGTTTCACAGTACAAAATAATCTGACAGTTAACTAAACGTAGTTGTGGAAGCGCAGAACAATTTCCCTTAAGGGGATATTTTTCTACCAGCGCACTTTTGACCAAGTAAATGGTTATTGCTTTTCTCTACTTTATCTATTTTACCATTTGTAAATAAAAGAAAATGTGTGCAATATTATTACATTGTGTATTTTGGTATTAACGAAGTGAATTGATTTATTTTCGACACATGTTTGAACTGTCATCTACTTTCACCAATTAATTATTGCAGTAATTATTATTTCTTTTTTTTTTTTCAATAATAATACATATTTAGTTGTTGAAATGTATGTGGCATTCAGACGGGTTTTTATCACATCCAATCACCCGTCGCCAGTAAAATATTGAAAGGATTTTATGAGCCTCTAATTAGGGTCATTGTCTGGTAATAGGTAGGCGCAAAGTTTTTTGCTGGTGTTTCTACGAAAATCTGCGCTATCTTGTTCTGGTTTTACTTTTTTTTTAAACAAAAAATGTAGGTAATCCAGATCTGTATACAAAAATGGTATGAACTCCGAAACCTTTGAACTGAACAGGCATTGTCCCGAGAAGTGTGTTCAAAATCGGACAAACAAATTGCATTGTAAAAAGAATAGAGTGGGTAGTGTCTTGTTTCAGCCAAAACAAAATGTGAAAGATTTGAGTATGTATAGAAATATATTTTGTTCGCGAAGAATCTAAAGAAATCACTAGTACATTACAAAAAATAATCGTCATTTCCACACAAGAAAAGAAATAATTTGAATTGAAAAAACCTCAATACAATTTACGCTTGTCTACATTATGTTTGGGCTAAGATCTACCTGATGTTCACTTGGAAAAATGCGTTTTCATTGAAAATTACATTATATTGGTTGAAAATCTATTGAAATTTTCTGATGACAGTGGGTTTACCGCAGTTTACCGCTGGAACTAATCATAGCTCTACTTTTCACTCATATAAATTTAAGAAGTGCAGCACCCAAACAATTTCTCATTTCTGTTCTCTCTCTCTATCTCTCTGTATGAAATAGCAGCTGTCAAAATAAACCTCAAATGCGAAACGAAAGTTTAAACGGCAGAATGCAGGCGTTTAACTTAAACCGAGAGTTGAACTCCACTTTGGGTTTAAACGAACACAGTAAAACCGAAAATTTGTTGAACAAAGGTTTAAACCAAAACGAGAGTTTAAACTCTGACTGTACAACTGGGCATGAGAGATATATGGATCAAATACAGGTGTGGAAGGTAACAGAACTACTTGACCGACATGAACCATTTTTAATACAAACCTGAAGGCCATAAATATAAGACCTCTGATAAAATTTCATTCACCTAGGTCAATTCGTTTGGACGCTATCGTGCTTACAACAGACAGACGGACGGACAGACATGGCTAAATCGATTCAGAATGTGATCCTGATTCAGAATATACATACTTTATGGGGTCTCCGATGACTCGACGAACGCGTGTTAAATTGAACTGAAAAAGGGTTAAATTGAAATGTTATTTGGTTAACTAGAAATGTGAATAGATTAAATTCAAATGTTAAAGTGTTAAACCTATTTATAAATATGTTAAACCTATTTGTAAATAGGCTAAACCTATTTGTGAATATGTTAAACCTATCTGCAAAAGTGTTAAACTTATTTGTAAAAGGTTTAACTCAATGTGTCAATGCTATATTTAATTATTTTGCACTACGAAGTGTGCACGGGCTGCGATAGTATATCCATAAAGGTAAATCGACAAAAATTAGTCATTTATGGTTTTTACCTGAACGAAAACATTCTCTACTTTGAATTGTGACGTTATAATTGCAAGAATTATATTCATAGGAGTGTCATATATTGAAATGTGTCGTTATTATTGAGAAAAAAAACAATAGTTTTGTACTTAGACATTTTATTTTCACAGTCTTATGACTATGAGCTTAAAATATGATTTGAAATTTTGAACTAAATATAAAGGGTGTTTTTCTTTAGAGGTATACAAATTCGATATGGAATAAAATACTTGCAGCTAATGTTAATGTTTATTATATTAGATTTATTTAATAGACAGTTTTATGCCATTATTGCTTAAAAATGATTTCGGGCGAACTGAACCATGGTTTTCAAAATAAGTTTGCACAATTTACACGAGTTGTTCTGGCGTTAGATAATCTATTCATCGAGAAATGGCAAAACGTAAAATGGCTTGTAAAAACGTGGAATAAGATTTTTTAATTAAGCTACTGATGTTATCTCTCTTATTTTTTTGTAAACCTGGGTTTTGGCATGAAAAGCTTTACTTAAAGTAATCGTTATTGCTTGCTTGTTCAGTAACCACCTTGAATTGCTCTTCAGTGTATGCAGTAAAAACTGAATTTCGTGATTCTTGTTGAATTTAGGTATTTTTACTTGTGAAAGTTTCAGCTCTGCCTTATTTAACGGACCGATGTCATTTGCCAGCATTTTTAAATCAAAAAAATCCTCAATACAATAAAACAAGGAAAGTTTTTTCGCCGGTCGGATTACAGAAACAAATGATTCAGCAGTATTAATGTACTTTTAGGCATTCCCTCTCAGTGTGCTGAATTTGCTTTGTTTTGTGTTTTCAATGAAAACCCTGTAGAAAAAAAAACTTAAAAAATTCTATTGATCGAGTGTTCGCTCGATGGACATACGAAAAATTGCAAGACTAAAGCTATGAGTACACGACATGTCAAACTCGAAATACGCATGCCACTCTGACGTCACGATAATTACTCGACATATTGTAGAATATGTCACGTTTTATTATATTGTGGCATGTACGAAAAGTATGCCGACTACACGGCATGCACGTTTTGTCTCAAAGTTGGCATATCCATCCTTTAATGGAATTTGTTACTTTTTGGCTTTATAGAAAGAAGATGGCTACGATATCAATGGATTAAAAAACGTGCAAATAATCTTCGATTCAAACGATATTTTTTTGTAGGTATTCTCCGAAATTTACATGCTGAGTCGGCCATATGGGTGACAGACGCATACCAACATATATGTCAAAAAAAAATATTCGCAACGTTTATTCTGTTACTTCCTTTTTACCCACTTCGAATTTGAAAACTGTAAGCTTTGAGTAAAAACGAACCAGTAAACCGTATTTGTGTTTAAGTAAAAACAAATACAGCAGAAAAAAATGAAAAAAATGTTCAGTATTTTCAGTATTGAGTTTATATACTTACGGGACCCACCTCGATGAAACGATAATTGGGCCTATTCGGCAAAATCTTGTAGGTATTCTGTTATGAATTTTCGGTTATAAATCATAAAAGACCTCGACCAAAAAAATATATTTTATAAATCGTATTCTGGGTTTCGAACTTTGATGGAACTCTGTAATGGAACTTCGAAAATTGAAAATCTGTTACGAAGCTGTCAAAACAAACAGCAGTTTTTATTTTTTTTTTTTTGTACGTAGTCGGTAATTCTCTCACAAATATCGGTAGGGCTACCAACTCTTTATTAAGATTTCATGAACAGAAACATGTCCAAACATTAAACTAAATTTAAGTTAAATTTAACCAAGAGGTAAGATAGTAGGCGCGATTTTTAAAGAGTTCCCCAGAAGGCCCAATACCTTTTACGTACAAATAAATACCAGAAAATGTGCGTTTATACCGAAATGTGCACAAATATGCCCCAAAGAATAGGGCTCAAATTGACTTGACACATTTTTTGTAGGTATGTATATTTAAAAAAAACATGCTTGAGTATGAATCCGGTTGCCCTAATAATCACTTTTAATTTTTCACAATATCACTGACAATGAATTGAATGCATTAAAACACGAAACACCTCACGAATAAACCTCATGTTTAAAAGAAAAAATCGAAAATGCATAAATTGTTACAGCGGTATTAATAACAAGGCCCTATCCGCTCTTTAACTCATCTCATAGCTGGCAGACGGATAGTGGACTTGTTCATTTGATAAGTTTTATTATTTATAAATACAGCTTATATACATATTAGCTATCCACTCTTTATCATTAAACGTGCCGTGCGTACTGCGTT
This sequence comes from Cheilosia soror, assembly GCA_949372485.1. Classification (NCBI taxonomy): domain Eukaryota; kingdom Metazoa; phylum Arthropoda; class Insecta; order Diptera; family Syrphidae; genus Cheilosia; species Cheilosia soror. The sequence continues at coordinate 29,823,126 of OX443563.1, forward strand.
CAAACTGTACTAAACATGGTTGTAAATCTGTCATATTCCATCAGCTGACACTATCATGCTCAGACCATGTTATGTGATTTCGCTTGCGATTTTTAGATTTTCTCTGAAATTCTCTTTCAGCTTTTAAATTTCTCGCGTTCAATCGAACTTTTTGTTGGTATATGTGTATTTGAAATATGTGTATAGCAGTCGAACAAAGTTATCTCTGTGTGTGAGTAAGTTGACCACTCTCTATACGCCGGTGAGTTAAGTTATCCGCTCCTTAAGACATGTCAGTGAAAGCTAAGGTATGTTTATCATCATATACATTAGGGTGGGTCAAAAAAATATTTTTTTCTCAAATTGATTTGTAATAGCGAAATTATGTTGTCTTATTAGGTCAATTACAGACCTGTAAAATATTATTCATTTATTTTCAGTGTAACAGCCCGCGCATTGACACCCAAGTTTAATATTAAGACGTGCAGTGGTTTTATTGAAAGTAGTCGCTGGTCCTGCTCGTACCACGTCACATTATAGTACAGCAATTGTTTTAGTTTGGTTTTAGTGCGGCAAACATTATTTGGTTAAGGTTTGGGCGACGTGCATTTAACACCAGTAAGATTATTTTCTCTAAAGTAGATGTAGATCAGTATGGAAACTAGAACACAAAGTTATAAGTGCCCTATATTCGGTAGTGTGGAAGATATTAAGGACAATGTTCTGACCAGCAGAGACTTGAAGAGACGAATAAGGAAACCTTGTAGTGGAGTCACAGTCGGTGCTGAAAACATGGTAAAACCATTTCTGCAGACTGTTAAACGACGAAGACGAGACAAATTCCGCTGTCAGGCAGAATAAAACATTCAACCTGCGCGTTGAAACACAAGACTTCCATCCACCTGACCAAAATGAAGTGAGGATAGCAATATCCAAGCTGAAGTCCAACAAGGCTGCTGGACCGGACGGCTTAACTGCCAAGCTTCTCAAGGCAGCGGGAGATGGTTTGGTAAAGAGCATACACCAACTCGTCTCCAAGATTTGGTCAGAGGAAAGTATGCCTGATTAATGGAGCCTCAGCATTGTTTGCCCGATCCATAAGAAAGGAGACCCTCTAAACTGCCCCAGCTATAGAGGCATCAGTCTCCTTAACATCGCTTACAAGATCCTGTCTGCCGTACTGTGTGAACGACTGAAACCATTTGTCAACAAACTGATTGGACCATATCAGTGTGGTTTTATGCCCGGTAAGTCCACAACCGACCAAAAATATTTTTACACTACGTCTAGTTTTGGCATCCCTGCTAAACTTGTCAGATTGTGCAGAATGACGATGATGTCAAAAAAGGATTTAGACAAATTGATGCGCTGTCATTTGACTTTTTCAACATCATACTTGATAAAATTGTGCGAACTCGCAAGCTAACACCAGGGGCACAATTTTGCAAAAGTCGGTGCAACTATTTGCATACGCTGACGACATCGACATCATTGGCAGAACACAGCGAGCTGCCACTGGTGCGTTTGCAAATATCTCTCTACAGAGGCGGCAAAAATTGGTTTAGTGGTGAATGAGGGAAAAACAAGGTATATGCTGTCAACATGAGACACACAACATCGACAAATCGGACAGAATGTCACGATAGACAGCTACAACTTTGAGGTAGTTCGGGACTTTGTCTACCTCGGCTTCGCTATTAACTCTGAAAATGACATCACATCACCTCGCCTTAGGTGGCGCGCACAAGTGGAAGGGGACCTCAACCAACTTGGAGTGCGCAACTGGAGGCGGTTAGCCAAAGATCGGGCTAACTGGAGAGGCTCAGGTCCACCCCGGACCGTAGCGTAATAAGAAATAAACGAGGTTGTTGAGTCTCAGGCCAACGAAAACTTAATTTTTTTTAAATCTATCATGTCATACGGAGGCAGTCGAACGTTCTGTAAAAATAGTGACGGAACGGAAGCATCTATGTTTTTATGCGATAAAAAAAATCAAGAGAAGGTTTAATACAAGCGAAACTTGCATCCAGAAAACTTATGGCCCTATTTGAGAGTAAACAACATTTTGTGGTCAACTCATAATAAGTTAGGCATTTTTTTATTGTTTTCACCAAATTGTTCTTCTATGCTGAGTGTTCATAAGTTTTATGTAATATTTCTTAATTTTAATTAATATATATTTCATTCTTAATAAAATATAAAGTTTACCCAAGCGTTCTTTTTTCGGAGATTCCCCAAACTCTCAATCGCATGCGCGGGCTGAAGGTATACTACTTTTCATATATTCAAATTTTCTTCATGGTTCAAACTCAATAAAACTAATGGTCGGCAAGTGTTTTCAAAAGGAAATTGGCAAATAAAACCAACCATTTGCCCTAGAAACCTAAAATTTTGCACAGAGTTTTCCTATAAAATGTATAAGTACACGCAATAAGGAAGGATATTTCGAGATTCAACCCATAAAGGGGTAAAATGGAGGGTCAAAGTTTGTGTGGGAAAATTTTTATTTTTCATCCGATCGGGCTTTGGGCTCGAGTTATTGGCAGTGATTTTAATGAGAGCTTTTTCATAACTCACGAAGGAGTTCGTCGTATCAATTTAAAACTTTGTATATTGATAAAGAAGTAAAATATTATTTATACTCATAAATCTAAATTAATACATACAAAAAAAATAGAAACCATTTTTAGGCAATATGTACTTTGCTACGAATTTTTAGATCACTGATTTACTAACTGCTCCTCAGGTAATTTAATAGGAAGGTTTATTTCGCGATATTTAAAAAATAAAAAGAGAAAACTAACTGATCGTGGATGAATCTCTGTGGACAAAATCCTGACGGCTTTTAAAATTTTAGTTTTCTCATTATTGCAAAATTGCCCGGGTAGCAGAAATGTATGAAGAAGACGTTGTTGAAATTCCCACGGAAATTGTATCAACTGGAGACTTGATTAAGACAATTTTTGGCGATTTGCTGCAAATGTCAAACAGGAACTTTCAAAATGAGTCATTGTCGCGCTGACAAAAGCGCAGACATTAGAAATGAACAGGAAGATAATCGATTTAATTGGTAATAACTCCTAAATCTATTTTAGCGCCGATTCTGTTGTCAGTGAAGACTGGAGATCCAAATGATGCACCAAATTTCCCTGTTGAATTCTTCAACCAGCAAACTCCATTCAGCAAGCCACCTCATGTTCTGTAGCTTAAGCAAGGTGTCATCAGCATGTTGCTGAGAAACTTGAACCCTAAAAAAGGACTGCAATGGAACTCGATTGATTGTGGAAGAGCCTGGACGAAATTTGATAAGAGCAAGAATTATTTCGACATGCAATCACAATGATTCCATTTCCGATCAATTCTAGCGTACGCTATAACAATAAACAAGGCTCAAGACCAGTCATTTGATCACGTTGGCATGCATTTGAAGACCGAATTATTTTCACACGGATAACTGTATGTGGCTTTATCACGATCAAGAGTTGCAAGTGAAGGTGTATATTGAATCTAATCCACAGCAAGGAAGATTATTAATTAACCAGAGACAATTCACACGCAATGTAATTTTCAGAGAAGTTCTTTAAATAAAATCAATTCGTTTATCAAATATTACTTTGCATTTGCATACTCAGCGAAGCGGGTACAACCAACTAGTTAATAAGAATCACGAGTTAACAGATGTGTTAGAGATAAATCGCCGCTATGCGGTATTTATTAATATGGGGGTTACAATTTGTTGTGAATTTGTGCATTGAATTTTAGCCTTCACCTTATCTAAAGACCTGAATAAAACACACATCAGGAAGTTTAAATGGATTACTATTTAGTCTTAGTTTCACCAAAAGTGATCGGCTAAACCAAAAATATAAATTTCTAAATTATTTTCCATAACATACCTACCTACTTCTTTATACACATTTATTACACTTTTGTAAGTAGGTATTTCGTTGACGAAGAATTATATAGATACCTATCCAATTAAAATTTAAAAATTTCTAATTAATACAAAAGATGATTATGATAAGTCACTAAATTCTGTCTTTTATTCTGTTATGATTTATATTATTTATTTATTTAAGCTTTATTAATAAATAATTAAATTATGTGGTAATAGTACACAAGCACAAGACGTCGTCAAGTGCAGACGTGTTTCTTAAAGTTTCGTGGGGTGCGAAGCTTTAATTTTTTCTTTTCTTCCAAAGTCAAATATCTTTCTTTTTTAAAATGAACTGCCCGGTTTGCAAAGACAAAATAGATCGCAACGATGCAACAAAAAATCAGTGCGGTGATTGGAAAAGTCTGTTATACGGTTCGTGCGCTAACATTCAACCGGCAGATTTAGATTATCATATAAACAATAATTTGTTTCAACGCTGCGACAAGTGTTCTGTTTTGCGAAGCAAATCACTTCAATTACCATTTCCAGTAACATCTGTTTCACAACAAAAGCAGCAAAAATCCACAACATCAAAGTCAACATCAGTTCCAGTAAAGTGTACCTCACAACAGGCAACAACAACACCTAAACCGCCGGCCCCCATGCAAATATTGCATCACTTTCGTCTCAATATGTAGCAGAATCCTCTTCTGGAACAGTGGACGTCAGTGTGTCAACGGTACTCTCTACTTTGACCGAAAGTTCACTAACGTTACAACTGTTTTACTCTGAAATTCTCGACTTAAAAAAATCAACAGTGATTTTCTCAGCACAATACAGCAGCTGAAAGAAGAAAACCAAGAAGCAACTGGAGAATGTTGTTGAAATTGTTGGTGTTCCTCACTTAAATAGTTCAAATGCAAGAGAGAAATTAAATGTGATCTTAGAAAAAGCTTTAAATATATCTGTTTCGACTGATGACATACAGAAATGTTATGTTAAGTACGCTAACAAAGTTAAACATACGAGTACAACTACAACATCTTCATCAAAGATGCACGGTGTGCATTTCTCTTCACTCAATGCCAAGCGGAAAGTGATGGAAACCAACGAAAAAATGCAAGGAGAAAGCTGAACTCATCGCTCTTTATTGCTGGTAGTAGTAATAGTGGTTTAAATATTTTCATTAATAGGCATGTTTTTTTGAAACCTCGCCCGCCAGCCGTTCATTTGGACGGCTGACAGCACAATTGCCAGCAAGATGAAGCCAGCCGAATGAAATTAGGCAATACGCCTTAAAGCACACGAGCATTTCGTAGAAAATTGTGCATTTGGTAGAAATATTATATAAATTCTGCCAATTTGCTCTGGAATGTTGTGTGCATGAGATAAGAACGCCATTATGATTTAAGCAAATTGTACGAAAATTCTAAACCACTTGTTGCTTTCAGCGCCACCTGTTTGTTCATTGTGAATTGAATTTAGCCAGCTGCCAGCCAGCAGCTCTCCGGCTGTGGAGAAAATCAAGAGTTGTTGCCAGCAGTTGCCAGTAGGTTGTTGTTTTAATTAACATGTGAAATGTGCCCAAACTGCCAACTACTTAATGGCGAGGTTTAATAAAAACACAACCAATGATAGCTTGACTAAATATTAGGCATTTTTTTTTTGAAACCTTGCCAGCCAGCCGTTCATTTGGACAGTTGCCAGCACAGTTGCCAGCCAGCCGAATTAATTAAGTCAATGAGCCTAAAAGCATACCAGCATTTCGTATAAAATTATGCATTTGGTAGAAATATTTGATAAATTCTGACATTTTTCTCTGGAATGTTGTGTGCATGAGATAAGAACGCCATTAAGATTTAAGCAAATTGTACGGAAATTCTAAGCCACTTGTTGCTTTCAGCGCCACCTGTTTGTTCATTGTGCATTGAATTTAGCCAGCTGCCAGCCAGCAGCTTTGCGGCTGGGGAGAAAATCAAGAGTTGTTGCCAGCAGTTGCCAGCAGGTTGTTGTTTTAATTAGCATGTGAAATGTGTTTCAACTGGCAACTACTGGCTGAGGAGGTTTCATAAAAACACAACTATTCTAAAGCTTTTTTTATAGCAGCTAAAAGATTTAAAAAGGAGAATAAATTCAAATATGTGTGGTTCAGAAACTCTCAAATTTTAATGAGGAAATCTGATGATAGTGAGGTTGTTGTCATAAGACCTTTTGAAGATTTAACTGCTCTTCATGGGCAATGATATGAATGATTTCTTTGATCTTGTGCACGACAGCCTCACTGTAAGAACCTCACTGTAAGAACCATTAGATATAATTCCAATAGAATTTTTAGCTGTGGCAATTCTTTTTTCGTTTTACATCAAAATATTCGCAGTTTGCGTCAAAACGTTGATTTACTGATTGGTCATCTAGAAACTTTTGTAAACCTGCCAGAAATAGTATTTGTCTCTGAAATTTGAATTTATTCATGCGAAGTCGACGATTATTATATTCCTAATTACACTTTTTATACAAATCCTAATGATACGTACGCTGCCGGTGGAGTTGGAGTTTTTGTTTTGAACTTGTATGAGCCTGTTATTAATGTCTTTAAGCTAAGAAGCGCGGATGTCATCAAAGTGAGTTGCAATATCCAAAACGAAGTATTTTGTTTTGTCTGTGTATATAGAATTCATTTATCATATTTTTTAGATGAATTTTCTATCTTTTTGGCAAATGAACGATCTGGAAATCTTATCATCTTAGGTGACAAAATGCTTCTATAGCATATGAAATTTTCTTAAAATTTTAAAAAGATACATTCGTTCTTCTACCTTTAACTTATCACGTAAAAAATCAGAATGTCGTCCTAAACCCTGGATAAAAAAATAAATAAATATTAAACACAAATTGAGAAAAAAATGTTGTCAATATCCAACGAATAACAGTTTAAAAAGTAGCTTTAGAAATTTTTGTAAAAAAGTGAATAAGGAAGTGATTGGCAAAAGGAAATCTTAAGAAGGAGTGACTGCTAACACTGATCCTATCGTACTGAATATCGAAGGTACTGACATTTTGAATACTTTAGAAATAGCCAACGAGTTTAGCAATTACTTCGCCTCCATTGGAGAATCCTCCTTTTCAGATAGCTCACAAACTTCATGTAATTGTTGCACTAAGCCTGTTAATTAAATGGCTTCGGAAATAGCTTAGTTTTTGAGCCTATCACAGGATTTGAATTGCTAAAAACTATTAATTCTCTGCCTAACTCTAATTCGTGTGGTAGTGATGAGATCTCGATTTTGGTTCTAAGGGATATTGGTCTCAATTTAGTAGATATTTTGTCTTACCTTTTTAATTTCAGCATTATGTCTGGAACTTTTCCTACTGATTTGAAATGTGCCATAGTAATTCCATTACTTAAAAAGGGTAATAAATCAGACACTTCTAATTATAGACCAATTCGGTTTTTGTCTACTATTTCCAAAGTTTTTAAAAAAGTAGTTAAAACGAGAATTTTAGCCTTACTCAATGGGCCTCCGCACACGAGACTAATTCTGCCGGCATAAAACTGATTTTGTAGGCGAGGGGACTGAAGTGAGGGGGAAAAAACGGAATAAAATGTTCTGCCGAGTTTGAGCGGTTGAACAAGGCATAAAACTAATCATACACAACTTTCAAAATATTTCAATTGTGAAAATAATACTACACAATGAAAAGGGGTTCATATATATAATTTTTCTGCCGGCAGAAATCATCCCGTGTGCGCTCGAAGTATGGTATAAAAACGGTTTTATGCCGGCAGAATTAATCTCGTGTGCGGAGGCCCAATAAATTTGATTTTTTCAGTCCCCTACAGTTTGGTTTTCGGTCTGGCCATTTCACTGAGGATGCTCTACTGGACTTCTGCTCTATTTTATTTAAGAGTTTAGATGTTGACATTACCAAGGCGTTTGATATGGTTGATCATGTAATTCTACTAGGTAAATTATACAAGGCCGGATTTAGAGGTTTCATTTACAATTGGTTTGAGTCATATCTTAAAGATAGAATACAGCGAGTTAAAGTTGGAAGCAGTATAAGCAGTCCTAAAACGATTAACATGGGAGTGCCCCAAGGTTCTGTATTTGGTCAAATCTTATTCCTAATATATATAAATTCCTTATTTTCGCTTCCATTTTTGGGTAAAACTAAAGCCTTTGCCGATGACCTTGGTATTGCTTATTGTTCAGTCAGTCCTTAAGATTTAATATCTAACATAAATCATGTCGTATCTTTACTAAGATACTGGTTTGTATTTCAGTCTAACCGAACAGGAGTTCCCCGAATCAGAAATTGTTTTTCATTCCCATGATTGTGTTTGTCATAAGCTGTCGAACAACATCTGCAGTTTTCAAAATGATCCATCTTTCAATAGAAACGCAGATTGCAGTCCTAACTGCTTCAAAATTGAAAGCGTTGATAGTTTTAAGTACCTTGGTGTTACTATTGACCAAAATTTGAGCTGGTCCACGCACATTTCTCTTTTGAAAAAATATGTTCTCTCCTCTAGTCGTTGTTTTTTTCGTCTTAGAAAGTACTGCTCTTCTGACACAATGAAAATGGTCTATTATGGCCTATTCTATTCAATATTGCAATATGGACTCTGTAGTTGGGGTGGCGCATATTTTAATAAGTTCCAGCAATTAACAGTTATACAAAAATCTGAAATACGTAAAGTTTGTAGCTCTAGTCGTTTAGCTCACACTATGGACCTGTTTAGGTCGTTGAAAATTCTCCCTTTGCGACATTTATACCATTTCAAAGTTCTTAAGGTCTTTTTTATGAGGGGCGGGTATCTGGAAAGTCCGATTTCCGACTTTCGCTGCTTACGAAGCTATTCGAACTTCGTTGTGAATTTAACTTCGTTTCGCACTACAAGTTACAGAAACTTCTACTCCATTGTTTCAAACTTTTTAATTCCTTACCATTTGAAATTCGGTCCATAAGAAATTTCCGCACGTTTACAAAACTAACGAAAATTTGGCTCTTTGGATTCAACCATGATGAAATCAAAACAATGTTACGCCATATTGCATAGTATTATAATACTAGCTTTTGCCCGCGTTAGTTCCCTCTTTTATATTTCTATATCGCGCAGAAAACCTACCTAAGAAAGTACCTAAGGAGAAGTTAGTATCTCTGAATAATGTGTTTAATCCCCTATCTTTGTTAGTGAAGCGCTAGCATCTCAACACAGATCATGCTATAGCAGATTGAGTCAGTCTATGGGACAAAAAATAATTCTTTGCTGGCAATAATAAATAAACTTTGACTCCCTCTTACCCCTTTAAGGGTAGAATTTCCAAAATCGAAGAAAACATTTTCTTTATTTCTCATAGAGAATATACAAACCTAGTTTGAAGTCTATCGGATGAAAAATTAAAATTTCCAATACAAACTTTGACCCCCTCTTTTACCCCTTTAGGGGTTGAATTTTCAAAATCAGAGAAAGTATTTTTCTTTATTTTCCATAGAGAGTAAACAACCGAGTTTGAAGTCAATCGGATGAAAAATAAAAATCTTCCTATACAAACTTTGACCCCGTTTTACCCCTTTAGGGTTCGAATTTCAAAAATTCTTAGAGCAAATGGTTTAGGCTGGGCGTTGATCATCTGTCAGTCGGAATCTTCATTTTTATATATATAGATAAAAAAGAATTGCTTTTCGCTAAATTTAGCTGATTAGGAAGCTGTAGTAGATACTGTTTGAATTTATACTCTTTTATTTATATTAATTTTTTTTTCCTTTTTGTCACTTGTTAAAGATTGCTTTTTCTTTCTTTCTTAAATTGCCATAATTCCCTAATCTTAACTTTTGTTTAACTTGTGTAACCTTTGTACACCCCACAAATTTAAATATATCTAATGTGACATAATCTCTATTTTTCTCAAATTGGATGTCACTAACTATTCTGTATGTACTAGCTATATTTAAAATTTGCTTTGTATTCTTGTAACTTTTCTTACTTGTACATATTTGAATAAAGAATTAATTGAATTGAATTGAATTAACATTTTTTTACAGGGCTGGCTACCAGGGCCTTCGGCTATATATTTTAAATAGATCTATAATTTATTAATTGATTCTAACGTAGAAAATAAGGAATAAATTAACTTAATATTATGTAGGGAAGGAGAAGAGAGGAGTTGGGATAGTTGGAAGTTGGGAGATAGACTATTTAAAATTTCTTGGATTCCTATATTGACCTGAGTTATTATTTGTAAATTGCCCTGACATTTGTCGGTTATTAGGATTATTTTGATAATTTGGCCTACTATTAGTTGGTCCATTGTTATAGTTATTATTCTTATTAGTTGGAATATAAGCATTATTATTATTGCCAAAATTCGGTCTGTTAACATTCCTGAATTGCTCTTGATTGTTAGTATTCTGCACTCTATAATATCTTTGATTCTCACTACGCTGGTTTATTGGTCTTTGAAAATTATAACTGTTAAAACTTTGTGTTTGTTTTGTTAATAACCCTGATTTCTCTAGTGTATAAAATGCTTCTCTAAGGTTATTAACTGATCTACTTAGAATTAAACTCGCTAAACCATTAAGGAAAGTTTTCAAGATAATTTTTTCGTTGCTGTTATTACAGAATTCTACGGGCTTTACTGTTTCAAATTCGTATTTACAGTTTAATTTGTCTAAAATGTTTTTTAACTTATTATAATATTCACTTACGTTGTAATTCTTTGTTGATAGCGCCTGGTGGTACAGTGAATAGTAACTGTCTCTTACGCCAAAGTTTCGGATGAGTTCTGTTTTTATTTGTTCTCACGTTGGATTTTGTCCTAGTGTTCTTATTGCCTGTAGTGCTGGTCCCTGGATTTTGTTGATTACGTGACGACTTAGAAAGTATCTCTCCAGTTGAGTACCCGCATAGCATGGGATAAATATCTCGACTTCTCGTATGAATGAAGATAGAGAGTAGTCGTTTGAGTTTCCCCCGAACTCCTTGATTTTAGATGATTCCTTGAGAACTTCATCCATTGCTAGATTTATTTGTTGTTCTCCGGCGGGATTTGCGTTTGCCATTTCACTTTTATTATTTTTATGATAAGATCACCTTCAATTCTACTTTGTTTATATTTATTTGAGTTCGTTTTATTAAGCGATTCAAATTCTCTCACTTTGTAACGTCACTTTTATAAATTTTATTTAATTTATTTGTCTTCTTATTTCACTTAAGTGATTCACTGAGAGTGTTCGTATTCTACTGTCTTTAGACCTTAGAAGCCCCGACTGCGCCAATGATATCGAGTTTATAGCTTTTTGCGTTTTTAAAAACAAACAAAAGATTCCGACTTTAATTAAATGTATCTTTATTGATTGGAAGTCGTCTACAAACTAAACTTAACCTTTTCCCTTATTAATCTACTTGCTGCTGACCTTGATACAGGGGCAGTTCATTGCCTGGTATGAAATTCAGCGTGAATAAGTTCTGTGTGTTGAAATTGCAATCGTTGAATTCTGTGAATTTTGTATTCGATGTTCGGCTTTTGGGCAACTTCACATTACAGTTTCCCGGGAATATTACTGTTAAGCATGAAACCGTTTCCTGGAAATAATGCCTGTGGGAATGTTGTGTTGGCGGGTGCTGACTGTGGGATTGTTATGTTGGCGGGTGCTAACTCCGACATAACTCGCGCGCCCATAGTAGTACAAAACGAAAAAATGAGAGGAATAAATTTGTACGACTATGGGCAAGCGCCCGTTCGAGTGGAACATTGGAAGTCATGGGATTGCTGCTTGGCAAAGTCAAAACAATACAATGGGTGGCTTTTGCCAAGCTCCAAAATATTCCTTTATTTTCTATGAATTTGTGCCTTTCAGAGGGCCATTTGTTGTTTCAGGTACGTAGAGCGTTATTTTAGTTGAATGCAATCGCCCATTTGTTACATTATGTAGGTGGCGACGTCAACGAAAAGCGCACCGAGGACAAGCTCTCTAAGGCTACAAGACACTGCAGTCGGCTCGGGCTTCGATCGAGCTGATTCATGGTCTGATGGCCCAAATCGTCAAGGACACGCTTTTTAACAAAATTGGAATGAACAAATGAGTTCAGTCGAATTTTATTCATAAATACAACTTAAACTAAAATATATTACACACGTACTTTCACAAATGGTTTTCCTATTCTATGTGCTATCGGCCCACGTAGTCGTTTTCCGCACAATCGATCACCGTAGGGGATCAGTGGAGGATTTCTGATAACAATTCCACGTCTCTCGGGTTTCCACACTTTCCACATGATGACTTGCCTAATCGAATCAATGTCTGCCTCGAAGAAATCAATTCGCCCCAGTCCGCCAAGAAACTTTTTTTTTGTCAGTCATTCCTGGCTTTAGACGAAAATCCCTTTGTGCAATCATCTGAGTTCTGGAAATCTTCAGCAGTTTCTCTGTAGTAAGATTGTGGATCTAAAAAAACATTTGTCACAATTGGTCGGATCTATTTGGGGACAACCTCACCTGCTCCGGTTGCATCACGCCTGGTGCATCGAAGCAACAGCATGTGGCATAGTCTCGACTCTTTTCGTCTAATGTTAGAATAGGTTGTGTAAGTATATTTCGCGTTAAGTCTTTTACATTGAGGAAGAATTCCTGCGAAAGAAAAAAAGCGTTGAAGCCGCATTTTGGCTTGCACCATATGAAAGCATTGGTTCTACTTTATCTGTCAACGCACGCAAGCGGCAAAGCGCCGTTGTGGTTTGGCCATTAAAGTCCCGGACAATAGATTGTGTGCGAAAAGAGTGGAGAATTGTACCAACAATCTATTACAATTACCCACTTTTCGCCATCATCTGTCACTTTTGTATGGGATTTTTCGTTCCGAAACAGCAGCGTCTAGGCTAAAATACTAATATTGCATGACAACCCTACTTTTTTTTACAACGCGACACTTAGGCCCTAGTTATAGCTATCATTGAAATGCATCATTGAAAATTTTGTTTTCCAATTTTAAGATGATTAATCAAACAATATTGGCTTTAGTTGGTATCAAAATAAAGGTAATCAATTGTGGAATTTTTTTACGAAATAAATTACTGAATTCTGACTAACAGCCCTATTGCGAAGATCAGCTATCAATTGATAGTTGATACTTATCAATCAATTTTTCGAAATGGTATTGCGACGATCAATTGTCAATGAAGTGTTGACCGATTGTGAACGTGCATCAATTAGCGATAGTCGGTTGACAAAACGGTATTGTGAAAGTCAATCGCGAACAATTTTATTGGTAGCTGTCAATTTTTTAATCAATCGGAATTTCGGTGTTGATAAGGACGAATGCTTAAGAGAAATGGAAGAATTTTTAAAATTGTTGAAGATCAATATTTTTAATTGTTATTTTTTAAGGGGTAAAATAGTTTGCAATAAAAGGCCACTTAATAGATTGGGTGAAGATTTATTTCCAAAACTGGTGCGCAGGCGAAGTGGGAACAATTTGCAATAGAGCTAAATATATTAGGACCACCTGAACAAGATTGACAGAAATAGCAAAGGGTACATTGTACAATATTTCCAATAACTTTATGATCAATTTAAATATCTGCATTTGTATAGGTGTGGATCGACCTAAACTGCAAGACAAAAAAGAAAAAGGTTGAAAATAAAGTCGAAATATCTGCGACTGGTGGTGGCCCAAACCGATGTCACCAGTTTAATGATATGGGAAAGAGGCTGTGATTCGTATCCTTCAATTGAATACATGCGTGCACTAAGACTATAAAAGCCTTTTCTATTATAATAAAGGTGGTAAACTTTTTTGTTGGGACCAACGATTTTAATGTGTTTCCCATCCAAGCATCCTATTAGATTTGGAATTACACTTTTCTAAAAAAAGGAGCTCAGAATTATCCAAATTTCATTCCTTGGAAATTAAATTAGTTACCTTTGGTTTTCCAGTTCCAAAGGATTAGATGCGTCTCACAAACTCCTCCGTATAGCAGCCAATTCCGCATAATTTGCCTCGCCTTCGTCATCATCAAAAAATAATTCCACTTATGACATGTTTTTCAATAAATTGCACAATCGCAGATTTGTAACACTCGTAATTATGACGTATATTGTTTAAATAATTTGTTTGAAAGTCGTAACAATCACTCTTCAAATCAAATATATTTTAGAACTGTCAAAATTGAGTTTTCATTCACAATAACTTTATTTTTTGCGTTATGTTCACAATATCTTATATTTTTATTAATTATATTTCGCAATACCAATATCAATTGCAATTGATAAATTGTGTCAACCGTCAACCGATTGATAGTTGATCTTCGGAATAGGGCTATAAAACTCTTCTTTAAATTCAATTTGTAGAGCCTCTTCTCTTTCGTGTGGTACTTTTAGTATTTTATTCACTTAAAGAGTAGTGCTTGATCACTCTGCTAAGAATGAACTAAAAATGAATTTTGACTCTGCTTTTATACTAAATTATTGGAAGCTTTTATCAAATTAAATAAAACTTTAAACAGCTGCCATAAGCTTTTCATATACAGGCAAAAAGCTTTATTAGATCATAAAGCTTATGCGGCTGGTTTAAGCTTTTTACATCGAAAGCTTTAGCGGGAGCTTTTAGGATCTAAATTTTAAATAGGGTGTCATACCCGAGTTTGGCAAAGTAATTCAAATATTTCAAGTTTAGAAATTTATTTTAGTGAAAAGTTAAAGTAAGTAAAGTAAGTTAAAAGTAAGTACAAAAAAATGATATAAAAAAGGTAAAAATAATTAAAAATAATGACTGCTACAGTCTCCCCCTTTGGCATCGAAGTCGTCACGATGAGGTGTCAAACTATGGTGTCTTCTTTGGTCGACGTCTTGTTCTCATTGTAGTCAGCGGCTTCATATCTGTTTTGCCTTGGTAGAGGGTGATGTCAGACGAATGGTATGTTCCTAGAGGAACATTTGGCTGATCTTCTCTGGCTATTTCGTAACTATTGGATCCTTTTTTCTTTATAATTATGTACGGACCATCTCGTTTAGGGACGAATTTTGAAGTAATGCCTTTGGCAGCATTGCTAAGGATATGAGTAGTAACCATAACTTTGTTACCCACATCTAAAATGGGTTGTCGCCTTCTGCGTTTGTCCACATACTGTTTGTTTCTGTCTTGTTGTTTTGCTTCAGCTTCTTTTGCGTTCTTCAAAGTCTTTGCAATAGTTTTAAGGTATGGTGTGATTTGAGGAATGAAGTTTTCGGAGTTGATTATTGCTCTCAAATCATGTTTGACATCATCTAGGGTGCGAAGATTGCGACCAAATGTCAGGAAAGCTGCTGAGTAACTCGTACTTTGACATGCTGCAGTATTCATAGCAAATCTGATGGCGGCGAGACCCTCTGACCACAAGGTGTGCTGGTTCTTCACAAAAATTGAAATCTGCGTCTTGAGGTCTCTGTTTTTCCTTTCTACGGGGTTTGCTTCGGGATGGTAGACCGGCATGTAGGTTTGTTGAATATCAAAGCAGAATGTGAGTTTTTGCATGACAGCGGATATAAACTGAACTCCATTGTCGCTTATCAGACGTCTAGGTATCCCATATCGAAGAAACACTTCCTCTGTCAGCACTTTGGCACATGCTTCAGCTGTAGCTTCCTTTAGTTTAAAAAGTTCAATCCATCGACTAGCTAGATCTTCCACTATAAAGATCCATTGGTATCCATCAGGGGTGATTGGTAATGGTCCAAACAGATCTATGGCGATGATTTCGAAACGTTGTCCGCTAGGAACAGTCTGAAGCAATCCGGAGGGTTTGAAGTTGCTGATTTTGTATCGCTGGCAATCGATACAGTTTTTTAGATACTTAGCTATATCTGCTCTCATGCCAGGCCAGAAATATCGGCTGGCGATTCTTGCCGTTGTACGCTCGACTCCATAATGACCTGCAGTTGGTTCATCGTGATACGATCTTAAGATGGATCGGCGTTCTTTTTCGGGTATAACAAGCTGGGCATCATCGTTTTCAAATTCACTGTCATTATAGCAGTATAACACACCGTCGTTCATAACGTAACCTCGTTTCGTCCATCGGATAAAATCTTCATCTGAATTTTCAAGTGAATCGATGATTAACTTAAGGGCTGGATCTTCAAGCTGACCCTCTAGCAATTCTTTGTATCCCATTCGTGGCAAATCGATTTGAAACGAGCAAATTTCACAGTTTTCAGCATGTTCTTCATTGCACGGTGGTCTTGAAAGTGTATCCGCAATGACATTGGTTCGACCAGGTTTATACTCAACAAGTAGGTTAAATGGCTGAAGTTGTAAAGCCCATCTCGCCAGTCGTCCTGTTGGAGATTTGAGTGTCATAAGCCACCGTAGGGGTTGATGGTCTGTGATGATAGTTACTGGTGCTCCTTCGATGTATCCTCTAAATTTTTGTGTTGCCCACACAATTGCTAAGGCTTCCCGCTCAGTTGTTGAATAATTTCTCTCCGCCTGATTTAATAACCTGCTGGCATATTCTATCGGGTGTTCCTCTTTACCCTCCCCCTGGAGTAAAACTGCCCCAAGAGCGTAATTGCTAGCGTCAGTTTTAAGTACAAAAGGCTTATTTGGTTCGGCTTGCTTAAGTACTGGTGCGGTGGTTAGGAGATCTTTCAAAATATTAAACGATTTTTGGTGTTCTTCTGTCCAGGACCACGGTGTTTTCTTTTTCGTGAGATGGCTCAAAGGTTTTGAAATGTCAGCAAAATTGGGCATGAATCTTCGGTACCATGAGCATGTCTGAAGAAAAGATAATACCTGTTTCACATTTTTGGGCTCCGGGCGGTTTTTGATTGCTGCAGTCTTCTCTGGATCCACACAAATTCCGTCAGCATTCAGATAGTGTCCTAAGTATTTAACTTCGGAACAGCAAAATCGGCATTTTTCTTTGTTTACTCGTAGTTCAAATATTTTGAGTCTTTTGAAAACTTTACGAAGATCTTCCAGATGTTGGTAAAAGGTTGAAGAGCAGATGATTATGTCGTCCAAATAAGCCACGATAATAGTATCTCCAAGTCCAATACGAAATTTGTCAATGAGTCTCTGGAAGGTGGCTGGGGCATTCCGTAGTCCAAATGGCATACGTTTAAAACTATACATACCGAAGGGAGTGACAAATGCTGTTTTGGATTGGTCTTCCTCACGTACTCCGATTTGCCAATATCCGGAGTGAAGATCCAATGTTGATTTAAATTTGGTACTTTTGGCTTCGTGCAACTCGATCGGTTTGTAGCCGTTTGTGTTGAAGCTGAGATGAAGGTAAATGTGAACAAATCTGAAGTGATGGTCGTCTCCAGAACGCCTGTTCTGTTCAATGCACTCTGCATGTTAGTGGAGTCCCATTGAAACAGGTGGAGAAGTTTAAGTATCTCGGGGTCTTATTCACGAGTGATGGAAGGAGCAATGCCGAGCTTTCCTGTAGGATTGGTCAGGCTGGATCGATTTTGAGACAGCTTGGTCATTCTGTTATCAGGAGGACTGAACTTGGTGTCAGAGCTAAGTTGTCAGTCTTTAATTCGGTGTTTGTTCCAACTCTTACCTATGGTAATGAGGTTTGGGTAATGACCGAAAGAATAAGATCGCGAATACAAGCTGCCGAAATGAGATTTCTCCGTTGTATTGCTGGTGTGACCCGCAGAGATCGCATTAGAAATACTAGAATACGTGAGGAACTCAATGTCGAGCAGCTACTTCTCCGGACGGAGCGATCCATGCTTCGGTGGTTTGGTCATGTTAAACGCATGTCCCCGACCAGGATTCCACGACGTGCTATGGAATCCGTACCATCGGGCAGGCGTCCCCTAGGTAGACCCAGGATGAGATGGTTAGATCAAATTCATAATCTCTCCTCTACCCGTATGGGGATTGCCCTTGATGATTTAGAGTCGATGGCGGAGGATCGAGAGCTATGGAGGGTCCACTTGAGCAACATACACCCGCGACCCACTTAATGGACAAGCGGACCATTGAAAATGAATGAATGAATGAATGAATGGCTTCGTGCAATAAGTCATCAATCCTTGGTAGTGGATATCTATCCGGTATAGTCACGGAGTTTAATTGACGGTAGTCAATACAAACTCGTACTCCTCCGCTTTTCTTGGGGATCATTACAACGGGTGCAGCCCATGGAGATTCGCATTCTTCTATTATCTCATTCTTCAACATCTCTTTTATTTCTTCTTTAAGTTGTATCCTTTTAGGTGGAGACAGTCGGTATGGGGGCAAGAAGATTGGTTCACTATCGCCAGTGTCAATATGGTGAGATGCGTATGAAGTGACTTTTCCAGGTGGTCCAAATATTGTCATATTTTCCTTTAGGAGCTCTTCTAGTTCTTTTTTCTCATTTGGGTGTAGTTGACATCCATCAGAGTCCTTCAAAAACTGGACGTCAATAGAATACAACGGCAGAAAATTAGCTTTTATGTATTCATCCTCATCAATCTTCTTGCAAGCACTGAAAAGATTTTGAATTTTGTTACGTTCCGGTGTATGTTCACTTAGGGGTAGCGCATCTTTGAAAATGGCTTGGATTGAATGAGGAGAGTAATCGTTTTGAGAGTTTTCGAATATTTTAACAGTCGGTCCATAGAACTCAGTATCAGAATGTTGTGGAGTACATGGAATGGGGCTGATTTTTTCACGTTGTTGTAGCCAATTGGAGAAGTTTGATACACCTTGCAAGATATCTGGTGAAGTGTCGATACGTCTCTTCTTAGCAATTGATTGTGGCGAAACTTCAGCTGCGATTTTTTCGGAGGCCAACTGTATAAGATTTAAGTTTATGCTCAGGGGATACTTGAAGTCAAACTTAGTTTTCGGGTCGTCCTCAAAAAACCAGTATTTTTGACCCATGTTCAGAACGATTCCGGCCTGCTGCATGAAGTCCGTGCCAATCAAAGTTTTGTTTTTTGGTAGCATTTGGAAGCGAGATGAAACGGATTTTCTTTCGCCTACCACCAATCTCTATATCGCAGATTGTGGATAATACCATTTGCTCTGTCGTTGTGCCATCAGCCAAGGTAACGTCAGCTTTTACTTTCTGCATCACACATCTTTTGTTGGTCAGTAAACTTTTTAGGTTGGCACTCGCTACGCTGGTACGTGCTGCTGAATCGAGATAAGCTTCACCAGTAAGGTCAAACAACTTAACATGAGTGATGGGGGCGTCTCTTCCGATTATTGTCGTGGATATTAGATTGAAATCCAGATATTGCGGGCTCTCTTTTTTTACATTAGAGCATGTTGCACAATTTGCTCTGACAACGCCTGGAGCTCCACATCCATAGCATGCAAATGTGTTTCTTGTATTTTGGATGCCAGTATTTACCTGTTGGCCCTTCTTTTTAAAACACTGTTCCGTTGTGTGTCCTCTTCTTCGGCAAAAGGTGCAGCGTTTCTCAGATTTGTCTGCTTTCATCTCTAAAGCAATAACAGCTGGTTTCTTGCTTTCAGCAACCACTAGTTCGGCTTCCCTTCCTGACTCCAATAGCTTTTTAAATGAATCTACGTTCTCTCGTAATACACGTTCACGGATCTTCTGATGTAACAAACCATACACCATATTCAGCTGCATTTCTTCTTGAACCGCAGTTTTCAATTGGGAAAATAGCACTCTTTTTCTGCATATGAAGCTGTCGATAGGTTCATTGGGCTGCTGTTTGGACTCCATTATCTCCATGTAAATCCGCCAGTCGGGTTTAGGGGGTGAAAAGACGGATCGAATTAACTGGATAGCGTCATCAAATTTAGCTATACCCTCCTTTTCGCCAATCCACCATGAAGCAGCATAACCCTCCAATAGCAACGGCATTCCATCAATTGCATCGGCATTGCTTATATTTTCAATTTTTTTGAATGTGCTGATGGCTGCGACAAACTCCTCAACTTTAGCGGCATCTCTCTCCCCGCGGAATCGGGCCGTGCAGGTGGTAAATGAGCCAGTTCGGACATTTCTTGTTGATAGCACTGTCAACATCTGACTAAATTGCTCCGGTGAAAATGTAGCCATATTCGTTTTTTGTAGTTGCGCAATTCTTTCACTTCTTCTTATGTTGTCTGTCATAAACAAGGCCACTAGCTGGGTGCCAATTGTAGAGCCTCTTCTCTTTCGTGTGGTACTTTTAGTATTTTATTCACTTATAGAGTAGTGCTTGATCACTCTGCTAAGAATGAACTAAAAATGAATTTCGACTCTGCTTTTATACTAAATTATTGGAAGCTTTTATCAAATTAAATAAAACTTTAAACAGCTGCCATAAGCTTTTCATATACAGGCAAAAGGCTTTATTAGATCATAAAGCTTATGCGGCTGTTTTAAGCTTTTTACATCGAAAGCTTTAGCGAGAGCTTTTAGGATCTAAATTTTAAATAGGGTGTCATACCCGAGTTTGGCAAAGTAATTCAAATATTTCAAGTTTAGAAATTTATTTTAGTGAAAAGTTAAAGTAAGTAAAGTAAGTTAAAAGTAAGTACAAAAAAATGATATAAAAAAGGTAAAAATTTTTAAAAATAATGACTTCTACAAATTTTATTATTTCACTGATCGAAATCGATTTCAATGAACAGCTGATCCTCGTTTCTCCAATTTGGAACCCAATCGTTTCACTGATGTGTTCGATTCTCTTTCTATTCTCACCTGTCAGTTTTGCTTTCAATGATCAACTCTAACCTTAAAACCTAGACTCGTTTGTTGAAAAGTCACTGACAGGTTCTTTCACTGACAGGAATTTTTCAATGATTGCTATAACCGACTTGTCAAAAAAATGAAACCTCCATTCCACTGATTTGTTCCAATGATTCATTTCAATGATAGCTATAACTAGGGCCTTAAAATAATTTTTTGCATATACTACGTTTACATTGAAATTGAAAGATCGAATTCAAACCGAATCGAAAGTCAATCACTTTTTTCGTTCTCACCGGATTGAAAAATTGAATTGAAGTAGGATTGAGTTATACGTAATACGTGTATTGTATAGTTGCGTTAGTAGTTAGCGGCGCCTTTGTTTGGTTACATTTGAAAATATTCGGAGCAATATTCTTGTCGCCATTAATTTTTTTTTCACTCCGCACAAGTCTAAATCCACCAGCCAAAACAAATCACAAGCAAATACCTAAACAGAACGAAAAAACACACACACACACACTCTCACATGATAAACTCGATCCTTCAATCTACGTTTACATGAAAATTTTCAATCCAAATCACAGAAAATTTTGTGATCGGATTGAGTGAATTCTGTATCGATCCGATCAGTGTTTACATGGGATTCAATTCGAATCGAATTCGGATCGAATCGCTCATGTAATTGGGGTAATATATAACTACGCCACCGTATGACCAGATTCACTCTCACAACTATACGGAGGAATGTATCCTTCTAGCTTGACATCATTTAATTTACTAAACACTACATGTGTTTTTATTACATTACTACCTCGATAATGTGAACCTCTCAAATGTGAATTATCCAAAAATGTGAACTGCAAAAAATTAGCATTGCATACTCTAAAATGTGAACTCAAAACCAGTTCTAGATACTCGATAATGTGAACCTCGAAATTGTGAATTATCCAAAAATATGAACTGGGAAACCGGAAAAAGTTAGCATTACATACCTACTCTAAAATGTGAACTCAAAACCAATTCCTGATACTCGAATATGTGAACTTTGATTTTATAATTATTTAAAATAGGGGTACTTTTGGTTGAACTGTATGTCCTTCTGAAAAACCATTCATTGGTGTCCTTCTACATACGTATAAAGTTTTGTGTCTTTTCTTTTTGTTTGGCGAGACGTCGAGTGCGCGCTGAAACCTCAGTTTCTTTTTTCTCTTTGTTTGTGAATACAGCACGTGCCATATATTTGTGTGTCTTTTCCATTCCAAAAAAGCATGAAATGCAACGAATTTATTCGTATCCAGAAATGTGAACCCCTCGAAAATGTGAACTGCTTTCTTAGCCCAAAAAAACAGCGATTGGCAAGAGTTATTCATCGCTTAATCTCAGCGCTGGTGTCATTGTCTGAGTTCATAGCGGAGCCTAGGTAGACAAAGTCCTTTACCACCTCAAAGTTATATCTGTCTATATAGTGACATTCTGTCCAAGACGTCGGTGTTGGGTGTCCTTTCTTGATGACAGCATATACTTTGTCTTGCTCGTCACTATAAATGCTGTCATAGGCGGCCTTAAAATCGATGAAAAGATGGTGAGTATCGATTTGCACTTCCTGGGTTTTTTCCAAGATCTGCCGCAGTGTGAATATTTGGTCGATGGTAGACTTTCCTGGCCTGAAGCCACACTGATAGGGACCAATCAGGTTGTTGATGAAAGGCTTCAGGCGTTCACACAATACGGCACATAAGATCTTGTATGCGATGTTAAGAAGACTAATACGTCTGTAGTTGACGCAGTTCAAAGGGTCTCCTTTCTTGAGGATCGGGCAAACAATGCTGAGGTTCCATTCATCGGGCATACTTTCCCCCAACCATATTTTACAGATGAGTTGAGCTCTAGTCCTTCTTTACAGCGCCGCTTTGTATGCCTCTTGTTTCGCTGCATGTGCTTGCCGGCACTCGTCGTCGAACCAGGGGTTTTCTTTGTGGTGGTCGAGTGAAACCAAGCACATCAGAGACGGCGTCTCTGATGGCTTTTTGGCAATGTTGCCACTGGTCTTCAATGCTTGATGCTGGCTGTATAGAACCTCTTGAGAGATTGAGAGAGACTCGATCGGAGAAGGATCTGGTGATCTCTTGCGATTTTAACCGTCCGACTTCAAACTTCCTCACAGTATTTACTTGTCTTGGCGGTGTTCGGGATATCCGAAGGCGTACCTTGGCTACAACAAGGTAGTGGTCCGAGTCAATGTTGGCCCCTCGGAACGTTCGGACATCCATAATACTGGAGGAGTGCCTTGCGTCGATCGCAATGTGGTCAATCTGGTTGACGGTTGATTGATCGAGAGATCTGCAATTGCATTTATGAATATCGAGATGCGGGAACCGCGTACTTGCTATGACAACATTTCGCCCCGCCGCGAAGTCGATCAGCCTAAATCCGTTATCGGAGGTGGTGTCGTGTAGGCTGTACCTTCCGACAGTACTACCAAAGATGCCCTCTCTTCCTATCTTTGCATTAAAATCACCTATGACGATTTTAATGTCATAGTTAGGGCATTGCTCGTACGTCTTGTCTAAGAGCTCGTAGAACCTTTCTTTGGTGTCGTCGTCTTTCTCCTCCGTGGGAGCATGGGCACATATTAGGCTAATGTTGGCGAATATAGCCTTGATGCGTATTGTCGTGAGCCGCTCGTTCACACACTTGAAACTTAAGACTTCTTGCCTAAGTCTACCTCCGACGACGAGTCCACATCCAAATAAGCGTTGTTTTTGTTGCCGATAGCAGTCTCCATAATATATGTCGCAGTTCTTAATCCTCTTTTTGCCCGGATGGGATGCATCGCAATTCTTGGATGGCGGTTAAGTCTGCTTTATAGCAGTCCAAGGCCTCCGCTAGCTGTTCGGTTGCACGCGGTCTGTTAAGGGACTTAACATTCCACGTTCAGATCCGAAATTCGTTGTCATTAATTCGTTTGCCAGGTTCGTCAACAGTAAAATCATCCGTATCCGAGGCTTGTTGTAGTTTCGGAACTGGGTTGGTTTTCCGCAGTCGGGACCAAAGGGGCCGAATTCCTGCGGTGTCAGTAACCCACTTCGGGGATGTGAGAGCTGCCGTTGGCCCATAAAGGGTTCATCCGCCACCATCTCTGTTTTAGTACCAGGACTAGTCCTGAAAAATTTTCACTGACCTCAGCTCCAAATATGTCGGAGTAGTTCATGTAAGGTAACTGTCATCTTGACTGTTGACGACACCATTGATTCAGTCTAATGAATTCATCCGCTGTACGTCCTCTTTCTGAGGAGCTCATGTAAGACTTCTGAGACTCAGAGCATTATAGTGTTGCTATTTTCTTCGTATTCAACACTCGCGCTTATAAGTTCAGCAAGTCACGCCCGGATGGGCAGATCAGTACCCGGTGGTTACCACTAGGAGGTAAAATAAGCACAATTGATGTGTACAAAAAGTTACAACAGCTGGGCACCACCAGGTTGATGCGATTCAGCGCCTGCCCGAATCATACACACCCAGCCACCATCACTCGCCATATGATCGGTGTTTATATCAATTTTTAAACTTGTCTTGGCACTATAACAATTAACACATTTATTTTCCACACTTTAACAATTCTTTCCAGCACATTTAACACAAGCTTTTTCTTTGGTACAATTTCTGGCTGTATGATTATAGCGACAGCAGTTGAAACATCTAAGTACACTTGTATGTTTGTACACTCGGCATCTGTCCCACCCAATATTAACTTTAGTACTCTCCATTACTTTTGCATAGGCAACACTGTCCAGCTCAGCTCTGAACAGGGGGTTTAGCACGTATCTTGATACAATCGAGTTCAGTCGATACAATCGAGCTCTGGATTATCCTCGATTGAGACAAATTAGGTGCTGCCAGAGCTCGATTGTATCGACTGAACTCGATTGTATCAAGTTACGTGCTAGACACCCAGAGCTCGAGCATTATGAGGGCGCTCTGAACCGAGCGTGTTCGGAGCGCTCTGATTTGTTTATGAAACACACTTGAGCACATAGCTGCCATATGGTTGTTTATTAATTCTTATTTATTAAATTTGGTTTACCTTCTGTGCCAGAACATCAACTCTCGTCCACTACTTCAACTATTTTGTTTATTGTTTTTTTTTTTTTTTTTTTTGTTTCCTGTCTAATGTGACTGTAAAGTGCGTAATCACCGTTTTACTCAGAGTGCTCAGTCAATTTATTCTGAGCTCGTAGAGCGCGCTCTGAACGTAGTCTGAACATTCTCTGAGCGAAAAAAGAAACACAAAATCTGAGATATGATGTCTCTGAGCTAAAGAAGAAACACGAACTTTTTATTTTACAATTCACGCTCCCTCAAACAATTTCTCCTTCATACCGATTATCAGCACTCGTGGTTTTATTCGCATCGGGATTTTTACATTATTATTGTAATTGATTATTCAGTAGAACATCGCAAAGGTGATCGAATGTTGCAAGTTGATTCTCTGAGTAGATCTTTTAATATCTTGCATGTAGACGACGAATCCTTTGAATTGATTCTAGCAGCTGCAGAAAGACACGACGCTAAGATTACTTCAATTGCTGCAGAGATGAGCAAGTCTGAAAGTCCTCGCTATGAAATGGTTGATGGATTGATATATAGGAAAATTAAAGAAAATATTACTTTTTATGTACCATCACACGTGGAGGAGCAGGTTATCAGAACCCATCATGAAGCGCTTTGTCATTTAGGGGTCGATAAATGTTTTGAGCACCTTTCTGGAATTTACTGGTTTCCCAAAATGAAGGTCAAGATCAGAATATTTATTAAGGGGTGTTTGAGGTAACGGCTAGCCTATCCTCAGTAAATCCCACCCACAGGAGCCAGTGGTAAACACTCAAAACTGGATATGAATGGAACTGTCTACTCCAGGTGGTAATGGCAATAGCCATAATCCATCCGTAGTCTTCTCGACTACGGCCGGGGCACGGATTCTGGAGGCCCCAACATTCATACCCGAACCCACATGCGACTCATGCAGCTCTATGTCCGATTCACTCGGCAGACTGAGCATGAGACAAGCTGTGGCTCACTGCACTGCTACTGACGGTCAGACACGGGATACCTTCATGGTTGAACGAGCTCCTGATGAGGCGGTTCTTGAGCTGCGCCTGTCTAAGGGACAGCGGAAGAGGAAAAGAAAGAAGCTGATGGACCTGCGGCGCAAAGATGCTCTATCTGCTAAATTCGCTAGCACTTCTTTCAGCTCTTCGGCGGTGCCTTTGAAAAGGAACAGGTCGGTGGAGGTCTCAACAACTGAAACTAACCAACCCTTTGGATCGGGCACTGCCTCCTCTTCTGCTAACCCGAAAAGCAAGAAGAAGCGACCCAAGCTCGAAAAGAGAATAAACCCCACTCAAGTCTGTGAGTCTGTTCGTGCACGGTCTCCAAATGAAGCCGGTGCTACTACCAGCAATGGAAGTAGTACTGGCGGACGGAAACCGGACGTCGCGATCTCACCTACAGGCGAGAGCTCCCCAGGCTCTCCAATCGTTGGAGCTGCCCGTGCACTGGAATGAATGATGCAGGTGCTGAAATCAATTCAGGTTTCAGTACCAGCGGACAGAACTTTGTCGTCGCGGATGGCTCTGACGGTCAGAGAGATAGTTTTGAACGCAGAACAGCTGAGGTGCGAGATCAGAGGCCGTCTTATAAGGATGCCGCTGTCTCCTCTTTGGCAGTTCGTACACCAGAGTTTACATCCATTTTGTTTACTCAGATCAATCTACAGCACTGCAAGGCTGCTACCGCTCTTCTAAGTAGGAGACTTGCTGTCAGTAGGACAAAAAACCGCATAACATCCATCCAGGAACCATGGGTGTGGAAAAATCGCATATGCGGCCTTGGTGAATTGAGCGGTTCTCACCACGTTCTTTACGATAAACTGTCCGAGAGACCTAGGACATGTCTTGTTGTATCGAAATCCCTCACGGCAGTTAAAATCGAACGGTTTTGTGGCCAAGATTTGGGTGCTGCAAATATCACTTACCATGCAAACGGCAATTGGGAAACCTTTGTCGTTGCATCGGCTTACTTTCCCTATGACTCTCTAACTCCTCCACCACCAAAGGCAGTTGTTGAGCTCATAGAGTACTGCGAGTCCAAAAAGATTGGTCTTATCCTATGTTGCGACGCTAATGCCCAAAACACTGTTTGGGGCACCCAAAACACTGTTTGGGGCAGCAGCAAATGTAATATACGTGGAGATCGTCTTCTGGACTTCATCCTCTCGTCTGACATCACCATCAACAATGTGGGTTGTTGACCTACTTTTGTTACAGCCAGAAGACAGCAAGTAATTGATATTACTCTGTCCAACAGGCATTCCAAGTCTATCAATAATTGGAGGGTATCGCCAGATAGCACTCTGTCAGATCACCGATACATCGAATTTCAAATCTACTGTGAAGTTTCGCCTTCGCAAGAGAGGAGAAATCCGAGAAAAACGAACTGGGCACGGTTTAGGGAGGAACTTGGCAACTCTGTTAAAGTTCCACTTAAATTAAGATCAATACAAAGGGTAGAGAGGTCTGCTCAGGAGCTGAACAGCGTCCTTATCCGTTGTTTTGAACAAGCGTGTCCGGTTACAAAAAACTCCTGTAGAAAACCGGTACCTTGGTGGAACACCGAACTACAGTGTATTCGTAGAGAAACCAGGAAGCTTCTAAATCGGCCTTTAAAAACCAACTTGGAGGAAGACTGGAATCTCTATCGATCGAAACAAAAAGAATGTAAGAGACTAATTCGAAAATTGAAAAATGACTCTTATAGGAAATTTTGTGAGGAGGTCGAATCACTAAGTGCAACCAGTAGGCTTGTTAAAGTCCTCAAAAGGGACGGACCAAGTAAACTGGAATCGCTCAAAAAATCTGATGGCACCTACACTGAGACAAAGGCGGAGACTTTTAGTCTTCTGCTGGAGACTCACTTCCCGGGAAATCAGGTCACTACGCGTTCTTCAGTGGTACCGGCAACGGTGGCCACTACGGAACTGACAAACTCCACGCGGCGTGCTGGTATATTGCATCCAGAGTGGTGACGGATGACGCTATCAAATATGCAATTGCATCGTTTGACAGTTTCAAGTCACCTGGTCCGGATGGAATTTACCCGGCTATGCTTAAACAAGGTTTTAGTCAGCTGATGCCGACGTTGAAAAGAATTTTCACCGCTAGCTTGGCCTTGGCATACATACCTTCCCTTTGGCGTATGGTTAAAGTCGTGTTCATACCAAAAATCGGTAAGACTGACTATACTCTCGCCAAATGTTTCAGACCTATAAGTCTATCTTCCTTCCTGCTGAAAAGCTTGGAGAGACTGGTTGAGCTGCACATGCGCAATGTTGCTCTTCGATTGCATCCTCTTTCTGAGATGCAACATGCTTATCAGCGCGGAAAATCCTGTGAGACTGCGCTTCAGAACCTCGTTGGTAGGATCGAAAGTGCTCTTGATCGGAAGGAGTACGCGTTGGGTATTTTCGTCGATATTGAGGGTGCTTTTGATAATGCGACCTTTGATGTGCAATGCAGCCAGACATCACGGTATAGATGAAACATTGGTGTTGTGGATTAAAGCAATGCTAATGCACAGGACGTTGATTGCCGAGGCTGATTGTGGCAAATGCGTCATGACAGGGGTAAACAGGGGCTGCCCTCAAGGTGGTGTTTTGTCTCCCCTTTTATGGTGCATGGTAGTAGACTCTCTGCTGACGACTCTCAATCTTCCTGGAACCTATACACAAGCCTACGCGGACGATGTCGCCGTTCTGTCTGTCGGTTCAGACCTTGGGACTGTCTGCTCTCTGGCGCAGAGATCCTTGGGTCTGATCGATGATTGGTTCACAATGAATGGGCTTTCAGTGAATCCTCTTAAAACTACGGTTGTTCTCTTCACGAGAAGGAGGAATATCACTGGTCTGTCTCAACTTGTGCTAAAAGGAGTCACTATTCCGATCTCTGATGAAGTCAAATATCTGGGAGTAATCCTCGATAGAAAACTTCTTTGGTCCAAGCATGTTGAATCAAAAACCGATAAAGCGCTGTCGACTTTCTGGCAGTGCAAAGGCGCTTTTGGGAAGACATGGGGCTTATCTCCTAAAAGGGTCCTATGGATCTATACGGCAATGGTAAGACCACTTCTCTCATATGCATCGGTTGTGTGGTGGAACAGGCTTTCGCGGAAACGTGTTATGGCCTCTTTCGCCAAACTGCAAAGAACGGTTTGCCTTGGCTGCACAGGGGCCTTCCCCAGCACTCCGGGCTCCGCTCTAGATGCTTTGATGAACCTCCCCCCCCTTGATATTATTATCATGGGGTGTACGCTGAAAACCATCTCTCGGTTAAAGAGAGGTGGCTTTTGGTACCACGCGCATTGGAATTTTGAAGAACTTGTGCGAGAATTATCCTTTGACCCCTGTCTTATGGATATGCCGTCTGACGCAATGACACCAGAAATCCTACTGCGACAAAACTACCACGTCAACTTTCCTCAGGCAACAGAATGGCTTCGGCCAGACTCGGAGCCAGGGAAGGAATGCCATCGTGTATTCACGGATGGCTCTAAAACCGGACAGGGGTCTGGTTCTGGAGTCTTCGTGGAAAGCGAGAACATTAGACTACACTACCCCTTGGGTAACCATGCGACTGTCTTCCAGGCGGAGATTTTCGCTATCCTTATGGCTATGCGCTATATTGTGACAAACAGGTGGAGGGCTAGAAGCATATGCGTTTGCAGTGATAGCCAAGCTGCATTAAAAGCGCTGCTCAACCCTCTTACCTCGTCCAAGTTAGTGCTCGAACTCAAGCTTTCTCTGAACTTGGTCGGTAGGCTAAACACGGTCAAACTTGTTTGGGTTCCAGGTCACACTGGTATCCAGGGAAACGAGATCGCTGACGAGCTGGCCAAGTTGGGTTCAGAAGAAGATTTCTTAGGACCTGAACCTGCGTTGGGTTTGCCTGCATCTGTGGTTAGGTCATCCATTGAAACTTGGGTTTCTCGTGAACACGAGCGTCGTTGGCGTGACTGTGCTGGGTGTAGACAGACCAAACGACTGCGTCCGGACATCTGCAAGAGGTCCTCGTCTTTCCTTCTGTCTCTCAGGAGAATCGACTGCAGACTTCTTGTGGGCGTCCTTTCGGGCCACCAAGCTTTTGCCAAACACTTAAATGTGTTGGGCTTGAGCAACACCACCATCTGTCCTGCTTGTGGAGAGGATGACGATACAGCGGAGCACTTCCTCTGTAGTTGTCCTGCCTTTGCTCGCATCAGGTGGCGGATCTTTGGGGCTGACGTGGTGAGTGCCGAACATCTAAGCTCTTCATAACTGAAGCTCCTTCTCATCTTTCTTCGAAAGACGGGAAAACTAAGTACAGCAATGTAAGGTGTCTGTTTGGCAGTACAATGGACCAGTAGTTGTGTCTGAGTGCTCCATCGGATAGTAACAACCTCCGACAAAGAAGAAGAAGAGAAGAAGGGGTGTCTAAAGTGCATTTATTTCTCTCCCGAATCAGGAAAGATAGAAGGAATTCTACCTCCCATTCCGAAAGGAAATCTACCATTCTACACCCTTCATTTTACCAAGTTTACGAAGTTTACAAGCGTTCCATATTTCCGCATGCCCCAAGGGTTTTTACATAAACCAATCGACCGATGAAATCTTCAATCCAAAACCAGACAATCCAAGTCACTTGTGCCATTCTTTCATAGATTTATTGTCACAAATCTCGCCCTCGTTTAAGCGGGCATTCTCCCAAATGCAAAAGAAGCGTACTTCTGTTGGATCTGGGGTGTACTTCCGTTTCAATGAAGAGCTGCAAACACTGATTGATGGCGATGACAAAGTCGATGGTGACGATTTCGATTGCGGGGTATGCGGGGAGTTCGAGGCTACTGTAGGAGGACGACCCCTTGGGCGTTTTACGACATTGCAGAGCTATTACGCGAGGGATGCTTCTGCAATAGTGAGGGACTTTAACCCGATCTAAAAAAAAACTCCCAAGGGGACTGACTTTCGTCATCCCGAATTGATTGCACCTAGTCGTTCGACTAATCGGCAATTTATTTTTGATTCATTTTAAAAAAATTTAGAGGATTAATCCGACTTTTGCCGAATTTCTATACTTTTTTAGTTGAAAGTATTACCTACTTTCTTGGTCTTAGCTAAGATCAAGAGGTTTTACCCGCCTTAATCTCCTGATTACATTGTCAGTATTTAAAAGTTCTGTTATTTCTATGTTAACATGGTTAAGAAGTCTACTTCTATGCCTTCGGGCAACTTTTTTTTGACTATGATCCTTAGTACTTTATTTTGGAAAACCTTAATTTTTAGCAAATTTGTTTGGCATGTACATGCCCACAGATCCCGTAGGTCCATACTGGTTTTAGGACTTGCTTGCATAGCAATAACTTATTATAATTTGACAGAGATGAATATCTCCCAATAAGCCAATACATTTTACTGTATCGCATGTTCAACTCGTCTCTTTTTTTCTTTACATGCGCTTTCCAACGCAGTTTAGCGTCTAGAGTCATGCCTAGATATTTGGCTATATTTGAGTATTCCACTACATTTTTGTTTATGTATACTGGAATATGTGGTACGTTTTTAAATTAATATGGACTGACTTAAGGTCAGGCGCAGTAGCGCAGTGGTTAGTGTGTTGGACTACTGTGCGAGGGATCCCAGGTTCGATCCCCGGAAAAACCCAAATTACATCTTAAAGTTTTTTCTACTGCGCCACCTCTCGCGAACGTCTGACAAACATCCGAGAGTATGCCTGTCATGAAAAAGCTTCTCAATTGAGCCGTTCGGACTCGGCATAAAATTGTAGGTCCCTTCCATTCGTCCCAAAAATAGAAACTCACACAAAACGAATGGTTGCGAGAAGCTAGGCCTTGGGTGTCACCCGCCTGTTGCGCCACCTATTTATTTATTTTTGACTTAAGGTCATTTAATCTAATCTGCCATTTTTTTGTCCAATCAGAAATATTGTCTATTGCCCTTTGAAGCTTTTTTACTTCGACAGTTGATCCCACAGCAAGGACAGCTGTGTCATCTGCAAAAGTAGCTATAGTGGTTTCCCCACTTTCAGGCAAATCGCTAGTGAATAGAAGGTATAAAACTGGACCTAGCACGCTTCCTTGTAGTACACCAGCTTTAATTTCTCTTAATGTTAAGTACTCTGTCTCTTGTTTAATTCTGAAGAATCGATCTGATATATATGACTCCAGAATTGTCGAATATTGTTTTGGCAGTTGCCTTTGTAGTTTGTAGATCAAACCTTTGTGCCAGACTTTATCGAAAGCTTGTGCTATATCAAGAAATATTGTAGAGCACACTTTTTTCTCTTCGAATGCTTTTTCGATTTTATCTGTGATTCTATGTACCTGATCGATTGTAGAGTGCTTATTTCTAAATCCAAATTGGTGATTTGGGACTAGAGATTTTTCGTCAATTATTTTTTGCAGGCGTTTAACCAGCATTTTTTCGAATAACTTTTGACAACATTGGTAGTATAGATATTGGGCGATATGAGGCTACCTCGTTAGGTGGCTTGCCTGGTTTCGGTATCATTATTACCTCCGCGACTTTCCACATGCTTGGAACATATCTCAACTTAAATGCAGCATTTATAATCTGCGCTAATTTTTTCAGACATTTTCGTGGAAATTGTTTCAAAATCTCTCCTGTAATTAAATCATACCCTGGGGCCTTTTTTATATTTATGCCTTCTTTAATTTCTTTGGCAAGTTCTTTAGCTGTTACCGACCGTATAGGTCTATCTTCTTCGCACCTTATTTCGAGTCCTTGATAACCTTTATCTTCATAAGGTTTAAATACGTCTTCAAGATACTCTGCAAAAGTGTTTGCCTTTTCTTGGTTGCTTTCGCCCAGTTACCTTCTCTAGTTTTTACTGGGGGAATATGAGCTATTGGCCTGTTCATCCTATTTGTTGCCTTCCAGAGTGAGTAGTCAGTACTAGCATCATTTGTAAGGCTTGAAAGGTAAGTTTTTAAAGATTCGTTTTTGAATTCTCTAATAGATTTTCTAAGCTTGTTATTTAAGTTGTTCAGCGTACTCTTGTCGCGTGGCGCCCTTGTCTGTTGCCAGCGTTTTCTAGCTTTCCTCTTTTCTGTAATTATTTCACATATTTCTAGGATAAGAGTGTAGGAAACGAAGTTCAGTTCCGGTTTTTTTTATTTAGTATTTATCCTAAAAGCATGCTAGGTTTTCTTTTGAACTCAAAAGACTCCGAATTAGTGGCGAAAAGTTACTATCCGAACCAATCTAAGAACTTCACTTTAGTTTTAACCATAGGGAAATTAAAGCAGACTAGAAGACTATTGTCGTTTCTGATCTAGGATGGTTAGAACGCAAAAGCTAGGAGGAAGTATGATGCAAATAGGGCAAAAGCATAGTTAAAAATAATGTTCAATTTGTTGACAAATGTGGCGTGATGGGGAAAGAGCAAAAAGAAGAATCGAAGAACGGTGAGGTCGGATGTTTGAAAACCCGTAATGGAGACAACCAGCTAAGCTATAAAGGCTAGTCACACTCGTCTTGAAACGTCAGTTTTTTTGCTCAAGTTCACCGTGGTGGTTTTGCCTGAAAAAGTGCGCGGACGAAAAGAAAAAAAAAGTAGAAATTACAAATTGCAGTTTTTTTTTGTTGGTCTTGGCAAGTGTCGACCCGTGTGGACCTAAACTTGTACACTCGTATATTTTGCGGCAAGAAACGTGTCATTAATCGATCGTGTGTCGCTAACGCAGAAAATCTGATGTATTGTACACCTCAGTGAGTGCCCCGGACAGTTTTGGGACGTAAAGTCCGAGCAAGAGACCTCCACCTTGTCACTAGTGCTCTACGAATCAGCCGCATCCGCCAGTCCACCAGCAGAAGAGTCATATTTGTGAAGGACGCAAAATTAGCCTCAACTATACCCGCCACCAGATTGCACATCGCTTCTAACGCCTGCAGCGCCTGAACTAGCGCAATTCACGGAACAGCTGAGCATTTTCGCATTGGACATGCGCTAGTTTCCTCCAAATAAACGCAAACGTCACCACCAACATTAGCGCGGGCAGCCCTACGAAATTGAACGTGCCTGTCAAGCCGACCACCACCAGCATCAACAGTAGCACCCCCTTCAGCCAAATCTACTGTAAGTCGCCACAACTCGGCTTTTAGGCTAGCAACCGCAACAGCAGCAGCCAAATCAGCCAAATCAGCCATCTAGCCCTAACATCTTGGCTCGACGCATCAACGGCATTACAGCGATAAAGAAGAAAAATCTGCATCCAACACCGCAACAACCGCAACAGCAGCCGCCAAATCAGCCATCTAGCCCTAACATCTTGGCTCGACGCATCAACGGCATTACAGCGATAAAGAAGGAAAATCTGCATCCAACACCGCAACAACGACAACAACAGCAGCGAATCATCTAATCCGCACTTAATGCAATCAAGCGAAATTTGTTTAAGCGAACCTGCGCCATCCTAACCTACAAGCAGTAGCATCTTAAGTGTCGGCCACAATCCCCGAAACATAGTAGGTACTGCAACTCAATCTAGCCCAGTACAAGCCGGCAACAGCGACATAACCATCAATTGCAGCGCCTCATCATCAGCGGTCAGCGCAGAAAATCGAGCGACATAAAAAAAAAAAAAAAAAAAACCAACCACAACAATAATAAAGCAGTACCAACAACAGTCAGCGCCCCAAAAGAAACCAGTATGAGATAGCCAAGCCCGCAACCACTTTGTCAACATAATTAGAATCATCGTCATCACCTTTCGTTAAGAAAAAAAAAGATATTAGGAAAGTATTACCCGCATGTTAGCAACAGTTAGCTGCAGTTCGCCCGCATATATAAATGATTTCCATTTTTTTTTCTTTAGCTACGTAACTGCGATCGAAATGCGATCGAAACCTCGGGCCGGCGAAGATGTGCACATATTCCCCTCACCCCTGGACAATAATCAACGCAGCGATTAATAATTAAACCTTTTTGTTTGGTATCGGTAAGTCTTTAGACATGTATCTAACATATATTTGAGCGAACTATTTTAACGTAAAACATAAAAAGAATTAATTTAATTTGTTTAACTACGAAAGTGGGGAAGAAAGAAAAAAAATAAAAAATTATAAATTTTAAGAAATTGCATCGAAACAAAAATATAAAAAAAAAATCATAAATTGAAAATTTTAATACGTATACGCCAGAGTACACGAATTGTGTATGATTGTATTGATTTGAAGTGAGATAGTATAATCTAGTGATGACATTTTTATTTCATTAAATTGTTTTCCTTAATGAGTGTGGTATGCGGCTATAAGATATATTGAGACTAGGGCATTATCTATATACATAGATACATTTGAATATTAATAACAATTTTTTTTTTTTTTTTTTTTTTTTTTTTTTTTTTTTTTTTTTTAAATACCAAAACCAAACAAAAAAAAAAAAATTGTATTAATAACAATTTTTTTTTTTGTTTGGTTTTGGTATTTTAAAATCCGTTGTACTATTATTAGTAGTAGCTTGTTTAGGATATTATTAAGGTATTATAGTTCTTGTTGTGAGCGCAGTAGCGCAGTGGTTAGTGTGCTGGACTACTGTGCGAGGGATCCCAGGTTCGATCCCCGGAAAAACACGTATTACATCTTAAAGTTTTTTCTACTGCGCCACCTCTCGCGAACGTCTGACAAACATCCGAGAGTATCACTGTCATGAAAAAGCTTCTCAATTCAGCCGTTCGGACTCGGCATTAAATTGTAGGTCCCTTCCATTCGTCCCAAAAATAGAAACTCACACAAAACGAATGGTTGCGAGAAGCTAGGCCTTGGGTGTCACCCGCCTGTTGCGCCACCTATTTATTTTTTTTTATTATAGTTCTTGTTATCTAGTTTTTTTTTCTTTTTGAATTGATTATTTTAGGTATTTTAGGTTACGGTTAAAAGAAAAGGGAGTAGGATTAATTCGTAAGAATATTTAACTAAGCGAATAAAATGGATAATGAATTTAGAAATTTCCGAGTATTCTATTATTTTTTTTTATCTTTTGTGGTTGATGAAGCACAGTACAAATGAGCGAGTTTAAATGCAGTTGGAATTCTTATACCTTGCAGATTGAGATTACCATGACGTGTTAGGTTTTCGGATTTGGTGGATGTGACGAAGTTTATGGATAACCCTTGGTAGCTTTGGGAGATTTTTCTGATTAGGGGCTAATATAAAGAGATGGTGACATATTAGCCATGGACGCATAGTAGGGCTAATGGTCCGAACTATGTAGGGGTGGGTACACCAAGGGAGCAAATAACAACTCGAGCTCCCTCTTTCTTTCAACAAGGTTAGCTGCTACTGGGTATTAAGAAGACAGTTCGCGCCTCTCATTTTTAAATACTTTTCTAGGAATTACACCAACCTAAAGGCATGAATTACGTAACGACCGTCTACTTTATCGGGGCAAGAACCACCCCACCCGACGAGCTGGCAAGTGCAAACTAGCATGCCTACGTCTTGGTGAAGTGGACACCCTTCCTTCTCAGCTGCCCGGACTGCCTCAAGGAGTCCTGTGGCCTTGGGTCATATGGGTAGCAAGACGGTTGGAAGGTTTTAGATCTCGCCGCTAGTTATTACCAGCTTTTGTTACGTCGCGGCTGAGTAGGGATAGGAACATTCCGTGGTCGGAATTTCATCCTTCCATGAAGGGATGGGGTCATCCCTACTCATTTATTTCGTTACAAGAGTTTTGTTTGATCTTTTTGGTTGTTGTGGGAGATGCAGCCCACGCAGCTTTTTGTATATTTAATGTTAATATTTGGACTGCTTTTTCTAGTTGATCTTTTGTTTGGATAGCTGTTGACAGTTGAATACTTTCTTCCAACTTCTGTCTGAAATAGTTCCAGTCAGTCAGCCTATTAACTAGTTTTGGGCTATGTTCTTTTATTATTATTTTATCGCCAAGTGTAAGAAGTATAGAGGAATGACCTGATTGAAGATCTGGCCCTTCTTTTACACTTATTTTATTCGAAGATATATTTTTTGATATAAAGAAGTCGACAAGATCTGGGATTTTATTCCTATCTGTTGGCCAATAGGTAGGTTTTCCCGTTGAGTGATATTTGCCGCCATCTTCTTTAAATGCTTCGTATAATTCTCTGCCTCTAGTATTTGTTAATCTAGATCCCCAATATTTATTCTTGGCATTAAAATCTCCTCCTGCGATTAATCTATTGTGAAATATTCGGAAAAGGCTTTTAAAATCATTTTTCTTTATTATATAGTTGGGAGAGCAATATACTGATGCAACAGATATATGCCCACTGTCCGTTTCTATTTTTATGGAAATTCCTTGGATTCCACATGATTGGAATTTTGCTTCTTTATTGTGTTTAATTGTATTCTTTATTAACACTGCAGCCCCTCCTTTTGCACAGTTATGAGGATGTGGGGAGTGATATAATTCGTATCCTTGCAGTTTAAAATCAGTTTTTAATTTAAAGTGCGTCTCTGAAATCAGACATATATCTATCTGGTTTGACAACTTTTAATTCTTTGCGATAGAGTATCCAGGCATTTACAACAGCTGCTCCGATGCACCAGTAAAATGTACGCATGTACCACTTTTTTGACCTGTGGTTATTTTATATATTTGCATTAGCATATCGCATAGGCCAACTCTTCCCATATGTTGATTATAGTCGTTAACTATTGCTGGTCGGGGAATATGTATAACTTTGTTTTCTTTGCTGCACCAACGCTTACAGGATCCTAATGGTTCGACCAACATATGGGTAGACAACAGCTGCACACTTTTATTATCAAACCAGCGGAGTGCAGTTATATTATGAGTCATTTCGCATTTTTTATCATACGAACCTCTGTAACGTTTTATTAGTTCGGCTTCTGAAAGAATATTTTATTATTTATCCATTCTATTTTGTCGTACGGTTCCAGTTGCGAATATGCCCATTTGTTTCAAAGCTATCATAAGGCTTATTGAAGTGAACCAATTATCACAATATAGTTTATGGTTTTGATCCTTGGACATGGTTGAAGCCAAAAACAAAACTATATCGGAGGAAATGCCGAGCCCGTATTTCGGACATGTTCCATCGCCATACAAAGCAAAATCATATTTCATTGCTGACGTCCCTGCCCTGGTGAACATTTTCATTCCCCATTTATGTGGCATTGCTGGATTGCACTGCTTTACACTTGATCGCACTTTGAAAGTTATACTCTGCTCATCCACACATTGAAATTCTTCTTGAGGCAATTCGTTGGACCTTTTTTTGAATAATGACAGCAATGGACGTATTTTATATAATATGTCAAAATTTGGTTCACCTTTTTTTGGCTGTTTTGAATTTTCATTCAAGTGAAAACAACTTTTAATTTTTTCAAACCTTGGCCATGACATCAGCATCAGTTATAAAATTGAATTTCAACTGCATTGATCAAATTATTCTTATTCTAACCTTATTTTGATAATACCCATATATAAAAGTACACCGATATAACGCCGCATTTCAAAGTTTAAGTTCTATGCGAAATGTTTCCATTGCATGTAGATTACTTTGCGATGTCATAAGATCAAAACTTCTTCATCAAAGAATTGTTCAAAATACTCTATTGGCGCTTTTTTTCATAAACGCCATCAACATCAGCTTTTCCTCTCCAGGTCGCATCAACGGCCAACATTTCCCGCCTTCTCCAGTTCAATGTGGATACCTCAATTTTTTCAAAACTGACCCCCGCACTTACCTCCTCATCCGCAGTGTCGACACTCGTCATCCTTCAGCACATTCTCAATCATTTCTGTTTCTACCTCCTCGCCTCTAGCTAAAATTTCTTCTTCCAAAAAATCCGGATCATCCCCATCTTCATAAATTTCATCTTCATCGGACGACTGGTCCCAATCACATTTGGCTATATCTGCTATTTCAGCATCAGTCAGACCTTTCCTCCTTCAAATCAAATTTATACCTAATTAATCTTTACGTCCACTATGGACAAAAGTTGATCATTTTTTTGTTTTTTTCTTTTTTTGCGTGTAGCTGGATGTAAAATCGTTGAAAGACATCGCATGCGAGCTTTGCGATAGTGTGGGACTTGCGGTTAGCTCACCCACTAAAAACACCCGAGGGAAGCATGGTGTTGCCATCCTCCCAATAATCGCACCTAGTCGTTAAACTAATCAGCAATTTGTTTCTAATACTTGTTATAATAAATACATATTCGCCACAACATCAAAGCAGGGACTCTCTCAAAATCCCAACACGCCTACTGTAAGGGCAGATCGGTAGAGACAGCTCTGCACTCTATTGTCGGCACCGTGGAAAAATCACTAGCCGTCAAGGAATTTACAATGGTGGCCTTCCTAAGCAGGGTTATCAATTCGGAACTTGGCTGCTGCAAACTGAGAAGGTCTGTGCAACGCGGCACTCCGCAGGGTGGAGTACTTTCACCGCAGCTATGGCTTCTAACAGTAAACGAAATACTTATAACCCTGGAGAGGAACGGTGGTAAAGTTATAGCCTACGCAGACGATATCGCCATTTTATTTACTGGGAAATACCTCCCGACTTTACGGGACTTGATGGAATCGGCCCTCGCAACGCTGGTCAAATGGGTTAGCAAATGCGGCGTGGATACAAACCCGGGTAAAACAGAGCTTGTGCTATTCACAAAGAAGCACCGAATTCCTCAAATCGATCCACCGAAACTAAAGGGAATCCGCCTCAGCTTCTCTGACAGCGCCAAATACTTAGGTGTGGTTCTGGATAGGAAACTGAGCTGAAAACTAAACCTGCAGGAACGCATTAAGAAGGCCGCTACTGCACTTTACTCCTGCAAAAGGATCCTGGGCCTCAGATGGGGCATCAGCCCAAAAATAATGCACTGGCTGTATACAGCAGTAGTCAGACCGATACTCATGTACGGAATCATCGTCTGGTGGCCAGCACTAGATAAAATAAGCTACCTCTCTCTACTAAATAGAATCCAAAGAGTGGCATGTGTCTGTGTGACCAGTGCCCTACGGACAACACCAACCGCGGCACTGGAAACCATGCTTCACATTCTGCCCTTGGACATACACGGTAAGGAGATGGCGGCAAAATCGGCATTGCGTCTGAGAGAATCACTGCAGTGGAGAAGCAGTGACATAGGGCATGCCAATATTCTAAAAACTAATAATGTTAAAAGGGAAGTCACAGACTACGTAACCACGGTCCTAGACTTCAATATTAAATACAAGACCAGTATTCCCGACCGACAGCTATGGGAAGAGAATATGGTTATATACAAAAATACGCTAGAAGTATACACAGATGGGTCGAAGACAGAGGACGGAGTAGGAGCCGGGATTTTCTCGGTTTCATTCTCCCTAAACCAGTCTTTCAGACTACCAAATAACTGTAGTGTCTTCCAAGCAGAAGTTATGGCTATTCGCGAAGCCGCTGAACTACTGAAGGTGAGATCGATATCGAACTCGGATATCGTCATCTATACCGACAGTCAAGCAGCTATTAAAGCACTCGAATCACCAATATTAAGATCCAAATTGGTCAGGCACTGCCGCAAATCTTTAAATGAGATCGCGGATAGGTGCACGTTAACGCTGTGCTGGGTCCCTGGCCATAGAGATATACCAGGTAACTGTAAAGCAGACGAACTAGCAAGGAACGGCACGAAAATGGAACTCTCTACTGGTAAAGGAGAACCCCATGTGCCAATTGAAACGGTAAGATACAACATCTCCACACAAGCACCTCAACAGGCTAGTGAGAGATGGCGGGAACTTGACACCTGCAACCATGCTAATGACTTCTGTCGCAGTTGCATGGATGAGGAGGAGGAGGAAACTCCGTTCCACCTACTATGTGACTGCCCGGCGCTATCCTCGATTAGAAAGCAGACTCTAGGAGAGTACTTCTTCGGGGAGCTTGCTGATATTGCCGAAACGGATATCAACAAAATACGGAAATTTCTCCAAAATTCGAAATGGTTGCAAGAGTAACGGAAATAACTGACTCTGCATGTGGTATCACAATGGACCTTACTTGGTCTAAGTGAATTACTCCGTATTAACGGATAATTGCCACCTAACGTAACCTAACCTATAATAAATACTATGCTATAAGGTACTAACGTTAGTCTGTTACCTCTTGTTTTTTAATTCGTTATCACTTTTGTTAGTGTGATTGTGTTGTGAAATTGTCTTTATTTTCTTTATTCCTAGTTCTTTATAGGTAGTTCGAATGGTTTTCGTAATCTTCTAACTAAATTGTTATTCACCCCTATCATGGAATCCGCCGGGGGGAATTGATCACGGAAAAGAATATTTTGGTATCGTTGAATCCGAAAAGTGAACAGAAATCTGTAAAAAAAACTACACCCTACCAATAGTATGTGTTAATATTATGTATATACCTACCTATATGACATAAATCTGTTCAATTTGCGGATTCGACGATACCAAAATGTTCTTTTCCGCGAATAATTCCTCCCGGCGGATTCCATGATGATTCCATTAAGTAGTTGACTACTTCTGAATTAGCATGGTTGCGAAGCCTACCTTCATGTCTTCTTGCGACCTTCCTGACCTCGTCCTCTACCGTTTCAATTTTTAGATCTCTATGTAGATCAGCGTTACGTATGTACCATGGCGCTTCAACAATACTGCGTAGTACTTTTTTTTGGAAGCATTGAATGCTTTGTAGGTTTGTCTTACTTATATATTGAGAGACATGAATGCCTCCCTATGTTTTTTCTTGACATGAGTTTTCCAGCGCAACTTCGCGTCTAGAGTCATGCCTAAATACTTAGCTAAGTTCGAATTAAGAACTTCTTTGTTATTAATGTACACAGGTATGTGTTGTAC
This sequence comes from Cheilosia soror, assembly GCA_949372485.1. Lineage (NCBI taxonomy): Eukaryota > Metazoa > Arthropoda > Insecta > Diptera > Syrphidae > Cheilosia > Cheilosia soror. Next base: position 29,864,569 of record OX443563.1, read on the forward strand.
GTTTTTATTAGTGAAGTGAACATGGATTGACTTCAGTTCATTTAATTTTATCCGCCAATTTTTGGTCCAATCAGATATATCACTAACTGGCCTTTGCAGTTTTTCTGTAACTTTCTGCACGGTTTTTCGGACAGCAAGTACAGCAGTATCGTCTGCAAATGTGGCTACAGTAGTTTCGTTATTTTGTGGTAGGTCGTTCGTGTATATAAGGAAAAGTACAGGTCCTAACACACTACCTTGCGGTACTCCCGCTTTTATATATTTTAATTCAGAGCACTCATATTCTTGCTTAATTCTGAATATTCGCTGGATTATGTATGACTCTAGTATTTATGAGTATTGTTTGGGAAGATATTTTTGTAGCTTATGGACCAATCCCTCATGCCAGATTTTATCAAAACCTGTGTTACATCAAGGACGGTAGAGCATATTTGTTTTTCTTCTAAGGCCTTTTCTATTTTATCAGTTATTCTGTGAACCTGATCTATAGTTGAGTACCTATTTCTAAATCCAAATTGATGGTTTGGTATCAGTGTTTTTTCTTCTATGATCGGATTAAGTCGTTTCAAAAGATTTTTTTCGAAGAGCTTTGATAGAGTTGGCAACAATGAAATCGGACGATATGAGGTAACTTCACTGGGCAATTTGCCCGGCTTTGGTACCATAATAACTTCCGCGACTTTCCACATACGTGTTACATACCTTAGTCTAAACGCTGCATTTATTATCTGTGCTATTTTTTTCATACCTTTTTTAGGCAGTTTCTTTATAACTTCAATCGTAATTAAATCAAACCCCAGAGCTTATTTCGGGTTCATTTTTTCTCTTATTTCAGTGGATATTTCCTCAGAGGTTACTGCTGGAATCAATCTCTCGTCTTCGCACATTTCTTCCGTTTGATGTAAATAATCAATGTCTTCGTATGGCTGGAAGACGTTTTCAAGATGTTCCGCAAATAGATCCGCCTTTTGTTTATTTGTTTTCGCCCAGCTTCCACTGCTGTTTTTAACTGGTGGAATGTATGCTGTTGGTCTGTTCATTTTTTGTTTGTAGCTTTCCACAGTGAGTATTCTGTACTGGCGTCATTTGTCAGATTTGTAAGGTATCTTTCCACAGAAAAATTTTTCATTTCTTTGATCTTTTTTCTTAGTTTATTGTTTAGACTGTTGAGTCTTGTTTTGTCACATGGCGCTCTCGATAATTGCCAGCGTTTACGAGCTCTCCACTTTTCTGATTTAATTTCGCATATTTCTTTGGGATATACGTTTCTTTTTATTTTACTAAATGATTCAGGCGTTGCAGCCCAAGCAGCCTTTTGTATATCTAGAGTGAAAGTATGTACTTCATTTTCTAGTTGCTGAGTGTTGCGCGATAATCCAAAACCGCATCGATATTTTATTATCAAGATGAAAATATCGATGCAAAAAAAAAATAATAGCGGTTTATATGCAAACTTAAAATTTTCCCGAGTTTTCTATTAATTTTTATTAAAAAAAATTTGCATTGTTTATAGGACTCACTCAATTTCTATTTGACAAAGGAAATCATTCAAGACAATAAATTAACTTTTTTTTTGAATGATTTAAAAAAAAAATTACAAAAATATTCAAAAAAAAAAAAAAAAAAACAATAAGATACATATTTATAGAAAAGAACATACAGTGGTGACAAAGTCGTCATCTTGTGAATTAAAATAGTTACTAATTAAATTATTTTTCCTTCAGAAATATGTACATAATAAATAAATGGCTTATTTGAAATGGTATAATGCACAAATGTTATGTACATTCATCCGATATTGTAATTATAAGAAGAATGAAGAATGTAAAAATATTTTAAGGTTCTTGAATCGTAACGAGACAGTGGTGTTTGAGTGCAAAAATATCGGGATGAAAACATCGATGCATCGATGATATCGAAAATAAATTATCGAGTGAAATAATATCTATGAATCGAGTGATTCGATATATATCGCGCATCACTAATGTTGCTCTTTTGTATCAATTGTTGTGGATAGTTCAATCCGTTCCTCTAGCAAATATTTGAAATATGTCTAGTCAGTGAGCTTGTTGACTAGGCGTGGGTTCCGTTCCTTCATTATTATTTTATTACCAAGTGTAAGCAACACAGATGAGTGATCTGAGTCAAGGTCTGGCCCTTCCTGCACTCGGGTAGTATTTAACGAAATATTCTTAGTTATAAAGAAGTCGACAACGTCCGGGATTTTGTTCATATCTGTGGGCCAGTATGTAGGATTTCCCGTTGAATGGTAATTCGCATTGCCTTCTTTCATAGATTCGAGGAGTTCTCTTCCTCTTTTATTTGTTAATCTTGATCCCCAAACTTTGTTCTTTGCGTTGAAATCTCTGCCTATTATGAACTTATTTCCAAATTTGTGGAAGAGACATTTGTATCGTATTGGCATACGAGTTTATAATATAAAAGAACTTGTATGTAAATGTACACAAATACAAAGAAAAAGTATCGTCGTGCTACTGCGCGTACGACTGTACTTCTCTCTGAGTATCACTTCACTTCTGGACAGCGGCTAATAAACATGGGTTTTTTTGAGAGCTTGCTCTTTTTTCCCACAAAAAAATATCTCGTGTTTTTATTTCCTAAAATTACAGTCCATTATTATACATTTTGGTCCACATCGAACCGGATATTTGAGACAGCGGGATAGTGAAATTTCGGGAAATAACTAATTAGTGCCAGCGTAAAAACTGCAAGCGTGATAGACTCAAGTGCCAGCTTAAAAGGGTAATAAAAATCTAAAAAAGAATCAGTGCCAGCGTGAAAATAATAAAAATTAGTGCCAGCGTGAAAATAAACTAAGTCAGTGCCGGCGTAATAAAACAGATAATGATAATGATAATAATGATAATAAGCGAAATCCTAAATAAAATAGCCAGCCTAATAAAAAGACCTAAAATGTGCAAGCGAAATTAGTAAAAGTGCCAGCGCAATAAAAAATCATAAAAAAGGCGCCAGCGTAAAATATAAAAAATAAACCAATTCAGTGGAAAATTCCAGGAAAGCATGTTTAAACACACAAAAAGGGTAAAGACGCAATAAAATTGCAACCACAAAGCAGCCAGCTAAAAATAGCCTATATAAAAAAACGGCACACAGGCAGATGGAAAATTATCGCCAATGCCCAACCGACAGCGAAGCAAGCGAACAACCACCACCACACACACACACGGACAGCGAGAGAGCCAGCGAACACAAAAATGATAAAAAAATGATAGGAAGGAAGTGTTTGTTTATTTATGCCGGCATAGATAGGAATAGCGAAATGGATAGCGATAGGAAAAGCGAAGTGGAAAGGGAGGAATAGCGAAATCGGATAGTGAATATGTGCATTTTCTGTGATCCATGATAATTCGGACACAAGGGCCAGCGAAATTTTAGGTGATCTGTGGATAATCCAGACATCAGGGCCAGCTTTAGTTTTTCTGACATGTGCATGTCAAGTCGAGGTAGCGTACAGCTCAGCCAGCTTTCCGAGTAATGAAACTCGAGGGCCAGTGCACCAAGCGAGACTAGCCAGCAGCGAGACTAGCCAGCGTAGTTACCAAGCCAGCGACCAGAGCCAGCACAGGTGCCATACCTTGACGTCATCGTTGCGAGGTGTGCAACGAAGAGCACCAGATTTACAATTGCCAGCAGTTCCTCGAACTAAACTTGAGGACACGGAGAGAGTACATCCGATCCAGGGGTCTCTGCGAGAACTGTCTGAAGATTGGACATGGAGTTCGACAATGCTTCCAGAGCGGCTGTCCACGATGCCCTGGAGAGCAAAAGCACAATAGCTGTTTGTGTCCAGCTAGAGAGCTCCAGCAGTCAGCAGCAGTCCTGGAAGTACAAGCAGCCAGCGTGAAGAGGAAGTCACATCGTGACTGACTATCAGAACCAGTCAACAAGCGTAGAAAGCTAGCCAGCCAGCGAGCCAGCCAGCGAGTCAGCCAGCAAACCAGCCAGCCAACGAATCAACCCGCCAACGGATAATAAGACAGCTATATCAACACTTGTTAAAAAAGAACTATCTCAAAATAAAATGAATACGAATATGTTCGCCACGTATCTGAATTCTTTTAATTCTTTTTGCAAGCCTATAGCACAGCCTACCGCAGCATTGATGCCAACTATGGCCGTGAGGATACGATATTCGTGGATACGTGGTATTCTCTCCAATCCAGTGCGAGCACTGCTGGATTCCGGAGCACAGCCAAATCTAATGTTACACAGCTTTATACAAGCCTGTAACATTCAGCCAGCTTAGACAGCGAAAAAAGTGATAGGGATTGATGGCAATCCTATTGCATTACGAGAGCGAACAGTTGTAAATGTGATGCCTTGGTTCGACACCAACGCATGCATCAAAGAGGAGTTTTGGATCCTACCAAAAGAAGCCAGCTGGACAGTCTATACTCCGCCAGCGAACGTACAGCCGATAGCGGAAACATCCAAGGTAGAAAATACGTAGACTTCACGTAGACATATGACCAAAGCGAATCGACAGCCTAGAGTCAGCGAGCAAGCGTATTATGTTCCGCATCATTGCGTTACAAAAAAATTCCGAGTGGTGTTTGATTTCAGTTGTCAAACGGACAATGGAATCTCACTCAACGAAGTCCAACAACTTGGGGAAAAGCTACAGCGTGATCTGCCAGAAACAGTGATGCGTTTCAGACGGCATCGGATAGCGTTCAGCGCCGACATCAAGATGATGTTCAGGCAAGTGCGAGTGGCAGCCCATCAATGGGATCTGTAACGGATATTTTGGCGTGAGTCGCCAAGGGAAAAGCTACAGGAGTACTGGTTGACAGTAGTCACCTATGGTATGACATCGTCAGCGCATAATGCTGTACGATCCGTCATACAATGTGCAAGGGATGCCAGCGAATCATTTCCGGATGCAGCGAAAATAATTGAAAATGACCTATACATGGATGACTTTGTATCAGGTAGCGACAGCGAACAGCAAGCGCTCACAATAGCCAGCGAAGTGGATAGCGTACTAAGGACAGCGGGATTCGAACTAAGAAAATGGAAATCGAACAGCGTATGGTTAGCAAACCAGTTCAGTGCGGACAGCGAGAGAACTATGGTGTTCGAAGAAGAAGAGCGAGCGACTGTCTTGGGTCTACAGTGGTTGATTGATACAGATCAATTCACATTCGTAGTCAAGACACCAGAGATAGCGGGAGAGATCAGCAAGCGAAAAATACTGAGTTGTGTAGCTCAGCTATACGACCCTAATGGATATGTAGCGCCAGTGACAGTACTGGGGAAGATCCTGATTTAGGACATGTGGGGATTAAGTCTTGGCAGGGACCAGGAGGTACCAGAAGAGATAAAGGACAGATGGACAGCTTTTTGGAAAGGGATTCGATATCTAGAACGATTTCGAATAGACAGATGGCTGGGCACCAGCGGAAAGGGGAAAATCCAAATTCATGGGTTTTAAGATGCATCCACAACAGCTTATGGTGCAGTAATATACGTAAGGGTAGAGCAAGCTAACGGACAGCATACGTGTAAGCTAGTGGCAGCAAAGACACGAGTTGCACCACTCAAAACTGTAACGATACCACGTCATGCAGGAAAGGGTGTCTGCGATGCAGTATTTAATTCGGAAAGCGCAAGAAGAGAGCTATGGGAAAGAAATTTCTTCTCTTCGAGAGAACGGGCAGCTACCAGAAGCCAGCAAAATCGAGTCTTTAAGATCCGTTTTCGACAGCGAAGGTATCCTACGTGTTGGTGGGAGACTTCATAGAGCCAGCCAGAGAATACGACCAACGTCATCCCGTGATAATACCTAATAGATCACGATTGGCATGGTTACTCATTGAGCAAGCGCACAGAATGACGAAACATGGTGGAGCACAATTATTGATGCAATCCATCCGCCAGCGATACTGGATCCCGAAGTTGCGGAGCAAACTAAGGAACTATTTGCATAAATGTGTAATTTGTGCACGGTATAATTACCGACTCGAACAGGAGCTAATGTCTGATCTGCCAGCGGATAGAGTGCAAGCGGGGAAAGCGTTTCTAAACACTGGTGTCGACTATGCGGGACCATTTACACTCAAAGTATTGGACAGACAGGGACGGCAGATTGCCAGAAGAAAATCTTGGGTGGTAATTTTTGTTTGCCTCAAGACGAGAGCGATACACATCGATGTAGTCAGAGATCTGACATCGATGTCCTTCATTGCCTGTTATGAACGATTTTTAGCAGGCGTGGCAGATGTGAGCGAATGTACAGCGACAACGGCACATCCTTTGTAGGTGCTGCCAAAGAGATCAAGCAAGCGTTTACTGAATGGAAAGCAAACGATGCATTCAATCGTCTAAGTCTAAAGGGAACTGAATGGAAATTCATGGTGCCAGCGGCCCCACACCAAGGGGGCATATACGAGGCAGCTGTCAAAACGATGAAACATCATTTGCAGCGAATAGTTCGACAGCGAGTGTTAGAGTGCGCACAATTTCTAAGATTGCTTATAAAGCATAGAGGGCATATTAAATTCACGCCCACTACATCCATTAAGTGATGATCCAGCGGACAAGCCTACAAGCGTTAACATCCAGCGCATTTCTTGGTAGGCAAGCCAATAGTGCTACCACCACCGATAGCGACAAAACAGCCAGCGAATACGAAAGCGGTTAAAATGTTCAAGGAACGGCAAGCGATGTTGCAACATTTTTGGACAAGATGGCTTGAAGAATATCTTGTGACGTTGCAAGAACGAAAGAAGTGGGGAAGGGAAAAGGAAAGCTTGAAAGTGGGACAGCTAGTGTTGATTAAAACCGAACATTTTCCGCCAGCGCAATGGTCCATGGGAAGCGTGTGCCAGCTAATCGCGATCCGTCATGATACAAACCGAGACAGGACTGCTAGCGAGGCCAGTGCAGAAGATCTGTATACTGCCGGTAGAATCAACCAATGAGATGACAGCGCAGACAACATCTGCCAACGAATAAGAGAGAAGCTAGCGTTTCCAGCAAAGGACAGAGAAGACAGCACCGACAGCGTAGCCAGCGTAGTCAGCGAACGACAGCGTAGCCAGCGAATAAGTAGAGTAGTTAAAAGGTAGGTAGGTAGCAAATGGACAGCGTCTGCCAGCGAATGGATAGTGTCTGCCAGCTAACGAATAGCGTCTGCCAGCGAATGAATAGCGTCTGCCAGCTAACAAATAGTGTTGCCAGCGTCTGCCAGCTAAAGAATAGAATTGCAAGCGTCCGCCAGCTAACGAATAGCGATCAACCAGCGCAGCCAGCAATCGACAGCAATCATACAGCGTAGATGACAGCGATCAAACAGCGCAGCCAGAAAGCGACAGCAATCATACAGCATAGATGACAGCGATGGTACAGCCTAGATGACAGCGATCGACAGCAATCATACAGCGCAGCCAGCGGTCGACAGCGATCGGAAACAAGACGACAACAATCCTACCAGCAAAACGAACCGAAGAAAGGGAGGCCTAAAGGAAAACATTATGTTTTCGGTGGCACTTTATCGTATTATTGGCATACGAGTTTATAATATAAAAGACCTTGTATGTAAATGTACACAAATACAAAGAGAGAGTACCTGCGCGTACGACTGTACTTCTCTCTGAGTATCACTTCACTTCTGGACAGCGGCTAATAAACATGGGTTTTTTTGAGAGCTTGCTCTTTTTTCCCACAAAAAAATATCTCGTGTTTTTATTTCCTAAAATTACAGTCCATTATTATTCAGCCTGTAACTAGGAGAACAATATGCCGCAGCTACCGTTATCTGGCCGCACTTGTTTTTATGATTACGGACTTGGCTTGTATTTCACACGACTGATATTCTTCACCATCATCGTAGCTAACATTTTCTTTGATTATAACTGCAGCCCCCCCCCCCCTCTTGCTGTATTGTGGGGATGTGGGGTATGATATGTCTTGTATCCGCGCAGTGTTCTTGAAGTGAAGTGTCGTGGGGTGCACGCTTTTTCTCTAAGATCTTAATAGAAATAACTTTTACTTCAATTCAATAATGAAGTGTCTTATTTGTGAGGAAAAAATTGAACGTAGTGATGAAGGCAAAATTAGTTGCTCCGATTGCATTGGATTTTTTCACTCTTTCTGTGTTAATATACACGCTACAGACATTGAATATATGAACGCAAATAATCTTAAATATAGATGTGACAAGTGCTCTGTTTTACGTCGGAAATCGCTACAACAACAACCCCAAGAAGCCTTGACTTCTGCGGCAACCGGCGGCGTTAAACAACAACAAAACATTGCAAAGTTAAAAAAATCAACAACTAAACAACAGCAACATCATCAACAACAGAGTGCAGAAAAAACGCTAGTGACAGCGGTGACAAATCGACAACCGAGACCTCCAAGCAACCAGGCAGCTACATCTACACCATCACAAATTATTAAGATGACTGAATCTACATCAACAACTGAGACTTTTGGTCAACAGCAGCATCAGCAGAACAACGTACCAATAACGTTACAGCTTCTCTATGAGGAAATTATAAGTTTAAAAAAACTAAACACCGATTTTATTAGTACCATACAGCAATTAAAAGAAGAAAACAAAACTCTCAGATTCAAGGTCAATGGGCTCGAGAGCAAATTGAACTGGAGAGAGCAGAAACTGGTGGAAAACGTTATTGAAGTTGTTGGTGTGCCAGATGTAAATAACAAAAATGCCGAGGATTGCGTGCAAAAAATTTTCGGCGACGCATTAAACATCTCCGTAACTCCTGACGAGATCCAAAAATGCTACGTAAAGCAGTTTACAAAGAAAAATTCATCAAATGGATCCAAGCAAATGGATAAAATTATATGTGTCCATCTCTCGTCACTTAATGTTAAAGAGAAGATTATGAAGAGCAAACAAAATGCAAAAAAGAAGCTAAACTCCTCGTTATTTGCCGGTGATACTAAGAGAAATATATTTATTAATAATTGTTTTACTAGGCACACTCGTGCACTATTTATGGCAGCTAAAAAACTTAAAGCAGATAAAAAATTCAAATATTTATGGTATAAGAATTGTAATATTCTGTTAAGAAAAGTTGAAAATGGTGAGGTTTTTGTAATAAGATCATTTGATGACTTAGCCGCTATTTAATTAAAATTTTTATGTTATGTCTTTTAATATGAATGATAGTTTTGATCTTATAAACAATAACCTTACCATTGAAACTTCAGAAAGTTTATTTTCTTTAAGCAATAACGAGTTGTATATTATTCATCAAAATATTAGAAGTTTACGGCAAAATTTCGATTTATTAGTATCTAACGTTGAATCTTTTAAGAGCTTGCCTGAAATAATTTTCGTATCAGAAATATGGATTTATTCATATGAGATTAGCGATTATAGTATACCTGGCTATACATTTTTTGCAAATGCAAATGATTCGTATTCTGCAGGTGGAGTTGGCGTTTTTGTACGAGATTTGTATGATTTGGATGAATGTGACGTGAAGTGCTATAAATTGGTGAGTGCAGATGTTATAAAAATACCTTTGAAGATATGCAATGAAGATTATACCTTTGTTTGTGTGTACAGATTTAATTCGCAATCTATTCATATGTTTCTGGATGATTTTCAAACCTTTTTAAGTGCCGAAAATTCCAATAACCTTGTCATCTTAGGCGATTTCAATTTGGACTTACTTTATAATGTTCCTGCGTTAGATGCGTATCATGCACTTATAGCAGAACATGGCCTAACCTCGTTAGTAAATAGAATCACTAGACCAACTGCAGGTACTTGCATTGACCATGTTTTGGCACGTTTCCTAAAAATGTCTCCCAATTCTTGTTCTGGCATAAACTTTGATTTACAAATAACCGATCATTGTATGACTGGCTTAGTTTTTAATTCTTTAGAAAGCCAAAATAACCAAAATCGTTGCGTAAAACCAACTATGTGCTGCTAAATAATAGTCTACGTTTCGAACATTGGCAAGAAGTGTATGATCAAGAAAATGTTTCTACTGCTTATAACAAATTTTTAAGTATATTACAAACTTATATAAGCTCTGCTAGCTACGTCACTGTCCCCAGAAAATCTGGTGTAAGGCTCAGGCCTTGGATGAGTATTTCACTTCTTAAAAAAATTAGGCAAAAACACAAATTGCGGAAAAATGCCATAAACATCCACAGAATGGTGGCTTAAAGAGCCGCTACAACCGCATGAGCCAATATTTAAACAAAGAAATACGAAAATGCCGAGATAGGTACTATAACAATCAAATACGGGCCGCACAGGGAAATCTTAAACAAGAATGGAAAGTGGTTAACAACATGATTAATCGAAATGGTACCAAACAAAATATTGATATTTCATTAAAAAACGAAAATGATATTATTTCGGAACCCACCGAAGTTGCAAACGAATTCAATAAATACTTCGCATCAGTTGGGCAACAGTCTTTTTCTAGAGATAGTCTGAATAACCGTAATAGTTATTGTGCTAAATACAGGCTACCGAAAGAAAATCTAGAAAGGAACAGCTTCTTTTTTGAACCAATTTGTGGGTCTGAAATTCTAAAGACTATTCATTCCTTAAACTACTCTAGCTCATGTGGTAGCGATTGTATTTCAAATACTTTGCTAAGAAATATTTCTTTTAATATAGTAGATATTTTGGAATATCTTTTCAATTTTAGTATCCTTTCCGGCTGTTTTCCGGATGATTTGAAATGTGGAGTTGTTATTCCACTTTTTAAAAAAGGAAACAGAAAGGACAAAAGGAATTACAGACCGATCTCATTGTTGTCTTCAATCGCCAAAGTACTTGAAAAATGTATAAAAGTAAGGGTTTTGGATTATCTGAATAAAATAAAGTTCTTTAGTCCAATGCAATTTGGGTTTAGAGCTGGGCTTTCTACTGAAGATGCCCTATTAGAGTTCTGTTGTATAATACAGAAAGGCCTGGATGAAAAACGATCTTGTGCTGGGCTTTTTGTTGATATAACAAAAGCATTTGATACTGTTGATCACGATATTCTTTTAAATAAGCTGTATAACGTGGGTTTTCGGGGTTCAATGCATAGTTGGTTTATGTCCTATCTGAAAGACAGAAAGCAAAAAGTGAAGATCGCAACTAAGCTAAGTAACTCCGTGGTTATGAATCTTGGTGTTCCTCAGGGTTCTGTTCTTGGACCTATCCTGTTTCTCATATATATCAATTCTTTGTTTACGCAGCCATTTGTGGGAAAAGTTAGAGCCTTTGCTGATGATATAGGGATCGCATACAATTCCGTCAATCCCCTAAATCTAGTGGCTGAAATAAATAATGATGTTGAACTACTGAGAAATTGGTTTGCTGAACATAAGCTTGTAGTAAGCGACAAAACAAAACTGATGTTTTTCAATCTCATTAACCAAGAGCATCCAGATACCGAAATCATATTCCACTCTTCTAAATGTGTAAGGTACCCCTTGTGTCATTGTTCGTCTTCTGTTCAATGCTTCAAGCTGTCTTTCGATGCAAGTGTTTCCTGCCATGACAATTGCTTCAAAATTGAAATTGTAAGCCATTTTAGATATTTAGGTGTTATAATTGATCGGAACTTGAGTTGGTCAAATCAAATTTTAAATTTAAAGCAATACTTTCTCTCCACTATTCGTTCTTTCTACCGTCTACAGAAGTTTTGTCCTTTTAATACTCTAAAGACAATTTACTATGGGATTTTTCATTCGAAATTGAAGTACGGTATAAGCTGTTGGGGAAGTGCTTATCTAAATAAAATTCAGCCTCTGATTGTTCTACAAAAATGCGTCATAAGGAAGATTTGTAATTCTCCTCGTTTGTCGCACTCAATGGAATTATTCAGAATATTGGATATCTTGCCAGTTAGACACCTTTTCTATTATAAGGTCCTAAAGGTATTTTTTGTGAGAAGTGGTTACTTGCAGAGCCCGATCTCTGGCGCATATAGCTTGCGAAGCCATCAGCAACCTCTTGTTACCATCCCCACGTTTCGTACCACTTGCTATAGAAACTCATATTCAGTTTTATCCTGCAAATTATTTAATAGCCTCCCTGTAGATATACGTTTCATTGACAATTTACTTGCCTTTATGAAAAAAGTTAAACTATGGCTTTTTGGCTTTGATCACGATGAAATCGAAATTTTGCTCCGCTACATATCATGATGATAAATTGTAATACTTTTCATTCTTGTAATTTGTTCTCATAGATGTAATAATGAATTTATTTACTTTTGCCTTGCACCTATCACAATATTGTTATTATTATTTCTTATTTTAAATTGTTCACCCCACAGTAAATATCTTTTTATAATGTGACATTTGCCTCTATTTTTGTTAATTAATACAAAATGTCACTAACTATTCTCGCCATTTTAGCTGCAATTTATATTATTATGAAGTTTTTTGTAAATTGTAAAAACAGGATAATGAATAAATAAATAAAAATAAATAAAAAAAAAAAAAAAAAAAAGTTTATATTTTGTTCCAATTTTAAAATGTGTCTCGGAGACTAGACATACGTCAATTTTATTTATATCGAGAGTCACTTGCAATTCGTCTTTGCGACCATTGGCATTCCATAATAAAATTTGTATGTTTTTGTTCATATAAGGATCTTTTAAGTACAGTTCTTTTATTACTGTTTTGTGTTTCAATTTTTTTATTATTCTTTTCTATATCTTCCATTCTATTGAGAATTCTTTGCATAATATCCTCCAGGGCATTGCTGCAAGGCTTGCGGTCTCCGACTGGCTTGGCAACATTTCTCGAAGTAACCTTTGCATATGTTTTCTTTGGACCTGATATGGGACTTATGTTCCCATTTTTGTTTGAGGGTAGATATTCTCTAGATTTGTATATTTATTCCCTCCACAGGAAGGTATATTCACTTTGCCATTACGTTTGTAACGCCAAGAACAATTCACCGGAGACCCTATCAAGTATATATATCTATTCTGAATCAGGATCACATTCTGAATCGATTTAGCCATGTCCGTCTGTCTGTCTGTTGAAAGCACGATAGCGTCCAAAGGAATTGACCTGGGCGAATGAAATTTTGTGAGACGACGTCTTTTTACCGTCGCCAGGTTGGTATTGAAAATTGTCTATGTCGGTAAAGTAATATTAGACACATACTAACTCGCATGGCAAACATTTTGCATGACTTTTATGCAGTGGAGGGTATCAAAGCATCGGCCAGGCCGATGATAACACTTTTACTTGTTTTTTATTCTTTTGGGCCCTCAATTTCGGTCCTAAGTCTTTCTTGCTTCGATTTTCACTGACTTTAGGCGCGTCTTTTTGGACAGGCTTTTGCATTTTCTTTAGCTTGTTATCTTTTATCTGTTGCAGCTCTTTTGCTACTATGCAGCCTCTATAGTTGACTAGGTGTCTTTCGCTACAGTTGGCGCATTTTGGGGTTGCCTTTTTTCATGAATGCAGTAAGTGTATGGTGGCTTCCTGCACATCTAACGCATTTCGAGTTTGAGTTGCAGTATTTGTGAGTGTGACCATACTTTTGAAAGTTCTTACATTGAGGAACTAGCTTAGCAACTTTAGTTTTACAAAAATGCTAGCCCTCTAAATATTTTTCTTTTTATTGAACTGAAAACATATATAGAATAACTTACCTTCGTACTTTAACATTTTATTAAATGTATTTTTTAAGCTACTCGCAAACATTTAAAAATATTACTTTTTTCTTAGTAGTCTTTTTGGTAGTCTTTTTGGTCTACCGTTCGCGCATGTGAACTTAACTCTGAATAACTTTTGAAAGCACAAAATGCAAACTCATTTTTCAAATTTTTTTCTCTTCTTACACTAATAAGATACAAGTCAATTGTTTTGCATGTATTTATTTTAAATCGGGGCCTCCCAAATGAGACTACTAGGGTTACAAACCAGAAGTTGCTTAAAAGCAACTGGTCTCACTGGTCTGTTGTTTTTTTAGTCTGTTTCCCCCACATATGTACCTACATAATCCAATATTTTATATTTGGGCAAGAATGAAAGTTATACCTGAATTTGAAATATATACACGTTTTTGTTTATTTCATTAAATTAGGTACTTTTTATAACTTATTATTTAAAAACTCCACATATTTTTTCTTTCCAGCTTTGATTACGGCGAAAAGTTCTGGACAGTAAAACAACGTTATTTCACATGCAAATGTCAATCAAAATATTGCAAATACAATAAAAAGAGCCTTTCATCTCATCCGCACAACCTGCACCAATATCAAAATGATCCCCAAACTGAACAGACTTTAATACCCAATGGCAATGAGCATTAGGGTTTTTGTATATTATATTGATTATTTTATTTTCAAAACGATGCATTATCTATTATACACATTTTTTGAATTTTATTACCACCACAAACCAGAGAGAATAGACCGCCATGAAAGAGAGTTTCATAGAGCTAGTTTTGAAATAAGTAGCTCCGCCTCCTTTTCTATCTGTGAATACGTGTGAATAAGCAAAAAAAAAAAGATGAAATAAGACAATTGAATCTGAGATGGCTTTGAAATAATTCAAATAATTGACCGCTTTTTGGACGTCTTCAGCAAATTGTGTGTATGGTGTAGTGAATTAATTACCAACTTATATTTTATTAAAAAGCATAATAATTATATTTGGGTGATAACAAGGTATCTCTATATATAAATTCCTATGACAATAGGCGTATTTTTTGAGAATCTACAGCTAGCTCACTTTTACTTTTACATGCAAAACTTTTATACTCACTTTTGGTTTTGTTATACTCACTTCACAAAAAAATACGTCAATTATTACAAAAAAATATTTTTTTAAGCTGTAAAATTAAATTGCAAGCATGATTAAATCAGCTAAACGGGATTCTTTGAAATTTTGTTGAGCCCTTGTTTCTTATATTTTCAAGAAAATTAAAGTATTTTCGATGATTGTGTCTGTTATTAAAGTGTAATTAATATTTTGGAATAAGTAATTATAAAAGTTAAACGAGAATATGATGAATGGATTTACATTTAAATTAGGTTTTACAAAGAATTGGTTGTTCAACCATAGTGCATAAGCACTACGGAATGCGTAGCGTACCTAGCGTATACACGGCGCCGTCAAATTGAAATGAAAAAGCGGCAGTTTTGATTTAAAAAAAAGAGTTCGTTTGCATAGTAACGCGTAAACTAAAGAGAAAAGTGAACTGTACTGAAAAGTGTAGGATAGGTATGTAATATTTTAATTTAAAACACGTAATTATCTTGTTTGTTTTGTTATGTAATCAAAGTTTGGCTTTTTGTGTAGGTATTCTTTTGTTTTTCACAATGAAATAATAACATAATTTAGATAATAATCCACAAATTTTCAATAGCATTCGCGGATTTTTAATATTTTGTTTCTATGTAAATATAGTGGAAAATTAGCGAATTAACTAATACGAAAACATACAGGCTGTTTTAAAAATTCGAATTGTATTAAAAAATATTTCCTGAAATTTGCGTATTTGCCCTAGCGAAAGCCTAATGTGTTGAAGTTAATAAATTCTTATTTACACCAAATGCAAACTCCTGGTCATATAAGCCGATATGATAGTGCGCACTTACGATTTAGTCTTATGGCCAAATCACAACGTCGCTTTTCCGCTTGCGTGTGTTGACAGGCGTTTTAGAAACTTTACCGTACTTTATGTCAACGCTGCTTCAGAGCGATGGCGCGTTGAGATTACCAAATGGCCAGAATATTTTATCTACGCTGTGGAAAGAAGTTCAGTCACTAAAATACAGAGGTGCAATTTTGTTAAAAACTTGCCTTGGCTATTTAAAAAAAAAACCTATTAATAAATTCTCAAATATGAATACTGACGATCTACTCGATTTTTCAATTCATATTATTATGTTTTATTTCAGTTATACTTATACATCTGGTGGTATGCTGGACATTCGGACGAATGCGACCGCAGGTACTGCTTCTCGTTGCTCGCTGGGATTTTACCGCATCCGGTCACCCATCGCCAGTAATGACAATGCATATTGAAAGGATTTTTTGACCCTCTAATTAGGGTCATTGCCTGGGTATTAATTAAGTACACGAAATTTTGTTTGCAATATTTCCGCGAAGATCTTTGCTGTCTTGTCCAGAAATTTTTTTATATTCCTATGGCTGGACATCAAAACTTTCCCGCCTATTGATTTCAAATTTACAGGGAATCTTCTATATAGGATGGAGAATTCCCGTGAATTTGGGTCAAAGTAGGGCAAAGGTACGCATATTCATGTGCATTGTCCCGATAGACAATAAAAAATATGTAGCTATATTTACCTAAGCATTGCAATTCATTGGCACGAGCAAACGAGCGGGTACACCAAGTAATAAATTAATACCTATCATTGGCACATCGCAGAAAATTAGATTTTCCCTCCACTAGAAAAAGAAACTATAAACATTCTAAACAAAAATGTTTATTTCGTTTATAAATTGTATAAAGCACAGAGTAGTTTCAGACAAAATTAAAATTTCAAAAGCGTGCACATAACATTTGGGCACATATTTTTTTGTTCAACAATCTAAAGAAATCACTAGTAGCATTACAACAGAAATAATATCCGTCATTTCCAGACAGTAAAATAATTAATTTGTATTGCAAAAACCTCATAATCTACTAAAAACAAGTACGTATATACCCTAAGTGAATCCATGCAACTCCAACAATGAACGGCATTGCTCTATCACATTAAATATGATCAAATCGAACAAACCAAACCGAAAATGAAATGTCAAAGCCGCCCAACGCACCTGAAAGTAGAGAGTTGCTCTACTTGGGCGCCGCGTTGGACTTAACGATATTTACAATCTAAGCGCGACCCAAAGCCTGAAGCCGCATTTTGGCTTGCATCATATGAAAGCATTGGTTGTACTCTATCTGTCAACGCACGCACGCCGCAAAGCGTCGTTGTGAATTGGCTTTTCTGTGTGCTCAAAACGTATTTCGTTTTTAGAACGCAAATTTTCTTAAATTCCAGTGACCAATTTATTTGTTGGTTAAAATCAATTCAACACATTTTCCTTGTAGATGAAATAAAACAACATATTCTGATCATCCATATTAGTTTGGCAGCTTAAACTAATATTTTTTTCGTAATAATGTCAAAGGAATTCCATTCTTACAGTAACTACCCATTTATAATTGTATGCTTTTTAATAATATAAGGGTTTTTCAACAGGGACGCTACAAAAGTAGAGCGACAGTAGTAGCGCTCTTTTGACATTTCTCTTCAGTAAGGTTTGCCATTTCATGATGGAAAGATATACGAGCCAACAACGAGTCGAAATTATTAAAATTTACTACCGAAATTCGGAGTCAGTGGCCTCAACGTTAAGAGCGCTACGTCCAATTTATGGTCGTCATAATCGTCCTAGCAGATCAACAATTGAGCGTCTAGTGGAAAAATTTGAATGCACAGGTACAGTACAAAATGTTCCCGTGCCAGTGAGACAAAGAAGTGCCCGTAGTGTCGAGAATATTGCTGCCGCTGAGGCTTCAGTTGAAGAAAGCCCAAATGTGTCTCTCACACACTGTGACGTCGTTGTAGCGAATTTTGCGAAAAGATCTTGGCCTACATCCTTACAAGATTAAATTGACGCAAGAACTGAAGCCGCTTGACCACCAGAAGCGTCGTATGTTCGTGAATTGAGCTGAGCAACAACTTGAAAAGGATTCGGATTTTCATCGAAAAATCATCTTCAGCGATGAGGCTCGTTTCTGGCTGAATGGCTTCGTCAATAAACAAAATATGCGGTATTGGTCAGGCAGCAATCCACACGTACTCCATGAGTCATCATTGCATTCCGAAAAAATTACGGTTTGGTGTGGTTTATGGGCCGGCGGGGTCATTGGGCCGTACTTCTTCCGTGATGATCAAGACCGGCACGTTACTGTGAATGGGAATCGCTACCGTTCAATGATAACCGAATATTTTTGGCCCCAATTGGATGATATGGACTTGGAGGACAAGTGGTTCCAACAGGACGGCGCCACAAGCCACACAGCGAATTTCACAATCAATTTATTGGAAACCAAGTTTGGAGAACGTGTTATCTCACGAAATGGTCCAGTCGCTTGGCCGCCTCGGTCGTGCGATTTGACGCCGTTAGACTATTTCCTGTGGGGCTACGTCAAGTATATGGTCTATGCCAACAAGCCAGCGACGATTGATGAACTTCGTACGAATATCGAACGTAAAATTGCAGCAGTATCGGCCGATTTATGCTTGAAAACCGTCGAAAATTGGGTTCAGCGTCTGGACTTCTGCAAGCGTGCCCGTGGTGGCCATGCAAAAGAAATCGAGTTCCAACCTGAGAGATTGCTTTTATTCACTCGAAGTTGACTCGCTCAACTTTGGATATTCCGAAGTTGAGAAAACCGAGAGTTGATTAACTTTGGATTCGCTCAACTCCCCGAAAAAGTAGAAGTTATTAAGCAAACTTGGGGTTTTACGTCCAACATCCGAATTTTTTTATTATACCCTCCACAGGAAGGTATATTCACTTTGCCATTACGTTTGTAACGCCAAGAAGTATTCACCGGAGACCCTATAAAGTATATATATGCTGAATCAGGATCACATTCTGAATCGATTTAGCCATGTCCGTCTGTCTGTCTGTCTGTCTGTCTGTCTGTCTGTCTGTCTGTCTGTCTGTCTGTCTGTCTGTCCGTCTGTCTGTCTGTCTGTTGAAAGCACGATAGCGTCCAAAGGAATTGACCTAGGTGAATGAAATTTTGTGAGACGACTTCTTTTTACCGTCGCCAGGTTGGTATTGAAAATGGGCTATGTCGGTCAAGTAGTTCTGGTACCTCCCATACAAAACCACTATTAGACCCACGTCTCTCTCTGTCTGTTGAAATCACGATAGCGTCCGAACGAATCGACTTAGGCAACTGAAATTTTATGAGAGGTCTTATATTTATGACCTTCAAGTTTTTATTAAAAATGGTCCATGTCGGTCAAGTAGTTCTTTTACCTCCCATACAAAGCCAATATTTGACCCATATATCTCTATCTGTTGAAAACACGATAGCGCCCAAACGAATCGACTTAGGTGAATGAAATTTTGTGAAATGACTTTTTTTAACCGTCGTCAGGTTTGTATTGAAAATTGTCTATGTCGGTAAAGTAGTTCTGCTACCTACCATACAAAACTAATATTAGACACATACTAACTCGCATGGCAAACATTTTGTATGACTTTTATGCAGTGGAGGGTATCAAAGCATCGGCCAGGCTGATGATAACACTTTTACTTGTTTTTTATTTCTGTGTTTGGCAGTTCAGTTCTTAAGTGACGAAAATAATTAATAATTAATTTTTTAAATTCAATAAAATAAAGTATCGTGCAAACTATTTCTGGGAGAATTGGCCATCGTCTTCGAGCAGCGAAGATGATGAGGACTGAGGAGATAGATAATTTGGTACGTGAGAGGCTGCAATACAAGATGCTACCACGTTTGGACTGGAAAAATGGGATGGCCGTGATTTCAACAATGGTTTTCGTCTCTAAAAGAGTCAATGATGGTGCTCCAGATAATCACCCCTATCATGGAATCCGCCGGGGGGAATCATTCACGGAAAAGAATATTTTAGTATCGTCGCATCCGCAAAGTGAACAGTTCCCCGAGTGGGAACTGTGACTAAGTTTCACTGTATCGTTAAAAACGTTCAAATTTAATTTTTTCCGAACGGGGAACTGTTCACTTTGCGGATGCGACGATACCAAAATATTCTTTTCCGTGAATGATTCCCCCCGGCGGATTCCATGATAGGGGTGATTGATTATCCTTATTAAGTTCGTATGTTTTCATTGACAAACGAAAACAATTTGCACAGATGATTTACTATCTAATAACACACTAATTACTAATATAGCTATTTACATCTGCTTTCATTAATTTCACATTGAAATGCGCAGATGAAATTACGCGCGAAATGCAAATCTAAGGTTGAACTGACGTATTATGTGTCATTTTCCAGAAATATCCCAGGGATATTTTACAAACGACAGGTAGACTAACTTTAGGATTTCAACCTCGGAATTGCAAATTAATGTAGTGAATAAAAGCAATTTTAAACTTGCCGTTCAACTCCTGATTTAAGATCAACTTCGAAGTTGGCCAACTTTGGAGTTTTCGGCAAGTTGAACAATAGTGAATAAAACGGCCCTTAACCACTTAATAACTTTTTGAAATTGGCTCTATGAAACTCCCTTTTTTTGGCCGAAGCTGGCGGTCTATTCTCTCTGGTTTGTGATTACCACAGAATGCTTGATTTGATTAGAGCGCAGTCAACTAAAATTATAACTCATGCAAGTGAAAGCAACTAATTATTGTATACATTTTAAGGAATTTAATATTATTAATACATTTTTAAAGAGCCGGAATATCCAACCGTTAATAGAGTTAACCGATTGTCTTTTATTATGCTGCAGGAGCAAATTGAAGATTCCCCTCCATATTACAGATCTTCACTATAATCAATTGGAGAATAATTTCAAACCAAGTACGTAGGCATGTATTGGATATTGAATGTATTAAATAACTTTCTACGTGAGTTTTATCTGAGACGAGTCTTCATTCCGTAAGCTTAACTTTTATGACGATTGTCGTCCAACCGATTGTATTGAATAAGGTCGTGTCGTGATCAATTGGTTTTTTTGGCACCCCTTGTGGTGATGATCGAAGTATGTGGTGTTGTAGTATTGTTCTCATCATTCTCGGGTAGGATATTTCTGTGGCCCTACTGCCTTTTAGCTTCTTCCTTAATATCGCTCATTTTGTCGCACATGAAAGGTGCTATGGTATGGCTATAGAAGTATTGTATGTTGTAATAAATCCAATTCGATCTTTCAGCTTAGCATTGCCGGTTAGCTGTGCCAAATTTTCATTTGACCACTTTACCTTTAACAGCTTTGGATTTATTTAGTGTATACATAGCTTTTTGGTTTTTTTTTTTTTTTAACGTAAGGCAAATAATCCACATCACTTTGCTAATATAATTGCACTCTTATCCGAATAAAATGTAAGAAAAAAAATGTGTTTTTTATTAGCAAGCAAACTAAAAACCACAGTGCCTATCTCGTAAGCATGATTCGATTTAAAATGTGAAGAGTACTAAATGTGTTATATATTGGCTTCACCGTTTATTTACATGTTTTAACTTCTAAGAGTTGTACGTACACAAATTAAATTATAATTAAATCTAAAACGGTTTTATTTGAATCTTCACACTTTTATTATATCTTTTATATACATATGTATGTTACACGATAAATATTCAAGCAAACAGTAAAATCGAAAAATTTGTACTTTATTATCCATTTAGGAAATAAAAAAAACCTCGTAATATATATGTATTTCCAAAGCCTTATATATAAGTAAATTTCGACACATGTACCTAACAACCCAAAAAATATAAAATAAACAAAACATGTTTTTGTTCATCCTATATATTTTTGTTGTAATTATTATGTATCTACCATAAGAAACCTTAAAAATAGACTGCAAGTTACCTTACGTATATAATTTGTATTGCAATATTATGTTATAATCACATTTTTATTATAAAGAAAAGTAAAATTCAAAACAATAATGCACTATAAATTAAATGAAACCAATTATCTTATTTGTAATAATTTAGAAAATAAATCACAAAAAAATTTTGTACATGCTAATGATGTATTTGAAATAAAAATGGTAATACATACATGCGTGTGTGAATAATACGTTTTCTTAATTGGCACTACAGTTGGGGAGGGGACGAATCGGTGCCTAAAACTTTCCCAAACTGATGTGACACACACATTCGCAGCGATTACAACAGCGAAAATTTTGATTGTTGGTGCTACATAAAACGTGATAAAACCCACAACCTAGCGTTAGTTTGGTTAAGTTTTCTAATATGAGCTGCATTTCTTTCGTCCCTATCAGCGTCTCTATCAAGGATTGCCAAAAAAAACGAACGTCGAAGAATGAAAACATGAGTTAGCACCGCATGTGTCGTGGTAGTAAAATTGACATTGACAGGACAGTAACAATTTCATTCACCCATATTCCCGTTGGCGTTTGTTGTAAACGACTCGTATTTTACTTGGTTTTTTAGTCCGTGTTTCTAACTTTTTTGAGACAAATGAATTGAAATGATGTCAAACACATAGATAAGGAAATACAATTGTTAGCAAAAGTAGAAAAAGAAATCTGAACATCGTTTTACAACGACACGAAAAATGAATCGTATACGACAAACGCCAACGGGAATAGGGGTGATTAATTTTCAATGTCCCGCTTATGCTTATCCATTAAGTGAATTGAGGTTTCTCAAGTGGACCCTCAATAACTCTCGATTCTCCGCCATTGACTCCAAATCATCAAGGGCAATCCCCATACGGGTAGAGGAGATATTCGGCCCTAGTGAGGTATCCGTCGGAACGGAAAATTCTCCGATTTCATACGAATCGTAGGATTTTTGCTTCGAGGTATACTTTGGAAGACCTTTTCGGAACTTTTTTCCGACAAATATGCAATGCACACTGGCGATCAAGTGCGTTTTTACTGATATTTTTGACAGCTTCATACTAATTTTCTTCCGATATGCGATTTGCAGTGAAGTGTTGATAAATGAAAGCAATAAAGAAAAAAAACGTTTAACAAAGTAATTGGTTGTATTTGTTGCCTAAATTTGTGTTTCCAGAGCAAAAACAAGCACTAAATAGGAAAACCCCGATATACCACGAAATAACATCATGTCAAATCAATGCGTCGTCGCATGAACTTCATCTAACCATCTCATCCTAGGTCGATATCCAGGTACTGCATCCTTCCACTTTCTCGGATATTCATCATTAGCCCTATTGCGAAGATCAACTATCAATCGGTCGACGGTTGACACAATTTATCAATTGCAATTGATATTGGTATTGCGAAATATAATTGATAAAAATATAAGCTATTGTGAACATAACGCAAAAAATAAAGTTATTGTGAATGAAAACTCAATTTTGACAGTTCTAAAATATATTTGATTTGAAGAGTGATTGTTACGACTTTCAAACAAATTATTTAAACAATATACGTCATAATTACGAGTGTTACAAATCTGCGATTGTGCAATTTATTGAAAAACATGTCATTAGTGGAATTATTTTTTGATGATGACGAAGGCGAGACAAATTATGCGGAATTGGCTGCTATACGGAGGAGTTTGTGAGACGCATCTAATCCTTTGGAACTGGAAAACCGAAGGTAACTAATTTAATTTCCAAGGAATGAAATTTGGCTAATTCTGAGCTCCTTTTTTTAGAAAAGTGTAATTCCAAATCTAATAGGATGCTTGGATGGGAAACACATTAAAATCGTTGGTCCCAAAAAAGAGGTTTGCCACATTTATTATAATAGAAAAGGCTTTTATAGTCTTAATTCACGCATGTATTCAATTGATGGATACGAATCACAGCCTCTTTCCCATATCATTAAACTGGTGACATCGGTTTATTTTCAACCTTTTTCTTTTTTGTCTTGCAGTTTAGGTCGATCCACACCTATACATGGGCAGATATTTAAATTGATCATAAAGTTATTGGAAATATTGTACAATGTACCCTTTGCTATTTCTGTCAATCTTGTTCAGGTGGTCCTAAGATATTTAGCTCTATTGCAAATTGTTCCCACTTCGCCTGCGCACCAGTTTTGGAAATAAATCTTCAACGAATCTATTAAGTTGCCTTTTATTTCAAACTATTTTACCACTTAAAAAATAACAATTAAAAATGTTGATCTTCAACAATTTTAAAAATTCTTCCATTTCTCTTAAGCATTCGTCCTTATCAACACCGAAATTCCGATTGATTAAAAAATTGACAGCTACCAGCTGATTTCATACGAATCAGAGAATTTTTGCTGCGAGGTGTACTTCGGAACAGCTTTTCGGAACTTTGTTCCGGCAAATATGTAATGCTGCCCGTCCACGTAGTGCCCAACGTAGCAACCAATTTTATTCAACAGTTTATTCAACTCTTTAGTTGATGTTTTATTACTGGTGTTTCCGCAATGATCTGCGCTGGGTAGATCTAGACCATCGTCTTGTTCTAGACTACTGATATTTAATGATAAACCATACACAGTGCATAAACAGATGTCAGTTGATTGATTCCAATGGCTCAACTAGCACAGGCACACGCATTTCGTCGCACCCAACGCAACTCGAGTCAACAAAAAATTTAAGAAGTTGAGGAACGAGTTGGACAGATAATGTGCAGCACATTATTGTAAAATCGTTTCTCAACGCGTTGCACAAGCATGTTCAACGAGCAACAAGAGCTCGTACACTACCCGCACACTTCTTTAGCAACGCGGTGAGCAACGATGTCCAACCAGATCAAACGAGTTATGTTAGGTTAGGTTAGGTAAGGTGGCTGTCCCGAAGGGGACACACTTAGACCAGAATTTTGGTCCATTGTGATACCACGAGAGGGGGAGGGGGGAGGAAGTGGCATAAACAGTTTCTTTGTGCCTGGCATTACCTTAGGAATTCTGTTGCAATTTGCGAGATGTGGATATCCTACCTGAGAGGTAAACTTTTATAACTTTCTTTCCTGGTTACGGCTTAGTCTTCGGGTCAAGGTGGAGGGCGACCGTAACAGTCTGCCCCTGCCAATTGCCTCTGACGCGGCCATCACTAGGGAAGGAGACTGGTGCGTAGCAGAGGTGGCTGATTCAACCAGTCTGCTTTGCTACTTGACCAAAAGTCAGTGAATGGATTGTCTGTTGGAAAAAGGATGGGGGCAACCGTAGCAGTCTGCCTCCCGTTTATTTTCCTTTGACAATCTGTCCACATGACAGATTGGTGCTGAGCAGAAAGGCCTAATTGAAACTCCAACCTGCTGCATGGCACCGAAAGTAGATGTCGCGATTTGTTTTGGTAAAGCCTAGTATCCTGCTTGCGCTTAATTTTAGCGAGCGCATTTCTCTCCACAGCACAGATAAATGCTTGCTAAATTCGTTGTACAGGATATAGAGAGGACACACACCCGTATTTTATTGCCACATGTATTTTGATTTTTGTTATTTTTTCACTTTTTTCCACCCACTTACATCGATTATCAAGTATTCCATGAAATATTCAATTAAAAAATTGTTTTGTTTCAAAAATGTCAAAATTTATCGCCGATTTAATGTACCAGGCAATTCTTTCGCGAGCTAAATCAGTGGAGACATTTTCTTGGCCGAGTATAACAAAATTGTACGTAGTACGTATAACACACAATATTGTTATATCGGACTGACATTGGGGACGTTCAAGTATCTAGTTTAGTAAGTCTGACAGCTGACTGACTTGATGTTTCTGAGTTCTTATTGGCTGGGATTCGTCACGTGAGCAGCTTTCTCTGTTGACGTTTATGGAGGGGTAGCCGACGAATCTAGTCACGAATTTCGTGACTGAGTACTAAGTTGACATTTCTATATGTTATCGGCGGAGAATTTGACATTTCAAATTTGCCCTGAGAGAACACAAAGCTAGTGGATATACCTAACCAAAACAAACAAAACCAAAAAAATCTAAAAATGATAATAAAAGTGACGATTTGTGGAGTGGAATACTCTTTAGATGCTCCCCCTTCAAGATCTGACGTTCACGACCAATTGAGTTAGTTTTTGCGTTCAGGTTACACTTAGTCCAGACAAATCTAGTCGACTTAAGTCAACTAGATACTTGAATGTGCCCATTAAGTGTGTCCCATCTATATGAAAGTAAGAATTTAGCGTGCGGAACAGGATACTGCTTTGCTAAACTGCCTCGCTAAATTTTATCTCTGTAGACATTTTTGTATGGGAGATAAAATTTAGCGCGAGCAGGATACTGGGCTTAACTACGCACTTTTGCTCGTCCCAAAACCTACCTCTACAATGACATCAAACGCTGATCCGGGTACCACCCAATCAGTTCCACCACACCAACCGCTTGGAGACATCGATGTGCAGGAGATCGCAGCGCTAAAAAATGTTAGAATCCCTTCATTCTGGAAGATAAATCCTGCACTGTGGTTTGTCCAAGTAGAGGCTCAGTTCCATAATCAACGGATCTTGTCTGACAACAACAGATTCAACGTCATTGTCGCAGCTTTGGACCCAGAGATTCTCAACGAAGTATATAAGTATATATAATAACTGACTGGACTAGAACTAGGAGATAGGCGACCTACCAGCCTTCTTAGAGAAATGCGTAATTTGGCAGGCGAGAATGTAGCTGACGAAATACTTACGACAATTTGGATGAACCGTATGCCCAGTCATGTTCGAGGAATTTTGTACGCTAATCTCGGAATTCCCCTCAATGCTCTAGCTGAAATCGCAGACCGAATTATCGACAATACGACTATTCCATTCGTTTGCTCCACGAACACACTGGAGGAAGGCTTTTCTAACGATGTTCACAGTCGCCTACGAACGATTGAAGTAAATCTGTCAAAATTGACCAAGTTGGTTCAGGAACTAACAACTGCGCCCAACAAACCCAATAGACGTCGATCCGCTTCTAGGTCGGGACCAGGCTCTTCAACTAGATCGTCAACACCAAACACACAACCTAAAGTTTGCTATTTCCATGAACGATTCGGCGAGAATGCCATTAAATGTTCAAAGCCTTGCGGCTATCAAAAGTTAAACTAGAATCGCTGTTGTCATCTCAGGCGGTAGACAACAGCGATCATGCGAACATCGAATACCGCCTCCATGTTTTCGACAAAGACAAACATAAAAAATTTCTCATCGATTCTGGATCAACAGTCTCTGTATTGCCTCGTCCGCCCAATTGCAAAATGTCCCCAGTGCATCCGACTCTTTATGCAGCAAACAACTCTCCAATTAACACTTACGGCGAAAAAGTTCTTACCCTCAACCTTGGTTTACGACGTGTCATCAAGTGGTCTTTCATCATAGCTGATGTTAAGACAGCAATCATTGGAGCTGATCTACTTACTCACCACGGATTGATCATCGACCTAAAATCAAGACGCCTCATCGATTCAACTACATCGCTTACGGCACTAGGCAGAGTATATCCGACAGCCGTTTGTAGATTATCCACAATTGACGGACGACAGGCATACAGTGACATCCTCAGAGAGTTCATGGATCCTACCACCAAATTCCACACACAATCGAACGCCGATGTTGTACAGCATCACATCATTACTACAGGCCAACCAACAGTTGAACGATACCGCCGACTTGTAGGTGAAAAACTCAAACAGGCCAAAGAGGAGTTTAAGAATTTAGTGGAAAAGGGCATCTGTCGAAGTTCCAGTAGTCCATGGGCAAGTCCTCTTCACCTTGTTAAAAAAAAAAACTGGGGGGTGGCGATCTTGCGGAGACTACAGGCGTCTCAACGCTCAAACTCAACCGGACCGGTACCCGATTCCCCACATCATGGACTTTACCGAGTCTCTCAACAAGAAAAGTATCTTCACAATCCTCGACTTGGAAAAAGCCTACTATCAAATACCTATGGCCCCTGAAGACATAAAGAAAACTGCCGTGAGAACTCCCTTTGGTCTGTATGAGTTCGTCGTTATTATTGTAAAATAGAATAAGAAAAAAGCCAATGAGTGGAAAGTAATAAAAACGTGTTGGTTGTAAGAAGTTTAAAACAAGAAGAAATTTATTTAGTGACAGATGTCACAATATGACAAGTATGACAAATTAGATATCGTTGCCAGGATAGTAAAGTTCTTCTAATTTCAACACCCCCACTAGAACAAGTTTCTATTTCCCAATCGTATCTATTTAAGCCCCATAAGTGTAGTACAATGTTTGGTCTTTTCTGCTGGAAGTGGCTTTGTCATGATGTCCGCTACCATGTCTGCTGTTTGTATGTACTCCAACTTTAGAACCCCATTGCTAATTACGTTGCGAACGAAATGATGACGTACGTCAATGTGCTTTGTTCTCGCGTGATATGCATTAGTTGATGCCAGACAAAGAGCACTTTGGTTGTCGCAGAATAAGATGATGCCGCTATGTTGAGAATTCAGTTCCTTGGCAAGGCTTTGAAGCCACAGCGCCTCCTGTACAGCCAAACTCATAGCCATGTATTCGGCTTCTGTTGTCGATAACGCCACCGTCGGCTGCTTCCTTGAACACCAGGATACTGCTCCTCCCTGCATTATAAATGCATAACCGGTGACAGATTTTCTCTCATCTATGTCACTCGCATAGTCCGCATCACAAAAACCACGTATTTGTTCACCTCCTTCATGCTTACCGTAGCACAATTTTTTCTTTGCAGAACCTTTCAGATATCGAAGTATCCTTTTCGCAGCTATCCAATGCACCTTTCCCGGATCGTTATTAAACCGGCTGAGATAATTCACAGCGAAACTGATGTCGGGTCTTGAAACCTGCGCCGCAAACAACAAACTCCCAATTAATTCCTGATATGGAATCTTTGCCATCTCCTGACGCTCCTCATCGGATTTTGGGCACATTTCTTTACTCAATTTCTGGTTCAAATCCATCGGTGTAGAACATACGTTTGCATTGGTTAACCCAAAACGGTCAACTATTTCGTTGATGTAACACTCCTGATCAATCCAAATCCGGCCGTTAGCTCTGTCTCTCAGCAATCGCAGTCCAAGAAAAGAGTTCGCAGGACCTAAATCCTTAACGTGAAACTTACTCATTAAAGTTGATTTTAATTGTTGCTTTAATACTGCATAATTATCGAAAATCAACATGTCGTCTACATAAACTGCAATTACAATCATCTTTCCGTCTGAGTGTTTGAAATAGATGCACGGGTCTAGTTGTGATTGCGCCATTCCGAAATCTTTCAATACTGCATCCAGCTTGATGTTCCCAATTCTCGAAGATTGCTTCAGCCCATATATTGCTTTCCTTAGACGAAGCACTTTTTCCCCCTTCTGAAAACCTTCGGGTTGAGAAATGAAAATCTCTTCATCCAAATCGCCTTGCAGAAAGGCCGTCACTGCATCCATTTGTTCTATGTCCAAGTCCATCTTGACAGCCATTGCCAATAAGAATCTAATTGATTCATAACGCACTACGGGCGAAAATGTCTCTTCATAATCCAGTCCTTTTCGTTGACTACAGCCTTTAGCAACAAGCCTTGCTTTGTATCGAGAAATTCCACCATTTGCATCCACCTTGGTCTTGAACACCCATTTTGTGTTGAGAATTTTCTTTTCGAGCGGTAACTCAGCTTCCTCCCAAGTTCCATTTTGCAGTAATGACGCGTATTCAGATTCTATGGCCTTTCTCCACTGCTTGCAATCTGATCCCGATATTGCTTCTTCATATGTCATCGGATCGGTTATACTTCTCACCATGTATGTTACATAGTCATCAAATTTCGTTGGCTTCGGAGCTCTTTCTGATCTTCGCACGTTCTCCCTCTCCGATGTCGAAGATTCCATTCGGTGTGGGATATACTCCGTGTCTGAATAAAAAGAGTCTTCATCACTTGACCCCGACCGCTCCTCTTCAAGTATTTCACTTCCTGGAGGTTCATTTTCATCACCAACAGAAGGCCCACTTTCGGAATTAACAGCAACAACGTTGTGCCCATCATCAACACTCACATCTACCCCCACTGAACTCTCTAAGTATGGAAACAAGAGATTAGTTACTTTATCTTTGGTAATTACCTGCTGAAAAGGTTGATCTTCTAGACAAACAACATCTCTGCTAATGATTAGCCTCTTCTTTGATGGATCGTAGACTCTGTATGCCTTAGAATTCTCGCTATATCCAACCAGCATACACTTCATAGATTTCGGATCCAGCTTCTTCCTCTTCTGATTTGGAACACGCACCATTGCAGTTGATCCAAAGACCCTCAAATGATCTGGCTTCTTGTTTGACCACATCTCTTCTGGCGTTTTAAAATCGAGATTTCTACTTGGAGTTCGGTTAACTAAATATGCTGCAGTCAATACAGCCTCGGCCCAAAAATCTTTTTCTACCCCTGCATCAATCAGCATACATCGAGCTTTATCCATGATCGTGCGATTCATTCGCTCAGCTTTTCCGTTTTGTTGAGGCGTGTATGGAACTGTCGTCTGGTGCCTTATCCCACAGCTACTCAAATAACTTAGTAATCCTTGATTACAATATTCGCTACCATTATCTGTCCGTAGTGTTTTTATTCGCTTACTAGTCTCGTTCTCGACTAAACGCTTGAACTCGATGAATTTCTCTCGAACATCTGATTTCGCTTTAAGAACGTAAGCAAAAACCTTACGAGAGTAGTCGTCTACGAATAAAAGTGCATATCTTGCACCACCCAACGATTTCAGTTCCATAGGACCGCATAAATCTGAATGCACCAAATCCAAAACGTTACTCGTAGTTGATTCAGATGCCTTGAATGGTTGCCGAGGATGCTTTCCTTTGCAACAATTCACGCATTGCTCCCTTGGTACATCAGCAAAATCAATTCCGACAACAGCTCCTTTCTGCATCCTAACCAACACGTCATGACTTGCGTGACCCAACCTTCGATGCCACAGCTCATAAGATGGTCGTCGTTCAACCAGGTTGACTACATTTCTAACCACGGGCGTAGTATCCAATTTGTACAATCGCTCTTGCACTAAGCTTGCGGTAGCAATCAACAAATTGCTAGTGTCGTAAATGTAACATTTGTCGACTTCAAAATGAACTTTATTACCACACCTTGTCATTTGGCTGACCGACAAGAGATTTGCGCATATGTTCGGTATGTATAATACATTTGTGACCTTTACATCCACTTTCATTTTACCGACAGACAGCTGCATACAAACATCACCCATTGCTTCAACAACCAGATTATTGTTGTCTGCCACTGTAACTTCTTCACTGTTTATCGAAGAGATATTCTGAAGCCAATCCCTGCGCATAGTCATATGCGATGAAGCACCGGAGTCCACAAACCACCCCGAAGAATCCATCTCTTTCATTTTCACAGCGAACGTTGTATAAAACACATTTTCAATTGAGTTCTTAGATTCCGTGACTCTACGTTTGTTGGGACAATTCCTGGCGAAGTGTCCGTGTTTCTTACACTCAATACACTTGACGCCACCTGCATTTTTGGGTTTCTTTACAGCGCCCTTCTTAACGCCGCCATAAAACGCAACTGCCTGCGAACCCTCACCAAAACCACAATCATCATCCTTGACATCCTGCAATAGCTTTGTTTTGATTGCATCTGCGGTAATTTTTATGCCGGAGCTTTCAATTCCCATTATCATTGGTTTGTAGTGGTCTCCCAATCCAGCCAACAACAAAGTTCCTACCCACTCGTCGGACACAACCATACCAATAGCATTGAGCTTATGCGCTGTTAATATTACCCTATTCACATAGCATTCAATAGAACCACTTTCCTTTAAATTTGTCGTGATAAGTGTTCTCAACAATCCAACGCGCCTGGTGAGTCCATTGTCCATCGTTGAATGCCGCTGCCAATTTGTCCCATACTTCCTTCGCTGTTTTTGCTTCACGAACATGGGTGTAATTAATCGGATCAATGAGCAATATAATTTTGGATTTGGCCTTGGTAACTTTTTTTACATCAGTTTCCGATCCACTGACGCATCCCCACAGCTCCTCATGCTCGAGATAGTTTTCGACGGCAAATTTCCATTCGTCGTAATTGTCGCGACCTCGAAGTTTCTCAATGGGTGGAATTGAAGAAGACGCAATTACTTTGTAATCTTCCGAAATCTTTGGAATCCTTTCGAATTAGAGCTCCAAGTACTTTGATGAAACTTTCTTCAATATTTTCTTATTTCTCTGGCGATTCTGGGCCCATAACCTATTGTAAAATAGAATAAGAAAAAAGCCAATGAGTGGAAAGTAATAAAAACGTGTTGGTTGTAAGAAGTTTAAAACAAGAAGAAATTTATTTAGTGACAGATGTCACAATATGACAAGTATGACAAATTAGATATCGTTGCAAGGATAGTAAAGTTGTTCTAATTTCAACAGTTATGCCATTTGGGCTTAAAAACGTCACACAGACTTTCCAATGGGACATGGACACGGTTCTTCGTGGCTTGGAATTCGTGTTTTGCTACATAGACGATATATTGATGTTCTCTGATTCAGAACAGCAACACCGAGAACACATACGCAAAGTTCTTAACCGTCTAAAAGCACATGACCTTTCCATCAACACCAGAAAGTGCGTCTTTGAAAAGTCAGAAGTTACCTACTTAGGCCACACCATTAACAGTTTCGGCAGCAAACCACCAGATGACAGAATACAAGCTATTCAACAGTATCCAAAACCCGCTACGATAATGGAACTCCGGCGCTTTTTAGGAATAGTAAATTATTAGCGTCGCTATATTCCTAATTGCGCTCAATTGAACGGATTTCTCAAGAACTCCAAGAAAAACGACAACCGTCAAATACCATGGACATCAGAGACTGAAGAAGCATTTATGCAGTGCAAAACAGGCATTAGCAAAGCAACCATGCTGAACCACATCGATCCCGAAGCACAACTGATTTTAACAACTGATGCTTCTGACTTTGCAGTTGGAGCAAAATTTGAACAGTTTAATGACAATGAGCTCAAACCAATCGGCCTTTTCTCCTGTAAACTTTCTTTAGCACAGACACGATATTGCACGTATGATCGAGAATTATTGCAGTGAAATTCTTCAAACATCTTCTCGATGGTCGTCAATTCATCATTCAAACGGACCATAAGCCCTTGATCTATGCATTCCAACAAAAATCGGATAAGGCATCGCAAAGACGATTACGGCAGTTGGATTTCATATCCCAATACACAACAAACATAGTGTATCTATCCGGCGAAGATAACTCAGTGGCAGACGCACTTTCACGTGTCTACGCAATAACAATGCCTTGCAAAATAGACCATCGTGAACTTCACACACTACAACAACAAGATACCGAACTTCAAACAATTTTAACCGGAAACACATCGCTCAAATTACAACAACTTGCCATAGAACCAGGGGTGGAATCGGCTAAGGTGATTTGTGATAAGTGATAGTCACAATCAACAAAATTGGTCTGCGTAAGGTGATTGTCACCGGTGACAATCACATTTTTGTGATAATTTCTTGTGACAGCAGTTTAGTTGTCATTTGCATGTTGGTTTGATCAGAGTTTTTTTTAATTTTTGATGTGCTAAGAGGAAATGGACGTGTTTGTACCTCTGCATTTATTTTTAGGGTCTGAAAAGGATTAGGAACTAGATAAAAATAACGAAATAAGCTAAACATACTAGAGCTATATAATGTACAAAGCTAATTGTTATTTCCAAATAAAAAATTCTTAAAAAATATTCGACCAAAAAACGATATATTTTTGTAGTATATCCTACCCCTACGGCAATTGCATTTGCCAGCTGGAGTTCCGTCAACTCACATTCCATCTACTCTTCAGCTAGTTCCACCATAAAACTTTCTTGCGAGCACCAATGGGAAGTTCCTAAAGACTGGTCAGCATTAATATCGCAGAATACTCCGTGTTAGGTGACCTGAAGAACACTTAAACTCTGTCCCACGATGGCTCATTCTTATTAAGTTATACTTTCTCCCAACAAACCCTATGGGCATCACGGCAGATAGCGCCTTTGTCCGGGTACTTTAACATGTACTACAACTCGATATGCGCTTTATTGGCTGCGGTCCTGTTAATAATACAATATGTCTAACAGTATTATCTGTAGGATATAATTAAAATTGTTATTTTTATATTACTTTGCATTTTAAAGTGCATTACGAACTTAAATGCTTTTCCCCAATTCGAAAATAATACAAAGAAATTAGTAATGACACATGTCAGTGTCAAGTGATGCCAAATTTTAATCAATTTTTGGTGATCACCTTACGCAGACGGAAAATATTATTTGATCACAAGTGATTGTCACATTTGTGATAATCACAAATCACCTTAGCCGATTCCACCCCAGACTGCAAAATTTACTGCGACGTTTCAACAAATCTGATCAGACCCTACATACCACAACCTCTTCGCCGAAAAGCTTTTGATTCCGTCCATGGCCTATCCCACCCCAGCGGAAGAACAACGAGTCAGCAGCTTTGCCAAAAATATGTATGGCCCAATATCAGGAAGGATGCATTGCAGTGGTCTCGCACTTGCGCACCATGTCAACGCTCAAAGATTCACAAACACAATCACCTACAGCCAAATGGAATTAATGTACCGAATAACCGATTTCAACACGTACACATTGATCTCATAGTACTTCCCATATGTGAAGGCTACAAATATTGCCTTACTATGATTGACCGATACACCAGGTGGCCAGAAGCCATTCCACTTAAAGACATGCAGGCAGATACGGTAGCAACAGCGTTCTACACACATTGGATTGCACGTTTTGGTTCTCCCAGACTCCTAACTACTGACCAGGGAACGCAATTCGAGTCGGCGCTGTTTAGGGCTCTCACCAACATGTGTGGAACCAACCGAATAAGAACTTCACCGTACCATCCTGCATCAAACGGAATGGTCGAACGTTGGCATAGGCCACTCAAAGCAGCTCTTATGTGTCACCAACCGAACAAATGGATCGAAGCACTTCCAACTGTGCTACTGGGATTAAGAACATCGTACAAGGAAGATATCAAAGCATCAGCCGCCGAAATGCTGTATGGTTCCAGTATTCGAATTCCCGGTGAGTTTTTTCTGAACGAAGATATTCTACTTAATCCACAGATGTTCGTCGAGAAGCACCGCGAAATTATTCGACAATTTCGACCAACACCAACAGCACATCACATCAAGAAAAAAATGTTTGTTCTACCAGATCTCTACAAATGCACACATGTTTTCCTTCGTTGCGACGCGGTGAAAAAACCTCTCGAGCAACCATATTCTGGACCATATCCAATCATCAACAGGATTACCGACAGGCTATTTACTATTCTTGCAGATGGACGAATGATTAACATATCTGTCGACAGACTGAAACCGGCACATTTGGACACGGATCCGAATATTGATGAAAATAGTGTACCCGAATTGAAAACATATGTCAACAAAAAAAAGAAAGTTTCATTTGACAGTTCGTGCCTTCGTCACTAAGGAGGGAGTTATGTGGCGACACACCTAATCTATTACCATCCAGATGTCGCTGCAATCATCTGGAATGAAATGATATGAAAAACGCGCCCAAGAAAACTACGCATTCGATTCGTGGATTCACTTGCGACAAGCAACATCAATTTTAACATCAATTTTATAACTTTCTAATTATTATTTTTGTAATAAAAGATTTAATTTATTTGTGAATTGTCGTGTTCTTATTTCTCATAAGCAACGACAATCGCCACACTAATATAGCGATTTGCAAGAGTGAATTACAAACAACTAATAGTTTAAATGTCTTTATTTAATCCAATTAAAAGCAACTAAAAATTAATTTTACTGAAATAAGTGAATAAGTATCTTCGTCAATATGTATCTCTTCAGCCGGCGAATACGTTGCGACGAGTATCTCGTTCCTTTTTTTATCTGCTGTTCTTCGTTTTGACAACCGCTGTTGTACTGCATTTGAATATGATGTGGAAGCTTTGTTCTCTGTGTGATTGAACATTATGTTTTATCTTTTGACGTTTGTTGTTTTATTTAATGTTGATTGCATGTTGATTGTTTGTTTTTATTATTTACTATTTGTTTGTTTATTTTGTTTGTTTTTTTTTTTTGCAGAATTAACGCCACAGTACTCCCCCGCGAGCATCCAAGCTATGGCTGAGTTGCGAAAGAAATACGTTTGGTTTTGGGTCCGGAATACGTTCTTAACGATGGTGTGAATTGTGCTGGACTTAGAAGAATATCAGATTCATTCGATGCAGCTGGATTATTCATCGTCAGTAGCGCTGTGGAAGACGGAATGCATGCATCTGGAATTGATGGCTGGACTGGAGGTGGTGATTCAGTTACATCCATTCTCTCGAAGAATGCTGGCTTTAATCTCTCAGTGGTCATCGTTGTTGGTACTCCCTTCACATCAATTTTGAAAACGAAATCTGATATTCGTTCTAGGACTTTGTATGGTCCATCATAAGGCCTCTCACATGGTTTTTGTACAGCGTCTACCCTTACAAATACATGCGTACAAGTGAATAAAGTTTTGTGTGCAAATGCTTTTCGTTTTGTGTGGTGTGCAGAAGGTGTAGCACGAATTTGTCGCATCTGGTCTCGAAATTTTTCGATGAAGATTTGAGGCTCGGGTGAAATTTCTTCGTCTAAGAAGAATTCTCCAGGTAATCTTAACGTGGTACCGTATACAAGTTCCGCTGCTGTTGTTTCAATGTCTTCTTTAAAACTAGTTCGCAAACCTAGAAGTATAGTTGGTCGAAGACTTACCCAGTCTGAAGAATCCTGGCATTTGGCTGCGGCCTTGAATGATCTGTGCCACCGTTCTATCATCCCGTTGGAAGCTGGGTGGTAAGCGGTCGTCCTTGTTCTAGTACTTCCAATAAGTTTAGTCAGCGCATCAAATAGGACTGACTCAAATTGTGAGCCTCTGTCAGACGTTATTGTCGCTGGTGCACCAAATCGGGAAACCCAAATACTGTAGAAGGCTTGAATGACTGTGTCGGCGGTGATATCCTTCAATGGCGTAGCTTCTGGCCCCCGAGTGAATCGATCGATCATTGTGAGGAGGTATCGGTAGCCCTTTATCAAAGGCATCACAACAATGTCGATGTGTACATGTCGGAATCGATCACTCGGCATAGCAATGTGTTGTGGCACATTCTTGGTATGACGACTGATTTTACTTTGCTGACAAGGGAGGCAAGATCGTGCCCAGTATGTCCTTGTTCATGTTTGGCCACACGAAGTTCTTGGTTATTAACTTCTTCGTTGAACGTCCACTTGGATGTGCTAGGTTATGTGTCATATCGAACACTCGTCTTCGAAGAACTAGAGCAACATATGGACGTATATTGATTCCCCCAATGTCGCAGTAGATGAGAGTGTCTGCTCCATCGACACGTAGAGCACGAAGTTGAAGTGACGATCCCCGTGGAGACTCTTTAAGCTGTTGAAGTTCGACGTCGTCTGTTTGCATGTCTGCTAGCTCCTGGGTGCTGACGATAACCGGCATATTGATGACATGAATGCGAGACAGAGCATCTGCTACGACATTCTCTTCTCCGGCAATGTGGACAATTTTTGTCGAGTGCTGACCAATCTCATCCAACTGGCGAGCTACTCGGTCACTAGCATGGCTCGTTTTCTTCTGGAAAGCATGTGTTAGTGGTTTATGGTCAGTGACGATAATCAGCTCCCTTCCTTCAATGATGTGCTTGAAGTGTCTGACTGCTCTGAATATAGCCAGTAGCTCGCGATCGTAGACCTTGTACCTCGTTTCTGTTTCGCTTAGTTTTTTGTGAGAATAAATCCCAACGTCTGTAGTTCATCACCATTACGCTGATCCAGAACAGCTCCAATTGCTGTGTCAGAGGCGTCGCATCGTAGAACCAAAGGAAGATCGGCATGAGGGTGAGATAGTAGGACAGCGTTCTTCAACTTCTGTTTACATTCCTCGAATGCTCGATCAGCTGCAGGTGTCCATTGTATAGGTCGTTTATCTCTCTTCTTTGCTCCGATTGTCAGTTGGATAAGAGGTGCTTGTGTCTCAGCGGCGCCGGGTATACAACTGCGATAAAAGTTCCAAGAACCTACGAACCGTCTTAGTTTATCCATTGTGTCTGGCTTGGGATAGTTGACTATAGCTTCAGTTCTATCTTCCGGAGGCTTGATTCCATTCTTGCTAACCATGAACCCCAGGTATCTGACTTCTGCCTGTCCGAAGTGGCATTTAGAAACGTTGATAGTTAGACCAAACTTGTGAAGTTTTTCCAGAACGAGCCGTAGATGATGTCGATGCTCAGTTTCGTTTTTCGAAGCAATAATGATGTCATCGATGTAGCATTGGGTGAAATCCAGTCCTCGTAACACTGCATCCATAAATCGCTGCATCGTTTGCGCTGCGTTGCGTAGTCCGAAGGTCATTACGACAAACTCAAAGAGACCGAACGGAGTTATGACTGCAGTTTTGGCTCGGTCCTCTGGTGCGAGAGGGATCTGATGATAGGCTCTCGTGAGATCTAGAGTAAAAATCGTACATCCTTCCAATCGGTGGTTGAAATCTTGCAGGTGAGGTATAGGGTATTTGTCGGGAACAGTAATATTATTAAGTGGGCGATAGTCTCCGCACATTCTCCAACCACCGCACTTCTTTTTGACCATGTGCAGTGGGGAGGCCCATTCACTTTTTGACGGCTGACAAATACCCTGTCGCATCATACGTTCGAACTCTTCTTTAGCCACTTTGAGTTTATCACCAACTAGGCGTCGTGCTCGTTCCGCGACTGGATGACCACGGGTGACAATGTGGTGCTGAACGAAGTGCTCGGCAACGTTGGGATTGGTTTCCAAAGTGACATCGATAAAATCTTTCAGTATGTCTGCGAATGGGTTGGTTAAATCGATGGAACGAACAGACGGTTGAGTAGAGTTGTCGATATTTCCTTTTGTGCTCAATTTTGTGGTATTGTCGAAAAGCTCTTTGTGGTTAAGTCGAATTGACAGGTCATAATTGTGAATAAAGTCCGCTCCAATGATGGCTTGTGTTACATCGGCGATAGTAAAAAGCCAGCGAAAATCTCGACGGAGTCCTAAGTCTAATGTCATGTTTTTTGTTCCAAATGTTGAGATGGTGGCTCCATTCGCTACGTAGAGTTTAGAATCGGCGGGTGTTTTGCTATTAGCGAATTTCTTCGGCAAGACTGAGACGTCTGCACCGGTGTCTATCAGGAATGAAATATTTGTTTTTCTGTCGAATACTTGGAGGCGGAATCGTAAGTTGTTATTGCCGATCGCGCTCGCCAACGCACGCATCGGCAATTCTAGTTTTCCGTCTGAGGATTTTGCCAGCGTGAGCACCATGGGCGACAGTTACGTGCGTCGTTACCAAACTTTTTGTGGAAATGGCATAACTTGCTGTCTTCGCTGACGTTGTCGTTCCTGGGTCTGCTGTTGGATCGGTTTCGTGACTGGGATCTTCTTCTTGCCAAGATGTTCTTCTTCATGTCCTTGATTTCATTCCTAAGGACTTCGATGCTTTTCGACAGCTCAGCCATATTAATGTTGTCACGATTGGCGATCGCTTGTACTGTTGCAGTTGGGGTTGTAGCGTTTATTGAGCACAGATGGGAATTTGACATGTCGTGGATTTTGTCACCAACTTCAGCCAATTTGTCGAGATCATCTTGTCCGGTCGCAATCAACACTGTTCGCATATTTTCGGGCAATCTGTCAATGAAAAGCGTACGCATGATAGCTGGATCGCAACGTCCTGCAGACAGATGCTTCATGTGAGCGAGTATAGCCGTAGGTTTTTTTCCTTCGGTGTCTTTCCCTCGGAGCATACGTCTCAGTTGTGATTCAGGTGTCGGAGCGAAGTTGTTTAGCAATCGCTCCTTGAGAGCCGAAAATTTGTTGTTCGGTGGTGGCTGAAAGCGAGGTCTCCGACTGCACGCAAAGCTTCTCCCTCGAGATTTACCAAGACATATGCATAGCGCTCTGCGTCGGTAGTTATACCGCCAAGTTGAAAAGCCATTTCGATTGTGTCAACCACAATCGGGGATATAACGCATCAAATTTTGGTAACTGAATGAGATGCGTTAGTGACCTTGGCACTACGGGCGAAGCAAAAGCTGATGTTGGGACGAAAGCTGGCGTCGATGATAAATCGATTAGTTTTGTATCTGAATGAGGAGACTGAGCGCGTTGTGTGAGCGATGGATCTGAGTGCGACGAATGAGCATGTGGTTGTTGTGTTTGCTGATTGCTTGCTTGTGCTGCTTTTAGAACCAGAATTGATTCGTTAGCTATCCTCAATTCGTTTCTTAGCTGACTAATCAACTCAGCCGTGACCGTGGTGACGTCGTTTTCCGTAGTCATTGTCGGAGTTTAGCGCATCGTCATTTTTTTTTGCTAACAATTGAAGCAACAGGAAGGAATGCGGTGCACCTCATACCAACCCCTTGGATCCCGGATTAAAGGTAACCCAGAACATTAAGTGGGGTAAATTTTTATTAAAATTTCGTTTGAACAAAGTGATAGTAGTTTGATTGGACCAGTGACGTATAGATAGATAGGTTAGAGGTAAGAAATTATCGTTAAGAACCAAAGAGAAAGAGAGTACAGTAATATCACGTTGCTTTCGGGCTAATGCAAATGTAGTTTAAATTTTGTTGGTTGGATAATAATATAACTTTTGCCTATAAATGAACATAAACTTACCGATAGATTTGAGAAAGATAAAGATTTAAGATTCGACTATAATTAAACCGTTCAAAATAAATAATATCGAAATTAAGTTTAAATTAAATATTAAGGTGCTATCGTGGATAGCTTATTCTCTTTTTGCTGGAATAAATGAATTTATGTATACTACCGACAGTTTTAAAGACAGTTTTTTTTTTTGTTTTTACGCTGCGCTTGGCTAATGATTTTTTTTTGGAACACTTAGTGGTCACTTTGAAGTGAAATACCCTCGTCTTCGTTGGCATTATGCACGTCGTAACAGTCGTTAAAATGTGTTGGTGCTAAATTTAAGGAAGGATGTGTGGGGCTGTAAAGGAAGAACAGATGCGTGAGATTTAAAAGTGGTTAGAGGTACCTTAAGTTCCGTTTGGGGATAAATACCCTCTTCATGTTAGGGGTCGTCGTAAAGTGAGCATGTCGGCGGCCAAGGAAACTAAGTTTCGGTTTGGTTAGGGGCGGGTTAGCTCTTGGAGAGAAATAACATCTTACCTCTCCCGCTCTCTCCCACTTTTGGAAGCAATAAGAAGTGGATTATATATAGAACTCGGGCCTCACAATTTCTATTGTTACGGATGGATGGTTACCGGTCGCGTTA
Source organism: Cheilosia soror (assembly GCA_949372485.1). Taxonomy (NCBI): domain Eukaryota; kingdom Metazoa; phylum Arthropoda; class Insecta; order Diptera; family Syrphidae; genus Cheilosia; species Cheilosia soror. The sequence goes on from OX443563.1 coordinate 29,905,563, forward strand.
CAATCTTTTGCGACTTTTCTTTTCGTTTTTTTTATTTATTTTATTGATCAACAGGCATGTAAAAATACGAAGTAACCCCACTCTAGGGCCTGTGGCAAGATCCCCACCCTCCGTTGAGCTAGCGCGTGGTTGCGTGTTCATGCCTGAGCCATAGGAGGCCTAGACTAGACACCCCTCCTACTATTCTGCCCGGATTGCCTCAAGGGTCCTGTGACCTTGGGTCATAAGAGTAGACAAATCTAGTGGGGGGGTTCGGCGGCATCCAGATATGCAAATTTATATTTTACCTTCTAAAACTAGGCCTTCTTCTGTATGGGTGATAGTACAGGAGAGGATTGAGTCACGTTTAGACCGGAAAACGTTCCAGTCATCGAAGCATTTCTGTTTGCCGGCGTATACATATGCACCCTATGATTGGGTTCGGTCCTATACGTATGCAGCCGTTCGTTACAGATCTTTGGGACTAACATGCGAGCTTTTACCAGCCTTGGGTATGAAAACCACATTAACTTCCGTCCATGACTTGGGAATATGAGACAAAACTAGGCAACTCTTGAATATTAAAGTTACCCACGGAAGGATTCTATTGAAGTTCGGCCGGTATTATGCCATCAGGTCCAGGTGACTTGAATGGCTTAAAGCCGCTTATAGCCCAGAGAATGTTGTTCTTGGTACCAAGATGTGAGGAGCTGCTTAATATAGGCCTAGCCGACGTCGAAGTCGGATTCGTAACGGCATTGCAGCTATTTGGGAAGTGGGTATCTAGTAGGAGATCTAGAGATTCTGAACTAGAGGTAGTCGACGAGGAATCTTGAGATAACTTGGTATCCTAGGAGTCGCCGCGAGAATCTTTCTGAGCCTAGAGGCCTCAGAGATCTCTTCTATCTTTTCACAGAAGAGTCTCCAGGAGTTTCGTTGGGCTTTCTTAATTATAGTTTTATAAGATTTCAGGGCCTCTTTATACGAGATCCAGTCAGTGGCTTCGCGAGTTCGCTTTGCCTGATTAAACAGCGGTCTACATGTTTTTCGAAGAGATATAATCTCCTGACTCCGCCAGGGTGGTCTAGGCTTGCCTTTAGGCTTACTTGTTGGGCAGGAGAACGACATAGCGCGGTTGATGATCTTCGTTAGTTCCTCCACCATCGCGTCCAGTTCATGTTTGTTAGTGGGAGAAATAGGGTTGCTGTTGATTACAGAGGATTCCAGACTGTTCCTATATTTGGTCCAGTCTGTCTTCCTATAACTCCTAAAGACGCTTTGAACTTGAGGGAGGTAGGCTATACCAAATTGAATATATCTGTGATCTGAGAAGGAGTGTTCATAAGATACTTTCCAATCTTTGACAGCATTATAAATGCTATCAGAGACCAGTGTGATATCTAGGACCTCCTGTCTGTTACTTGTGATAAATGTTGGTGCACTACCAATGTTACATAGGACTAGTTTAGTACTAATTAAGTAATCGAAAAGTAGCTCACCTTTTTTATTGATGTCAGCGCTGCCCCAGACTGTGTGATGCGCATTAGAGTCGCATCCCAGAATTAGTGCAGCTTTGAGCCTCTCCCCATCCGAGATCATCTTCCCCAGTAGAGCCACAGGGAGTGGAAGATCGAACGCCATGTATGCTGAAGTCAACCAAATTTTCTTCAGTTCAACTTCCAGACAGGCCGTCACGATGTCACGATTACTGTAATTAGAGAGAAGAAAAATATTTAGTGTGCTCTTCGCGAGGATGCAAGCCCTTAGCCTCCCTGCATTCCTCACGTAGATGGGTTTATAGTTGGGATTCCTGAGTCCATGCACCTTATCATTAATGACCCAGAATTGCTGTCCCCCGTAACTGCCTTCGCCGCAGTGGTCGGTTTATTACTGACCGTTGCAGTGTCAGCAGAGGCGGGGAACAACCCTTCCTCTTTGTCAGGATTACAACTCTCCGCCTCTCGCCTCATTACAGTGTTGGTCGGTTTATTACTAACCTGTACAGTGTCGGCAGAAGCGGAGGATTGCCCTCCTTCTTTGGCAATGTCCTCCTCGTCCTTCTTATACACCCTAAGATTGATGGCACCGAAGCCATAGCTGATCTGCCTTCCATTGCAGCCAGAGGAGCCAGGGACTCAATGTTGATCACGATAACCGCAGATCTTTTGTTCCCTTTTGGTTACTCCAGCTTTGCAATCTTCCAGTTGGCAGTCGGAAGATGAGGGTTGCTTGTCCTGATGATGCGAAGTATAGTCGCGGGGTCGGAGGGTTCGGCAGGTATCCAGGAGCGAGTTCTCGGTCTGCTAGGAATTTCTTCCCTGCTTACGACCTCAAGCTGCGCCCCCTTCCACATCTCGCTCAACGACGCAACTGCAATTCTAAAGAGATCAGCAGACCGTTGATCAGCACATGCGATCAGCTTCACATGGCCCTGATGCCATCCGCCGTCGCGACAGGAGGGAGGAGGTCCTGGATGATCTTCCAGGACACGCAGGAAGTTGGTTGCCAGCTTGACTTCTTCTTTCCTTCCAGCCCGCAAGAATCTAAGTAGAAGCCAAATCCCTCCGAGTCGCATCAGCAGACGGCCTTTAGGGTTTACTCCCACCTCACGCTTTCACATCAGTCGTACGTTGCAACGAATCACAGCGTACATCTGATATGTAAGAGTTCGCATCGATCTGTCGAGGTGACAAGACGTGTGTGGTTATAGTGCGATCTTTTTCTGTTCACATTACCTAAGTACTCGCGGCCTTGACCGCAAATATTAGTTTTTCCTGCTGAGATAGTGACTCTTTAAAGTGGATAATAGTAAAAAAATAAGTTCTAATATTCCAGCTCTAAGGCTGGAATACAAAAATAGTGTTCAATCAAATAATGATGCACGTGTTGCAAATTTAGATGGTGTTTTAACAAATTCACCAACAAATGTGCTAACCACCGAAGGTAGGTACTCAAATTCTCTTCAATATGATCAGTACAACTAGCAATAAATCGAATAATATGTCAAATAAAAAAGCTACTAATATAACATCTACTAACGAAACTAACACCGGTGTTGCAAAAAACGTATCATTTTGTCCACCAATATTTATTTTTGGCGCTAATTGTGAACTCATAAGTCAGGTGGTAGAACTTGCGGCTACAGAATGGAAAATAAATGATTTAAAACACAAATTTGTAAATATAGGCTATAGAAAAACGAAGGTCTATGTTAGTAATTCCGATGTTCACAAAGTTATTATAGACAAAAAACGGGGAACTGACATTGGAGCATTTTCCTTTTCTCCAAAAGAACACAAGCGTGTTTCTATTTTGTTGAAAGGTCTCGATGGCGACACTCCTATAGAGAAGGTTAAGACGGCTTTACTTGAAGCAGTTCCTAACGTTAAAATTCATAAAATTTCACCATTTTCTACCGCAAGAAGTAAGGAGCAGAATGCTAAATTAAATATCTTCACGGTACAATTAGAGCTAGGAGAATCGTCCAAGGAGCTTACTTGTGTTAGGTACCTTCTCTTCCAACGCATTTATTGGGAGAAAAAGCACAGCAGATCCGTCATAAGATGTTACCGCTGTCAGAGATTTGGACATTCTGGGGAATGTTGTGCGTATGTTAGCAGGTGCGCTCTATGTGCACCTCACATTATTCAGAAGCATGTATCGCATATATTAAAAACCTAAAAGAATCTAATAGTCACCTTCCAACGCCGGTATGCGTCAACTGTGACCAACCGGGCCATGCGGCAAGTTATATGGGCTGTCCTGCTTATTTAAAATATAAAAACAAAAAAGAAGCTATGGCGCAAAGAGCAAGAAAAGTTGTGCAAGAAAACAGAATGGTAGTTCGGGATAATATAAACAGCTTTACAAGCACAAATGTTTCTTTTGCTGATATGGCAAGAACTTCCAATTCCAATAAACCTACTCCAGCTAAAGTAAACTTCATTTCAAGTAAAGCTAATCCTCCAACAGGCGAACTCAATAACTTTCTGAATGAAGCTAAAAATCTATTTAACATTTCATTCCCAGATCTTCTTGTTAAAATACGACGATTTTGGCCTCAGTACCAACAACTCCAAACAAAAGAAGAGAAAATGTTCGCATATCTCGACTTTGTCGCTTCAATTGTAACATGATGGCTTCCACCAGAATGAACATTATCTCAACTAATTTTAATTCAATTATCTCTCATCACAGAAGGCTTTCACTTTATAATCTGCTTAAACAACAAAAAGCCCAAATATGTTTCATATCCGAAACAAGGTTGAGGGCTAGACATAAACCTGTTTTCGATGGCTTTAATATAATTCGAAACGATTCGGGGAGAGGAACTAAAAAAAATATAAGTACAGTATTGTACCTTTTCGGAGCGATATACTCTCTGTAACATTAGCTACCATAAGCTTACAAAATGCTTCTGGTTTAATAAGCAGAACTCTTATTGGAAGTATATACATACCCTCAAGGGCAGGTATATCCTTGCATAGTTTCAAAAACACCAATTGGGAAACTTTCAGATTTGATGTGCACATTGGCCTCTCTCAAATTAGCTTTCCTAACGAAAGAAATGCATCTAATTCCGAAATAGACTCACTCATATGTCAGATAAATACAAAACTTAATTCCTGTATTGAAAAAAATTCAGAGATATGTCAGACAAAAAATTTAAGATATCATAACATATCTGAATTCACGAAGCAATTATTAAAATTACGAAATATATGGTTGGTTAAAGAGGTTATTTCATCGTCATTTAAATAGGGTAAACCCAGAATACCAACAATTACACTCTAAGATACAATGTTTGAATAAAATTATCCAAGACAGAATAACAATAGAGGTAAACGAAAACTTTAAACAAAAATTGAAGGATATAAAACCATCTCCTCAAGCATTTAGATAAATTGATAAGGTAACGGGCAGAAAACTGTTTGGAACAGATATTCGCAGCGATGTGCTTAATCATAATGGCACTGATTTAGAGGACACAGAAAGCAAATTAGAAGCATTTAAACATTTTTATTCAGAGCTATACTCTATAAATACACCAAATTTTGATCAGAGGCTTACAAATGAGGTCACTGCAAAAGTGAGCGAATTTTGTCAAACCTTTCATCAACCTTTAAAAATATTTTCATCACCTAACAATACAATATGTTTAAATGAACCACCTTTCACATCTTCAAGTAATGTAAGCAACTTAAGACTTAACTTAAACAACAAAAAATCGACAGGCGTTGATAATATATCTAACTTTATTCTAAGAAAATGTCCCCACTCACTTGACGTAGCTCTAACTACCATATTTAACCAATGCATAAATGGCTATTTTCCTAAAATACGGAAAGTAGCAAAACTTATTCCAATAGCCAAAACCAAAAACGCAAGGGATATAAAAAACTTCCGTTCAATATCTTTGCTCTCAAATGTTGGTAATCTTTATGAAAGAGTTCTGGCGGAACACATTAATAAAGTATGCGAAGATTTAGATATAATTCCAAATAACCAATTTGGGTTTAAGAGAGGACATTCTACAGAGCACGCGCTGTTGGTTTTACACAACAAAGTTATACAAAATTTAAGAAAGAAAGAAGCGACGATATGTCTTGATATAGATCTTGAAAAAGCTTTTGATAACATTTGGCATAAAGGGTTATTATTTAAAATTATTAATCTAGGTTTTCCAACTTACCTAACACGAATTATCCAAAGTTTTTTTGAGGACAGATTTACTTCTGTGAACATAGGATCAGTATTCTCTGATCAAATAGCAATTCTCTCAGGTGTGGCTCAAGGATCAATTCTGGGCCCAACACTATTTAACATTTTTCTTCATGATTTTCCTTTTGTTGATTTTATGGTGCGGGAGCCGTGTGGTTTACTGTACGCAGACAATACCACTATCTTAGAAAGTGACAAAAAGCCAAGTGTTGCACTTCAGAAAATAAAAGAAAAAATTCCCACCCTGGAAAATTATTTCAAAAGGTGGGGCTTAAAAATCAACGCATGTAAATGTAGCCTTACTTGCTTTAGAAACTCAAGCGGTAAGGGTCATTATCTTGCAGTTAAAGAAAGTAAGACATTAAATGTACAAATCAACGGATACACTGTTCCTTTAATAGTTGAGCCAAAATTGTTAGGTATAAACTTTCAAAATCGATTTGTTTTTAACAAACATGGTAGGAAGGCTTTGATGAAAGCCAAAATAGTAACATCGAAGTTGAAGCCTTTGATGCACTCCAAAAATATGCCGGGAAATACAAAACTTCTAATGTATAAAACACTTATTGATAACATTTTAACTTATGGTTTTGGTATTTGGTTTACGATTTCTCCATCTGTAGCGAAAGAGTTGGAAATATTTGAAAGAAAGATTCTGCTGCGGAAAGTTTCGGAAACCGAATAAAAAATGGTTCTCCAACAAGAGCTTGTATGAAGCCACTAAAGTGACACCTCTTATGGCTTATCAGATAGAGCTTTTATCAAAAAGATTGGAAAGACTTGGTTCTCATCCTAACCCTCTCGTAAGCGCCGTGTTCGATTCGAATAGCAGTACAAGTATTAACGATAACTACTACCTTTCGCCGGTTAACCTTCTGAATAGTGATTCAGTTCCCCATTTGAGACAAGATACAAATGGAAATCTCGTTGTGCCTTTTTATGAAAAGGCACTCCCTGGTAATCTTAGAGGATAAATTTATTTTGACTCGAAGTACATAATATAGACCATCGTCAAATTTGCTTTTATCTTTTTTTTGTTCATATAGTAATATATAAATCAGTAAGGAGAAAAAGCTACGTTTATGTACTTACTCTAATGGGTGGCATTAATAAACGACTTCACCCAATGTACCCCCTTTTTTTTTTTTTTTTTTTTATGTATAATATAATTATATATATATTGAATACTGATACTCTCCTTTGAGTTTTTTTTTGCTTTTAAGTATAAGTCTAGTTTATAGTAGTATTAGTTCTAGTCATATTTTAAAAAATTAATATTAAGTGCTCATTAGAAGCATCGTTCACAATGTACGCCGGGAGCAAGTGTACACACCAAAATAAAAGAATTTATAAATTTTTATACCTACTAAACAATAGTTAAATAATGAATTTAATTTAATTGAAGTTCAGCCAGACATACCTGTTAAAAAGTCGGCTAATATTATAGATCTATAAGTTAACAAAACAAATGTACGGATTTTGTATATGTCTCAATAAATTTGAATTGAATTGAATTGAATTGAATCTGATATGTAAGTGAGACCCTTGGCTGACATTAACCAGACAAGCTGATTAGCCAATTTCAGGCAGGCGCTCACGAGAAGGATTTTGCCCAAGCCCAAGAAATACCAAAATATTCTTTTCCGTGAACAATTCCCCCCGGCGGATTCCATGATAGGGGTGATTAATAATATACTACGGGGTTATACAATCAAAGCTTCAGTATGGTTTGTCAAGTTGGGGAGGGGCCTATAATAGCACCCTTGAACCTATAATTCTAGCAAAGAAGCATGTCATTGGGATTATTTTAAATAAAAATATGTTAATCAGTAGTTGGCCTCTGAAGCATGTCATTGGGATTATTTTAAATAAAAATATGTTAATCAGTAGTTGGCCTCTGTTTCTGTCTTGGTGTTTTGCATTTAAGACACCTTTATGTTTATAAGGTACTCAAGGTACATAAACGCGCGCAAGTGACCGTTTTCCAAAACTAAATGCCGCTTCAGAGCGTTGGCCCGTTGAGAGATAAGAGTATGAGAGATTGAAAGTTCTGTTTGGTTTATGTTAATACACCCGAATTCAGAGCAGAATGCAAGTTTAATCCTTTTTGTTTATAATTGTTATTTTAATGCACGAATTAAAAGAAAATGTGTTTAAAATAGTAAAATATGCATAAATAAATAACAATAAATACATAGACACACAGGTACATGCCTTCCCATAATAGTCCTTTCAGCGAGACATGTAGATCTGTGGCGACCTAGACAAACAATTACAGCACCGGACACAACCATTCATCGAAACTGAACGCGACCTTTAACAGCGTGATCGTAAATTGCAGAAAACTGCAAGCTGCAACAACTATATAAAAACCGAGGAGAGCAGAAAGATGACACGTTCTGCTATCCTCAGTCACGACAGAACTCGCAAACTTGGCGGCGGCGATGGTGTCCTTCTGACAACAAGTAAAATAAAAGTTTTAAGTAGAAACAATAAAATTTAATTGTGATATTAAGTCAAGCGTGTCTTTTAATATTGTGTGTGGGACTCATGACCCACAAATTGGTGACCCCGACGTGATACCAAAATAAAATTAAAGACAGCAGCAAACAAGTTTCAAAAACCGAAAGACACCAACACCAACAGAAACCACAGCGCCCCGCCAAGATAAAGCACAAAGCGAAACAAGTCAGACTCAGAAGACAAAAGAGCAACGGTGGATTGTATCACATCACGGCATCATAACTGCACACCGATACCAATACGGTTATCGACATCACGCAAGCAACGTACGGTTACTTAGCAACAGGTTTTAACCGATACGCAACTGCACGCCATTAGCACGATAATCATACCACCTAGACCAGCCTCGACAACGGCACTTCATATTTTTTTGTACAAGCATCGTTTGGGAGTCAACTGTACCTGCCGGCGCACGAACGCACACACACAGCCTACATAACTGAAGTGTCAAACGCCAAACCAAGTGCAACCGCATAGGATTCTAAGCGAACTTTTCTTCCGGCAGATTAAGCAGAAAACATTCGTCAACGTATCGAACATTTTTGTGTATCTTTTTGTCTGTTATGCGTGTTGTGTTGTCGCTCAAACATTTTTTGTGTGTCTGTACATTTCTTTCTGTATTTTTGTTCTTTTTTGTTGCTTCATAAATTAACGCATTTCTTATTTTTACGTGTATAGATTTCTTTGTAAACAACGCCTCCGCCAAAAATGGACGAGCATCTGCAGCCAACGATCCAACGAGACAACGAACATACAAACAGCCCAAGCCCCACCGGTTCATCAGTCAACGTAACCAACGGTTCAGCAATGGAAAATACCACCAGTCAAAACAACCAAGTAAGTGCTATTACATTTAGAAATCTCCCATTTTGGCCGGATAGTCCGGACGTATGGTTCGTCGCGTTAGAGGGACAGTTTGCAGTAGCGCAAATCCGATCCGATAGTACTAAATACTTCACCGCACTTGGCCTGTTAGATACGCGAACGATAAACATATGTAGGGACGTGATTCTAAGTCCGCCCGCAAGCGGACTCTACGAAAATCTAAAAAAAATCGTTTTGTCACGGCTGACAGAATCCGAAGACACGCGGCTGCAGAAATTAATTAATGAATCGAGCTTAGGCGATCAAAAACCCAGCGAATTGTTACGCCAAATGCGTTCGCTGGCGGGTAGGCAGTTTCCGGAATCGGTTCTTAAAAGTTTGTGGTTGCAACGACTTTCCCCAACAACACAGGCAATTTTAGCATGTTCAAACGAAGAGTTGGACGTCATAGCGCAAATGGCGGACAAGGTGGTTGGAGTGATGCCCTCTAGCATTGATATCTCGGCAGTCAGCGATAGCTCCCGCGAAAACAATAAACGCGATGCACTCAACGTGCCAAACCCTCACGAACGAAGCTATGAAGATTTGGAGCAAGAAATTGCTATGCTCCGTCGTCAATTAAATCAACGTTCCAATCGGTACAAGCGGAATCGCTCGCCCTCTTCAGGCCAGTCCTCGCGTTCCGTATCATGGGAACGTCCCGATTCGCGTTTATGCAAGTACCATCGCAGATTCGGTTCACAAGCCAGGCGATGCGCATCGCCGTGTAGCTTCAGATCGCGATTCAACAGCTCTTCGGAAAACTAAAAGCCCAGTTGTTGGCGACTTACGACACGGGCTTAACAAATCCTAATTGTCGCTTGTTCATTCACGATAAAGTGAACAATTTTAATTTTTTGATCGATTCAGGGGCGGACGTATCAGTTTTACCAGTGTCAGTAGCCAGAAAAAAGCAAAGCGCTAGCAGGAATAATCTTTTCGCTGCAAACGGTTCAATAGTGCGTACATACGGTCGAGTGAGGGTACCGGTAACCCTAGGTTTGAAACGCTGTTTCCCTTGGGTTTTCATTTATGCCAACGTGAGCAAACCTATTCTGGGGGCGGATTTTTTACGTGCATACGGACTGTTAGTAGACGTAAAAAATAGACGACTTGTAGACCCAGCTACCGCCATTCACACAATTGGTTACCTAAGAGCAGGCTCTGCTCCGAAGTTGTCAGTATTGGCGAACAACCATACAGATCCGGACATACGTAGTCTGTTGAAAGAATTTAATATTCTGTCAAGTAAAAACATTTTTGTACGTCCCGTGCAACATGACGTTACGCATCCTATAATCACTGGAAACACACGGCCTCTATCAAATAAGCCACGCCGCCTCGCTCCTGATAAGCTGAAAATAGCTAAAGAAGAATTCGACTTCATGATACAGCAAGGAATCTGTCGGCCTAGTAATAGCCCATGGGCTTCACCTTTACATCTCGTACAAAAAAAGAACGGAGAATGGAGGCCATGTGGCGATTACCGCCAACTAAATGCTGTCACAGAACCAGATAGTTATCCTATTGCCCACGTCCAAGACTTCGCTCAAGACCTGCACGGTAAAAATATATTTTCAACAATAGACCTGGTTCGAGCATATCATCAAATACCTATCGACCCTAGTGACGTTCCCAAAACGGCAATAGTTACTCCATTTGGCCTTTTCGAATTCGTAAGAATGACGTTCGGTCTCAGAAATGCCGCCCAGTCATTTCAACGTTTTATGCACAAAATTCTCAGAGATTTGTCGTTCTGTTTCGTTTATATTGACGATATTTTGGTGGCCTCCCGCGACGTGGCCGAACACATGCGTCATTTGAGAATCCTTTTCAGGCGATTGGAAGAATTCGGTTTGGTCATAAACGTAGAGAAATGCAAATTTGCACAACCAAACGTCCTATTCCTCGGCCATCTCATAACACCAGAAGGGTTAAAACCGTCACCGGCACGAGTGGAGGCCATCGCAAATTGTAAACGTCCTAGCAATATTTGCGAATTGAGAAGGTTCCTGGGGATGCTTAATTTCTATCGTAGATTCATACCTCGAGCTTCTGAGGCACAAATTCCGTTGACGGCATTTCTCAAAGCACACAAAAGAAAGAATGATAAAACTACTATTCAGTGGACGAGCGATGCGACTAAGGCATTCCAGCGGTGCAAGGACGAGTTGTGTAACGCCACTTTATTAGCATTCCCTTCACCAGCTGCCAAGTTATCCCTTTGTGTTGATGCATCCGATTTCGCAGTCGGTGGCGCTATACAACAATGGAAAGAAAACGCTTGGCAACCGTTATCGTTTTTTTCTGCGAAACTGAATACAGCTCAATGCAAATATAGCGCCTACGACAGGGAGCTGCTAGCCGTCTATCTGTCTATCAAACATTTTCGTCATTTTTTAGAGGGTCAAATTTTCACGGTCTTCACTGACCACAAACCTCTGACATTTGCCTTTCGACAAAAACTGTCAAAAGCGTCGCCACGGCAATTACGCCACTTAGATTTTATTGGCCAATTCACCACCGAAATCAAATATATTGCTGGAAAAGATAACGTCGTTGCAGACACCCTGTCGCGGCTCGATGAAATTGTTTTACCACCTGACATTGACTTCCAGGCCATAGCCGAAGCTCAAACGGGCGACGACGAACTCGATAATCTGCTTTCTTCGGAAACAACCTTGCGTTTCAAGAAAATTGCCATTCCCGGCTCACATATATCTCTCCTGTGTGACGTGTCAACAAACACACCACGTCCCTACATACCTAAGGAATTTAGGAAAATTGCTTTCGACAAAATTCACAACTTAACACATCCAGGTATTCGGGCCACAGTCAAAATGGTGGCGAAGAAAATGGTTTGGCCGGGAATGAATAAAGAATGTCGAAGGTGGGCGCAAGCTTGCCTAGCTTGTCAGCGATCTAAGATCACCAAACACGTCAGAAGCCCCGTGGGCAACTTTCCCGCAGCAACCGGGCGCTTCGACGAATTACATATTGATTTAGTGGGACCTCTAATGCCATCCGAAGGATATCGGTACCTCTTAACAATTATCGACAGATATACTCGTTGGCCGGAAGCTATTCCGATCTGCGATATAACTGCAGAAACAGTAGCAAAAACTCTGTTCTCGCAGTGGTTCGCACGATACGGAGTACCATCGATCATTGTTTCGGACCAAGGGTCGCAATTCGAATCGGCATTATTCAATGAATTATGCAATCAAATGGGCGTCGAACACCGCCGCACGACTGCCTATAACCCAAAAGCTAATGGTTTTCTTGAGAGATGGCATCGCACCTTGAAAACTGCTCTTAAATGTCACGACAATCCACAGTGGACAAAAACACTACCATATGTGTTATTAGGGCTTCGGTCAACATATCGCGACGAATTCGAGGCCAGCGCCGCAGAATTAGTTTTTGGTAAAAGCATACGATTGCCGTCAGACATACTAGTACCAAACAACTTGGCACCGTCTCAATCAGATTTCGTAACAGACCTGCGCCGGCATTTCGAGAAAATTCGTCCAGCCGCCCCGTCGCGACATGGGACTTTTAAACCATTTGTTTTTAAAGAGTTAAAGAGTTGCACCCACGTTTTTGTTCGCACCGATGCGGTCAGAAAACCACTACAGCGACCATACGAAGGACCCTTCAAGGTATTAAAACGCGATACGAAAACTTTTCAAGTATCCATAAACGGAAACAAATCGGTAATAGGAATCGATCGACTAAAACCGTGTTTTGAAACAAACGTTAACGAAACAGTTCCAGTACAGCCTAAAATAAGTAACAGTAAAGTCGTAAAACGAGTATCTTTCGCGGCGAGCCATACGTCACCTAGTCGGATCACCAAAACGGGGCGAAGCATGGTTCGCCCAAGTAGATATCGTTGAAAGCACATCCTGACATTCAACTGGTGGGGGAGTGATGTGGCGACCTAGACAAACAATTACAGCACCGGACACAACCATTCATCGAAACTGAACGCGACCTTTAACAGCGTGATCGTAAATTGCAGAAAACTGCAAGCTGCAACAACTATATAAAAACCGAGGAGAGCAGAAAGATGACACGTTCTGCTATCCTCAGTCACGACAGAACTCGCAAACTTGGCGGCGGCGATGGTGTCCTTCTGACAACAAGTAAAATAAAAGTTTTAAGTAGAAACAATAAAATTTAATTGTGATATTAAGTCAAGCGTGTCTTTTAATATTGTGTGTGGGACTCATGACCCACAGATCCATTCCCTTTAAATTGTGAATTGATTACTTTGTGGAATACTTGAAAAACGATTTAAGTGTGCAAGATTACCAAATGGCCAGCATATTTTATCTACGCTGTGGAAAAAAATTCAGTCACTAAAATACAGAGGTGCAATTTTGTTAAAAACTTGCCTTGGCTATTTAAAAAAAAACCTAGGTATTAATAAATTCTCAAATATGGATACCAACGATCTACTCGATTTTTCAATATATATTTATATTTTATTTCAGTTATATTTATATACATCTGGTGGTATGCTGGACATTCGGACGAATGCGATCGCAGGTACTGCTTCTCTTCGCTCGCTGGGATTTTACCGCATCCGGTCACCCATCGCCAGTAATGACAATGCATATTGAAATGATTTTTTGACCCTCTAATTAGGGTCATTGCCTGGGTATTAATTAAGTACACGGATTTTTTTTGCTATATTTCCGCGAAGATCTTTGCTGTCTTGTCCAGATATTTTTTTATATTCCTATGGCTGGACTTCAAAACCTTCCCGCCCATTGAGTTCAAATTTACAGCGAATCTTCGATATATGACGGATAATTTCCGTGAATTTGGGTCAAAGTCGGGCAAAGGTACGCATATTCATGTGCATTGTACCGATAGACAATAAAAAATATGTAGCTATATCTACGAACAAATCGAACAAACCAAACCGAAAATGAAATGTCAAAGCCGCTCAACGCACCTGAAAGTATAGAGAGTTGCTCTACTTGGGCGACGCGTTGGACTTTACGATATTTACGATCTAAACGCGACCCGAAGCCTGAAGCCGCATTTTGGTTTGCACCATATGAAAGCATTGGTTCTACTCTATCGTTGTGAATTGGCTTTAAATTGCAATGTGAAATTGCAAAACAGTAATATGTTTATATTAGATTCGGGTGCCTCAGAACATCTAGTAAGAGAAGACACTGAAGAATATTATGACAAATATAAAAACACTTCTCATAGCAATAAAGATATGTGTAGCAAATGGTAACGTTATGAAAGCAAAAAAAAATAGGGGAAGTAAATGGTATTTGAATTGTTTATTTCAAAAACAACATTAGTCAGCTTTTTCCAATTTTTTTTTTTCCAAATTTCTTATTTTTATATAGTTTTTCATCTTTTTGAGAGAAACTACACATGTCGCACCCCTCAAAGTACGAAAGCTGAGAGTTCTATTTCAGCGTTTTGAAGAGAAACGACATAAGTCATTGACTTATGCCGTTTCTCCACAAAACTTTTGTCCTTTGTACACATAGGTAACGGTCCGTTATTTTTCTGACAGAAGATTTTTACATTAAATATATCGGTCGTCGCAATTACTTAAGTAATTTTAGTTTCGTGTTAAGTGAGAAAAATGGAAGAATGTGAAGAAATGTCCACAAGAAACCCCAAAAGAAAGTGTAATAAGTTAAAAAATATACATTGTGTATCAGCCTTAATGGACGATTATTTGATAGTCACTGACTGTTCACTGTTCAGTGGCTACATTCCAAGAGGTTGAACTTCGACAGTTGTTAAGCGCAGATATGCATACTCTTATGTCCTAGATATATACGTGGTAATAAAATAAGCATAATTATTATAGTAGCAATTTATTGCGTCTTATTTTACATGGTGTCAGAAGTGGCTTGATGCCACAGATATGGAAAAGGTTTAAAATAAATAAAACAGTAATAACGAGTGGCGATATAAAAATAAAATAAAAGTAAAAAAAAAAGGAACGCCATTGTGGTGAAATTTGGAAGTATAAAAATGGCTACTGGAATGGAGTTACGACTACCAAAACAATTGGACTGTTCAAATTTAGCCAAGGAATGGCCTAAGTGGAAGCAGCAATTAATGATCTACATGGCTGCTAACAACAAAAATAACGAAACTGAACAAAATAAAATTACGCTGTTTTTATGGTTAATTGGTGAAAGAGGTGTTGAAATTTATAACACGCTTTTTCCCAATGATGGTAGTAAGGATGGAATGTTTGGTGCTGTTGCTGCTGTGGGTGATAATGCTCGTACCTTACAGAAAGTAATTTCTGCTTTTGATGAATATTGCTTGCCGAGGAAAATGTGGCAATGGAAGCCTTCAAATTTGTAACGGTATAAAATGACCTTCCACCTTTGTAGACACAGGAATCTACTGATTTTGACTTTCGGAAGGGTGTCCGGTCGACGACGGTTTAGTCGGCATGCTAGCTTTAAGCTCGTGCTTAGCTCGTCAGTGGGGTGGGGTCTTTAACCAGCCTTCGGACTACCGTACTTTACATGCCTAGGAAAAATATTGAAAACGAGGAAGGAGAAAAAGGATGGGATAGCTAAAAGGGTGGGAGAAAATTTAGATCTAAAATTTTGAAAGGGAAAACACTCGAAATCAATCGATCAGTCAGCATGTTACAACTGATATAATATCAGGATAACAGCGTTCTGATCGGCCTCCTCTCTTTCCTCAAGACATATGGTACCACTGGTGTTATGGGTACCAAAGAGCTGCCCTCTCCATTACCTTTCCTGTTACCAAGAAAGATACCTTGGTTGCCACTAGCTCCATGTTTGTGTGACAACCCCTAACCAAACCAAAAAAAATACGGTCCACTACACTCTCCTCAGCCTCATCGCTTTCGGTCACCCCACTTTAAATCCCTTAGATTATCATTTTAATGAAAAAAAAAAAAAAACTGAAAAAAAACCTGAAAAAAGTTTTCTTCATAAGAATAAATAGAAGCACGCACATATGAATTTCAAGACACTAAAAACAACACATTTATTTATTAATTAAAATTAACTATCCTATAATACTATACAATTATAAACCTTAAGTATCATATATTCAATATATATATTTTTTTTTTTTCTGAAAGTTAACTTAATATGTACTTACAAAAATCAAATAACTGACAATATAGGAGAAGTTGATATTTAAGAAAAAAAAAAACTAAACAGATCATAAAGGAAGAGAAACAAGATATTATGTATTGTAGATGCTTTACCGAAAAGAAAAAAACTAAAATCGTAAGAGACGATTCAATTTATTGAAAAAATATGTATGCGTTTCTAGCATACAAAAAAAAATTCTGACTTTAACGCACTTAATAATTTTCTCTTTACCTTATTCAAATTCAAGGTCAAGAGAAAGAAAGAGAATTCAACTAAAATAAAATTTTCACGGTCACTCACAGGTCAACAAACTGCTTGGAAATATATAATGTAACATAATAAAAAAATTAAAAGTACGTAATTTTAAATTATGTATCTAAATAATTTTTGTGGAACGAAAACAAAAAGTAAGAGGAAACAAATTTACCTGTATATCCGGGGGCGGTGATGTGCACAACACTTGACAGGATATTTTAATGCTATTGGGAAAGAAATGAAATAAGGGATATTTAAACTCGCGGATATATTTCCAATAACTGGTTACACGAGCCGCTTATCTTGCGCAACAATGACACTTTAACACGAACACTCAAGCTAATTTAAATCAAATGCGGTAAAATAGAATTTTTATATACGTCTTAGGATGTAATAATATTAATATAGGTACTTAAAAAGAACTCAAAACACTTAAAACATATTTAAACTAACACTAAAGTCACTTAGGGGAAGAGAACAATATGAAGAAATTTTTTTTTTTTTAAATAGGGCACGGAGTTTGGATTTATGTTGATAGTTGTAACACGTAAGACCAGGATCTCTTCGCTGACTCATCAATAATTTTTAGGAACACTATCGATGCCGAATGACATTTTCATATTTTTTTTTTTTAGTTTGTAGGGATTTGATTACACTTTTTTTAATTTTCGTTTTCTTAGGTTAAGCCTCATTATGAAATATTGCAATTTTGTTCACATTTTATTAGGAATTTTTTTGGGGGAATGCAATACTAATGCACATTTATAACCGTTTTCTTGTACTTTACTTTATTAACGAGAAATTATCCGAATAAGTAAAAAAAATTAATTTTCTTTTCTTTTTTCGGAATCTATTTTTTTTTTTTTTATTTTTTCACCACCGATTCCTTCGATTATTTCTCGATATCCTCTTTTTTTTCACGTCTGCTTACTTAGACGATTATCGGAAAAGTAAGTCCCCGAGTCCTTTGCGGAAAAGAACATTTTATTAGCTAAGTTTCGCCGTCGTGTATTTTTTTTTATCGCTAATGGCTGAAAACCCTACAAAGGCTTTCCGTTTTATCCTTAAAGGACAGGTAGGTCGAATAAATGTTAGGGCCGAAACAGTAGTAGTGTGTTGTATGTTTATAAATATGTTTTATGTTTTGTGTAGTGTGTAATGTAAATAAGGCATACGTTTCAAGCGGTTCTCACACCACATTTGCATTTCGAAGAACGTCGGCGTTCGAGAAAAGAAATGAAAAAGAAAGGCTTGAAATTCGTGTTAAAACCGTATGTCTTTGGCGTGTACAATACCTAATGATTGGCCTTTTGAGTCCTGCAGGTCGTACAGGTTGTTGCTATGCACAGCTTTTATTTTTGCCTTATCGAATTTTGGACAAAGTTTTGCATTGAGATGTTTACTCGCATCACACAGTACAAAATTTCGTTTAAATACTATATCACCCTTTTTGAATTTGACGTCCTTGCTACGAGTGTTATAGGTGTGTGCATACACGTCGTGTGCCTTAGCAAGTGACTCTTTCAAATAGGAGTGTATAATATTCATCTTGGATGACTTGGGCAAAACTTCAAAATCGGAATTGTTGACGGCTTTCAACGATTTTAAAAGTTTGTAGTCAGACCCGTGCTCTACTTTACACTGTCCAAACAAAGCCTTATGTGGTGACATGTTAATGGCCGAATGAACAGTGGATCGAAGTGCACTCCCTATCGAGCATAAGTGTTTATCCCAATGTCTCTGGTCCTTATCGATATAAGATCGAATAGCGGCTATAACCGAACGATTGACTCTTTCACTGGCATTCGCTTGAGGTGAGTAGACAGCAGTTTTTATGTGAGTGACGCCGTATGAGGTGAGAAACTTGGCGAAATCCTTACTCACAAACTGTTTTCCATTATCCGTGAGGATAGATTCGGGTACTCCGAATATAGAAAACACCTGCTCCTCAAGAAACTTCACAGCGCTGTCCGTTGTGGCTTTTCGTAACGGATGTATGTGCACGAATTTTGTCAGCTGATCAAGACAAACGATTATATAGCTATTTCCGCTCTTCGACCTAGGATAAGGACCTAGAAAGTCGACATAAATATGCTGATATGGCATTTCGACCACAAACGCTCCTCCCATCTTAGGCTTCAGAGTGAAATTAGGGGCTTTTGAACTTTTACACACGTCACAATGCGAAATCATTGTTTTTACTTGAGCCGCCATATTAGGCCAGTAAAAACGATTTCGAAGACGGTACAAAGTTTTCGCAACGCCCCCATGTGCTGCTTTTGGAGGTTGATGTGAGAGAAGGATAAGTTTTTCAGTTAACTCAAATGGAACCCATAGCTTCCACACCATGTCGTCTTCAACAGGATGACCTGTGCAGTGCCTAACCTTCTTATAAACAAAACCATCCGAAACTTGAAGGTCCGGAAGCTGGTCTTTGTTTTCTAAGACAGTCGTTATCAACCTGGCATACTCCTCCGATTTAAAACCGGGATCTGCAAGGTGTATATGAAGGACATCGTGTGGGCTCTCTAAAGATGGAACATCACCCAGGACATCAACAGCGTATACTCGCGATAACGCGTCAGGAACAACGTGTTGAGATCCTTTGCGATGTTCGATTTCAAACGAGAAGCCTTGTAGCTTTAAGCTCCATCGGGCCAACCTACCGCTCAAATCCTTTTGATTCATCAACCACTTTAAGCTTGCATGGTCGGTCACTACTTTGAAGCTCTGTCCTTCCACATATGGGCGAAATTTCTGAATGCCTAAAACAGCAGCTAAACATTCTAATTCCGTGACGGAATAGTTTCGCTGTGCGGAGTTCAGTTTGTGGGAGTAGTAATAGATTGGTCTTTCTATACCCTCATCATCCAACTGGCAAAGTACGCAACCAACACCCGAGTTTGAAGCGTCGCACAAGATAATGAATGGTTTACTGAAATTCGGATTAACTAAAATGGGGGCGGAGGTTAATGCGTTTTTCAGTTCATTGAAGGCCTTTTGTGCTTCAGAATCAAACTCGAATTTCTTGCCCTTTTTTAAGGTGTTGGTTATGGGTGCTGCAAGAGTTGAAAAGTTCTTAACGAATCTTCTGTACCAACCTGAAAGTGGGAAATTCTTGAGATGAAGCAACCTTGTCTGGGTTAGTTTTCAAGCATCCCTCACCAACAATAAATCCGAGATATATCAGCTCCTTAAAACAGAATTTAGACTTATCTAAATTAATAGTGAGTCCAGCCTCTGTTAATCTAGCAGCTACAACCTTGAGCATGCTCAAATGCTCCTCGAAATCACGAGAAGCAATCAGTAAGTCGTCCAAATAAACGAACACGTTTTCCTTTAGTTCATGAGGAATTACCTTGTCCATCAGTCTGCTCATGCGTTGGGGTGCATTGCACAAACCGAAGGGCATTACCTTAAATTGATACAGTGGTCTGCCCGGAATAGTAAACGCCGTCTTTTCCCTTGAGTCTTTTTCCAACGGAATCTGCCAAAAGGCATCCTTCAAATCCACACTTGAAATAAAGTGAGAATCTGAAAGCCGCCCTAGCAAACCTTCAATATGAGGCAGCGGATACGCATCCTTCTTTGTAACGGAATTGACTTTCCTAAAGTCTAGGCAGAGTCGGTTTTTGCCGGTTTGCTTCCGCACTAGAACTACAGGCGAACTCCAAGCACTGGAGCTTTCTTCAATTACGTCCATCTGAAGCATGCGATCCACTTCCGCATAGAGTAGGTTTTGAACCGCTGGAGACACGGGATAGTGTCTTTGTTTAATCGGAGCAGCATCACCGGTATCAATTAAATGTTCCTCTAATTTGGTTTTACCCAAACCAATATTGTTAAAAGAAGGAAACAACGCTTTCGTTTCATCTAGTCTTACTGATTGTTTCTGTGATAGCTGATGAGCATTCGGATCTATTGGTGGTGATTCGGAAACTTGAGCCAACTCAGAAATGATGTTCGGAGCAACGTTGAAGAGCTTCCAAAAATTCACTCCTAAGTAGAGCTTTTGCTCCAAACTGGGAACTATGAACAGCGTGATTTCTTTTTCTAAGTCGGTGTACTTCATTTTAGCGTTCAACATACCAACAATTGCTTGCTTTTGACCACTAGCCGTACTAACTCCTGACGCAAATGGTTTGTAGGCAATGTTATTTTCCTGAAGAAAATCCATTGCGCCAGCGCCCAAACAGCTTATTGTTGCCCCAGAGTCTAAAAGACCAAACACATTGGTGTTAAACAATAAAACTTTAGCATACGGTCTAGGATCATCGGCATTCAACAGGGTAGTTGATGAAATGGCTTTGTACATGTTCTTTTTTTCGGCGAAACGGTGACGAAGCTTAGAAATTTTGCCTGAAATACGTTGCGGATGGGTGTTGAAAATCCGAGAACGCACTATTTCATAATTCACCATACGTTCATGGAAACTTGGTCTTCGTTGGTAGGAAGATTCGGTCAGATTATTAGAAGAAGGGAAAGGTCTTCTAAGTATCTGTGTGGGTATGGTATCAATAGGTATGTTGGGTGTGTTGGGTGAAGTGTTTAGAGTTGGTGTGTCATATGATTCCAATCCAGGCTCCTCACTTAAGAGCAATATTGCCTGGACATTGTATTGCTCCTCTGCCGGTTTTCCGCGCATTTTGGACAATGCGGAGTGGTGGTGTCTGGAAGGCCGCACTTGTAGCAGAACAGAGTGCGTTGTGGACTAGGGCACTGGTGGAAAGGATGACCCGGGCTTTTACAATTCCAGCAAGTGGTCAGCTTCATTTCCATAGGGGCTGTAGAGTTGTTGACGGCTTCTATTTGGGCGTAGAAGTCAATCAAGACGATGCTTGAGTCTCATAATGGACTTCGTTTACCCTTTTGTGGAAATGAGGTGGATATTGCGGTTGTGGTCTTGAGCGTGCAAAATGCTCCAGGTTATACTTCTCCACATTTCTACAAGTATAAACCATTTCGGGTAAACTGCTGGTTTTGAATGTCAGCAATTGTCCACCAATCTCCGGACGAACATTTTGTCTTATCAGGAAGACTAACCTCTCAGGACCTCTGGGAGTTCGAAGCTTCGAATTCATTTTGAGCATGTCGGAATAGAAGCTATCGAAGGGCTCATTTGGACCTTGGTGACGATCGTCCATTTTTCTACCCAACTCCTCATCGGTCTCAAGGCTCCTGAAATGTTCTGTCAAGGAGATTCTTAGTTCGTTCCATCCTAAATTTGGATGCGTTTTGAGGTGAATCCAAAACCACGAACTAACCTCACCGTCAATGAAGTGGTGGAAATTCCTTACAATCTCTTCCCATCCTACGTCGTAAGACTCTCTCAAATGCGAAAGGCGGAATAGGAAGTCGTCTACCGTCATGTTGATATTGTCATATCTAAGTCCCCACTTGTGAAAATCTCTGTAGCCAGCAGAGTTTCGACTCGAGGACTCAGAATGAACATATTGGTTTTGTGGTTGTAAATTTTGATTAACATCGTTCAGATGAAGGTATCGAAATTGGTGGAAAAATTCGTTCACGGGTCCGTCGGTGTTTAGATTTTGGTGTGGTATATGTGTATGTGTATTGTAAGATTGTTTCTCTCTGTTAAATATGTGGGCTACTGGACATGAGCTTTGGTGTGAAGGGAGCTGAGTAGGATGACAAACGGAAGGGAGAGTTTCCCGAGTAACTTCCGCAATCTCTGAACGAAGCTTCTTCCTTTCAGCATCCAGCTCTTTACGCAAAGTTTGCATATCTTCAGCTCGGCTTACACCGATAGTAGCACTTATGACTTCCTTCATTCCTTCGATGAAGAGAATCATCGTTGTTTGTGTTTTGCATTGTGTTCTTGGGTGTTGATGTAATGTTAGTGTTTGAGTTCTTAGGATATGCTCCGCCAACTCGTAGAGGTGCTTCGGCCCTAGCGGACATATGATTACTGTCTAAGTTATCAGTCTGTGGATAATTAGGTGGATTGGAAAAAAGACTGAAGTCTTGATGAATAGAATGCATTGTATTTTGTTGTTCTTGAGGTTGGTAAAATGTTCGATTATTTATATCGTGAATATTGTCATGGCTGGTGTGATAAGGAGATAAATGGGGAAGCTCAAGAGGACCATTATTGCTTCGCAAATTATATGGCACCCTATCGTCCTTCTTACTACTTCTAGGACCAAACATATTTGCTATTTTATGTGGTAAAAGAAACAAATAATAATACTAAATACCTAAATTAAATACTTAACAATACTTAAAGGAATAACTATGTGAACTATCCTATGAGTTAAAAATACCTAATGCAATACCTATTAAAATAAGAAGATCTAAGAAAAAGAATTAAAATAAAAAAGTGGAAGTGATCAAATCAATTATATGGACTCAAATTTCTTGAGCAAAACAATATAAAGAGACCAAAATGCAAATATTAATTAAAAATGAAATCAAATAACAAAAAGAATTAAAGTGAAAAGGTGTAAGCTATGTAAAAATGAATAATGAACTAAAATCAGAAACTATTTTAGCAAACCAATGAAATTGTCTTTTATTTATAAGAGGGGAAACAAATGATGCAAAAAAAAAAAAAAATAATTAAAGGGGGTGACTTATGCGATATTGAAACTGAAGAAAGTGATTAAACGCCATTTTATTCATCTGTATATATGTCTTGAGAAAAGAGAGTATAGCTTTATACATCGGTGTTGGTACTATGGTCAGAACAACAATTCAGAATTTTCAAAAAATTCCTGAATGGATTCCAACCACAGTAACATAACACTGCGCTTCAGAACCTCGTTGGTAGGATCGAAAGTGCTCTTGATCGGAAGGAGTACGCGTTGGGTATTTTCGTCGATATTGAGGGTGCTTTTGATAATGCGACCTTTGATAGCATGTGTAATGCAGCCAGACATCACGGTATAGATGAAACGTTGGTGTTGTGGATTAAAGCAATGCTAATGCACAGAACGTTGATTGCCGAAGCGGATTGTGGCAAATGCGTCATGACAGGGGTAAACAGGGGCTGCCCTCAAGGTGGTGTTTTGTCTCCCCTCTTATGGTGCATGGTAGTAGACTCTCTGCTGACGACTCTCAATCTTCCTGGAACCTATACACAAGCATACGCGGACGATGTCGCCGTTCTGTCTGTCGGTTCAGACCTTGGGACTGTCTGCTCTCTGGCGCAGAGATCCTTGGGTTTGATCGATGATTGGTGCACAATGAATGGGCTTTCAGTGAACCCTCTTAAAACTACGGTTGTTCTCTTCACGAGAAGGAGGAATATCACTGGTCTGTCTCAACTTGTGCTAAAAGGTGTCACAATTCCGATTTCTGATGAAGTCAAATATCTGGGAGTAATCCTCGATAGAAAACTTCTTTGGTCCAAGCATGTTGAATCAAAAACCGATAAAGCGCTGTCGACTTTCTGGCAGTGCAAAGGCGCTTTTGGGAAGACATGGGGCTTATGTCCTAAAAGGGTCCTATGGATCTATACGGCAATGGTAAGACCACTTCTCTCATATGCATCGGTTGTGTGGTGGAACAGGCTTTCGCGGAAACGTGTTATGGCCTCTTTCGCCAAACTGCAAAGAACGGTTTGCCTTGGCTGCACAGGGGCCTTCCCCAGCACTCCGGGCTCCGCTCTAGATGCTTTGATGAACCTCCCCCCCTTGATATTATTATCATGGGGTGTACGCTGAAAACCATCTCTCGGTTAAAGAGAGGTGGCTTTTGGTACCACGCGCATTGGAATTTTGAAGAACTTGTGCGAGAATTATCCTTTGACCCCTGTCTTATGGATATGCCGTCTGACGCAATGACACCAGAAATCCTACTGCGACAAAACTACCACGTCAACTTTCCTCAGGCAACAGAATGGCTTCGGCCAGACTCGGAGCCAGGGAAGGAATGCCATCGTGTATTCACGGATGGCTCTAAAACCGGACAGGGGTCTGGTTCTGGAGTCTTCGTGGAAAGCGAGAACATTAGACTACACTACCCCTTGGGTAACCATGCGACTGTCTTCCAGGCGGAGATTTTCGCTATCCTTATGGCTATGCGCTATATTGTGACAAACAGGTGGAGGGCTAGAAGCATATGCGTTTGCAGTGATAGCCAAGCTGCATTAAAAGCGCTGCTCAACCCTCTTACCTCGTCCAAGTTAGTGCTCGAACTCAAGCTTTCTCTGAACTTGGTCGGTCGGCTAAACACGGTCAAACTTGTTTGGGTTCCAGGTCACACTGGTATCCAGGGAAACGAGATCGCTGACGAGCTGGCCAGGTTGGGTTCAGAAGAAGATTTCTTAGGACCTGAACCTGCGTTGGGTTTGCCTGCATCTGTGGTTAGGTCATCCATTGATACTTGGGTTTCTCGTGAACACGAGCGTCGTTGGCGTGACTGTGCTGGGTGTAGACAGACCAAACGACTGCGTCCGGACATCTGCAAGAGGTCCTCGTCTTTCCTTCTGTCTCTCAGGAGAATCGACTGCAGACTTCTTGTCGGCGTTCTTTCGGGCCACCAAGCTTTTGCCAAACACTTAAATGTGTTGGGCTTGAGCAACACCACCATCTGTCCTGCTTGTGGAGAGGATGACGATACAGCGGAGCACTTCCTCTGTAGTTGTCCTGCCTTTGCTCGCATCAGGTGGCGGATCTTTGGGGCTGACGTGGTGAGTGCCGAACATCTAAGCTCTTCATCACTGAATCTCCTTCTCATCTTTCTTCGAAAGACGGGAAAACTAAGTACAGCAATGTAAGGTGTCTGTTTGGCAGTACAATGGACCAGTAGTTGTGTCTGAGTGCTCCATCGGATAGTAACAACCTCCGACAAAGAAAAAAAAAAAAAAAAAAAAAAACATAACACTTGGTCTTGAAAGAATCTGAGAGGTTCCAGACAAACACATGCTGCAGCTGACAGAAAGAAAACTAATTTTCCTTTCCCGGTCAGCAATGTTTGCGTTTGAAACCCCACAGAGTAAATTTCTGGAAAAGAGGCTTGATTAGCAAATCAATGAAAAATCCAAATCAATGATGACTATCAATCCCTTAACCATCAAAAACAAGTGGTAATGTGCAAACTAATGGCGTCATACAGCCATAGGACACATAATACCTACTTGTATCCGGATATGATGGTTGTTTGCTATAATAGAAGCATGATTTCGAGTATAAAATGTTAAAAAGAAAATTTAAAAATTGCCAGAAGGAAAGGAGAAAAAAGTTTAAATTTTGAAAATGAAGATTCTGTGCCCCACAGAAAATTGCGGAACCCTTGAATCTGGGCCCCACGTTGGGCGCCACCTGTAACGGTATAAAATGACCTTCCACCTTTGTAGACACAGGAATCTACTGATTTTGACTTTCGGTGGAAGGGTGTCCGGTCGACGACGGTTTAGTCGGCATGCTAGCTTTAAGCTCGTGCTTAGCTCGTCAGTGGGGTGGGGTCTTTAACCAGCCTCCGGACTACCGTACTTTACATGCCTAGGAAAAATATTGAAAACGAGGAAGGAGAAAAAGGATGGGATAGCTAAAAGGGTGGGAGAAAATTTGGATCTAAAATTTTGAAAGGGAAAACACTCGAAATCAATCGATCAGTCAGCATGTTACAACTGATATAATATCAGGATAACAGCGTTCTGATCGGCCTCCTCTCTTTCCTCAAGACATATGGTACCACTGGTGTTATGGGTACCAAAGAGCTGCCCTCTCCATTACCTTTCCTGTTACCAAGAAAGATACCTTGGTTGCCACTAGCTCCATGTTTGTGTGACAACCCCTAACCAAACCAAAAAAAATACGGTCCACTACACTCTCCTCAGCCTCATCGCTTTCGGTCACCCCACTTTAAATCCCTTAGATTATCATTTTAATGAAAAAAAGAAAAAAGAACTTACTGAAAAAAAACCTGAAAAAAGTTTTCTTCATAAGAATAAATAGAAGCACACACATATGAATTTCAAGACACTAAAAACAACACATTTATTTATTAATTAAAATTAACTATCCTATAATACTATACAATTATAAACCTTAAGTATCATATATTCAATATATTTTTTTTTTTTTTCTGAAAGTTAACTTAATATGTACTTACAAAAATCAAATAACTGACAATATAGGAGAAGTTGATATTTAAGAAAAAAAACTAAACAGATCGTAAAGGAAGAGAAACAAGATATTATGTATTGTAGATGCTTTACCGAAAAGAAAAAACCTAAAATCGTAAGAGACGATTCAATTTATTGAAAAAATATGTATGCGTTTCTAGCATACAAAAAAAAATTCTGACTTTAACGCACTTAATAATTTTCTCTTTACCTTATTCAAATTCAAGGTCAAGAGAAAGAAAGAGAATTCAACTAAAATAAAATTTTCACGGTCATTCACAGGTCAACAAACTGCTTGGAAATATATAATGTAACATAATAAAAAAATTAAAAGTACGTAATTTTAAATTATGTATCTAAATAATTTTTGTGGAACGAAAACAAAAAGTAAGAGGAACAAAATTTACCTGTATATCCGGGGGCGGTGATGTGCACAACACTTGACAGGATATTTTAATGCTATTGGGAATGAAATGAAATAAGGGATATTTAAACTCGCGGATATATTTCCAATAACTGGTTACACCTGCGCTCTTAAATACGAGCCGCTTATCTTGCGCAACAATGACACTTTAACACGAACACTCAAGCTAATTTAAATCAAATGCGGTAAAATAGAATTTTTATTAGTAACAGGAACAAAAGATATACGTCTTAGGATGTAATAATATTAATATAGGTACTTAAAAAGAACTCAAAACACTTAAAACATATTTAAACTAACACTAAAGTCACTTAGGGGAAGAGAACAATATGAAGAAATTTTTTTTTTTAAATAGGGCACGGAGTTTGGATTTATGTTGATAGTTGTAACACGTAAGACCAGGATCTCTTCGCTGACTCATCAATAATTTTTAGGAACACTATCGATGCCGAATGACATTTTCATATTTTTTTTTAGTTTGTAGGGATTTGATTACACTTTTTTTAATTTTCGTTTTCTTAGTTTAAGCCCCATTATGAAATATTGCAATTTTGTTCACATTTTATTAGGAATTTTTTTGGGGGAATGCAATACTAATGCACATTTATAACCGTTTTCTTGTACTTTACTTTATTAACGAGAAATTATCCGAATAAGTAAAAAAAATCAATTTTCTTTTCTTTTTTCGGAATCTATTTTTTTTTAAATTTTTTCACCACCGATTCCTTCGATTATTTCTCGATATCCTCTTTTTTTTCACGTCTGCTTACTTAGACGATTATCGGAAAAGTAAGTCCCCGAGTCCTTTGCGGAAAAGAAAATTTGATTAGCTAAGTTTCGCCGTCGTGTATTTTTTTTTTTAATCGCTAATGGCTGAAAACCCTACAAAGTCTTTCCGTTTTATCCTTAAAGGACAGGTAGATCGAATAAATGTTAGGGCCGAAACAGTAGTAGTGTGTTGTATGTTTATAAATATGTTTTATGTTTTGTGTAGTGTGTAATGTAAATAAGGCATACGTTTCAAGCGGTTCTCACAAATTTAATATGATTTTTGAAAAAAAAGAGGGACAATCATTCAACGATTTCGAAACTGCATTACGGACTCAGTTGCAGTACTGCGAATTTGAATGTGCTGTTTGTCACGTTCACGTCTCGTATGCGGATCGACTGTTAAGAGACCGTATCATTGTGGGAGTACAGGATAAAAAATTGCAACTCAAACTACTGGATGGTCGTGATGAGCCGCTGTCTCGTGTTATCGATACTTGCAAGATTTTTGAAGCAGCAACCGCTAATAAACAACTTTTGGATCAGCGTGGGCCAGTAACAGCGGAAGTTAAATCAGTTACTGAAACTCAAGTGGATGAACAGCAAGTAGCTATCGTTAAGCGACGTGAAGGACCTCGATCATGTTACAATTGTGAACGCTCATGGAATGCTGAACACCGTGGATCTTGTCCAGCCTTGTCAATTCAGTGCTATAAGTGTGGAAAAACGGGTCACTTTGGAAGTATTAGGTGCGTTTTTTTGGTATTCTATATAGGCTTAAAAAATATTTTCAACGTTAAATACAACAACTACTAAGCCTTTATAGAATTCCTAATTCTCGATAATTATCCAGCCGTATTTATTTAGCCTCGATAAAAACTGTGCTTCCAAACTATTTTAATTCTGATTGAATTGAATTGAAAGTGAATACTGTCAAAAGTTACACAACAACAGCCATTAAAAAAAAAAACAAACATGGAACTAAACGAAAAAAGGTAAAAATTAATCAATTTACAAACAAAATTTAGTTTTCATTAATTTTTTTAATTAGCAAATGTAAAACATGGACCAAAGAGGAGGTACTTGGCTTACTGAAGTGCTATTTAGCACGAAAGGACGAATTTCAGCACAGCAGGAAGAAAAAGTTCGCCTATGCAAATGTGTTGGAAGATATGGTGTTCCAGGGCTTAACAGTAAGATTTGAAAACTCCTATTAATTCTTAAACTAGAATTTTCTATAACTTTTTATTTCAGGATGCCAGAACCATAGCCTCTGCATTAGAAGGAAAAATAAAAACCCTTCTTGCTGCTTTTAAGGCAGCGAAGGACAATAGAAACCAGACGGGGGCAACTCCAGTTGTGGTTCCATATATGGAACAGATGGAGGAGATTTTTGGGGATAAGCCACTAATAGCAAATTCCCACACTATTAACTGTGGACGTGCTCCGACTTCGCCCCTCTCCGAAATTCCATCACCTGTGTCACCAGAAATTACTTCACCGTCCATCGTTAAAAGTAGTTCACCAAGCACCTCACCACTTCTTCAAACGCCAAAGGCTAAAAAGGCAACAAAAAGGATTGGAGGAAGGGAGCGCCTCATGGAGGCCAAAATTAAAGCCAGAAAAATTGAACAAAAGAGCAACCGGGAGCAGAAAGAGGCATTATTTTCCAAAATGCAGAAAACTCTTTCAGAACATTTTAAAGCACAGCAGAACATTTTAAGAAATGCTGAAGAAAAAAAATTTAAATTGCTGCAAATGTTTTTGGACAAAATTGAAAAAAATAAAATTTAATTAGATAGGTATTCGTAATTTATTTTCAAATAGTATGTACATTCGTACTAGTTACATACATGTGTATAAGAACATATATATACTACTTACATACATGTTATGTATATGTAAACTGTTGTCCTGCAATCAATCCTGGCTCGCCCTCCATGAGAATTCGATACGTATGGAGATACAGATTCTGAATATCTTGCTGGAAATGCACATGGATGTCTATCCGAAAATAAATAATGTGTATTGTATATGTATACATACTAATGAGGTATTCCATTGTTTGACGCTGCATTCGCATATGTGACTTAAAGTCCTGATCACCAAACGAATCAATCGTTTGCACAAAATTGACGCATTTGGGGTGTTGCTCCAATTCCAATTCAGACTCGGAATCACTGCTGGACTTGAAATCAGCAGTTATAAAATCAAACATTTGATTTATTTGCTGCAAATCGTTGGTGTTGTCCACGCTTTCGCTTAGCAGTAAAGAAAACAACTAAAACATGTAATTCGAAAGCCTTAAAGAAACCAATATTAACAAATGTTTATTCTACCTGCGCATTCTCTGCGTCTTCCATTATTTTTCTATGGCACTATAGCACTTAACACACAATTGGATTTAAATGCACTTTGCTGCTTCTTCTCTGTCGATAGTTATTGTTTTTCTTTTAAATAAATTTATTTGAACAAAACAACACCTTTTTTGAAGCCGTCAGGATTACGAATAAATAAAATAAACCTGAGAAATGTCATAAGGCACCGTGCTGCCAAATATTGTGATAGGTGTTTTTTTTGGTGTAAACTTTTTTAAGCCTATATAGAATACCAAGAAAACACACCTATTGTCGATCACCAGCTCGTATTGTTCCCAATGGTGGTCGTGGATCTACTAGTCATCCAGTGGAAACCTCACGTGCCAGAGCAAATTCTGCGAATAACCCTGTTGTACATAGGGTTAACTGGAATGCTGCGGGTGAGAAAATAGTTTTAGATTTGGACTCTTTTTATCATATTGGTTCATTAAGTAGCTCAAATTTATCATCTAGCATAGACTCGAATAATTCAAATGTAAAACGCGTTCGGTGGACTAAGAAATACATGGTTGAAGACTGGGCAATAGTTTTTAAACTGGATACAGGATCGGATGTCAACTGTGTGCCAATTAAGTTTGTAAAAAAATTAAAGTTCCCATTCACAATCAATCTCAAATTAATGTAGTTGAATATAGCTCAAATAAAATTAAAGTTTATGGGCAGGTAACTTTATCTTGTTTTGACCTAAAAAAACAAAAGACACATTCAGCTTCCTTTCTTGTGGTTGATGATGTGTTTGAGCCATTGCTTGGATTGGACTCGTGTATATCATTTGGATGCGGTGCGGTTACATATACAGAAGTGCTAATGTTTTGCTCAAGTATCTAAAGTTTCCTTCCTTACATTTATAAATTCGAACGAAATATAAATTTCCATATCAAAGTGTACTGCCATTGACTATAGTATATATAAAAATTGCACTATGTCATCTATTAACACCAGGTCGAACCAAGCTCGAGACCAACATCCAGCGTCGACAAAACTTAACTCACCCAAAACCAATACACCCATCCATGGTAAAGCGGGAGTTTCGGATAAAGTGCAGATTAAGCAGAAGAAACAAGTGACGGATACCCCTTCTACCGCAACTGTAACAACAAATCCACACACACCAACCACCTCTGCTAACTCGCGGCTCTCTGTGGAAACTCTTCATGCAGAACTAGCAAAACAAACTGCATTTTTGATCGCGACCTTCAAAAAAGAGATGGACAAATTCCGCAATGAACTCTTACTTAAAGTTCATGCCATTGAACAGAAACTAGTTGATCACGTAAACAACACCAATGTAGCTGTGTCCAACTTGACTCAGCGGCAATGTTGCCATATTCACAGTTTTAACTGTAAATTACAGTTTTTTAGACAAGCTTACAGTTTTTAAAATTACCTCCTAGTACAAATTACAGTTTTTTTAAATTTCAGATTTGAAAGAATAAATTAAAATGTTTTCGGTTTTTTTTTAATTACAATAAAAGTTTAATTTTTTCCAGCTTTAAAAAAATCTCACGGTATCCCTGTAATTACATTGCAGTTGCTGCTTCGATACTGCAATTTACTTGTCATTTATGTTTAATAAAATTAAAAAAGAAACCGTAATTTAAAAAAAAAAATTTCGTTTTCGTAGGTTACAGTTTTTTGCTTGGAAATACAGTTTTTTCTTTGGGAATTCACAGTTTTTTGAAAAAAAAATCTGGCAGCATTGCTCAGCGGACTGATCATTGGATTTTTTCTCTCCGAATCCAGTCAAAAGAAACAGTCAAACATTAAAAACAAAAAATTCCAGTCAAAAAAACAGTCGATAATGTAAACAGCTATTTTTTCGAAAACAAAAATAGGTGGGGCATCGTGGTTTCTTTTTAAATCATATGTTATTTCAACACTGACACCTGCTTCCAGCTCGAAATCTTTACAGAAAGCCAGTATCATACCTGCGCGGAACGAAGTGAGTGACAGTGACAGTTTGGATAATTTTTCTCCGAAAACGAGGCTGAGAACAGCGTTTCGGTCAACGGCGGCCGTTACAGAGCCATGTTAACCGACTTTTTTTTACTGGAATTTAAGACATGGATTTAGACGTCCTCTGATTCATGCAGGATTGCACGCCATGCCACACAGCCCACGCCTCGATCGATCTTTTGCGCACCAACTTCCCAAAAATTAGCCGTCTCGGCGATGTCAATTGGCCTCCTTGGAGCTGAGGCCCTCCGCACTCAAGGCCAACAACATCCAAGCAATCCGTGAGCTACAGCCCGAAACCACCAACAATGTCTTGGACAATTGGAGTGACAGAATACGCTACTACGAAGCCAGCCGAGGCAGCAACTTGAACGACGTTGTATTCCGTAATTAATGGGAATGTTTGCTCTTACTAATAAAGCCATAATACATGGGAACAATTTTATTTTGTTCATTTAATTGCATTTTTAAAAAGAAACTTGTAGGTATTTGGCCCTTTATATTTTGATCTATAGTATTCTTTACAACTTTTTGTATAACTTCTTCAAGTATTTCAAAATTTATACAAGATTTTTTTTAACGCGAAAATTAGGTATTTCTAATGGTCAAAATATAGTTGTGTTTATTTTTTATTTCTAAAATCTGGAACAAACAGCAGTCATAACTCAAAACATAAACAACATACAACAAACCGAATTAAATGCAAAGGAAATCATTCAAAATTCTCAAGAAACGCTGCGCAAATTGCAAGAAATACTAGATTCAATTTGACTTTCAGCTGCTTTCAGCGGTATGTTCATTTCATTGCACTGCGCGAATCTATGAAGTTTTATGAAATACTGTAGCACATTTTACTGTTCTGTATTAGACTATAGGAGTTTGATTTTGAGTTTCAGACTTACTTTAGAAATTGTCATAGCTAGGTGGGATGGTTAGATGGATGATGGTTGACCTATGTCCCTTGGCAGCAGTAGGCACGCTTGCGATCGCACGGCGTTAGCTCGACGGTGGGGTGGGATCTTGCTGCCTCCCTATGCACACATAATTATCGTGCCTGTATCAAAATTGGTTGTTCGAATTTAAAAACAGTATAATGAGAGGGAAGAGAGAGAGGAGGAAAATATTCAAGAATGAATGTGTAAAACAAAATATACAAAAAAAGAGGCATATGAACGAATGAAGCTGGTAATGTTTCAGATGTTGCGAAACAATTTGGACAAGCCCCCCCCTATGCATCTGGTGAGCCGAGATGCACCATGATTATCCTTCGTCCATTTTTATTTAGGATAGTCCCAAAAGATACCCTTGCAAAGTATCTACCAAATCACGACCTTAATAGCTATGGAGTTAAACGCTTAATGATTGCATAATATCATATGATATGAAACAGGGTTTTTATTGAATTCAGGCTTTTAAGTGCATTTCAGATTTATGTATGTTGCATAATATGTATAGTGCTTTGTGCTTTTATAGATTTCATAGTGAATACGATTTGTTCATATTTAAGTAGGTAAATGAATTGATAGTAATGTAATTAAGCATGTAAATAAGTAAGATATGTAATTAAGTATTAAATAAGTTTGTATATAGGTAGCTAATTTTATGTTTAAGAAATAATGTAGGGTAATTCACGTTATATATCTTTATGTATATATCATTTTAGGAAATTTATAATTTTAAGTATTGAAATAATCGTAATGTTTGTAATTAAATGAAATTTTAAAGTCTATATACTTGTATATATATATTGCCGAAGAAAATTTTATATGCAATTAAATAGAATGCATGTACTTACAATTTTTATCCATACGTCGAAAGTTGTGGCCACAAGTTTCCTTCGTTGGTGTTTAGATGATGTGTTGTGTGTTTTTTGTGTGTATGTATTGAATTTCACTTAGGATTTTTTTTAAAGTTCTTAGGCAATTTAGAAAATGTAGTATATATATGTATATTATATAATAGGCAAAATAGAGATTAAGTATTAAGTATATATTTTAACATTTTAGCACCCTTTTTATGATTTAGTTTAATGTTATAGGCTATGATTTTTAAGTTAAGTAGGCTTAAGACCAATAAAAGCTAAGAAGCAAAAAAAAATTAACACTATGAGCACTTTTTTTTTGTAGGTTTTTGATGCACTTGTTCTTCAGGTATATCGGTGGGGTAATGGTGAGGTGAGGATGATGGGCAGTGTAGGCTGGAGATTAAATAATCCCACGAGCACGTGTGATGTCGATTTATGATTTATGCGCGCGTGTTCTCCCTTTTCGCGTCAAAGTGAAACTGGGGAAGAGCACGGCTTGCGTTGCGATAATCGATATAGGAATGTAGATCGATGTTGGAATTGGGATATTATCCAAATACATATGACAAAAACTGTTGCGGACGCTCTCTTTTCGGCTGCTGCTATATATACATTTGTATAATATGTCGTTTGCAGAATTAGGGAACCGAAGTATGTGGTGGGCGTCCGCAAATTTCTGTGGACACCAAATAGGAATTAACACTTGCACTTTATTATATGTAGATAGTTTTACATACCTAGTTTCTTTTTCGTTTTTTTCTTAGTTGATGCTATTTTCAGGATTGATGCGTGCGTGGTTCAGGATAAGTATATATCTGGATACTATAGTTTCCACATGAGCTTATTTGGCAGGTTTTTGCGCGTGATTCTTACGGCGTGGTAGCGGTTGAAATATTTAGGTGCGCTATAGAAATATTGCAAATTATGCAAATATGTATAGGTAATTTTATGCTTTTGTTGCACAAAAAAAAAATACCACGCTTACCTCTAGTATTTCACTCCGAATGTATGGAGTTTAATCGAAATCTCTTGGCGACTTTGGGGATTGAAACACGCTACCACGATCACTGTCTGCAAGCAAAAGAAAGAGCTTGCAATTTTCGCTTGCAAGGGAAGTGGTTCTCGTGTGTAAGTGCTATCGTTCAGTGGTAACCAAGTTTGAACTGCGGTAATAGTAATCACTCTTGGGGCATGTTCGTTGAATGTCCGGTTTGTGTCAGGACTATGAGGAGTCGACGGTTTCTTTTGAAACTGAACGAAACTTAATTGGTAGTAGGGATATTAGGTTTAAGGTGTACGCTACAAAATCATGGATTTTCGAATAATTTATTCGTTTCGAAAAGATATGAAAACCGGAAGGCTTAAACCTATCCAGCAAAATCGTTTTGCCTCGACCCATGACCCTGACAAACCGTGTCAAACCGACTGACATTAGACAGGTGCTATCTACGTATATCCTTAGCGTGATATACTACTCTTTTACCATCAGCGTTTTCAACTTCGAACATTGCGTTACCAATTTTCTTCACCACTTTGCATTTCACAAATTTGTCACAGAGTTTTGCATTAAGAGCTTTTGATGCATCGCTAAGAACAAAGTTCCTATGATAAACCTCATCTCCTGGCTGAAATAATCGTTTGGAACTACGAAGATTATATGTCTTTTCGTTCCTTGAAAAAGCTTGTTTCAAGTTTTGTTTGACTTGTTCCCTTATGAGTTCGAGTTTGTTGTGATTAGGCAGACACTCCAACTCGCTATCGTTTAATGCTTTTACATTTCGAAGCAGATGATACATGCTGGCATGGGTAGTCATGTGACGGCCAAAAAGAATGAAGTATGGAGTCATACCAGTGGACTGATGTACTGAAGTCCATAGCGCTTGCTGGATTTCAAACAAGTGTTTGTCCCACTCTCGTTGATCTTGTTTTATGTAGCTACGAATTGCTGAGAGGATTGACTGATTAACACGCTCTGAAGCGTTTGCCTGTGGAGAGTAAATAGCGTTCCGAATATGTTTGCACCCGTATTTTGTAAGAAAAAGGTGGAAATCTTTTGAAACAAACTGCTTTCCATTGTCACTATGGACAAACTCAGGAACACCATATTGACTAAAAACAGTTTGTTCCAGAAACTCAATGACCAACTTCACATTTGATTTGTGCATCGCTTGAAGGAAGACGCATTTGGAAAACCCATCCAGTACAACAAAAATGAAAGCTTTACCACGTTTGGTTCTTGGATAAGGGCCCATAAAATCTATGTAGATTTTTTGAAACGGTCTATCTAGTTGTTGTTGAGCTATCATAGGAGGTCTTAATGTTTTATTACTCGCTTTAGTTTCCTTACAAATCGAACAGTTCCGCACAAATGATCGTATTTGACTCGTCATATTCGGCCAGTAATAGAATCGCTTGACTCGATCTAACGTTTTCATCATCCCTCCGTGCGAACAATTCGGTGGATCGTGAGAATTTTGAATGATAGACTGTGTCAACCCTATGGGTATCCACAGCTTCCATTCGCACTCTGTACTCATCGAATCGTTTTTCGAAAAGTTTCGTTTGTAGACGAATTTGTTGTCGACAACTTTAAGATCCGGAAAATTAGAGGTGTTACTCGCAATAGTCGAAATCAAGGTCAAATATTCTGGTGAAACGAACTCTGTTGAGTTCAAGTCAACGGTCTCAATTGAAGGCGAATTTGTGCTAATCTCATCCGCAAACGCACGCGACAATGCATCCGGGACGATGTTTTGTGAACCCTTTTTGTGCCTTATCTCGAAGGTATACGCTTGAAGTTTAAGTGACCACCGTGCAAGTCTACCGCTTAGGTCCTTTAAGCCCATGAGCCACTTTAGACTTGCATGGTCGGTCACAATCGTAAAAGCCAATCCCTCGATATAAGGCCTAAATTTCTTCACCGCTTGTACAGCCGCGTAGCACTCCTGTTCCGTGACGCTGTAGTTACGTTGACAGGCATTCAGCTTCTCAGAGAAAAACGCGATAGGTTTTTCGTTTCCGTCTTCATCAAACTGATACAATACCCCGCCTATGCCGTAACTAGAAGCGTCACATTGGATAGTAAACGGCTTCTTGAAATCTGGGTTACTTAACAACGGAGCAGATATCAGGGAGGTTTTTAAAGTTTCGAAAGAGGTGAGTGCATCAGGAGTCATATTAAATGCCTTGCCCTTTTTGAGTGTGTCCGTTAAAGGGGATGCTATCGAAGCGAAATTCCGTATGAATCTCCGGTACCATCCGCACAATCCTAAGAACCGGCGAACATGTTTCTGGGAAGATGGTACTGGGAAATCCTTTATCGAAGCAACTTTGTTTGGATCGGGCTTAATATGACCCCGACCAACTATATACCCTAAGTATCTCAACTCTTGAAAACAAAAATGTGACTTCTCGACGTTGATAGTCAAGTTCGCTTCCTTTAGACACTCTGCAACTTTATCTAGCATGGAAAGGTGTGAATCGAAATCCTTGGAAATTATCAGAAGGTCATCTAGGTACACGAAAACTTGTTCTCTAAGTGCACTGGGGATCACTTTATCCATTAACCGGCACATCCTTTGAGCTGCATTACACAGTCCAAAAGGCATGACGGTGAATTGATAAAGCGGTCGTCCTGGCACAGTGAAGGCCGTTTTCTCCCTAGACTTCTCTTCCAAAGGGATTTGCCAAAACGCGTCCTTAAGATCGACACTACTAATGTAGTGCGTCTCTTGCAGACGGCTTAGCAAACCCTCAATATGCGGAAGAGGATACGCATCCTTCTTTGTAAGGGAGTTCACTTTCCGAGAGTCTAGGCATAACCTGTTTTTACCAGGTTTCCTGATTAAGACGATGGGTGAACTCCATGCGCTAGAACTCTCTTCGATGACTCCCAAAGAAATCATGCGATCCAATTCCGTATATATTAGCTCCTGAATAGGTGGCGAGACAGGATAATGCCTTTGTTTCACAGGCTCGGCATCATTTGTATCGATGATGTGTCTTTCCATGGATGTTTTGCCAAGACCAAGTTTAGAGAAGGAAGGAAACTTGCCTATCACATCCTGCAGTTTAAGATTTTGTTCGGCACTTAAAACGTGTACATCTGGTTTATTTTTAGTACTTTCACAAACCACTGGCTCGGATATTTCGCTGATGATGTTAGGCGCGATTCTAAATTTCTGCCAGAAATCTATTCCAAGATAAAGGGGTTGTGAAAGCGATGGAATTAGATACAAATCAAGATCTTCACTTTGACCATTATAAGCAACTTTGGTTTTTATCCGACCAACGATTGGTTGAGCTTTCCCATCAGCTGTTTTAATGATGGACACGAAATCAGTAACAGGAATTTTTAAACTTTTTACAAACTCTATACAGTTTTTCCCTAGACATGAGATCGTTGCACCACTGTCTAAAAGGCCTGTTATCTCCTTTCCCGAAATGTTGATGGTAGCATATGGTCGAGGATCGAAGTTTGAACTCAATACACAGCTGCTGATCATTGATTTGTAAAATCTACGCTTTTTGTGTCGATAGCGAAGTTTTTGTAGCTTACATGAAGTATCTGTGTTAATCTCACTCAGATTAAAAATCTTTGATCGCAGCTCCGCATATCTTCTTAATCGCTCATCATATGGTTGGTTACGAAATTCGTTGCGTTTAAACTGGTTAAGATGGGTCAAATTAATTTGATTTGGAAATGTTTTTAATTCATTATCTAATTCTAAAGGAAAGTCTGGGTAAGTATTTGTAGAAGCATCTACTTTGGCAATTCCGGGAGCGTCTGGGTCGAACAAGACTCCCCGGTCATGGTCAAGTTCGGTTTGAAGTTTTCCCGACTCGGTTTACAGCTTGTGCAATCCAGGACAGTAACATCATCTTTACCGCAGCGATAACAAAACAACTTATTTATGGGTGACCGACAATTGATAAACAGGTGTCCTAACTTTTTGCAATTAAAGCACTTAATTGGTTTCGAAGTGTTAATGTTACACACATAGGGTTGATGTACGTTAGACACCGCTGAAATATCGTAAGCATCTACACCTGTGTCAACTTCATCGCCTACTACTTCCAGTTCATGAACTCTGTAGGGAAGATTACGATTTTGAACGGGGAATCTCGATTGCAACATTCGCTCTACTCTCCTACATTCGTCTCGAAACTGCTCTAAGGTGTTAATTCGCATGGGGTAAATAAAATTCATCAGCCTTGTACTGATGTTAGTTCTGAGAATTGCTATCAGGTCGGTATCTCTCATAGGATGTTTAAGCTGGCTTTTCAGATGCAAAATCGAATTGAAAAAATTTTCAAATGGTTCCTGAGGCATCTGCTTACGGTCCATTATCTGTTTGACAATTTCGAAGTCGTTTTCATGGCTTCGAAATTGTTTAAAGAGGGCTTGACGGAGAATCAACCAATCACCTCTGGGATTATTTCGAAGATACTGCCAAAACCAGTCCTGAGCAGTACCTGCCAAAAGATGATGGAAACCTTTGATAACGTCTCTCCAAGAACAGTCGTGATTACTCTTCAATACCTCAACTCTAAACACGAAATCTTCGATGGACATTCCTTTAGAAGTGCCATCGAATTTAACTCCCCACCTATCAAGTTGAAGAGATTGACTTTCGCTCAATCGAACATTCCTATTCTCATTTGTATACGATCTATCATTTGGTAAATTGTAATTCGGATTAAAATTTGAATTAGCTTCATATTCTGTAAAATGATTTGCTGGTCTATTTCGCGGCTGAGTATGATTTGGAAAATTGAAAGGTTCATAACTATTGTTTCTATTGGGCAACGCTGAGGGAGCACCAAATGGATCTGAATCTCTACAGTCGTTTGTCGTCGTTATATTTATAGGAGCACTATTGTTGTTGACATTACTATTTTGACTTAAAACATTTGCCACGGCATTTTGAACATTGGATTTAATTAAATCAGGTATCAGTTCACCTAACGTAAAGGTCACAACATCTTTAATATGTTCGTCGAGTTGTTTCATTCTCGATGAATTGTTAGAAATGAATTGAGTTGGCTGGCTATGTTGCATGATAGGCTCTGTTAATATGTGGCTAGTAGCGTTGTCTATGCCTGCACTTCCTGCAACATTTGAAAAGTTGTCAACATAGCAGCTGGGTAAGACAATATCGTCCATAGCATAGCGGCTTACAGTTTCAGCTCTTCTAATCGAGTGAGAAACAATTGGAATTGTGCTAGCGACACTCGTTACGGTTGTTAGTGTAGTTGGCCTAACTGCAGCGGTTGTAAACACAACATTCATTAAAGGCTGAGAGAGAGTCACTACGCTAGAATTTTGGGCATTGTTGGGATGCTCGCTTAGGTTCCGATAAGAAAGATTAAGAGACATGTCTGGACTTATTGATAAATTATTATTATCAGCTGCTCTTACGGGTGAGTGTTGAACGGGTTGGGTGTTGTTGCCAAAATCAGAATTGCGAGCGCGAGAGGTAGTGTGCTGCCGCAGGTTATATGTACTCCGATTAGGCGTAAGGGGAATTTCAGAGTGGGTAGTTTTTTTCTTCGGAACAGCTCCGCTTAATGAGTTGTTTTTACTCATTACGATAAGAGAAAGTTTAGGAAAAGTGTATGGGTTGGGTTTTGGGTATTTATGCGTTGATTTTTCAAAATAAAGAGTAAAATCAAATGTTTACTAAGGTTATGGTATATGTATACGTATTTTATAAGACTCGCGATAAGGTGTGATCGGTTTCTACTTGCAAGGGGATATCAGCTGTTCGTTCATGTTAAGAGAAATTTAAAAAGGTTTAATGATGAAAGTAGAAAAAAAAAGGCGGGTAAACTAAATTGACGTAATATGTTTCTCTGGACTATGCAACTTGTTATCAATTTATGATTGATAAAATGATAGGTTGACGACTCAGAAAAACATATGTTGCAGACGAAATCCTATGGCAACATAATCTAAACATCACATCAGATTATGTAATACCATTGTATATACACACTATAGTACTCTCATCCCATCGCATTGAATTACGCGTCTTCGACGATCCAGGTGGCGCTTCAGTTGATTTAGTTTGTACACTGCCAGCCAACTCCGAGCATTGGGGAAATGTGTATAGAGAAAACCAAAATAAACAAAACAAAGTCAAACTGGTATGCCTCTTCTCTTTCTTCATTCATATCGCCATTTCCATCCATCAGTAGGCATAAAATTATTTCTGATGTGATGTAACAGGGTAGGGTAGAGAACTGCAAGTGCAACTGGTTTGGTTTTTCTTAGTGATAGGAGAGGAGAATAGAGGAAAGGAGGTGCAATATTATGAGGAAGAGCAAATATAATTCAACAGCATGGTGGTGTAGGATAGGATGGTGGTGGTGGAGGATTTGTGTGTTTGGAGAGGGGTGCACGATGCAAGGGGTGATCAGTTGGGAAAGACAAATTGAATAAAAACTGAATTTGGCTTCCTTTCTGTCGTTGCAGAAGATTTGAGGATTGGGCATAAAATAATGTATGCTAGGCTCTCACTATTTTGCCTATATTTTTGTCAAATATGCATCGATTTAAGGAATTCTTTTTTTAATTGATTCTAAAATATTATAGGCATGCGCATGTGTATACTTCATGAGGTTTATAACGTAGAAGCATTTTATGTCGGTAAAACGAGCAGCTAACTATTATAGGAGTCTACATCTCTCTCTATATAAAAATCAATTGTTTGCAAAACTCGAGAAAGGATAGATGCTAGACCGAGTTGTATGATTTTTTTTTGTTTTGTTCGTCTTGAATCAGGGTTTGGCAAAAAAAGAAAATTCGGAAACCCCCAAATGAAAAGCCGAAAAATTGCAAAAAATCGGAATTTCCATTTTGTATGAGAATATAAGTACCTACACCACTAATGATCGCAAAACTCGAAAACCACCGAACCAAACCCAAAGGTAGGTAGGTAGGTATTTCTGTGAAGTGTGGAAAATTAGACAATACAAAAAAAAATTTTAAACGCAATTCCTCAACAGTTTTTAAAATTTGGACCATTGATATGCATTGTGCTGATGGACAAAAATATATCTGTGCAATAGTATAGATACAATTCCTAGGCACGTCAAAGCCGGTTATCTTTATATGTTATGTAGTGCAATTATTGTTCCTTTCCCATAACCACTAATACATAATCATTTCGATAAGACTAATACCTATAGGGAATTAAATGTAAAGAGTAGATTTATATGTACAAGTACATAGGTACATATTCAGGGGATTTATGCGGAACTATTTCAATAATAGTATGTTTTTCTAACAATGTAGGCACTACTATGTATTTAGAAGAAGTTCGAAGTTTGATTATCATGCACTTCGTAGTGCAAAATAGAAAAATAAAAATATCAGTTTCAAATTCATTTAAATAAGAAATAAACAGCTTTTATTGTAATGCTACATAGTTCACATTTTTGGGTTTTCCAGGAATCGTATTGCATAAATAATATTCTTGTCTATCAGGACAATGCATACCAATGTTACAAATTTTACAAACTTTGGCTCCCGTGATTGTCGAAGAATAGCGCCACATCCCTTTATCCAATTTTGACCAAACTTCACAGAATATAGCCTTCGTACAAAGATTTTATCATTTTATCAAAATGTGAGTTCGTATACCACGATTTTTAAATGGACGGTGCCACGCCCCTTTGTCCAATTTATACCTTTATAGAAAAAAAAAGAATCATCAAATTCGGTGTAGCCAAACTCGAGTTATAAACGGAATATAAAAAATAGATTACTAGCAGTCCCGTGATGGTCTTGATTGTGTTATTTGGGGTTACCCGCCTGATGCTGTCATTTCTTGTC
Source organism: Cheilosia soror (assembly GCA_949372485.1). Taxonomy (NCBI): domain Eukaryota; kingdom Metazoa; phylum Arthropoda; class Insecta; order Diptera; family Syrphidae; genus Cheilosia; species Cheilosia soror. Next base: position 29,948,303 of record OX443563.1, read on the forward strand.
TGGAGATAATTGTGAGCTATTCGCTCGTTACCATTAACAAATTCTCCTACATATTTTTATTCCTTTTTGATTTTCATTTTCCCTCACTTTCATGTGATCGTTGATTAATGGTTAGAAAACGGACTTAGATTATCCGTTTTTTTAAACAAACAATAGCTTACTTAATTTCATAGCAAGAATATAATTTGAACTGCAAGTTTCTAAATATGTACATATTCATCAATTTCCTACATACTACAATAATCCATATTTTAAAAATGTTTATAGGGATGATTGCTGCAATAGCATTCAGCGTAGCAATGCGACATGCGTATAGCTGCTCCTAAAATAATTGTATCTAAATACAGAAGGTTAATTTTGGGTTTAAAATTAAAATAAACAAACTAACGCGAACTGTCAGCCTACAAATCACATACCTACCTACTTATGCACAGTTTGAAACAAACTACTAGAGGTACAAACGAATCCGTCCTGTCGTTAAGAATACAGCTACCTACCACCACGCAGACAAACAGAATTGCGAGACTCAGTTTTTGAGCTGTACCTACTATCATGTTAATATCATAATTAATTGATCTAAAAATTTGGACTTAAAACAATATCTTTCTCACACTACATACAATATGAGGAAATTGAAAATTTAGATCGATCTGGGTACGTGATTTTATTTGCTAAGATCCAACCAAACTTCCCCACTAGTGCACCTCACATGCTCACCCACCCCATAACTTTCAAATCATCATAACCTGCCCTTGACACCTAAGTCCAAAAGCCACGATCATGACACCAATGCTACCCATAAATCCAAGAAATACAAAATATGTATTGTTAAAAATCCGATCTATGATTTCATTTTTCTCCTTTCCACATTGTTATCCTCTTAAATATCAATTCCATTCCATTCGTCATCACTCAACAGCACCACACTCATCATCATGTTAAAAGTACTCTCCCCACACACCACCACTATATGCGAAAAGTATAAATCGATCCGATCTTTCATTTCATATTCCTTCTTTTCATATTGCTATTCTCATAAATGCTAAAAGTACACTTCGCCTAACCTACACACCACCACTACTAACTACCTACGAGTATAGGTATATCGTATCTGCGAAAAGTCCCCTTTTCCACTTCTTACTATACAATCGCTGGAGAATAAAAGACAACAAAAATAATAATTGTTCTTTCTCTTTCATCTGCATGTTGTCAATGAGACGAATAAGAAAAGAAGAAGGCATCATTAATTTCGTTTCAAATAATCCAATACAACTACCATGTTCGATGTGAGTAGTTGGTCTCAGAGGTGGTTGGTGGCGCTAGTGCATAAATGCGAAGTGATAGTACTATAGTGTCTATATACAATGGTAATACTGTGATACGATATATGGACTCATAGGTATACTTCCTACACAAAGTCAATTAAAATGATAGACACCAAGTGCTACGATGCTTAAATTACTATTAAGTCGGCAATCGGACTCCTTGGTGTATTATCATGATTCACCTGATGAAAGAAATGGAATTGATAGTTCAAGCTGACGCAAGACAGCTTGTTTGGCAAAGTATATATTTTGATATGATTGTCTAAATGTCTACTTAGGTGGAAAGAGTAGCTTTCTGAATATATGTTGCTAAGGTTCGCGAATCAAATTTGTGGATTAGGGTGTAATCCAAACATGATTCACGGTGGGGGTGACTGAGTGTGTCGCTGCCCCACGTTGGGCGCCAATGTGTGTCATAGCTAGGTGGGATGGTTAGATGGATGATGGTTGACCTATGTCCCTTGGCAGCAGTAGGCACGCTTGCGATCGCACGGCGTTAGCTCGACGGTGGGGTGGGATTTTGCTGCCTCCCTATGCACACATAATTATCGTGCCTGTATCAAAATTGGTTGTTCGAATTTAAAAACAGTATAATGAGAGGGAAGAGAGAGAGGAGGAAAATATTCAAGAATGAATGTGTAAAACAAAATATACAAAAAAAGAGGCATATGAACGAATGAAGCTGGTAATGTTTCAGATGTTGCGAAACAATTTGGACAAGCCCCCCCCCCTATGCATCTGGTGAGCCGAGATGCACCATGATTATCCTTCGTCCATTTTTATTTAGGATAGTCCCAAAAGATACCCTTGCAAAGTATCTACCAAATCACGACCTTAATAGCTATGGAGTTAAACGCTTAATGATTGCATAATATCATATGATATGAAACAGGGTTTTTATTGAATTCAGGCTTTTAAGTGCATTTCAGATTTATGTATGTTGCATAATATGTATAGTGCTTTGTGCTTTTATAGATTTCATAGTGAATACGATTTGTTCATATTTAAGTAGGTAAATGAATTGATAGTAATGTAATTAAGCATGTAAATAAGTAAGATATGTAATTAAGTATTAAATAAGTTTGTATATAGGTAGCTAATTTTATGTTTAAGAAATAATGTAGGGTAATTCACGTTATATATCTTTATGTATATATCATTTTAGGAAATTTATAATTTTAAGTATTGAAATAATCGTAATGTTTGTAATTAAATGAAATTTTAAAGTCTATATACTTGTATATATATATTGCCGAAGAAAATTTTATATGCAATTAAATAGAATGCATGTACTTACAATTTTTATCCATACGTCGAAAGTTGTGGCCACAAGTTTCCTTCGTTGGTGTTTAGATGATGTGTTGTGTGTTTTTTGTGTGTATGTATTGAATTTCACTTAGGATTTTTTTTAAAGTTCTTAGGCAATTTAGAAAATGTAGTATATATATGTATATTATATAATAGGCAAAATAGAGATTAAGTATTAAGTATATATTTTAACATTTTAGCACCCTTTTTATGATTTAGTTTAATGTTATAGGCTATGATTTTTAAGTTAAGTAGGCTTAAGACCAATAAAAGCTAAGAAGCAAAAAAAAATTAACACTATGAGCACTTTTTTTTTGTAGGTTTTTGATGCACTTGTTCTTCAGGTATATCGGTGGGGTAATGGTGAGGTGAGGATGATGGGCAGTGTAGGCTGGAGATTAAATAATCCCACGAGCACGTGTGATGTCGATTTATGATTTATGCGCGCGTGTTCTCCCTTTTCGCGTCAAAGTGAAACTGGGGAAGAGCACGGCTTGCGTTGCGATAATCGATATAGGAATGTAGATCGATGTTGGAATTGGGATATTATCCAAATACATATGACAAAAACTGTTGCGGACGCTCTCTTTTCGGCTGCTGCTATATATACATTTGTATAATATGTCGTTTGCAGAATTAGGGAACCGAAGTATGTGGTGGGCGTCCGCAAATTTCTGTGGACACCAAATAGGAATTAACACTTGCACTTTATTATATGTAGATAGTTTTACATACCTAGTTTCTTTTTCGTTTTTTTTCTTAGTTGATGCTATTTTCAGGATTGATGCGTGCGTGGTTCAGGATAAGTATATATCTGGATACTATAGTTTCCACATGAGCTTATTTGGCAGGTTTTTGCGCGTGATTCTTACGGCGTGGTAGCGGTTGAAATATTTAGGTGCGCTATAGAAATATTGCAAATTATGCAAATATGTATAGGTAATTTTATGCTTTTGTTGCACAAAAAAAAAAAATACCACGCTTACCTCTAGTATTTCACTCCGAATGTATGGAGTTTAATCGAAATCTCTTGGCGACTTTGGGGATTGAAACACGCTACCACGATCACTGTCTGCAAGCAAAAGAAAGAGCTTGCAATTTTCGCTTGCAAGGGAAGTGGTTCTCGTGTGTAAGTGCTATCGTTCAGTGGTAACCAAGTTTGAACTGCGGTAATAGTAATCACTCTTGGGGCATGTTCGTTGAATGTCCGGTTTGTGTCAGGACTATGAGGAGTCGACGGTTTCTTTTGAAACTGAACGAAACTTAATTGGTAGTAGGGATATTAGGTTTAAGGTGTACGCTACAAAATTTAATTATATTTCTAATCATTCAATAAAATGTCTTCAAACTGTAAAGACCTATTTTTATTTACACTGGCGCTTTAGGTTAATGGCCCAGTCCTGCCTTAAATAGAAACAGCTTTCGTGTTTGATTGAAATTGTATTGTTGCACATAAAGGGAAAAACATTCTTGAACCTTTTTTTTTCACGGATTATTGAACTTCGACAATGACTGAGGAAAAGGAATCCTAAGGCTGCATAATTCCGATCAGTGGTCCTATGGAAGTTCAATATTGTGATTGCGCTCAAGGCTGGTGGCTATGGGAACATTGTTAATGGTACCACCAGGAAACCGACGGATAATTTCGCTGCATGGGAGAAGCTAGACTTCCAGGCTCAGAAGACAATAGCACAAACATTGGGTGAGGAGGCATGTCTACATGTAATGAATTCTTGTGCGACATCAGCTGATATGTGGACCAAGCTAGAGGAGGTTTATGAACGTAAGTCGGAGGTGAATATTCATCATCTGCAGCAGGAGTTCTTTACATATACCAAAGACCCAGACGATGGAATGGCGGTTCATATTTCGAAACTGCAAAGGATTGTGAAACGTCTGGCCGACTTAGGTGAACATATTTCACAAAACATGCTCATTACGAAAATTTTAATGACATTGCCTGAGTCGTATAACCACTTCCATTCATCGTGGGAATCTACCGAGCGAGCTGAACGAACCTTGAAGAATCTCATTACCAGGCTCTGTATGGAAGAAATGAGGTTAGGACTTCAAAGAGTTCAGAAGCTTTCCAAATGAAGAAAGTCGGATCTTCAAGTAAAACATTCAAAGGAGCAGCATCCAAAATAACAGATGAAAAGGAAGTAAACAAGGATAAACAAGTTCGTTGTTATATTTGTAAGAAGCCAGGGCACTATAAAAGGGATTGTCCTCGCCGGAAAAATCGTGTTCCATCAAAAGAGCAGAAAGGAGCATTTGTGGGTGATGCGTCATGGAATTCCAAAGATGACGAATCATGGTTTGCGGATACAGGTGCTACGGATCACATGACGTTCCGAAGAGAGTGGTTTTCGAGCTTACAGGAGTTTTCCAAGGAGAAACCGGTAAAGGTTGGAAATGGTGAGGTTGTCTACGCAAAAGGAAATGGAATCATTGACATTAAAGCCTTCAACGGACAAGAATGGGTGAAGAAGCAAATACTCTCCGTATTGTATGTTCCAGATATGAAAGTCAACCTATTCTCGGTAAACTGTGCGCTTAACAAGGGATTAACGATGACTGCAAAAGGTATATTGTGTGAATTACTCAGCGGTATTGAAGTGGTTGCTATTGGGAAACGGGACAAAAGATCGTTATTCAAAATGATGTTTAGGATAGATGACACTGAAGTTCCTTCTAAGGCTCATTCAGCTGTGGTTGAGAAGTCCACACTAGACATTTGGCATCAAAAAATGGTTCACCAAGGAAAAGAACATGTCAAGAAAGTTTTGACCAAGCGTAACATAAGTTTCGTTGAGGATAATACTTTCTGCGAAGCGTGTGTTTACGGTAAGCATCACAGAGAACCTTTCGCCAAGAGTAACAAACGGGCAAATGCTATTGGGGATCCCATACACACGGACTTGTGTGGTCCCATGGAGAACACGAGCATCGGAGGATCAAGGTACATGTTGCTGTTCAAAGATGATTTTTCCAACTATCGATGGGTATACTGTCTGAAGAAAAAGTCAGATGTGTTCAGTTTTATGCATGTTTTCTTGGATGAGTTCTACTCTGAGCTAAGGACAACGGTAAAGAAAATAAGATCAGACAACGGAAGTAAATTTTGTAATGGCAATATGGAAACTTTGCTTAACTCTAAGGGAATTCAGCATGGCAGAACCGTTCCATACTCTCCACAACAAAATGGTCGTGCCGAGAGGGATATGAGGACTATAATCGAGGCAGCAAGATCAATGATACACGCTAAGGATTTATCATTGACATTGTGGGGTGAGGCAGTCCAAACAGCGGTCTTCGTCTTGAACCGCACCTGCAAGAACCCATTTGATTTTCGAAGTCGTCATGAAATTTGTTTTGGTAAATTTCCAGACATTTCTTATTTCAAAATTTTTGGCACTACAGCTTTTGTTCATGTTCCTAAAGAAAAACGAAAGAAATTAGATGCAAAGTCGAACAAAGGAATTTTTGTAGGTTACGCTCAGCATACTAAAGGCTATAGGATCTGGCTTCCAGGATCGCACAGGATTGAAATATCAAGAGATGTGATTTTTCAAGAAGAAGTTAAGGTTCCTATTCCTATACATGATACCAGATCAAATGAAATGTGTGAAGAAAATGAAGATAATCATGGCGATCAAAACTAAAAATCGCTTACGGAACGCAAAGAAGGATGAATTTTATGACTGTCACTCCTGTAGTCCTGTATCGCCTATGCTGATATTGAAGAACCAAAGTCTTTTGATGAGTCCCAAAGTTGTGAACACAAGTCACAGTGGAAGAAAGCCATGGATAGTGAAATGGATTCGCTTCTCAAGAACGAGACATGGTCATTAGTCGACTTGCCGAAGAAACAAAAGCCTATTTCCAACAAGTGGGTGTATAAAGCGAAACGTAAAGCTGACGGAGGTATAGACAAGTTCAAAGCATGCCTAGTTGTCCGGGGTTTCACACAGAAATACGGTGTTAATTTTGAAGAAACCTTCAGTCCAGTAGTGAGATTCACGTCATTAAGAATTGTCCTAGCATTGTGTGCTCAAAATGACTGGATTTGGAAACAATTCGATGTAAAAACCGCTTTCTTGTACGGATATTTGAAAGAAGACATTTACATGACACAGCCTACTGGATATGATGACGGATCTGGAAAGGTGTGTAAACTCCAGAGAAGCTTGTACGGGCTGAAGCAGGCACCTAGGTGTTTGAAGGTTTACGGATTTCTTACATAAGTTCCAATTCAAGAGCTGTGAATCGGATCCTTGTGTTTACCTTGGAGTAATAAACGGAAATTCAGTTATTCTAACATCATATGTTGATGATGGACTAATTGCAACAGAAAGGATGGAGGACGCTGGAATATTACTGGAATATTTACAGAGTGAGTTTGAAATATCTGTTTTAGATTCCAACTATTATCTAGGACTGGAAATTAAGAAAACGCCAGAAAACAGTATTTTCATTTGCCAGTCTACATACACTAAAAAGGTATTAGAAAAGTTTGGGATGGCAAACTCAAGACCAGTTAGCACTCCATGTGAAAGTTCTTCTTCAGTGGAAGAAGTGATGAATAAAGTTGTTGCAGATTATCCTTATAGAGAGGCAGTAGGATCACTCATGTATTTAGCCGTTGCTACACGGGCGGATATCTCCTACGCAGTTAGCTACGTGAGCCGATACCTTGACAATCCAAAGGCTGCTCATGTAATTGCGGTAAAGAGGATTTTCAGATATCTTGCAGAAACAGTTTCTTATGGAATTTGTTTCAAAAGGACTAAGGATTTTCGCATACGCTGTTTTACGGATGCAGACTACGCCGGAGATGTTGAAACAAGACTATCAACAAGCGGCTACGTTTTGAAGCTTTGTGACGGACCAGTATCATGGGCATCGAAACGACAGCGTTCAGTCTCACTTTCGACCACTGAGTCAGAATACGTTGCAGCTTGTGAAGCAGTGAAGGAGTTAGTTTGGGTCAAACGTTTCTTACTAGATTTGATGAAGACTGACTTTGAAAACCTTCCTTTGCTGTTGATGGATAATCAAAGTTCCATGAAGCTGGTGAAGAATCCCCAGTTTCACAAGCGCAGTAAACATATATCTGTAAGGTATCATTTTATACGTCAAATGTATGAAGAAGGCGAATTCGAAATGATGTACGTTCCAAGCAATGAGGAATTGGCTGATATTTTAACAAAACCAGTTTTGAAGTCCAATTTTCAGAAAATTCGAAAGAAAATTGGAGTTATTTTCAATTAATTAATTAGCTACGGTATTTAGTGGAAGTATGAAGTTTTATGAAAGCACGTTTTATGTAGCACATTTTACTGTTCTGTATTACACTATAGGAGTTTGATTTTGAGTTTCAGACTTACTTTAGAAATTAAATTATATTTCTAATCATTCAATAAAATTTCTTCAAACTGTAAAGACCTGTTTTTATTTACACTGGCGCTTTAGAATCTCATATACACTAGGGTTACATTGGAGGTGCAATTTTTTTTATTTTTTTTTAGGAAAAATTCCGGTCAAAAAAACAGTCGGCTGGATTTGATTTTTTTTTTCAGTCAAAACCGAAAAAATCCAGTCAAGTTTGACTGGAAAACAGTCAAACTGGCAACACTGCTGATATAAGGAAGCGTTGTGATGCTCTGGAGAGGAAAGAATTTCTGACCGACGCTGTTATTTTTGGAATCCCCAAGCTCATTGACGAAAATTTGCATACAATCTACAACAAGCTTTGTGCTACCATTGACATAACACCGCCAGTTTTGAGAAACATTTTTCGCACCACACATCGTAATAAGATAGACGAGCCTCCGGTTATTCTCCAATTTAACAGTGTGGGTGAGAGAAGTGCAATGCTTAGAGCACTTGCTAATTTTCTCAGAAAATCAAAGCGCCCGATATCGTTAAGAGACATCGGATTCGACTCAAGCTGCAATGTATTTGTAAATGAGAGCTTGTCACAAAAAAATCGAAATCTTCTTCAACATGCAGTTCGATTGAAAAAAAGAAAACAGTTGTTTTCGGTTCATACGCACCTTGGATCTGTGTTCGTCAAATACAGCGAGAATGGAAAAAGCATAGCCATAGATGATATCAGCAGTTTAAATGCAGCCGCCGCCGCCGCCGCCGCCGCCGCCGTGAGATGTCAACCAAGAGAAGAGCAAATGTAATAAAAAATAAACAACTGATCGATTGCACAGCAGTACAGCACACTGCATCATTGCATAATGTTTTCAACTTACAATGAGTACCATAACTTCTCTTTTAATATTTATTATTTTAGTTTTTCTCTTTTTATTTATCAATGTCCGCTTTTTTATTTTATTATGTCTTTTACTGTCTATTTCTTTTTCTTATGTTATTATGTACTGTTTTTGCTTGAATTTATTTTTATTATATACTTAAAAAAGACAATTTTGTTGCTTTGAGAAAGGGGAAGAGGTCGTTGTTTTTGTCTTTGATTCGTGTCTCGTGTCCGTGTGTTGTTTGGTTCTCACAAGAATATTGTTTTTAAAAACAAAAAATAAATTTTAATGAGAGCGGAGTGAGCTCCACAGACCACAGGTGATGGTAGTGATGGGCAGCATGATACAACAAGACAAGATAGCGCATTGAAGTTTTCATTTTTGATTTGTTCTGCGCATGTACGTCATAGTTGCGGAGTGTACATTTTGACTCTTGGTATTTACGTGTATTTTATATGGAACGAGTTGTGTTGGTTCTTTAAATGTTTAAATAAAAAGGAAAATATAGAAGATATAGTTTCGGAATTCTGTGAATGTGCTTGGAAAAACATTTATCGTCCATAACATGTGTCTTTTTTTTGTTGTTCCTTTCAATTAAGTCGCAGAATTACTTATTTTCTGCTCAGCTCGAACAAATTTGATGAAAAAACTTGTGTTTTGAATCGAATGTGAATAAAATGTTTAAAAAACAACAAGTAGTTTCGTCAATTATTTATTCTATTTTGGTTTTCTTTTGTTTTTTCGTCTACTGCTTGTCGATTAAGGTAGCGAATGCAAAAGTGCATTCGCGAGCGGAAGAAGAGTTTTTTGATACGAATATTGCAGTTAAATCAATTCAGTGGTTAATATAGTTTCACTATTGTCTTTCACCATAGCTTCAGATGGCTTCGGAAGACCAACCATGCTGCAGACTCTAAATCCTACCAAATAAAGTGCGTGTCTAAGCATAAATGCAACTGCATTTATAATGCCAGTTTGCCTACACTTTTCATGTTGAATAATATTAATTAAGTAATTTTTCACAAAATGTAGTCTATAAAGTCCTTATTTTTCTATTAATTGGGTCTTATCGTTTAAAGATAAAGATTCTTTGCCTTAAAAGATTTTTTTTCTTAGAAAAGTTATGGAGCTGTTTCTTATGATTCTTTTCGTTTTTCATTAATTATATTTGCACTCAAATAAAGAGCAAATATCTTTTTTACAAATGTACTATTATTTGTTCAATTAATAACAATAATAATTTAACAAAATCGTAAATTTGTACTTTCGCGCCAATAGTACATCCATTATCTCCGCAGCTACTACGTCATATCGAAGACCCGACCAACCAATGGATCAGAGCCATGCTGGAAAGTCGGATAATTACATCCTCCTCCGGAGGTGTGTCGGTGTCTGTAACGGCAGCAAAAGGCTGCCCCCAAGGGGGAGTACTCTCTCCTCTCTTGTGGTCACTAGTCGTCGACAGTCTACTAGTCAGTCTGCATAGCCTAGGCTTTAGTGCCATCGGCTACGCTGACGACCTAGCGATCATCATTAGTGGAAAGCTCAGCGCTACCATTACCTGTAGGATGCAGAACGCACTTCTACATGTCTCAGAATGGTGCAATTTGGAAGGACTTTCCATAAATCCTAGTAAAACCATTCTAGTGCCTTTTACAAGGAAGAGATTGGTTAATCTTAACACTATAAACGTAAACGGCACTACTTTGAGCTACTCCAATGAAGTCAAATATCTCGGAATTGTCCTTGATAAGAAGCTCAACTGGAACTCACAAATCAAGTCCGCCACAGAACGTGCCACTAGGGCCATATGTGGGCCAGTAGGCAACTTTATGGCAGAACTTGGGGTCTAAACCCCAAAATGATACACTGGCTGTATATCATGATGGTAAGGCCCATTATCACATACGCGGCAATTGTCTGGTGGCCGAAAGTTCTCCAACGGACAACGGCAAATAGACTACAAAAATTACAGCGTATTGCCTGTCTCGGCATCACGGGTGCGATGCGCACTTGCCCTACTACAGCATTAGAAGCTATTACAGGGCTTTCACCCCTACATATATTTATTAGGAAAGTGGCAGCTAGATGTGCTATTAAGCTACAGCTAGAATACAAGTTTAAAACAGCTGACCATGTGGGACACCTGGAAATACTTAACTCAATCCCAAATATGGACATGTTCTGTTCCACCCCCGACATTATGGTTAGGGAGTATAGTTTTGGGAAATTATTTGAGGTAGAAATACTGGACCGCGCGAAATGGGACAATGGTGTTCCGACACTAAACCCCAAAAGTTTGGTCTGGTACACGGACGGATCGAAAATGGAATTTGGAGTTGGTGCTGGTGTCTCTGGACCCAATACCAAAGTCTCAATACCTATGGGAATGTGTCCCACGGTTTTTCAGGCTGAAGTCCATGCCATTGAGGTCTGCGCCGACTTAATCTCCAGTAAGGGAATTAAAGGCGCCACAATACAAATCTTCTCAGATAGTCAAGCGGCTTTACAAGCCCTTTCGTCCAACACGATGGACTCAAAAACAGTAAAGTGCTGCTACGATGCCTTGCAAGTATTATCACAACAAGGTTAAACTTGGTTGGGTACCTGGTCATCAAGGTATTGAGGGCAACGAATAGGCGGACCAATTAGCTAGGGCTGGTTCGGAATCCGCGTTCTGTGGACCAGAACCTTATTGCAGAGTCAATTGGGCTACTGCTTTAGGTCTAATTAACAACTGGGAACATCAACTTCGTCTAAACCACTGGGAAAATGTTCCGGGCTTAAGACAATCCAAAAGTTTAATTAAACCTTACTCCTACAAGGAAATCCTCAACCTAAATAAGGATAATATCAGAAGGCTGGTGGGCTTTCTCACAGGCCATTGGGGCTTGAGATATCATCTTAACAAAATGAACTTGTGCCCGGAGATAGAATGTAGGTTGTGTCTTGAGGATGTAGAATCCTCCGAACACATTCTCTGTGATTGCCCGGCACTTCATTGGTTAAGAAAACGTATCTTCAACAAGGAGATACTTTTACCAGCAGAGCTCAGGAACTCCGCTACTAAGGACATAGTGGCCTTCACTAGGGAAGTCACACGTCTCTTAGAATAACCTTATCCCTTCCGATACAATAGATCTTTTAGGTCGCAGTGTCAGCCAAATGGGCAGGGAAATTTAAAAAAAAAAAAAAAAAAAAATACTACGTCATAATCTGTTGACAGATGAATACCGATGAACAGCAAGAATGAACGACATGCGCAATGCGATATCTTGTCTTGTTGTATCATGGATGGGCAGAGTATATCCATTAATGAGCAGCGTTGCCATTTTGACTGCTTTCCAGTCAGATCTGACTGGATTGATATGCATTTAGCTGGAAGATTTTTTAAAATCCAGCCGGCTGGTTTTTTAGCTGGATACAAATTTTGTTTGACTGTTTTTAAATGTTTCGTGTAATATCACTTTTCTATCAATATAAATTTTTAAATTCAAAGTGGAAATAGAAAAAAATATAAAAAACGAACAAATATTGCTTAAATTTCACCATTTTTGTTGCTCTGAGCTTGGAAGCATATCCCACTCATACAATGAACCAATTTATGCGTTTGCATTTGCACAAGTACCTACTTGGCTTTGCCAACTTACAAACAAATATTTGAAACTGAAAATTTAGCAGTTGCGTGAGGTTCAACTTTCCTATACCGGCCGAAGTAACAAAATAATTGATTGGTACTAATATTACTTACAGAAGCAGCAATAAAATATTCGACATTATGTATGTTGATGCAAATGATGAGGAGACAATTGGAGCGCTCAAAGAGATTGCTATATAAAGTTAATTTATAAGTTAATACATTTTGTATACCCTCCACATGAAGGAATATTTCCTTTATCATTACGTTTGTAACTTCAAGTAAGAGTCACCGGATTTGACCAGAATCAAGTTCTGAATCTGAATCGATTCAGCCATGTCCGTCTGTCTGTCTGTCTTTCTGATGAAAACACAATATAGCGTCAAAAGGAAAGGAATCGACATAGGCGAATGAAATTCTGTCAGAGGACTTCTTTCTACCGTTCAGGTTGGTATTAAAAATATAGGCTATATCGGTCAAGTAGTTCTGGTTCTGGTACCCCTCACCACACACCAAACCAACATTAGACCAATGCCCAGCCCATGCCTCACATGTCTAAATTTGTGCATGACTCAGGGTTCGATCCCCGGAAAAACACAAATTACATCTTAAAGTTTTTTCTACTGCGCCACCTCTCGCGATCGTCTGACAAACATCCGAGAGTATGACTGTCATGAAAAAGCTTCTCAATTCAGCCGTTTGGACTCGGCATAAAATTGAAGGTCTCTTCCATTCGTCCCAAAAATAGAAACTCACACAAAACGAATGGTTGCGAGAAGCTAGGCCTTGGGTGTCACCCGCCTGTTGCGCCACCTATTTATTTTTTATTTTTTTTTGTATATTTATGCAGTGGAGGGTATCAAAAGCAAGGGCCAGACCATTGATAACGCTTTTACTTGTATTTTTATTTTCATGACTGGATTTTTAGCTGGATTTTTTTTTGAATTTCTTTGACTGATTTTTTGACTGGATTTTAGGTTTTTGACTGATTTTCAAAACGGCAACCCTATTAATGAGTAGGGACATGCATTTCATTCTACCACAAAGCAAAACGCAGAAAAAATCGTGCAATAAGTGGAAGCAGGTCGAAAGAATACTTTTTACCTGAATACAACGAATGCTTGAGAAGAAAAGGGTACACAACACATTTTACCTGTACCACTACATACGGCTTGCTGCGTACGACGAACGATTGTGGGTTTTTTCATAAAGCATTTTTAAAGGCGGTAAACTCGATTTCGATGTGTGTACCTTTTCACTTTTATGCAGTGTGACCTGCTTTGCTTTTTGGAGAATGATTTTTTAGGATTATTTTTTCCAGGAGTTACACCTAATTCTGAACTCCTACCATTAATATTTCTGTCTAAAATATGAAAATAAAAGTTTCTTCTCTGTTCTGACTTCGCTAAAAATAATGCAATTCGATATTGGGCGCAGTAGCAATAAAAATGATTTCATTCCATAATTGCTAGTTTCTATAATAACTGGTCACACTGGTTCTGCAGTCACTATGGGGTAGGTTTTTTCATAAAGCATTTTTAAAGGCGATAAACTCGAATGCTTATCAGTTATGCGAAAGAAGTGAAATAAACACAATACAGGGTGACCCGTGATAGTTTTCGGTGCGAACAAACTACAGTGCAATTTTTTTTGGATTAAATAGAAATTTAAATAGGAAATGGGAAAACCTATTTTGAAGGGTTTAGCCTGCGCGGTCGGGAACAAAAAGAAAATGCAGGTGTAAAAAATTTGTATGTGCCGATAATGGAGGGCAAGTTTAACTTTATTGGTTTTTTAGTGATAACTCCTGAAACTATTCCTTTCCTGACTCCTTTTTTGGAGGTGTAATTTTTCATTACAATTTTTTTACGCGCTGTTTCTTTTGCTTTTGTTTTGCTTGTATTGCGCTTTATTAAAAGATAATTGGTAAAAGCAAACGATTGAAATATAATTTATTGTGCAAGAAAGAAATGAACACGTTAAGTGGAAAAAGGCAAAATTAAAAGAGTGACAGATACTATCGTTGGAATTCAAAAAGTAAACAGTATTGCCACACATAAAGAAACATAACTAAAATAGCGCCAAAGCGCTGGTTGAATTAACGTTCAAGTTCAAGTTTCAACAGCTTGAACACATTTAAAATACATATCTACGCCTTTTGGTTTTAAAATTAATAGTATTGCTTGTGGTCGAAATGTGTCCTAAGTTATATTAATCTTTAATTCATATAAATTTAAAGACCCCAAAAAATTCAGAAGACCATTTTTGGAAAATGGAGAGGAAATCAATTTCTTATGAAATGCATTTTTTAAGTATTGTTTTTTTTCGATAAGTCTGCCAATATAACTAAAAGGATGGCTGCAGAATATAAATATTCTTATTGGTATTTCAATTGACTTAATTGCCATTTTAACGCAACCGAGGAAGAAATAATAAGTTGCTGACTCCATTTCAATTCATTTGTGAATTTAAAAGATCTTTTTCAGCAAAGTTACATGGAGAAAATAGTTGCGAGCCAACTGCAAATATAGACCTTTCCGGCGTTGAAATAAATGCTTTCAAAACTGAATCTGACTTAAAACTGCTGATTTCGGTAGTGAAAATGCGTTTTATTATTTTGCATGCTATATTAAAAAAAATGTCAGAAACGCAAGTGTGAGTTGGAACTAAGTCAGCAACATAGTGTTTCCTCCATATTTACAGATTTTTAAGAAAGATGAAAGTGCACATTTAACACGTTCGCCTAAAGAATTTTTAGATGCATTAGAAAGTTTAGGTACCTATAGCGAAATAAAAAAAAAATAATTTTGAAATGAAAATGTATTCCCTACATATTAAAGAATCTGATTGATTAGTGGCTGTAAAAATCAAAACAAAGAATTTCTTATGTGTGTTTGAGACTGAGAGCATGACTTTATCAAAAAATTTAATAGAATAGGTAATCAAAAAAAAAAAACCAACAACAAGCATAAATATCTTAGCGTAACACACATGTAATTATAATTTTGTATTTAATAAAAATGTATGACAAGTTAAAAATTTTCCTTTTTTTAACGGAGCACCCTGTGCCATCTTCCGAAAAAATACTCCTCCTCTTTTTTCTCTCTCTCACTACCCACTTTATATATCCGTCTATTTCTCATGTCTGTGTGACACAGTAATACTTGCTGATAAGGAAATTGTCGAGAGTGTCCCTACTCATTATAATGGATATACTCTGGTGATGGGATACTGCGATTCGAATTTTTTGCAATCATAGACAGGGACTCAAGGTTTGTCATATGAATGCACAAAGTTTGTATCCTAAAATTGATGAGTTCAGAGATATTTTCATAAATTTAAAAGGTGATGCAATTTGTGTGTCGGAAACTTGGTTTTTAAAAGATGTAATTAATACGCCATATAATTTGAGCGGCTACTTCCTTTTTCGTGATGACAGAAGCGACCGTGTTGGTGGTGGAGTAGCAATTTATTTGAGAGAGGGTCTAGTTGGTTATCCAAAATTACGTTCGCCTATTGGCTCTGAATTTGAATACCTTTTCATAGATATAGTCTGTGGGGAAAATAGTGTTCGGCTGGGTACTATATATCGCCCAAACAAAAATATTGATTTAACGGCGATATTTGCATTAATTGAAGAAATTACAACTAATGCAACAAATGTCATTGTTTGTGGTGATTTAAATAGTGATCTTTTGGTTGAAAGGAATCTAATTGAAGGCATGAATACGTATGATCTTCACCATGTAAATACGCACGTCCCTACTTATTTTACGAGCACTTCAAGTACTGTGCTGGACCTATTCTTTGTAAATGACATTGATAGGGTATTACTCTACGACCAAATCTCTATGCCAGCTTTTTCTAAGCATGACCTCATCTTTCTAACATATGATTTTGATATTGATAACACCAGTACATCAAATTACACGTTTAGAGATTTCAAAAATGTAAATAGTGCAGCTCTTGAGCAAGATATAAGTTGTGTTCCATGGGAACTTGTTTACAAGACAAGAGAAACTACAAAAGATTGGTTTACAAATGAAATTCGGGCTCTAATGATGCAACGCGACCAGGCTTACCGTAGATGGAAACGTTTTCGGGTCGAAGAGTTTCACCAATCTTATAAACATTTTCGGAATAGTGTTGTACGTGAAATAAGAGTTGCAAAGACACAATTTTATTTCAGCCGTTTGAATATTAACGCAGATGGCCGCAAATTATGGAGTAATCTACGTAGATTAGGGCTTGGTAAGCAAAAATTAATTTGTTCAACCAACATCGACCCAGATGAACTCAATCGTAAGTTTTTATCGATTCCCCAACCTGACACCTCAATGGTACATGATGAAAATGCCTATGATGGTCCCGTTATCCCTACAAACTCATCTTTCGTTTTTACAAGAGTTAACAATATGGATATAGTTGAAAGCTTTTTGTCTGTAAAATCGAATGCAGTTGGATTGGATGAAGTTCACCCGGTTTTCGTCAAAGCTATTTTGCCAATTCTACTGCCATATATAACTCATGTGATTAATACTATTTTAATGACTGGCATCTTTCCTAGTCAGTGGAAAACGGCTAAAATAATACCAATCCCAAAGAACTCAGCACTCAGCAGGTGAAGAATTCAGACCTACCTTTTCTTTCTAAAGTTTGTGAACGGGTTATGCATAAGCAACTGAATGAGTACTTGACTTCTAATAATTTGCTGGTTTCATTTCAATCTGGATTCCGTGCCAAACACAGCTGTACAACTGCTTTAATAAATGTGGTAGAAGACATTAGGGAAAAACTGGATAAAGACTATATTACCTTTCTTATCCTATTAGACTTTTCCAAAGCTTTTGACATGGTTGATCATTCCATTCTTATTAATAAATTACGATACTATTTCAACATATCTACCTTCGCTCTAAAGTTAATTGCGTCGTATCTGAGTGAAAGAAAGCAGTCCGCATCTCTGTGCGGTGTTTTATCAGAGTTTCTTCCCGTACCACGGGGTGTACCTAGGCCTGCCAGACGTCCCGATTTTGGCGGGACAATCCCGATATTTGAACCCTGTCCCGATTTCTGTCCCGATTTACAAAATGTCCCGATTTTGTCCCGATTTTCTTACTTTTATTCTACATCGTTTGAAAACGATCGAAAATAACAAATAAATCAATATTAACATGTGTTACAAACCTTAACGACTATAGGAAATTGCAATTTTTGCTGTGAATGCATTCATCCATAAAGAAATATGAAACAATAAGCTGTCTGTCAAGTGCAAGTCGACAGAACCCATATATAAATATGTATGTACTTTTAAATTCAAACAAACTGTGGCGGCAGTATTATTGTATGTGGCGGCTGGTATTTTCGATTATAATAAGGAGTATTGCTTTAAAGTATGTTGACCAAATGAATATTACCTGTAGCATTTTTATCCGAAGCTTCGCTTTCGTCGCAGAAGTACCTAATGCGCTTTGCTAAGTGCTCGATAGGATAAAAGAAAATGTTCTCCATACAAACTAAACCCCCATTGGGCCCAAACAAAATTTCCAAAATTGGTGAAATTGGTTTTCGATATTTCTTCTTATACTAACCGAGTTTGATCGAATGAAATATACGCGCATCAAAGCGGAGGAGCGGCGACCGACGCGACGTGGCATTTTTCATGTGGCGTTATGCCAGTTTTTTCGAGTGGCAAGCGGGTGGTGACGACGTGGTTTTTGGCATTACAACTGAGTAGAATTTTAGAAGAAACTAAAAAAAATGCGAAATGACCAAGCATAGCATTCAATATAAGATGGCATTTTAAGAACTGGTGAATCGGTGGTGCCATACGTTGTTTGTTTTATATATGAGAAGATGTCCTTAATAATTGTTATTGTTATATTGTATTTATCAGATTATGACTTCTTCTAATTAACCAGTCACCCTCAAAAGATTGGTTTGCTACAAAAACATATAGAAAATGTACCCGTGGCTAAGAAGGTTACTTTTATTAAAATGAATTGCAAATATAGTTGTAAAGATGTTTGCATAGGTTTTTTAAGGAAGATCTCATTGGTCGAATAATTATTTATAAAATATGTTATGTTATGGTTATGTACCCGTACCTATCGGTTAGACTGAATATTGAAAGTCCCTGAATTATTATTATTAATTTGTTATTTTTAACGTATGTTTATGTATAGGTAGCGTTAAAAAACCTTTAGCTTTCCATAAGACGTGTATAAAAATCTATGCTTTTTTTAATGTCCCGATTTGTCCCGATTTTTGAACCTTGGTGTCCCGATTTTAATACAATTTCATCTGGCAGCCCTAGGTGTACCCCAAGGGTCGGTTCTAGGACCCCTCTTATTCTCAATGTATATTAATGATATAGCTCCTGCAATTATGAATTCGTCCAAACACTTTTATGCCGATGACATTCAAATCTATCGAAGTTGTCCCCTAGGTCTTATTGAAAGCTGCGCCAATGATGTGAATGAGGATCTTCAACGGATTTCTAATTGGTCATCGAAAAACGGGTTGGTGCTTAATCCAAATAAGTGTAAATGTTTAGTAATTTCAAAAAAAAAAACAGTGGACCTCTCGTATTTTCCATTGATTATGTTAAATAGCTCACAAATTCAATACGTGAAAACCTAAAAAAAACTTGGTGTGGTATTCAACGAACACTCACATGGAATAACCATATAAATTTGGTAGTAGGGAGGGCTTATGGCGTTCTTCGGACCTTGTGGACTGCTCAAAAGTTTACACCTCTGAAGACAAGACTAGTGCTTGCAAAAACGTTGGTTATACCTGTTCTTATCTATGGTTGTGAACTTTTTTATAATTGTGATGCTAATAGTAAAAGGAAGCTACAAGTAGTATTTAATTGCACTATCCGTTACGTCTATAGTCTTAGGAGATATGACCACGTATCACATCTGGCTAAAAACCTGTTGGATATGTCTTTTCAGGATTATGTCAAGTTTCGTACCTTGAATCTTCTTTTTACCATAATCAAAGCAAGACATCCAACATATCTTTACTATAAAATTGAGTTCCCAACTTCCAACAGATCTGCTTGTCTAATTCTCCCACATTTCTCTTGCTTAACATCTGAGAGACAGTTTTTCGTCGCTGCCATTCGCTGCCTTTGGAATTCGCTACCGCGTAATCTGAGAGAACTGAGTGATGCATGTCGATTTAAAAGCGAATTAAAGAAGTTTCTATCAAACCAAAGCAACTAGCGTTTCTTCTTTCTTTATATTTTTCTATACTATTTCTTCATTCAAGCAAATTCATTTTCTTCAATCTTAATATGTAAATTCAACTTATTGCGGACAATATTTGTATAGTTTATTATTTTTTAAGACTTTTTCACTATCCAAATTTAAACTTAAATTTTTAAATGTCTTAAATTTTTTTTTTAATTTTAACTAAATGCCATACTGCCATAAAGTTCAGTTGAGAAGTAAACTTCTCAACATCCAATCGGTAAAAAGCTCTTCTACAACTATCCAGTTATCAAACGTTTACAAATTCGACTCAGGCGATACGACTTGCTGGACAATGACATTGAAAAAGGGGCAGTCGATTACAAGCCGCACAGCAGTCAAGCAGCATCAGTTGGGTACCGATCGATTTGATCGTTGCCAATTTCTCTAAAACTAAAACGTGAATTAAAATAGTAAAACTTAACTTTAATCTAAAATAATAAAACTTAACTTGAATTTGAAATAGTTCTATCTGAATTGTAAAATAAAACCTAAATCTATAATAAATTACACAAACCACACTAATGTAATTATAATCAAGTTTAACTATCACAGAATTATAAGTGTACTCTTACTGTGTTAGCATGCACCTAATAAAATAAATAAATAAATTAATTGAAAGAATTAATTCCGTTCAGGAAGTATCACTTCTGCCAACGAATGTCAATGAATTTGTGACGTACAACAAGAATGTCTTTGAGGGATTGGGTAATGCTGGGTTTCCACTTGTCGATTTGAAGTTGACAATTGACGTATTTTTATGCCAATTAAACAATTGGCAAGAGGAAATAGCGAAAAATTGCTTGTCAATGAATTGACTAACAGCGTTGGCCAATAACTGACAAAGAAACCACTGAACAAGTGGAAATAGCTGAATTGTCAAACAAAATGTCACTTTGTCTATAATTGACAGAGAAAATTTAATTGGCATCGAGTTCATAAGTTGGTCAATCAACTGACAAACGATTTTTTGCCAATAATTGGCATAAGTGGAAATGAGCTGACGTTCATGTTGTTCAATGACATAAACGCGAGGGCTGTCAAACTTTGTCAATCAACCGACATGTGAAAACCCACATTAAGCTTCCTATCCAATGTAAATTAGTATTAAAAGAAAACTCTGTGCCAGCACTACACTATAAAAAGCGTATTCCTCACAGTTTGCATGATCGATTAAAAAGTGAGTTACAGGCACTAGTTGAACAGGGTGTAATTAGTCCTGTCGATCACCCTACGGATAAAACCCAATGGTTCTTTGAGGATCTGTCTGGATCCTAAACCGTTAAATGCTTGCATAAAGAGGGAATATTTTTTAATACCAACGTCGGATGATATTATAACTAGCTTATCAGGTAAAAGTGTATTTACTGTATTAGACTTGCGAAATGGATTTTGGCATATGGAACTTGACCAACGGAGCTCGGAATTAACAACATTTATGACAACGTTTGGTCGATACAAATGGAATCGTGTACCGTTTGGGTTAAATTCCTCCCCTGAAATGTTTCAACGACTAATGGTACAAATTTTTGGGGATATACCTGGCGTTGAGGTATACCTACTTTGATGATTTGGCCATTGCAGGATCTAATTATGAGGAACATGATAGTAAAATAATTAGAGTTCTTGAGCGAGCTCGGAAATACAATGTTAAGTTTAATGCAAGTAAATGTCAGTATCGTACTACGACCATTAAGTTTATGGGTCATATAGTTTCGAAGGGATCTGTCGAACCTGCCAGTTCATATGTTGAGGCGATTAAAGAAATGCCTCGTCCATCTAATAAACAGGACGTTTTAAGAGTACTCGGGCGGGTTATTCAAGTATATTGGTAAATTTATTCCTAAGTGGATATGGACGGATAAACATGACAAAGAGCTGGACGATTTGTTAAATTGCATTTCTTCTAAACCTGTCCTGGCTATAGTCAATTGAGATGGGGTTGGGTTGGGCAGTACCATATTGCAGGGTGATAGACTGGTAGCCTATGCCTCGCGCACGCTTAGTTCTAGTGAACAAAGGCGGGCACAAATAGAAAAGGAATTACTGGCAATGGTGTTCGCATGTGAACGATTCCACTTCTTTCTTTATGGTCGTGAGTTTGTCGTCCATACTGATCATAAACCATTGGAGATATTAATGAAACGGTTACAACGTATGTTGGTTCGGTTGTTAAAATACCCATGCATGAAAGTGGTGTACAGACCTGGAAAGGAGAGAGAAAGGAGTCGCTGATTGTCTTTCGCGTGCTCCTTTACTAACTACCACTGAATATTCTCAGGAGTTAACGGGAGTTATACATTTTGTGACGAGGGTAGCTTGCATGTCAGATGCAAATTTCAAATTGTATGTGGAATTGTTGGCGCAGGATGAAAGACAAAAGCGCATTATAAAATACGTTGTGGATGGCTGGCCATCATATCATCGGTTGGATGATTTCAGTCAGTTGTTTTATAGGTATCGTGATGAATTACATTTTGAAAATGGTCTATTGTTTAAGGACCATCGGCTGGTTATACCGGGCAAATTGCAAGACAAGATCTGTAGGTGGTTGCATGCTTCTCACTTGGGCATTGAAAAAACATTACTAGGGCAAGAATGCAATTTTTCTGGCCGGGTATGACAGTGGATATTACGGAGACCGTAAAATCATGCAACATTTGTGAAAAATTTACGCGCAATAATCAAAAGGAACCGCTGATACAAGACAGTGCCCCAGAATACCTATTTCATCGTATTGGTATTGATATTTATGAGTATGCTGGACATGATCATTTGGTACTTATAGATGCCTATTCGGGTTATGTTATTTCTGAGCCTCTCAAACATAAGTCAGCACAAAACGTGGTGCAAGCCTTGGATTCGGTATTTTGTCGTTATGGATACCCTACGGAAATCAGAAGTGATAATGTTCCATTCAATTCTTTGGAGGTGGACAGTTATCTCACTGATGTTAACGTACAACTTAGGTTTTCGAGTCCAAGATATCCCCAGAGTAATGGGTTGGCGGAAAAGGGAGTAGCAATTGTAAAAAATATACTCAAACGTTGTTATGAGGAAGGAAATGTCGAATGTTTTCAATATAGAATCCTGGAATACAATACCACTCCTGTAGCTAGTATGGGGGTGTCGCCATCTCAATTGTTCTTTGGGCGACAGGTTAAAACACACCTACCAATAGCTGGTAAACTACTTTATCGTAACGAATTAGGGGAAGTTGATGTGCAAAATAAATTGTTTAAAAAAAGACGAATTCAAAAACGTTATTTTGATCGAAATTCAAAACTATTGCCAGTCTTACAACCAAATGAAAAGGTAATATTTAAGAAAAATGGAAAGGAGTGGCACTATGGACGCTTTGTAAGAAATGTCAATCATCGGTCATACATCATTGTGGATAGCTTCAATAATTATTTTCGTAGAAACCATCGGTTTATATCAAAGACAAGAAATAATGGGGTTGACCTCAGTAATGCTATGTACGAGGAACACTTGCAAGAGTTTATTAACCATAATATTGACCCTCCTGTCGTAGTTCCACCGCAAGCGTTAGATGCGAATACCATTTGTAACACTAACAATTTTGATAATGCTGATATCTCAGATCATGTAACTGAGTCATCAGAGGCGGAAACATCTGGTGCCTCGGGTTACTTTGATGCTGATGATGAATGTCCTTGGGCCCTAAATGAATCGGAGCTTATTGGTGACTCTGACACTAGTGATGGCGGTTCATCATCACCATCACAGCCGCCTGCCCCTTTTCGCACACGTAGTGGCAGGGTCGTGCGACCACCTTAACGTTATCGTGATTAATATTAACCCTTCTGGCTTAAGTCATGAGTCCAAATCACTTGTGACCTTCTGTCATAAGATTAGATTATATAGACATAAGTAAGCATTGTATTTTTGTATAACACAAAGATCTTAGTAACCTGTATAACTCATAGATTTAAGTAACTTATATAACGCATTGATTTTTATAGCTTATATAACCTATATGGATTTAAGTAACTTGTTTTGAAAGAAAAAGAAGCGTGTAATAAGATTAAAAATATACATTGTGTATCAGCCTTAATGGGCAATTATTTGATAGTCACTGACTGTTCACTGTTCAGTGGCTACATTCCAAGACGTTGAACTTCGACAGTAAGCGCAGATGTACATACTCTTATGTCCTAGATATATACGTGGTAATAAAATAAGCATAATTATTATAGTAACAATTTATTGTGTCTTATTTTACAGAAAGAGGAGAATGAAAAATCTTAAATTATAGAAAAATAATAAAACGATCTAGAGTAACCGGCAGTCAATACACAAACTGGAAGGGAAACGTGGTAGCTGCCGGTACACCCGGAGTAGAGTGCATGTAAGTTTAAAATTAGAAGCTTTATAAGTTAGGACAATCCCATATTATATAGATGAAAGAATAAATGCCTTAGCAGTTTGAATGACTCTTTAAAATTAGAAGTTTTCACCAAGTTTATATGCTTCACTTCGAAGAATGAACGAGACAGTTACTTGCAGAGTCTCATCTCTATTCAACCTGTTACTCAAAAGAGGCGTCGAAAGCCTGACGATCAGTCACCTATGCCATCAAGAGGATCTACTTACTCGTACGAGTTGACGACTTCTGTGGGGAAGTTCAAAGTTAGCAAATCTGGGTTTATTAAAGCTCATGGAATAATCGCTGGACGCGTCAGAAGACTTTGTTTTCTTCTTGCACATGGTAAGAATCCTAACGACCAATGTGGAAAAAATATTTCTTGAAACGCAACTCCTGGTCTTGTCATTAATGCAATAAAGGATCATATTAAATCTTTTCCAACAAAAATGGGGCATTATATACATCTGATGAACGCCATTATTTGAGTGAAAAATTAAACGTAAAGATGATGTTTAATATCTTCCAACAACGATGTCCAGAGTTTCCAGATGTTAATAGTCTAAGAGCCAGTGCCATTTTTCAGTGATGATTTAGGTAAGGTCTATTTTTTGAGAGAATGTTGTGAACGACTTGACTAAGTGACATCCGTGAGGATGGACCCCGGTAGCGGTATGAGAGGGAGGCAGAACGCCCTAAAGTTGTAAAAAAAATGGCATAAAATTATTATTTAGTTAAGGCTGACATTTTTTTTAGTATTCGCCTGGCAGTCAATAAATATCGCTATAATATTGGCAGATCGATTGGCCGGTATGAACAGGGTGGCAGATGACTCCAAACACGTCGTGTGAGCAACGAAATTTTTATTATTTAGTTAAGCTTAATTTTTTAATATGTTGTTAGGGCAGTCATTTCAAGTATACATTTTCATTGGCAGAACAATATGCCGGCATATACCCCCTAGCAGAACGCTTCAAACATCTCTTATGATGCGCACCTTCATATTAGTGGAGCGGCATAGTATAAAATTGTATAAAAATTGTGCACTTTGTGATAAAAGCATGAAATTTTTACAATGATGGATACATTATATGAAAATGATTTTAAGATATTGGGGCACTTTATATTGCGCATGTTTGAGATTTGGCAGCCATTTTAAATCTTCATATATAAAAACGTTGATATACGTTTCTTAGCGATCGTGTAACTCCTAAACGACTTGACCAATTGAGATTATATTCACGTAATAGACTTGTTTTACCAAGCCGATAGTTTACATATATGCTCAGATCCGATAGGTGGCGCTGTAGTCAAGTAATTAAGAAATTCTTTATTTATGAACCAAAATGATTCATATTTGCAATATATCTTGGTTTAGTGTAAAAATGGGAAAATACAAAATCTGGACCCGATAGGTGGTGCTGTGATCGAGTTTAGTTGTGAATGAGGACAAAACCAAGAAAGGGCAAACAACACCGACGAATCGGACGGAGCAACGTAATAGATACGTCACTTTGAGGTAGTTAGAAACTATGTCTACCTCGGCTACTCTATAAACTCTGGAAACGGCTTATCAGCAATCAAGCGAAGAGCCTGATGCTAGTAGCTGTTTTTTGTCCTAAGAATGACATTAGTAACTACCTAATCCTTGTCAAGAAACACTATAAAAACTTTATATAAGACTCTCATCATTAAGTCCTGCCTAGAAGAATGGACATTTTCTAAGGTAGATGATGATATCATTGGTCGTTTTGAATTAGAACGCAAAATGGAAGTAGACTCAACTAACTTGGAGTGCGCAACTGGAGGTTAGTCAAAGATCGTTGCAGTTTAAGGCCCAGGTCCATCCCCGGCTATAGCACCTCTATAAGCCTAAGCTTCGCAAATCTGTCTTAGAAGATGAAAAGAATTGTACCAGAGTAACATTGCGTTTCATTATTTGAGTTTAGTGGATTTGATTTCACATTCACTCCGTTTTAATCCGGGTTTACTCCGCAAATTTTTTACAATGTGGTTTTTTTCTTCTTCTTTTGTCGGAGGTTGTTACTATCTGATGGAGCACTCAGACACAACTACTGGTCCATTGTACTGCCAAACAGACACCTTACATTGCTGTACATAGTTTTCCCGTCTTTCGAAGAAAGATGAGAAGGAGCCTCAGTGATGAAGAGCTGAGATGTTCGGCACTCACCACGTCAGCTCCAAAGATCCGCCACCTGATGCGAGCAAAGGCAGGACAACTACAGAGGAAGTGCTCCGCTGTATCGTCATCCTCTTCACAAGCAGGACAGATGGTGGTGTTGCTTAAGCCCAACACATTTGAGTGTTTGGCAAAAGCTTGGTGGCCCGAAAGAACGCCCACAAGAAGTCTGCAGTCCCGAGAGACAGAAGGAAAGACGCCGACCTCTTGCAGATGTCCGAACGCAGTCGTTTGGTCTGTCTACACCCAGCACAGTCACGCCAACGACACTCGTGTTCACGAGAAACCCAAGTATCATTATTATATATTAAATTATTTTATTTATAATTTATCTTGCTAGGTACAATATATAAGATGCAAAAGAACAATTCAAAGAAATTATTAATAATTTACAATTATAATATAAATGATTAACAATAAATTATTATAAACTAATTTATGAAGCGTTCTTCAAAATAAAGCACATTGTAAGACCCAGCAAAAATTAGGTTAAGACACTCTTTAACTAAGCGTAAAAGCAAGAGCTAGTGGCGAGTGTCCCTTCAACACATAAAAATTCATTGTTTTTAAGATTGTGTGCAGGGTGAAAACGACGAAGAGAATTTTATTTTTTGGAGTGCGGAAAGGGAAAAAGAGATTTTTTTTTTTGGGTTATTGAATTGAAGATAATATGTGTTCAATTTGAGTATTAGTCCGGTCAAAATAGACACAAAAAAAGGCTAACCTTGCATTAACTCGCATAAAGCTGAAAATTGGCATAGACCTTCAGTTCACGAATACAAATAATATGTGAAAAGTCCCCGTTGATCCGATGCTTGCTAAAAAAGATATTCGAGGTCAAAGGTCAAAAATATACGTTTTTTGCATTTTTTTCGTAAACGGTAAATATATCGCGAAAATAGTTAAAGTAAAAGTTGTAGATTATTAAATTTCCTACAAAAAACGTTCTTATACTTTTTTGCTACGACCCACCATTCCAGAGATATTCCCGTTTGAAATACTGGATTGGATGCCTACGCCGCCTGCATACAGAATTATACGTTAAAAAATTTTTTTACTGTAAGACGTTCCGACAAATTAACTTGTGGAACTTCCACGGATATGATTATTGAGCAATCACTGATGAAATCAATGAAGACAAGTGGAGGGATTTCTCGAGGAAGAAGCACGAAAGAGAGTGTCATAAGTAAATGGGTTTATGGCATGCATGCGATGAATGCTGTGTGTGAAGGAGTGGAAGATCTTGCTAATGTTAGAATGGACGTAACAGATCAACATGTAGATGCAAGTGACTCAAGAGTTAAAAAAGATGTTAGTGACGTGAAAAACTTTTGGAATGGTTTTTATTCCACAATCCTTTTCCTCATATCAAAATCTTATCAATTGCTAGTGGAGTAGTCGGTGATAATAAAATTAATTGTCATCAAGCTCGAGAAGTTGGAATTGCTGCTATGTCTAAAATAACAGGACAAACATTCAACAACATAAAATTAAAAAGGGCTGATAGAGTACTCCCTATTTTAAGCATGAGTAGCTCTATAAAAGTTCATGACGAGAAAGTACCTGTAGACCCTGTATTGCTATTTCAACGTATGAGTATCACTAAGGCATTTGATGATGAAATCGAAAAATTCTTCGAATATGAATTAGCTCCTTACCCATTATCACTCTTCGATGCAATTGGAATGCGTAAAACACAAAAGTCAGCTATATATGATTGCTTTCAACCCGTGATCATTGAAATTGACAGCACCAATACAAATTACATCATTGATGGTGGATATCTTTTACACCGCGTTGTGTGGGATCAAGGAGAATTATTTAGCTCTATTTTTGATAAATACGTTCAGTATATACATAGACATTTTGGTCAAAAAGTGACAATTGTATTTGATGGTTATTCTGATAATAAAAAAAATATTAAAGCTGCAGAACAACATCGTCGATCTACAAAAACATCTTCATCTGCGGATTTTGTTTTTGATGAATATATGGCTGTTCCAACCAATCAACAAAAATTCCTGGCTAATACTCACAACAAGTCGCGCTTTATTTCAATTTTATGTGATAAATTTAAAGCTGCAAACATTTCAGTGAAACAAGCTGATAACGACGCTGATGTTCTAATCATTGAAACAGCAATAGAACAATTTAATACAACAAATTTAACTATTGTTGTTGGTGAAGATGTGGATTTATTAATACTACTCACTGCGCGCTATATTATATATATATGAGATTATATATTTTTTAAAACCTGGAAAGGCCGGACAACAAACAAATATTTATTCATCGAAAAGTTTATCTGCCTATCCCAAATGTGAAAAAAATATCTTATTTTTACATGCAATAACTGGCTGCGACACTACTTCAGCATTTTTTAAAAGGGGTAAAACATCAGTCTTCTAATTATGTGAAAAACGTAATGATTTAATTAATTACGCGGAAGTATTTAAAGACATCAATTCTTCTTCACAACTCATCGTCTCAAATGGAATTCGCTTTCTTCTTGCAATGTATGGAGCTCCAAAAAAAATTGATTGTCTCGATAAATACAGATATTTAAGTTTTGTAAAAAATACCCGAAATAATAAAAGGGTAGAATTATCTTGCCTTCCACCAACATCTGCCGCTGCTTACCAACATTTATGTCGAGTGTATTATCAAATCCAAGTGTGGCTAGGCAATGAATTGAATCCGGAAGACTGGGGTTGGACATTAGTAGATAATACTTTGGTGCCAATTCATACTTTACTCCCACCTGCTCCAGAAAAACTTCTGAACACCATTTTTTGCAACTGCAAAAAAGGTTGCAGTGGAAACTGTGGCTGCAAAAAAGTTGGATTGTTTTGCTCAGTAGCATGCACTAATTGTCAAGGTCAGTCTTGCTCTAATACTATATCAATTGCCTCAGGTGAAAATTTAAATGATATCGACGAAGAATCATCTGATGAATTTTTATTTGAACAATGTACAGATATACAAGAAGAAGTAGAAGAAAACCAAGGAGAAAACGAAGACATTATAGTTGAAGTTGAGCTCGAAGACTATCAGTCAGATTAAAATTTTTTTTAAATCAATTCACATAATTTTATGAAATAATTTCCAATAATACCATATTTTATTTCATATTGTATTTTTTAATAATACACACTAAACACTGAATCACGTCTGGTGGAATATTCCTATCGGAGACCACGTTAAAAAAAAAGCGCCGAGCACACTACCTCATAGGTGGTGCGGAAATGTGTGCATATTACGCAGAGTACGGCTCTTCCTACTTTTGGGATCGCCATATCTCTGGAATGGTGGGTCGTAGCAAAAAAGTATAAGAACGTTTTTTGTAGGAAATTTAATAATCTACAACTTTTACTTTAACCATTTTCGCGATATATTTACCGTTTACGAAAAAAATGCAAAAAACGTATATTTTTGACCTTTGACCTCGAATATCTTTTTTAGCAAGCATCGGATCAACGGGGACTTTTCACATATTATTTGTATTCGTAAACTGAAGGTCTATGCCAATTTTCAGCTTTATGCGAGTTAATGCAATTTGAAATGTTTATTTTGACCGGACTATATGATCATGATTAAAAAGCCAAGATTTTACTTTGTGTAGGAATGGTGACAATTTCCTTATACTTCTGATAGAGAAAGGTAATTTGTTAAAAATTTACGGAGCTACTACTGTAAAAAAAATTTTAAAGTGTCTTTCATTGTACGCGTGGATATTGACCAAATTGTTGGAATTTACACGCAAGTTATGTAGCGAGTTTCTTCTAACTGTAAGATAGCCACTTCTTATAAAAAATAGTTTAAGAACTTTAAAATAGTAGAGGTGCCTTAGTGGAAGAACTTTTAGTTCCTGGAACAAAATGAAGCTTTTGTGAAACCGATTTTTCTTACTAATAATACGCACAACATGTTTTTGTAAAATAAGAAGCGGATTAATCTTGTTCAAATAAGTCCCTTCCCAACAAGTTATCCCATATTGAAGCTTTGAGTGAACAATACCGTGGTAGATCATTGTTAATAATTTTTGAGAACAGTACAAATTAAGATTATAAAATTGCCTAGTGCAACACAATAGGTACTTTTTCAGTGCGGTGATGTGATCGGACCAGTTCATCTTTCTGTCAAGTATTACTCCAAGGTATTTGAAGGACTGGACAAAATTTACCTGAAAACAATGAACTGAGCAGCCTTCATTAGGAATAAACGTAATACTCTCATTTAAATTGAAATTGAATTTTTGACAGCCAGGAGAATGATAAAATAAATCACATTCAACTATAGTAGGCAACTCTGAGAGACTAAAATACATTAGTTTGGTTTTGTTGCTTAATACCATTTTATGAACAGTAAACCAGCGCCTTAGAATGTCCAAGTCTGAGTTAATGTCAGAAATTAGGTTGAGTAGAGAATTGCAACCATAGGAGAAGGCTTTATGAAAAGTACATCACTGCAAAATTTCAGCAATGCATCTTCGGTTGATTTACCAGCGCGAAATCCATATTGAGATTCACTAAAAAAATTATTTTTATTTAAGAATGCTAAAATTCTAGTTTTGATTGCCTTCTCAAAAATGTTTGAGCAAACAGATAGCAGAGATATCGGTCTGTAATTATTTAGATCATAAGGGTTAGACTTTTTATGGAGAGGAATGACTTCAGCAATTTTAAGCGCGCTTGGGAAAATTCCACCGTATACACTTTTGTTAAGTACGGGAGGTAGCGTTGCATTTGAAAGAGTAATTTCATACCGACTGAAAATCATAACAATAATAGTTTACCTTTAATACATACGTGTTCTGATCGTCAGCTACTCCAATTGTGGTGGAGCTAAAGGTGATAGAACGTTAAAGCTGTAAAAAAAAATGATGCCAAAAGTATTTTCATACCGTGCCAAAATTTATGGGATGATTTTTGAGATCATTTTCAACCAAAAAATAACAATCAGCTGTATTGAGGAGACTGGATTATACGTCAGTCACGTATATGAACATATTAAAAATGGTCAAATATAAAGTCATTTTATACCTTATGAACTTTATACAGCTGAAATTTCATACTTTTCAGATAATAAAAAAAATAGTCAGCTGCATCAATAACGGGGGTAAGACCGTCAGTCAGCGCCATAAACATGCTGCGCGCTCAGTACATCTGAGCATAGCATAGTCACTTTAGCAAATGAACAGACGGTTTTTACAACGACAAACATTAAGCTGACAGCGATATTGTGGCTAGCAATAAAATTACTAAATATTTCAACCTCGATATAAGTATTATATCAAAGGGCACTACCCCAGCCAAGTTCTCTAGTAAAGACACTCATCCTTTTTGCAGGAACAAATTCAGGCTGTCTCGACCCCCCTATAACTTCGGAACCAATTAAGCCAAAAACTTCAAACTTGAAACATTTTCTAAGCTCAGCAAAAAAGTCGACTTCACCTAATTTCACCTTTATAGTATTAGTGGTTCTCAATATACATGCCTTCAAAACTCGCAAAAACCGTAACTGATCATCAATATTATAAAGCACTTCCGGCTATCCTAGAATCGTGAAATTTGGCAGAATACTACATCCTGTGCTGCATACACTGGGAATAGTCCCAAACTTGCGATTTTCCATTCAGGGGGCGTGGTATACGCCCACTTTTTAAAATCTGCTATTATTTGTTTGAGCCACTTCCCATTGCCGTAGAATCTTGAAATTTGGTTGAACGGTTTGTTGGTTGCAGTGTACAGAAAGGAGAACTGCACGAAAAGTAATTAGATATAAATGTACGCCAAATTCTTTGTTTAAGAAGGAGGTTTACTTGGCAAGTTTTTCGTATAACTTCATTAGGGGCGGGTTTCCATTATAAACACTGATTTTTTTTTTTAATTTTTTATGTGACTCATTCCAGTTAGGTACATAGCTGAATAAGTCTATACCAAAAACTGTTAGATAGTCACCTGTAAGAAAGTCAGGTGTATTTAAAATATGGACCCATACTTCGCTTCGCTCGTTAACCCTTTTTCGCAGTGTTTAGCGGTTCACGCGACTTCGTCGCTCCGCTAAGCGTACGTCAACAACCGCCTGGCAGGCGCCTGCGCCTCGAGCTAAAGCTTCATTATATTTCATATTTACTCTGGGGTATTTAGCAGTAGTTATAATATTTTCAGTCAATAAAAATGCATGCACTTTTCTGTGAAAATTTAAAAAAAAAATAGAAAAAAAGTTTCCGCGGGAGGTGGGAATAGGTATGTCAATTAAAAAAAATAAAAAAATGTATTTGCTTTGAGCCGCCTCTTGTCAATCGGGACAATGCATATTATCAATGTTACAAAATTTTAAAAACTTTTAAAAACTCCAATGATTGTCGAAGAATAGCGCCATGGTCCTTTATCTAATTTTGACCAATCTTCACAGGAACACACCGAGGCCAATACCTAAGATTGTCCGAAAGTTTGAACTCAATCGATTCAGTGGTTTTTGAAATAAACAATTTTTAATGTTTTTGTTGTATGGGCGGTGCCACGCGCCTTTCACTAATTTTGACCCAGTAATACCTGGACCAATATCTACCTAACATTGTATCTTCTTTGTCGGAGGTTGTTACTCAGACACAACTACTGGTCCATTGTACTGCCAAACAGACACCTTACATTGCTGTACTTAGTTTTCCCGTCTTTCGAAGAAATATGAGAAGGAGCTGCAGTGATGAAGAGCTTAGATGTTCGGCACTCACCGCGTCAGCCCCAAAGATCTGCCACCTGATGCGAACAAAGGCAGGACAACTACAGAGGAAGTGCTCCGCTGTATCGTCATCCTCTCCACAAGCAGGACAGATGGTGGTGTTGCTCAAGCCCAACACATTTAAGTGTTTGGCAAAAGCTTGGTGGCCCGAAAGAACGCCCACAAGAAGTCTGCATTCGATTCTCCTGAGAGACAGAAGGAAAGACGAGGACCTCTTGCAGATGTCCGGACGCAGTCGTTTGGTCTGTCTACACCCAGCACAGTCACGCCAACGACACTCGTGTTCACGGGAAACCCAAGTATCAATGGATGACCTAACCACAGGTGCAGGCAAACCCAACGCAGGTTCAGGTCCTAAGAAATCTTCTTCTGAACCCAACCTGGCCAGCTCGTCAGCGATCTCGTTTCCCTGGATACCAGTGTGACCTGGGACCCCAACAAGTTTGACCGTGTTTAGCCTACCGACCAAGTTCAGAGAAAGTCTTGAGTTCGAGCACTAACTTGGACGAGGTAAGAGGGTTGAGCAGCGCTTTCAATGCAGCTTGGCTATCACTGCAAACGCATATGCTTCTAGCCCTCCACCTGTTTGTCACAATATAGCGCATAGCCATAAGTATAGCGAAAATCTCCGCCTGGAAGACAGTCGCATGGTTACCCAAGGGGTAGTGTAGTCTAATGTTCTCGCTTTCCACGTAGACTCCAGAACCAGACCCCTGTCCGGTTTTAGAGCTATCCGTGAATACACCATGGCATTCCTTCCCTGGCTCGCAGTCTGGCCAAAGCCATTCTGTTGGCTGAGGAAAGTTGACGTGGTAGTTTTGTCGCAGTAGGATTTCTGGTGTCATTGCGTCAGACGGCATATCCATAAGACAGGGGTCAAAGGATAATTCTCGCACAAGTTCTTCAAAATTTCAACGCGCTTGGTACCAAAATCCACCTCTCTTTAACCGAGAGATGGTTTTCAGCGTACACCCCATGATAAAAATATCAAGGGGGGGAGAGCCGTTCAACCAAATTTCAAGACTCTACGGCAATGGGAAGTGGCCCAAACAAATAATAGCAGATTTTAAAAAGTGGGCGTATACCACGCCCCCTGAATGGAAAATCGCAAGTTTGGGACTATTCCCAGTGTATGCAGCACAGGATGTAGTATTCTGCCAAATTTCACGATTCTAGGATAGCCGGAAGTGCTTTATAATATTGATGATCAGTTACGGTTTTTGCGAGTTTTGAAGGCATGTATATTGAGAACCACTAATACTATAAAGGTGAAATTAGGTGAAGTCGACTTTTTTGCTGAGCTTAGAAAATGTTTCAAGTTTGAAGTTTTTGGCTTAATTGGTTCCGAAGTTATAGGGGGGTCGAGACAGCCTGAATTTGTTCCTGCAAAAAGGATTAGTGTCTTTACTAGAGAACTTGGCTGGGGTAGTGCCCTTTGATATAATACTTATATCGAGGTTGAAATATTTAGTAATTTTATTGCTAGCCACAATATCGCTGTCAGCTTAATGTTTGTCGTTGTAAAAACCGTCTGTTCATTTGCTAAAGTGACTATGCTATGCTCAGATGTACTGAGCGCGCAGCATGTTTATGGCGCTGACTGACGGTCTTACCCCCGTTATTGATGCAGCTGACTATTTTTTTTATTATCTGAAAAGTATGAAATTTCAGCTGTATAAAGTTCATAAGGTATAAAATGACTTTATATTTGACCATTTTTAATATGTTCATATACATGACTGACGTATAATCCCCTCTCCTCAATACAGCTGATTGTTATTTTTTGGTTGAAAATTATCTCAAAAATCATCCCATAAATTTTGGCACGGTATGAAAATACTTTTGGCATCATTTTTTTTTACAACTTTTACATGTGTTTACGGTGGATTCCACCGCGGGTGCGGAAACTGACGATCATTTTGTTGATTATTAAACAATTGCTAACAATGGAATTGCTTCGGTATAAAATTTCTCTTAAAAATGCAACGCTACCTCCCGTACTATATGTGCTAGCACGTCGACAACATTGTAAGCATTTTTTTTGAAAATTATGCTTGAGCAACCATCGTGAGTAATGGAGCTGGAATTTTTTAGCGATTTAATGATGCTGAGTAGTTCGCCAGACGAAATAGGATAAAAAAATAAACTATTACTTAAAAAACTGTCTTTTACTATACCTCCAGCACTGTCAAAGCTATCATTGTTGTGCCCAAAAACTCCCGTAGATACATTTTCAGCTATTGAAATGAAAAAGTCATTAAAACGATTTGCTATTTTAGTAGTATCAGTAATCCTGATATTATCTTCTTCAATTACTAAGGGCTTCACAGATTGAGAACTACGATTTAAGATTTTGTTAATTACACTCCATTCACCTTTAACATTACCTTTGTTTGTCGAGCTCTTTACATAATAATTTTCTTTACAGGCATTAATTTCTTTAGCTAAAATGTTGCATACTTTTTTGTACTCAGCTTTTAGTTGAATGTTATTTGGATATTTCTTAAATTTTTGACGAAGCTTGTTTTTTTCTTTTACTTTGCCTAATAGGTGGCCTGTCATCCACTCTTTCAGGCGTTTGGATTTATTGTTAGTTTTGACTGAACAATTACTCTTACAATACAACTCTTAAGTAAAGTACCCAATTTTTTTATGAAATTATCATAGGCAATAGAAGGATCAGTTTCACTATAAGCACTGTCCCAAAATTCAAAGCGCAAAAGCAAGTTGAGTTTTACAAAATCAATCTTGTTAACATGCACATAGTCTACCTCAGTTTCATCTTCATCCACAATATCCAAATAATAAAGGCTAGTCATACAATGATCTGTGATTCCTAAGTCGGCTATTGAACTCACTAATCTGACATTCCGAGATAAACTACCCCTGCAAAAAAGATGGTCAATACATGTCATTGAATTATCACCAATTCTGGTGGGCTCCCTTATACAGCATTCCAAACCGTTAGCAGCTAAAAGCATTAAATAATTGTCCACGAAGTGGGTTTTCGAAAGAAGGTCAATATTTATGTCACCAAGGAAAATAAGGTTTTTACATTTTTCATCCAACAACAAAGTATTAAGTTCTTCAAGAAAAACATCTAAATGTAACTTTTATAATATCAGCAGATTCCAAATTTGTATTAACAATATCACAGCCAATATATTTATTTTTAAGAAAAACCCCAACACCACCAGCAGAGTAGGAACTGTTACATGTATGGAAAAAAGTATAGCCCGGTATTTTATAATTACCTTTCTCTTCATCAAATATCCAAATTTCAGTAACAAAAATAAAATCTGGCTTATTTGAACACGATTCTATATGGACCAACAATAAGTCGAAATTAGCACGAAGACTTCGAATGTTTTGATGAATAATAAAAAAACTATTTGGGTATTTATGGGTATTTTGAAAAACGCTTGGTAATATAGCCCTTTCAAAATTACAAAACGATACTACATTATCTTCAGGATCAAAGTTATGAAAAATATCAAACGGCATTAAATTTAAAGGTTATTTAAGTCTTCTAAGCAATTAATTTTAATAACTTTATCACCTTATTTTTTCCTCATCAAAAGTTCAGAGTTTTGTAACCATAAAAACTTGTAGCCTTTGGCTTTTTTCGCGATCTCAGCAGCTTTACGGAGTTCTCGGGTGTGAAAAGATAAACTATTATTTATGTATATGGGTTTGTGTCCGTAATTATTTCCAAATAGGTTGGTTGATAAACGCCTTTTCTCCACTTTTTTCTTCATAAGATTAAGTTTGGTGTTATGCGAGCAAAATTTCACACACAAAACATCAACAGCTGTTGAGTTTATTCCAGTAGAAGAAGACACTTTCGACTTATTGCTTCTGATTTTCTTTATGTAAAAACTGTCTATTTGTTCTTCAGCTATATTCCCACCAAGTCCATCCGAGAAAAGCTTAAGCGCTTTATCTATTGCATTTGTTTTGTTTATGTCCGGTATCCTAAAATTCTCCACTATATTCTCTCGTTGCTATTGCTCAAGCGAATTCACTCTAAACTGCAGCAAATCAATTATCTTTTGCATGTCGTTTTTCTCCTCTTTTAACGCATGCAATGCAGACATAAAGTCAAAATTTACCTTCTTTAGCTCCACAATTTCTTTGTAAATAGCTTCCAAAGAGATCGATTTATTGTCTTCGCTCAGTAGCTGCTGTTGATGGTGATCGCGTTCGTGATGATGTATGTGTATCGCGCTGGGGCCGGCTGGCGTAGCTTTATGGCCAAATCACAAAGGCGCTTTGCCGCTTGCGTGCGTTGACAGGCGTTTTAGAAAATTTACCGTACTTTATGTCAACTCGCGAGTAATAGAATATGGAATCCCGTGGCACAAACCAGAGAGAATAGACCCCCAGCTTCGGCCAAAAATGAGAGTTTCATAGAGCCAGTTTTGAAATTAGTAGCTCCGCCTCTTTTTCTATCTGTGAATACGTGTGAGTAAGTAAAAAAAGATGAAATAAGACAATTGAATCTGAGATGGCTTTGAAATAATTCTGTACGACCGAATATTTTTTCGATCGCCAACCGCGGGATCTCTATGTGATCTTTAGTAAGAATAGATAGATCCTGGGTTGATGAGTCGTTTGAACGATTAACAAACGGTTGCTAAAATAATTAAACTCGAGATTATCTTGAGAGCGACGACGACGATGTAAATTTTCAAACTTTCACGATTTCCCGATAGCGGATTTGCGAAGGCGATTGAACAAAGAAAGTTCTCAAGTAAAAAGACAAGAGTTTCCCCTAAGGGTTTTAACAATATTAATCTGAAAGCTTTATTTGCTGAGGGTTTATATGCAATTTTGAAATAACAGGTTTTTTCGCTTTAAGAGAGAAATTCTAATATTGTACAAAAGTTTGGGATTGTGGGGAATTCATAAAAATGGTGATTGGTATAACATAGGCGCAAAATTCAAATGTATATAATTCAAAATGAAAATAATGACTATTATAATGACAATTATAATAACGATGAAAATGACAATGACGATGACGATGACGATGACGATGACGATGACGATGATGAAGATGAACCAACATTCCGCCGCCTTTGAAAGCATCGGCTTTTAAGAGGGTATGATAGCCAACTTGCGAATCGGACGTCTTACTTGTCCCTTAGACGTTTTGACATCAGCTACTCTGACTCGTCCGTCAGAGCCAGGGATTATGGCAGTTATTCGCCCCATTAGCCATCTTTGGGGTGGAACATGGTCCTCATGTATGATGACTAAGTCGCCAATGTTGATGTTTGGGCTAGCGGAGGCCCACTTCGCTCTATTCTGCAGCTCCTGGATATATTCAGTGGACCATCTATTCCAAAAATGCGTTTTGACTGCATGGATTCTTCGCCACCTCTGGATGAAACTGATTTCAGCTACTTCGTCCGCAGGTTCGGGGATAGCCTTGAGGGATGAGCCGATGAGAAGATGGGCTGGGGTCAGTGCTGCGAGGTCGTTGGGGTCCGACGGCATTGGGGTGATCGGCCTGGAGTTCATCACTGCCTCTATTTCCACCAGCGCTGTTGACAGCACCTCGAAATTGAGTTTGGCACCTCCGAGGCTACGGTGCAGGTGGCCTTTTGCGACTTTGACAGCCGCCTCCCAAAGTCCTCCAAAGTGGGGTGCCCTGGGGGGTATAAAATTAAAATTTATGCAAGCATTAGAACAAAAGTTTTGAATTATGTCTTGCGACGATTTTTTAAATAGCAAATTGTGCAATTCAATTAGTTTGGATTTTGCTCCGACGAAATTAGTTGCGTTGTCGCAATATATGTCTTTAGGAAGACCTCTACGCCCTATCATCCTCTTGAGAGCAGCAAGAAAGGCGTCTGTAGAAAGGTCAGATACAGCCTCTAAATGAACCGCCTTGGACGAAAAGCACACAAAGACCGCTATATAAGTTTTGTAGGGTACCTTTCCTCTGATTTTATAATAGGCGTGTTTTTTTTTTGCAATCCTATATAGGCTTAGCAAGTTTTCCATACGAATCGTTAGCCCGGATAATCATCGGGGCTTATGCTTTAGCCCAGATAAAAACTGTGCTACCAATCTACGATTGCTATAAATATTATCGAAAGAGCTATCGAAAGTGCTATCGATTGTGTCATAAATGACGTTAGTTTGACAACCAAAATTATTAGGGGAGACTGGGGCACCTTTAATCCTGAGGCACATTTGAACATTCGTAATAAGACAACATTTAAAAAATATTTAAAATTACATATTAAACAAAATTTAAACTTTTTAGGTAGGTAATACTTGGAAGCGTGGAATTGCATATTTTAATTTTTCTATTTGTAAAGAATCATTCACATGGAAGTGAACGAACGAATTTATAAAATGCGAACAATCAACTTTTTATGGATTTATAAACAGAAAATTGCACATTTTATTATTCCAAGAGGAGGATAATTAATTATCCCACCAACAAATATTAATAAAACAAATTTATAAACATTTTAGATAACGAAATTTAGAATTCCAAACTTTTTGTCGCGAACAAAAACACCTTTGCCCCGAATTTTCCAAGCTTATTCGCAATCCACATCATTTAATTCGCATTCCCCAAAACTAGCGAATAAAACATTCGTTCGAGCTTAACCTTAATTCGCGAACTAGAAAAGTGTTCATGTGAACCGACTGTCAAAACTTGCGAATATTCGTTCGCAGGTAAATAGTTTGTCGCTCTCTTGTGAATGGTCCTTAAGAGTGTAAACATTTTGTGGCGATTTTTATGTATTTAAAATACATATATCTTTCAGGCACAACTTCATTTGAAACCACATTTTTTTTTGTCGCTTAACCTATTGGGGCAGGTTTGAACAAAACGCTACGGTACACGTTTGAACAAGTGGTCTTTAAGTGGCATTGAAATAAAGGCTAAGCTACCACCACCCATCAACACTCCGGGAACATCGAGAACACCCAAATTCCTGAACAGCTAACCCATTTTTGTTTTTATAGAGTTTTTTTTAGTCATTTGTAAAATATTTGTGAATTTCAGTTGGCTTCTGTTAAGTCGTTTTTGTTTTTTTTTTATTGAAAAAATTAAGTTAATTTTTTTTATTAACAAATTACAAAGCTTGTAGTAGCTTATTAGCTGCCAAAAGCAATTTCAAATACTGCCATTCAAAAGTGTCCGAGGCTAGTTGAAAATTGCTCAGCCCACCAGTCTCCCCTAAAAAAAAGGAAAACAAACATCAGAAATCAAAATATGGACAAGAAAAATTGCAACTCAAAATTTGGGCTTAGGAAGAAACACTGGGACCAGACTGGGACTGCTGAAATGCTATAGTGCACGTAAGCAGTTGTGCACTGCCACTGATCCGCCGCTGGAACTTGAATCATCCTGAATCACTCGTTAAAAGTGCAGGCACATCCAATACGTCTTGCAATTCACTCTTACACCTGGAACTTGCTGTTGCTGCAGAGCTTGCCAACAATAAATAAACCATCTGAAACTAAATGTATTTCTCCTCATTTGTAAACTATTTTAATATGCCTACAGCTAACTTGTTCTCGTCATTTTTAATTTTAAAAACTAATTGACTCTGCAAATTTTTTTTTTGTGAAAAAAAAAAAAAAACAGCTTAAAAGTCAAATGTCAACTAGCATAGTGATGCCAAGTCACAGTAAAGCGTTTTTGTTTGTGTTTTTATCTAAGCCTATATAGGATTGCAAAAAAAAACACGCCTAATATGTTAGAATCGGTCCGCAAAAGTCTACCCCACAGTACAAAAATGGACGCGAAGAAGTTAATCTTTCTGGAGGCAAATCTCCCATCACCTGCTCTAATAGCTTTGGACGATATCTCACACAGTGAACACATTGCCTAACAGTCTGTCGAGCGATTTCCCTAGCGTTGACAATCCAAAACTTATTCCTGATCAATGATACCAGAGCCTTTGGACCAGCGTGGTAGTTGGAAATATGCAGATGCCGAACTAGGGATTTGGTGAAACTGCTGTTTTTGGGAAGCAATAGGGGGTGTTTTGTCTCCTCTGGGATGTTCGCGTGTTTTAACCGTCCTCCAACACGAAGTAACTCAATGCCATTTGTTTCCTGCAGAAAAGGATTCAACCATTTTATAGATCCTTTCAGCGACCGTTGATTTTTGATTGAGCAGATTTCCTCCGAAAACGAATCGATTTGAATTAGCTTGACGATTCTTAAAAGAGCCTCCTCCAACTCCGAAACTGTCAAGTGGGTTTGTGGGTTTGCCTTTCTTCGGCAAAATCGGATGATGTAAGCAAATATGCGAAGAATTTTTGGATAGGAACTGACTCGCTCGACTATACCAAGTAAAAAATTAGGTTCTGATTTTGTACCGATCAGTACGGTTTTTCGTTTTTCTAACAAGAATTCTTCTTGCGAAAGCGAAATTTCAAAAATTATGGGCCAATTTTCCATTGGGCCTAGCAAAAATTGAGGGCCTTTGAACCACATCGAGGTCGATAGTTCCTCCACCGTGCAGCCTCTCGAAACTATGTCCGCTGGATTTTTGTCGGTGGGTACGTGCCTCCACACGACACCTTTTGTTTTCTCTTGGATCTCGGCTACTCGATTTGCCACGAAGGTTGTAAGTTTCGACGAGTGCATAGCTATCCAATGTAAAACAATTGCAGCGTCAGTCCAAAAGTAAACATCTGAGTAATTTCCTCCGAAGATTGGCTTAATTTTTTCCCATAACTTGGCGAGTAATTGTGCTGCACAAAGTTCCAGCCGTGGAAGTTGCTTCCTACTTGCCGGCGCTACCCTAGATTTGGCAACTAGAAGCCTGACTTGTACCGATCCTGACGTATCTACAGCTCTTAGATAGATGCAACAACCGTATGCGTGCATAGATGCATCCGCGAAGCCATGTATCTGGTAGCTCTGCCTATTAGCAATCAGGGCAAATCTAGGGACCGATAGATTCTGCAAAGAATGCAAATCAGTCATGAACTGACGCCATTCGGTATCAGCGCTTTGTGGGATTGATGCATCCCAGTCTATTTTCTCAATCCAAAGATTCTGAAGAATGACCTTTGCTCTAATGATGATTGGGCTTAGCAATCCCATGGGATCAAACAGCGACGACGAGAGGGAAAGAATCGACCGTTTTGTGTATTTGGAGTAGTTTTTGTTTGGGTTATACGAAAAGCTGAATTCATCTTCGAGCGGATTCCATGTTATACCTAGCGTGCTAGTCAGTCCAGGTTCGTTTAATTTGATCTCCTTCTGAAAAGAGCTTGCGGCTTCCATTATGTTGGGGTGATTGCTCATCCATT
The DNA here is from genome assembly GCA_949372485.1 of Cheilosia soror. Classification (NCBI taxonomy): domain Eukaryota; kingdom Metazoa; phylum Arthropoda; class Insecta; order Diptera; family Syrphidae; genus Cheilosia; species Cheilosia soror. The sequence continues at coordinate 29,990,731 of OX443563.1, forward strand.
TGGATAGCACTAGCCCTGCCGGGTTTAATATAGCGACAACTTCCCTTTGTTTTCTAAGTAATGAATCCAGATCATCATCTCCGGTAATAAGATCATCAACATAAAAATCTTCTTCTATTACTCGAGAACCCAATTCGAATTTATTTGTGTTAGCTTCTGCCAAGTATTTTAGACACCGAACCGCAGCGAAAGGTGCAGACGATGTACCATACGTAATGGTGTTTAATTGGAACGTATGTACCGGAGTAGTTTCGTCCTTTCTCCAAAGGATGTATTGGAACCTATGCAGCCTAAAGCGAAGAAGGATAATAAACAATTCGGTTTGAATTGTTGGGCCAACCATTAGCGTATCGTTCAACGAAAGATGAGACGAGGTACAACAGGAAGCATTGAAAACAACCCTAAGTTTTGTGGATGTGCTTTCCGGTCTGACAACACAGTTATGAGGTAGGTAGTAATGGGGTTCTCCTAACTTTGGATCCTTGATCAACGACATATGTCCTAAGACTTGGTACTCCTCTAAAAATTCAACATATTGAGCCTTCAAAGACGGATTATTTGCTAGCCTTCTTTCCAATGCTAAGAAGCGTCTAAAAGCGATATTGTACGAGGCCCCTAAACAGCTGGGATCACGTTTGAATGGTAAACAAACCATAAGACGGCCACTAGGTAAAACCTCAACATTTTCCTTAAAATGCACCTCGCATTCCTTTTGCTCTTCGGTCCACTTTGATCCTTGGTCTTGGATTTGTTCTAGTTCCCAGAACTTCTCCACATATTTTTCGAGGGAATCGCCGTTGGAGTTCACGAAGCAGAACGTGTTGTTTTGATTCGTCGGGTTTTTGTACCTTCCCGACACGATCCATCCCAAAGATGTTTTTTGCAGAGAGGGTAATCCTTCACCTAGCTTTATTTGGCCTGTTTGAAGAAGGTCAAAGAACGACTCGGCTCCTAATAGCAAATCGATTTGTGATGGCTTATTAAAATATTCATCTGCGAGTTCCAAGTTTTGAGGCAAATTCCAACTTGAGATGTTGAGCGCTGCTTCGGGTTGATAGCCAGTGATGGCTGGTGTCACTAAAAATTCAAGTGACGTTTCGAAGTTATTGTAACGCGATCGAATCGTCGTTTGCGTCTGGAAGTTGATTTTAGTTTCAGCTGTCCCTATACCGACTATATCCACATTCTTTCTTTGCCTTTTAAGATTCAAGGAGTTTGCAAACTTTTCATTGATAAAGTTGACTTGGGAACCTGAATCGAGCAATATTCTACCAATTTGAAAACTTCCACTAGAGTCCTTAACGAGAACCAATGCCGTCGCTAAAATAACCTGAGCAATCGAAGGCTGTTCCCTTTCCAAAGCAGTGTTACTTGTTACTACAGGTACAGACTGTGTACTCTGTTCCACATCTCTGGCGGTGTTTTGTGTTTGAGTAGGTCGATGTAAAAGGCTGTGATGTGGCTGCTTGCAAAACTTGCACTTATACGATGAAGGACATTTTGACACGCTATGACCTTTGCCCAAACAATTTAAACATAGTCCCAGCTTTTTAATATTTGTAAACCGGTCCATAACAGACAGCTTATTAAAAGCTGAGCAGCCTGTAATAGAATGACCAATATCTCGACAGAACAAACATCCCTTTTGTGAAACAGCTAACGACAATTGAGGACGATAACCAGAATACGATGGTCTTTGCTTGCTAGAGATCCGTTGGTCATTATGCGATTTTAACTGCTTGCTTTCACGAGCCTCTAGGTATTGACACCTCCTGCTAAGAACTTCCGAACAATTACTCCAAGTAGGCAGTTTCTTATAGTCGAGGTGTTCATCCCATTTGGATTGGGTTTCGTGATCCACTTTAGACATGGCGATGTAAATTACTATAGCGTTGCAAATATTTTCAAATGTACCAATAGACTGAAGTGAATTAAATACAGCTGATGTGTTATCCACAAGTCCCCTAAGTTCCGATGCAGAAGACTTTGAAACCTTAGGTTGTTCAAAAAGTTCGGAAATATATTGCAAAAATATAAGGCAATCGTTATCGTAGCGATCCTTAAGCCGAGCTAGTGCCTTGGGGTAGTTATCCTCTGTAACTTGAAAGGCTTTGACAGTGCTTAGGGCTTGGTCACTCAAGCATGTCAACAGGTGATTGAATTTTTCAATTTTGCTTAAGTTTTGCTCATTGTCTACAAGCGTTGTGAACGAATTTATAAAATTTTTATACTCCGAATACTTTCCATTAAAGCGTGGCAATTTGGGATTAGGCAAATGATTGCTTGCAACATGAGGAACTGCAAATGCTGTTTCTACGGAGCTATGGCGTCTGCAGGGCCCTAAAAGCGATTGGATTTTGGTTTTCGTAGAAATATAAAGGTCTCCAGTTCACCTCTACAAACATCACTTGGTACTAAACGTTCAATTTGAGTTTGACACGCTAAGATTTGTTTGAAGTAAGACTCCAATATTCCTAGCCGACATTCCAATTCTGTAGCAGAAAGACTATCCGATTTGGCCTCAACGAGATTTTTGATTCGAGTTATATTGCCCTTAGTTGTAGAGCGCAACTGTCTCAGATCCTCAAGAGTTGATTCAGTTGTCATTATTTCTGATTACTATATTTATTAACAGAAATATACAAAACAGAGAACTGAACTCTATATAATACAAAGTTAGTAAGATGGCAACACTATTTCAGAAAGTATTGATAGCAAGCAAAGAATTTATCCCAGGCGAAGTTAATCCAGCGATGATAACGGCGAAGTAATTCCAAAGATGAAATAAGTCCAACGACGATAGTGGTATAAAATTGATAAAAAGCGAAACCGACCGACGAGACGATAATTCTTATTTTAAAGACAAGTGCTCTTGATTGTGCTTTTAAACAGTGCAGTGAAGTGCAAAAAGAATTCAAGCAATGGATTGAGAACTGCTAACGAAAAAGGAACTTCCCAAGCGAAAGCTTATTTTTTTTTTTATTGCATATATGATCAATGCAGCACCCACTCCGGCGACGACGACGAAAAAGCTCCAAGATCCGTATGAGCGAAATATAGGTCTATATGCAATGAAAGTGATGATTGATGACGTAGCAAGTTGGTAGCAAATTCTCAGCAAATGCAGTAAAAGCAACAACGAAATATTTTCTAAAGCGAACAATAATTAAACGAGCGGACGACGAATATAAAAGTGCCAAAGAAATAATTGCGTGTGTAAGCGTATTGAGCTTATTATGTGGCGAAAGCTCAAACAGAATGACAATAAGAGAAAAAAAATGTGTGGATTGTAAATTACTATTGCGAAAGTTTTTGTGGATTCTAACTTTGAGTTTCCAATGAACGCTTCTACGGAGAATTGATGATAAATTTTTTTTTTTCACTAACCAAATCCAATTGAATGCAGCAATTTATATAATGTTGACTAATTATATTTGAATAAATATGATGTTGTATTTAATAGGATTGAATATAATAGTTATTTGCATGCATAGCTCAATTCCGTCGAAGATGCGCTACTCTTTTATATAGTTTTTGTTTAATTTTCCAATTAAGAATGTTTAATTTTTGTGTATGACATTTAGTTTTTGTAGTTGGATATGTGCGCAGCTTCGATTGAAAGGCGAATTGTGACGTACCTGGGTGGGAGATGATACTTATCTTCCCTTTTTCTTTTTCTCTTTCTCTTTCCTTGATGGTTACGCTGGTGGCTGTCTACTGTCCCTCTGGGTATTGGGCTGTTCCTGATGGACTTTTCTTCTGGCACTGTACCGATACCGAAACCGAGTTCGCGTAGAAAATCACTTAGTATTGTCTTTGTTCTACGAATGTGTTATGAGTTTTTACGTTTTGTATTCGTTTTATGTTCTTAGCACTGTTCACTTGTATGTTCTTTATGTCTTTTTATACAATTAAAAAATTATTTGTTGTATAGGTAGCACTTTTAATGTAGGATTTTTCCCTTTACACGATTGGGCGCCAAAAATGTACGACCGAATATTTTTTCGATCGCCAACCGCGGGATCTCTATGTGATCTTTAGTAAGAATAAATAGATCCTGGGTTGATGAGTCGTTTGAACGATTAACAAACGGTTGCTAAAATAATTAAACTCGAGATTATCTTGAGAGCGACGACGACGATGTAAATTTTCAATCTTTCACGATTTCCCGATAGCGGATTTGCGAAGGCGATTGAACAAAGAAAGTTCTCAAGTAAAAAGACAAGAGTTTCCCCTAAGGGTTTTAACAATATTAATCTGAAAGCTTTATTTGCTGAGGGTTTATATACAATTTTGAAATAACAGGTTTTTTCGCTTTAAGAGAGAAATTCTAATATTGTACAAAAGTTTGGGATTGTGGGGAATTCATAAAAATGGTGATTGGTATAACATAGGCGCAAAATTCAAATGTATATAATTCAAAATGAAAATAATGACTATTATAATGACAATTATAATAACGATGAAAATGACAATGACGATGACGATGACGATGACGATGACGATGACGATGACGATGACGATGATGAAGATGAACCAACAAATTCAAATAATTGAAATAATTGACCACTATTGGGACGTGTTAAGCAAATGGTGTGTATGGTGTGGTGAATTAATTGCCAACTTATGTTTTATTAAAAAGCATAATAATTATATTTGCGTAATAACTGTTTTTAATGATATAACTTCCTATGTATGACATTATTACAAAAAAAAATATTATTTTTTATTAAAAAACTATTTTGGTCGTAAATATGCATGTTTATTGTTTTATTTTGTCTATGAGGAGAATACGATGAGTGGTTTTTGAATTAGGTTTTATAAAGAATTGGTTGTTCAAAAATTAAAAATCAACATTTTGTCACTTAAAACATGGACATTTTAATACAAAACCTGCTAGAAAACGTGTTTTAAAACATCATACATAGGCGCTACGGAATGCATAGCATGGCCTAGCCTATACACAGGACGCCGTCAAATTTAAATAAAAAAGTGGCATTTTTGATTTACAAAAAAAAAAAAGTTCGTTTCCATAGTAACGCGTAAACTAAAGCGAAAAGTGAACTGTACTGAAAGGTGTAGGTACGTAATATTTTAATTTAAAACACGTAATTATCTTATTTGTTTTGTTATGTTATCATAGTTTTGTTTTTTTGGGTAGGTATTCTTTTGTTTTTCACAATGAAATTATAGGTAACCTAATTTAATAATCCATAAATTTTGAATAACATTCGCGTTTTTTACTATTTTGATTCTATGTAGTTTTGACATTCAAATATAGCGGAAAAATTGAAGTGTATTAAAAATATTCCCTGAAATTCGCATATTTGCCCTAGCGAAAGTGTAATAGATGTACGTGTACATGTACATATATGTTAATAAATTCTTATTTACACCTCATGCAGATTCCTTGTGTTATAAGCCGATATGACAATGCGCACTTACGATTTGGTGTGCAAAAAACGTATTTAATTTTTAGAATGCAAATTTTCTTAAATTCCATGATGAATTTATTTGTTGGTTAAAATCAATTCATCACATTTTTCTTGTAGTCTGACAAAACAAAATGTCCTCCCTCCTTTTTTGTAAATTATTTATTCCAAAACTCAGTAGGTACACTTTAATAAAACAAACAATCAAAGAAAATAAATAAATGTTCGTTAAAACATATAGAAAAAGGTCTACATTTACTGTGACGAACAAAAGTATTGGCACAGCAGATTTGTTATAATAAAAACGTTTAGGAATACGATGAAGAAAACTTGATTTATTTTCTCTTTCAATAACTTAATTCAGCACTATGTTTGCAACCAAGTTAGATATAAATTACTTGTTGTATAATTAATATACAATGAAAAAGTAACAAAATAACTTAATGCATACAATTTAACCTGAACAAAAGTATTGGCACACTGCATGGGCAACACTTAAAACACTCATTGCATTCGATAGAAAATAAATCTATTAACTGGAAAAGTGCCGTTACTTTATTTAAACATGTTTTTTCACAGTTTGCTACTATAAACATTGTTATGCAGTTGTATTTTTTGTGGAAAAATATAAAATGGGCCGAAAAGGACGAGAAACAACCGAAAGTGAAAGAAAAATAATTTTAAATTTACGCGAAATGAATAAAAGCTATAGTGAAATAGCACAAATTGTAAAGAGAAGTCGGTACACCGTTCGAAGTGTGGTTCTGAGATTTAAGAACAGTAAAACTGTGAAGAATAGTGTAAGAAAGGGGCGGCCGCGTAAGCTTACTGAAAAAGATGAACGAAAAATTGTACGAACAATAAAAAAAGAACCTAAAACATCGTCATCCGAATTAGCTGCACAAATCAAAGATGATAATAATGTAACTGTACAGTGTACATCCAATAACTGTGCGTAGAGTTTACCATCGCGCTAGATATAGTGCAAGAGTGGCTAGAAGAAAACCATTTGTGTCTAAAAAAAATAAAAAGTGTAGAATGGACTTTGCTAATGAGTTTATTCATAAGAATAATGTCTTTTGGAGCCAAGTTTTGTTCTCAGACGAGAGTAAATTTAACATTTACCGTTCTGATGGTAGAATGTTGGTTTGGAGAAAACCTAACACGGAACTTGAACCCAAAAATATGCAAAGTACAGTGAAACATGGTGGTGGTGGAGTCATGGTGTGGGGTTGTATGGCCGCTTCAGGCGTAGGAGAGCTTGTTTTTATTGAGGGAAACATGGACAGGCTCAAATATATGGATATATTAAAAAATAATTTAAAAAAAAGCACCGAAAGTCTTAACCTTGGAAGCAGCTACTATTTTCAACAGGACAACGATCCTAAGCATACCGCTTATATCGTACGTCAATGGCTTGCTTTTAATGTTCCTCATCTATTAAAGACTCCCCCACAATCCCCCGACTTAAACCCAATTGAGCATTTGTGGGAAGTGTTGGAAAGGCGCATACGTAAGCACAACATTACCAGCAAAACTGAGCTCAGACGAGTTCTACTGGACGAATGGGGAAAAATCGGGACAGAAACAACTCAAAAATTGGTGTTTTCGATGAAAGATCGACTTAAAGAAGTTTTGAAAAGAAGAGGATATCCAACAAAATACTAAAACAAATTTTATAATAGTTATTTTACATATAGTAGCGAAGTGTGCCAATACTTTTGTACTATGGAAATAAGATCTACTGAACTATTTTTTATTTTTATTAATTATGTTTGAATAAATATCTTTGTTATTTTGGTGATTATAAGTTGTAAGTATAGTGTTGAATTAAATTATTGAAAAAAGAAGAAATACTATGTTTTTTTAAATCGAAATTTCGAGCATGTATATAAAAACCATCTGTTGTGCCAATACTTATGTTCGGCACTGTATATCAGCAAAACTAAGAAATCATGTTTGATGTTATTTTTATCATCCATTTTAGTTTTGCAGTTTATAACCATTTATATTTGTACGCTTTTTAAAAAAATATAAGTTGGTAATAATTTCCCCACTCCGAACAAACAATTTGCTTAACACGTCCCGATAACGGCCAATTTATTTGAATTATTTGAATTTTTTCAAAGTTACCACCGAATAAATGTAAATGTTACTATGTGCCAGTGTATGCGCGTGACCAAATTCACCCTCCGTTTACTTTAACATTGCACGCATACTTAACCACGCAGAAACTTTTTGAAACTGGCTCTATGAAACTCTCATTTTTGGCCGAAGCTGGTGGTCTATTCTCTCTGGTTTGTGTCCCGTGGTTTCGAAAAATAAGTTCAAGAAAAAAAAACACTTTTCCATAAAAGTTATCAAATTTTATTTATTTTTTGTTTTATTCTTGAATGTTTATACATTGATCGCCAAACCAGAACTGTCCGATCGTCATACCATGAGCTTGGCGTCTGCGTCTTCTTCACTGATGATAGTGAACATGAGCAGTATGTATGACAAATTTCCCCAAGCTCATCGAAGTCAACAGGAGTTTAACTTCCGTCACTGCACGCCGCTCTTTTGATGCGTTGCTATTCTGTGTTATCCGGATGGTCCATTTAAGATGTACTCGTAAGCGTAAGTTGTTTGAAGATTGAAAGTTCTGTTCGGCTTATGTTAATATACCCCAATTCAGAGCAGAATGCAAGTCTACTCCTTTTTGCTAATTAGGCCTATTCGGCAAAATCTTTTATTCTGTTATGAATCATAAAAGATCTTTTATACATCGTATTCGGGGTTTCGAACTTTTATGAAATTCTGTTATGGAACTTCGAAAATAAAAAATCTGTTGCGAAGCTGTCAAAACAAACCACAGAGTTTTTTTTATGCATAGTCGGTAGGCACGAGGTCAAATTTGTGCAAAACACATATTAAAATGCAGGCTAAAATGAATAAGTTATGAATTACTACAAACTACATAAATAATTGTGTAATAAACACTGGAATATCTTTTTAGGAAAAAGACAACAAAAAATAACGACAGAGCTAAAGCAAACATATTGCTCTTACATTGTGCTAAATCCAATTAGAAAACACTGTTTAGATCAGTAACCAACTGAATGAATCTGGATGTCCTGGGCGATAAATGCGATAAACCAAAAATGGCCTTCTTTGTTATGACTGTTAAGGATGTGATCCGGTTGGTACCTATAGCCAGCCTGTAGAATTTAGAAAGCGGTAATAAGATGCAGTATCCCTTTGCCCCAAACGTCGCTAAAGTCGTCAAAGAATAGTTGGTTCAGTGCGCGCAGTCTGGCTTGGTGATGATGCTGGACATTTGCAGAGGAAATGAGAGAGAGAGTTTCTTTCTCATTTGTATTTCCGCAACTGCGGCATTGAGGGTTGTATTTGTACGGTACACTTAGTTTGGCCGCATGGTCTCCAATTGGCCAATGCCCCGTGTTTATTGCCGTGATTTTAGCTATATCTGGGTCTGGGAGGGTTCTGTTTAGTAGGTTCTTTGTTTGCTTCCTATTGATGCCTGATATGAACCGTATTGGTAAAAATGTCATTAGAAACTTGAAATAAATATCCAACTTTACATCGTTATGACTTTATTAGAAACATTTCGTAGACGAAAAATTGTATAGATATCCATTTTAATCCAAAACTTTCTAATTAATACAAATCTTTTATATAAAAGTCACAAAATTCTGTCTTTTATTCTGTTACATACCAATTTTGGAGATCGTAAAATATTTTTTGACAGTTCGAACTTTTGTATGGAAATTCATAACAGAATAACAGGAAAAATGGATAAAAGATTTTGCCGAATAGGCCTGAATAGCTGTTATTTTTAATGCACGAATTAAGAGGAAGTTTGTTCAAAATAGTAAAAAATTCATAAATAAATAACAGTTATGTATTTCACTTTTCTTGTCGTGGGATATTTTTATGCCAGAGTTGTCTGGTGGATGAAATGTACATAGATACACAGGTACATGCCTTTCAGATTTTTAGTTTGGTTGAGAAAATGTGGATAAATTACACCGAAAAACCCTTCCCTTAAAATTGTGAATTGATTAATTTGTGGAATACTAATTGAAAAACGATTTAAGTGAGCAATAAAGTGTAGAAATAACAATAATACAAATATTTTGCATAACATATGGGTGTGTGCTTTCAATCTATATATTAATATCCTATGTATTACAAAATGGCCAGCATTTATCTGCGCTGTGGAAAGAAGTTCAGTCACTAAAATACAGAGGTGCAATTTTGTTAAAAACTTGCCTTGGCTATTTAAAAAAACCTTTTAATAAATTCTCAAATATGGATATCGACGATCTACTCGATTTTTCAATTCATATTTATATTTTATTTTAGTTATATTTATACATCTGGTGGTATGCTGGACATTCGGACGAATGCGATCGCAGGTACTGCTTCTCGTCGCTCGCTGGGATTTTACCGCATCCGGTCACCCATCGCCAGTAATGACAATGCATATTTAAAGGATTTTTTGACCCTCTAATTAGGGTCATTGCCTGTGTATTAATTATGTACATGGAATTTTTTTGCTATATTTCCGCGAAGATCTTTGCTGTCTTGTCCAGATATTTTTTTTATATTCCTATGGCTGGACTTCAAAACCTTCCGGCCCATTGAGTTCAAATTTACGGGAATTCCCTCATTTCCACAGCACAGCGAAAGGGAGTACCGCTTTTTTCTAAATATTCTACGTCACTATCATGAATGTTAACGCAGCTGGCATAAAAAAATCGATAAACATTCGCCACAATTCACTTTACAATTATTTCTTTCCACTTTGTTGTTAAAAATTGCACAAATGCAAGGCATTTTATTATTGTCTTTTTGTCTATTGTATATATCAGGTTTTTAATGAAATTGATATTTAAAAGATTGCGTATAGAAAATAAGAACAGAAAAGCACAGAGAAAGAACGCCTTCACCTCACCACAAACTTTTCAAACCAATGACCTAACCACAGATGGAGGCAAACCCAACGCAGGAATCTTCTTCTGAACCCAACCTGGCCAGCTCATCAGCGATCTCGTTTCCCTGGATACCAGTGTGACCTGGGACCCAAACAAGTTTGACCGTGTTTAGCCTACCGACCAAGTTCAGAGAAAGCTTGAGTTCGAGCACTAACTTGGACGAGGTAAGAGGGTTGAGCAGCCCTTTTAATGCAGCTTGGCTATCACTGCAAACGTACCTCCTCTTCATGCGGTCGCTGGCTATCTTGATCTTATCCCTAGTTCTTCGATGCACGTGGCTGATGATTTCTCTGAGGTCGGTAACATATCTAATCGTAAAAATTTTTGGGTTCCTCAGTTGGAGATCCGAAAATCAACTCACTAGGTAGCCGGGTTGTTCGACCAAACATCAGGATTTCAGATGGTGTATGCCCCGTAGTATTATGCACAGCATTGCGATAGGCTAGTAGAAACATTGGAATTGTGGTGTGAACATCATCAGTTGCGAATTTCCAAGTATAAGTAACGTTGCCACTATCAAACAAATGCCAAATGGCTGCATAACAGATTAAGGTATAAATACCTACGTCAATTCGTTTTTTTTTAACAACGAGCAATGAAACACACAAATTCAAATAATAAATAAATAAATGAAACAATTCATCAAGTTTCTGATAAGACCAGACCAATACAAATTGAAAAACCTTAAAAAAGCACCCTAAAGAGTGAACTGCACTTTGTTGAGAATTACATTCGCTCACCGCATTCGCCGAACACAACCATTAACATCTACATTCCTAGGATTGAGGGGTAGGTACAAAATTGCAGCTTTCATCGTATAGGGAAACTAAATTCCTTTAATTTTAATAAAGGGAAATCCAATTAGAGCGAAATCTGGTTCTGGTTCGCATCGGCTTACAAAAATATGCACACGTAATCACGAACCATAGAAATCGACACGTGCACCGGTCGACCAGAACCGATCGAACAAAGGGAAACAACACCACCAAGGAAACCCCAAATCCTACCCGCATTGTGCGCTCCAACGCCTCATTCATCCAGTGCTAACCTCTTAAATTCGCATCATAAAGAAAAAGACTAGTTAGTGTTTAAGTTGTAAATTCCTAAATAATTAAGTGCTAAACTAGCTATAAAAAAAAGGAAAACCATTTGTTCGTTAAAAAGTCAATGCGCATAAGTGCATACATATCTTTATGCAAACGCGCGTCATCATTGTACATGTACATAATTTGTAAATATAAAAAAAAAGTACATAAAAAAAAGAGTGGAAACAGGGCTGCTTGCGTTAATCTGCTTATAGTTCATTTTCAAATATCTATTAGATTAAACTAGTATTGGTTGTATAATTGTAATTGTAAATATTTCTAAAGTGATATAGTGGTTGAGCTTTGCAACTAAAAAGAAAAGTAGATATAGTATATGATGGTATAAAGCACACATCAACAGGCTGGCGATCATCGAGACATGTCATATGGAAAATTAAAAATATGAATTGCTAAATGAAATGATTCATCGGTTGTCTTCATTCACGTTCGTCATCGATCCCCAAGCAAGCAGCTGCACCATGTGCAACACAATAGGTGCGAAGTTTTTTTTTTTTTTTTGCACATACCTACAGGCCAGTATAGTCTGTTGCAGTGATATTAACAGCTAATCAATGTGGCAGGTTAGATAATATCCATGGCTGAACTGAGATATCCTGAAACCTTGATGACGTAACAAATTGCGTGTTATCCTTTTTTATCGTTTCCACATTTTAGGTCCTTTTGTTCATAATCTCCGCTAACACCCACACCCAGCCCTGAGCAAGCCGAAAATAAAACATGTTAGTAAGGAGGCAATAGGAGATGGTGTATAATTGGTTAACCATAAAAGTAGAGCAGTTCAGTAAGTAATCTGACTACCTTTGCTTTGTTTTTGCTTGATTTTGCTTCCTTCAATTTTTAGCAGTAGTATGTGAAGTGAGTGGTACAGTGCACGTAGCACCAACACAAATAACCACTATCGCAAAATATGCTACAGTTATTATGGCGCCCAATATTATACGGACGGGCTGTAATGCCCAACCAAACCCAAACTCAACCGACAAATTTGTTTTAAATTTTTTTTGTATCAAAGCTTATTACCTACTTGGAAACTGTTAAGTACATTTATGTGGACATACGCGTGTTACGTCATGCAGTGCATCTCTCCTTTTTATTGCAACCATTAGGACTTATTGGGTGGTATGAATAAAACCTAGCAATTGCTTTTACTCAAAATAAATGTCAAAATCGAAGCAATTGCTAAGCTTCGTATGAATAAAAACTGATTTGAGTTGACTCCAACTTTTGACATCTTCGAAAAGCGGCGCCACCGACCTTTTACTCAGATTGGTATGAATAAAACGTGGAAGACAAAGCAATTGCTACGAAAATTCCAAGTCTGCTATTTTGTTGACTCAGAGCATTTGCTAAATATTTTGCGCCCATATTTCTTTACAAAAACAGTATTTTCCTTTGAGTTTTCGGTGTTTTTTGTTTGTATAAATAGTTAAATTAATTTTTCTTTGTTTGATTGGCACATTAAACCTGTTTTAACTACTATTGTTAACGTTCGTAAAAAAAACAGTAGGTACTATAAGCAAAGACGAATTGGTTAAGATCACAACTTTAACCAACCGTATCGTTTTTTTTTATTAAATTAATTTAGCTTTTTTCCAAAAATCGTTTTCCTGATTCTAAATTCAAATTCAAAAAATTAACGACAAATTGTGACAGAAACTGCAAGGGAAGGACACATGCAGTGAACAGCGATGCCAGATTACAAGATATATCTTTTTTTTCAAGATTTTTAGGCTTCAAAATATGTACAAGACTTTTTACCTTAAATTCGTAAAATTTCAAGATTTTTTATATTGAACTATAATTTCGCTATTTTTTTCGTTATTTCGTTATTTATTAATAAATAATATTACTGAGGCAATAATCAATAAGCAACTAGCATGGCAATAGGAAACACGCAATATTATCTCTCACAATTATTTTACTTTCAATGAAATTAGAGGTCTTACTGCATCAAAGGAACTCAATATCGGTCGAACGATAAATTATGCTGATTACAGCATGTTGCAATTTGTAAAGCAAAATATATATTCTTTCGTAGTAGCAATAATTGTCATTAGTGACACGTCCCTAGACATTTGGGCATATAAGTAGGTACAACGTTTTATTAATTATTGAAAAATATATATATGGGAGTGGGAGGTACCAAAACTTTTCAATACCAACGATACGACGACGGTAAAAAAATTCATCTCACAAAATTTCTTGCTTTGACTATTTTTAAGGATATTCAATTTGATGTTTCCTATTATGTATTTGGAAAACTGCCATAACAAAGTCTTATGTCAACGGAAAATTTAATAAAATTAAATAAAACATTAAAAACTTAACATGTAAACAGTTCTTCCGAAACTTGTAAACGGAGTGCCCTTTGACACTTGTATTTAAATAAACATTTTTTTTTTCGTTCTAGTTAGTTTTATTTATATTTTGGAAAAATCTTGAAAAAAAGATATTTTATTTTGAAAAACAAGATTTTTCAACTTTTTCATCTGGGAACACTGGCAGTGAAGTAAATGCTTTGTTCGAAACTTCGAACTTACTTTAGCAAAGTAGTTTTTATTCATACCAATTTAAAGCAATTGCTCAGTGCTTTTACTTTGCTACAACCTTTTACTCAAAGCAAATGCTAGTTTTTATTCATACGACCCAATGGGTGGTATGAATAAAACCTAGCAATTGCTTTTACTCAAAATAAATGTCAAAATCGAAGCAATTGCTAAGCTTCGTATGAATAAAAACTGATTTGAGTTGACTCCAACTTTTGACATCTTCGAAAAGCGGCGCCACCGACCTTTTACTCAGATTGGTATGAATAAAACGTGGAAGACAAAGCAATTGCTACGAAAATTCCAAGTCTGCTATTTTGTTGACTCAGAGCATTTGCTAAATATTTTGCGCCCATATTTCTTTACAGAAACAGTATTTTCTTTTGAGTTTTCGGTGTTTTTTGTTTGTATAAATAATTAAATTAATTTTTCTTTGTTTGATTGGCACATTAAACCTGTTTTAACTACTGTTGTTAACGTTCGTAAAAAAAACAGTAGGTACTATAAGCAAAGACGAATTGGTTAAGATCACAACTTTAACCAACCGTATCGTTTTTTTTATTAAATTAATTTAGCTTTTTTCCAAAAATCGTTTTCCTGATTCTAAATTCAAATTCAAAAAATTAACGACAAATTGTGACAGAAACTGCAAGGGAAGGACACATGCAGTGAAGTAAATGCTTTGTTCGAAACTTCGAACTTACTTTAGCAAAGTAGTGTTTATTCATACCAATTTAAAGCAATTGCTCAGTGCTTTTACTTTGCTACAACCTTTTACTCAAAGCAAATGCTAGTTTTTATTCATACGACCCAATGTAGAAGGTTTGGTAGTGAAACATTTTTGTAAATCGTTCGTTTAGGAAAGTATTATAAGTTAGATGGCTACAGGAAGCGTTTCGTCTTCCAGGCATTCCTTATTTTGCAATTCACTGTTGCAGTTAGATGTGTTTTAGTCTGCTTCAGTATCTGTTGGCTAACACTCCTATATCATTAGTTCTATGTGAAAATTTGAATTTTACATAAGGGTATTTCTTAAGAATTTCTTTTCACATAATTTACAAAATTGTTTTCCTTCATTCCAATCTTATTGCGTGGTAGCTTATCCTGCAGTTTATAGCCATGGAGTATTTGTTTTTTTTTTGTTAGTTGCAGCTGCTTGGGAGTTGATTTTTGATGATATGATGGAGATGACCGATGGAAATGATTTATGAAACAAGAGAACAAATAATTTTTTTCTTTTTTTTTTTGTGACAACAAGACGTTGTTATATTCCAACTTGAATTGAATTCGACAGGTTGGGTTATATAAATTTTCTTATTTTTATTGATGCCTTGACATTTTATTTGATATTAATTAATAATATTTGATAGACTAAAAATGAGGCTGCACCCCTCACCTCCCTCACTGGCAAAAATGCTTTTTCCAAAGATTGGTCAAGAGAATCTCTAGATGCTTTTGAGAAATTGAAGACTCTTTTAACAACCACCCCCATTTTAGCTGCACCTGATTTCGGAAAGCCTTTTCAAATACACTGCGATGCATCTACGGCAGGTGTTGGCGCAGCGTTGGTTCAGCTGGATGACAGTGGCACTGATCGGCCGGTAGCCTTTATGTCAAAGAAACTGAATTCTGCTCAGAGAAACTATAGCATTACTGAATTGGAGTGCTTAGCTGCTGTGCTCAGTATTCAAAAGTTTCGTCCATACATAGAGGGTACTCGGTTCATCGTTGTCACTGATCATGCCACTTTAAAATGGCTGATGTCGCAAAAAGACCTAAACGGTAGATTGGCGAGGTGGTCTCTAAAATTGCAGTCATTCGATTTCGAGATTGTGCATCGACGGGGAAAAGACAACATAGTTGCCGATGCTCTATCAAGGGGGATGGTTGAAGAGATTGTTGGTGGTGGACAGAGTTTTATGGATTCTGATTTCTCCATCGATAAAGAGTACTCGGATCTTTTGCGATCAATAGAGAAGGCACCTGGTCGGTATCCGGACTTGAGAGTGCATGACAACAAGATCTTCAAACGCATTCATTTCCGAAACCTTGATGCAGCAACGGAATCAGAATGTTGGCGCCTGTGGCTGCCAAAACACCACCGGTTAGAGCTTATAAAGGATGAACACGAACCGCCTAATTGCGCGCATCCAGGTGTTAATAAACTGATGAACAAATTGAAGCGATTGTACTACTGGCCTAAAATGATCGTGGATGTCACCAATTTCATCAACTCATGCGAAAAATGTAAGCTTTGCAAAATTCCTAACACGATTTTGAGACCTCCAATGATTCCGCGGCAACCACCTTTGCGACCTTGGCAGGAACTACATATAGATTTCGTTGGCCCATTTCCAAGATCAAAAAGGGGAAACACACAAGCAATTGTCATACTTGACAATTTCTCCAAGTATTGTATAGTAAAGCCTCTACGAAATGCAACCTCGAAATCAGCCATTGACACTCTGGTTGAAAACGTCCTTAATCTATTTGGTGTTCCTGAGAAGATAATTTCCGACAATGGCTCACAATTTGTATCAAAAGAATTTAAGGAATTCCTTACGCGATATGGCATTAAGCAGATATGTACTTACTTACTTACTTATTGGGCTCCCGACCCGTGAAGAGTCTCTGCCTGAGACACTGCAGCCTTCCATCCTCTACGATCCCGGGCACGCTGCTTTCAATTGTCCAGACCAAGCGCTCTGGCATCCGCGATGGCTTGGTCTTTGAAACGGAGGTTCGGTCTTCCTTGTCTTCTCGAACCTGGGGGCTGGGATTCGAAGACCCTCTTGGCTGGAGCATTATTGTCCATTCGCTCGATGTGGCCGAGCCAATGTAGTCGACGTGTTTTGGCTTTTTGGACTACATCCACATCTTGGTACAGCTCATAGAGTTCGCGGTTGTATCTTCTCCTCCATTCGCCCTCCTCGCACACAGGACCAAAAATCCGCCGAAGTATTTTTCTTTCGAAGGAGCCCAGTATCAGCTCTCCCTTCTTGCTTATCGTCCAGCACTTGGCGCCATAAAGCAGAACTGGCAGGATAAGGGTTTTGTAGAGCACACATTTCGTCCTTCGAGTTAGGAGTTTTGAACCCAGTTGTTTTGCCAAACCGAAGTAGCAACGGTTTCCTAGGGTAATTCTTCGCCGGATCTCCACTAGGGTGTCATTCGTGGAGTTTACGTTTACTCCGAGGTAGGTGAACTCCTTAACTACCTCGAAATTGTTGCTATCAATAGTGACGTTTTGTCCTAGGCGGTGGACAGATGCTTGTTTGTTTGTTGATAGCATGTACTTAGTCTTGTCCTCATTTACTTCAAGCCCAACGGATTTCGCCTGTTCTTCAATCGCCGTGAATGCTTCTATCACGGCACGCTGAGAGCGACCGATGATGTCAATATCGTCCGCATAGCCAAGCAGCTGGACGGACCTGTTGAAGATAGTGCCTTCCGTGTTGACACCTGCCCTGCGCACTATGTGCTCCAGTACGAGATTGAAGAAGTCGCATGATAGAGCGTCTCCTTGCCGAAATCCGGTGCATGTTTGAAAAAGTTCGGAAGAGCTGCTTCCAAACTGCACGTTGCAGCGCGTGTTTTCCAGCGTCACGCGACACAGCTGAATCAGTTTTCCCGGGATTTCAAATTCGGCCATCGCCATATAGAGCTCCTGACGATGTATGCTATCATACGCGGCTTTGAAGTCGATGAATAGGTGGTGAGTTTCGACTTGAAATTCGTTGGTCTTTTCCAAGATTTGCCTCAGTGTGAAAATTTGGTCTATAGTCGATCTGCCGGGCCGGAAGCCACACTGGTACGTGCCGATTAGTGTGTTGCAGAACGGTTTTAGACGTTCACACAGTACGTTGGATAGGATCTTGTATGCGACATTTAGCAAGGATATGCCTCGATAGTTCTTGCAAGACATAGGATCGCCTTTTTTGTAGATGGGGCATATGGAGCTGATAGTCCAGTCATCGGGCATGTTTTCTTCCACCCATACTTGGTTGATGATTCGGTGCATGCTCCCTACCAAAACATCACCACCGTATTTAAAGAGCTCCGCTGGTAGACCATCAGAGCCCGCGGCCTTGTTGTTCTTAGCTTTTTTATAGCTAAGCCAACTTCTTCTATACTAGGTGGTGGAACTAGTTCTTCATTGACTGGACGTGGGTTCTCTTCTTGCCCTATCACTCTCTCTACATGATGCCCATTAAGCAGCTGCTGGAAATGCTGCTTAAACACATCTACTATTCCCTGCGCTTCGGTGACTAGGTTCCCTTCGCTATCTCGAAGAGCCTGCGTTCCGGTTTTGTAGCCAGCAGCCAGTTGCTTAGCTTTTTTATAAAACCTCCGGATGTTATTCCGATCGCGCGACTCTTCGATCTCCTTGAGCTGGGAAGCTGCGTAAGCCCTCTTCTTTCTACGCAGGATCTTCTTTTCCTCCCTTCTCCTGGCTCGATACTCTTCTCTCGCTGCCCTTGTTTTGCGCTGCAGCGCTTTCTTGTGTGCATCTTCTGTCACCTTTTTCCTGTACACGCATTCATCATCATACCACGGGCTCTTTCTCTGGGGTGGCTGGTACCCTACGGTGGTTTCGGCTACCTCCTTGATGATGTCGCGATACTGGCACCACTGATTGTTGGCGTTTGTGGTAGGTGAGTGCACAGAGGAGAGTTTCATACTCAGGTGCTCGCTGTAGGCTCTGGCTACTCCAGGTGTGCTAAGGCGTCCAACGTCGAATTTTTTCTTCTGGGCAGTTCGCAGCTTCTTCTCGTTGGACAGTCGTGCTCTGAATTTAGCCGCGACAAGAAAATGGTCAGAGTCGACGTTTGCCCCTCGGAATGTGTGCACGTCGAGGATGTTGGATGCGTGCCTCGCATCGATTAGCATATGGTCGATTTGGTTGGCGGTTCGACCGTCTGGAGAGCGCCAGGTTGCTGTGTGGATCCTTAGCCTTGGAAACCTAGTGCTACTTATCACCGTATTACGAGCTGCTGCAAAATCGATTAGTCGGTAGCCGTTGTCTGTTGTCATTTCGTGGATTCTGTGCTTACCAACTAACCCGCCAAAGATGTTTTCCTTTCCGACTTTAGCATTGAAATCCCCGAGTACAACTTTTACATCATACTCCGGACAGGCTCCGTAGGCTCCATCCAGGAGGTCATAAAACTCCTCCTTGATGGGATCTTCAGCCTCGTCGGTAGGGGCGTGTGCACATATTAGGCTTATGTTTTGGAAAGTAGCTCTGATGCGGATCACAGAAAGGCGATCACTTATCGGCTTGAAGTCAATAACTTTTGTCCTAAGCCGATTTCCCACGACGAATCCGCATCCTAATACATGCAGCCTTTTGTTGCAGCTGTAATATATGTCGCAATCTTTTCTTTTCATCATGCCTGATCCTATCCATCGTATCTCCTGGATCGCGGTAATGTCTGCCTTGTACCGCATGAGGACAGACTCAAGTTTTTGAGTGGCACATGGGGTGTAGAGTGTTCTTACATTCCAGGTACATACTCTTAAATCATAGTCCATTGACGTTCCGGGTCTGGTTGCCATTTGAGGAGTTCCGTTATCCGAGGCTGGTTGCGTCTCTCTCATAACTATTTATTTTTTCCATGGTCGGGAAGTTACCCCGACGGCACAACCCCCAACCTGGAGGGCCAGGTCCTGTTTTGACCCTAGGACAGCGGGTCGGATATTCCGATGTCAGTAACCCAATTTTGGGATATGAGCGCTGCCGTTGACCCGTTTAGGGTTCGTCCGCCACCAACTCTTTTCCAACACCCTGGCTCAGTATTGGAGATCCCCATAGACCTGGTATCCAAATATGTCGAAGCAGCTCATACAGGGATTACACTTTAGTTCGACCTGACCGGAACTGTAGACGCCACCGTTGATTCCATCTAGGGAATTCATCCGCTGCCGCCTGAAACAAGAGGAAGTGTCTTAGTGCGTAGACACTCCTCCCCCCTCTCTCGTTCGCTGCGGCTAGAGTGGGAACGCTTGTGTTCTCATATAATCGCATCACTACCCTTAAACCAGCAGATATGTACAGGTGTCTATTCACCGCAAGCAAATGCTGCGGAGAGATGCAATCGAACCATCTTCACAGCGGTAAGACTGTATATTGAGAAAGATCATCGAGAGTGGGACAAACATTTGAGTAGTGTTGCTTGTGCCTTTCGAAATGTGTCGCACGAATCCACGGGATACAGTCCATTTTATCTCTTGTTTGGTTATCACATGATCAACCATGGGTCAACCTATGCCCTACTAAAACAATTTGATTTACTGTCAGGTGAATCACCTGAAATCGTTGACAGATTAGACCATCTAATTAAAATCAGAGAAAAGACACACGAATGTTTAAAACTAGCTCAGGATAGACATGCAAAGGCTTACAACTTGCGAACAAGGCCAGTTAGCTTTTCCATTGGTCAAACGGTGTACAGGAGAAACTTTGTTAAGAGTAGCGCTCCTAACAGGTACAGTGCAAAATTGGCACCGAAATTTAAGAAATGCCGTATCAAGGCTAAAGTAGGGAATTGCTTATATGACCTAGAAGATTTTAATGGGAAATTTTTATGTAGAGCTCATCCTTGTGTCCTAGTGTCCTAGTGTGTACTTTTTGTCCGGCTGGCTCGAGAAATAGAGCATGAGGTACCTACTCAGGGTGTGAGTCTGCCCCGCGTTGTTAAAGTGGTTTTTGATGTTCACGATACGTTTTTTTTCAAACATAACACCTGCTGGCGCATGCTCGTTCTGCTTGCTTTGTGGTGTGAACATCATCAGTTGCGAATTTCCAAGTATAAGTAACGTTGCCACTATCAAACAAATGCCAAATGGCTGCATAACAGATTAAGGTATAAATACCTATGTCAATTCGTTTTTTTTTAACAACGAGCAATGAAACACACAAATTCAAATAATAAATAAATAAATGAAACAATTCATCAAGTTTCTGATAACACCAGACCAATACAAATTGAAAAACCTGAAAAATTCACCCTAAAGTGTGAACTGCACTTTGTTGAGTATTACATTCGCTCACCGCATTCGCCGAACACAACCATTAACATCTACATTCGTGAACGCAGCCATCGTGTAGCATAATTTACTCATCTCTCTCCCACAAATGTAACCCTTTCCCAGAGTATATCCATTATAATGAGTAGGGACACTCTCGACAATTTCCTTATCAGCAAGTATTACTGTATCACACAGACATGCGAAATAGACGGATATATAAAGTGGGTAGTGAGAGAGAGAAAAAAGAGGAGGAGTATTTTTTCGGAAAATGGCACAGGGTGCTCCGTTAAAAAAAGGAAAATTTTTAACTTGTCATACATTTTTATTAAATACAAAATTATAATTACATGTGTGTTACGCTAAGATATTTATTCTTGTAGTTGGTTTTATTGATTATTCTATTAATTTTTTTGATAAAGTCTTGCTCTCAAAAACCTGCCTACATATAATTTTATAAGAAATTCTTTGTTTTGATTTTTACAGCCAGTAATCAATCACATTTATTCCTTTATATGTAGGTAATACATTTTCATTTAAAAACATTTTTTTAAATGAAAACCCGCGACCCACTTAATGGACAAGCGGACCATTGAAAATGAATGAATGAATTTTTTTATTTTGCTATAAACTTTCTACTGCATCTAAAAATTCTTTAGGCGAACTTGTTAAATGCGCACTTCAAATGCGCTAAAAAATCTGTAAATATGGAGGAAACACTATGTTGCTGACTTAGTTCCAACTCACACTTGCGTTTTTGACGTTTTTTTTATATAGCATGCAAAATAATTTCACTACCGAAATCAGCAGTTTTATACCTAATCAGATTCTGTTTTGAAATCGTTTATTTCAACGCTGGAAAGCTCTAAATTTGCAGTTGGCTCGCAACTATTTTCTCCATGTAGCTACTTTGCTGAAAAAGATCTTTTAAATTCACAAATGTATTGAAATGGAGTCAGCAACTTATTATTTCTTCCTCGGTTGCATTAAAATGGTAATTAAGTCAATTGAAATACCAATAAGACTATTTATATTCTGCTGCCATTCTTTTAGTTATATTGGCAGACTTATCGACCAATAAAGTTAAACTTTTAATCCCCTCCATTATCGGCACATAAAAATATTTTACACCTGCATTTTCTTTTTGTTCCCGACCGTGCAGGCTAAACACTTCAAAATATGTTTTCCCATTTCCTATTTAAATTTCTATTTAATCCAAAAACAATTGCACTGTAGTTTGTTCTCACTGAAAACTATCACGGGTCACCCTGCATTGTGTTTATTTCCCTTCTTTCGCACAACTGATAAGCATTCGAGTTTACCGCCTTTAAAAATGCATTATAAAAAAACCTACCCCATTGTCACTGCAGAACCAGTGTGACCAGTTATTATAAAAACTAGCAATTATGGAATGAAATCATTTGTATTGCTACTGCGCCCAATATCGAATTGCATTATTTTTAGCGAAGTCAGAACAGAGAAGAAACATTTATTTTCATATTTTAGATTGAAATATTAATGATAAGAGTTCAGAATTAGTTGTAATTCCTGGAAAAAATAATCATAAAAACGAAGCATGAAACCATTTTCCAAAAAGCAAAGCAGGTCACACTGCATAAAGTGAATAGGTACACACATCGAAATCCGAGTTTACTGCCTTTAAAAATGCATTATGAAAAAACCCACAATCTTTCGTCGTACACAGCAAGCCGTATGTAGTGGTACAGGTAAAATGTGTTGTTTACCCTTTTCTTCTCAGGCATTCGTCGTATTCAGGTAAAAAGTATTCTTTCGACCTGCTTCCACTTTTTGCACGAAATGCATATGTAGAGAGAGTGTCCCTACTCATTAATGGATATACTCTGCCCTTTCCCTTTTACTAAGTGTTCAACTTCCATTTTCTTTAATCTCTAATAAAATCTTATGTTAATTTCGATTCGCCAGAAAAAGCACTTATTCACTTTTTTCGTTCGTTTGGTACAAAAAAAAGCAATCTTTTTCAGAGTCGAGAGCACTTTTGCGAATCTAGATTTTTTCTCAGAGACGCTCGAGATTTACCAATACACTTACATTATGATGAAAAAAAAATCTTCACAACAAAAAAGGTAAACAACTTTTGGCAGCCACACCACCAACACCAACAAAGAACAGCGCAGTATACTTCTTTTTGTTCGATTGGCCAGACGAAATCTAGAGAAATCTTAAAAAATCTCAGATTGCCAATCGAATTCAACATTAATACACTTCGGTGATACATTTATTTGTCGGCTTTTAATCCAATTTTCAGAAAGAGATCAACAGGTTATGGGCCCAGGTTTCGGCGCACCCATAAGCAGAAAATTCAGGCGCACATAAAGAAATATATATTTTATCCATAATATTATTCGGAAGAGGCGTAATACATATTTTGTGTTTAGGTAATGGCGGACTCGCTGAAGGCGACTATCACAAAATTGGGGCACGACAACTACCATGTATGGAAGTTTAAGTTGGAGCTTCTGCTTAGGAAGGACAATCTATGGGAAGTTATTTCGGAGGTAAAGCCGGACCCGGTCACAGCGAATTGGAAAAAGAAGGATAGTGACGCCATAGCGTTGATTGGATTATCAGTAGAAGACAGCCAACTCCATCACGTACGAAGAGCAGAAACAGCGAAAGCAGCGTGGGACAAATTAAAGCAGCATCATGAGAAGTCGACACTCAGCAACAAAGTTCAATTGATGAGGCAAATTTGCAGTTTAAGGCTCAGCGAAGGCGGAAGTATGGAAGATCACATTCAGTCCATGACCACCCTTTTTGATAAATTGATAGCTATTGGTGAAGAGCAGTTATCGGACAGCTGGACCATAGCCATGCTACTCAGCAGTTTACCCCGGTCATATGATACCTTAGTCACAGCACTCGAAACCAGAAGTCAAGGGGATTTGACGCTTGACCTTGTTGAGGCAAAGCTGCTAGAGGAGCATCGCAGACAAAATACGGGGAGCAACGATATAGCACTAAAGGTATTTAATAAGCATTCTAACGAAAATATTAAATGTTTCTTTTGCAAAAAAAGAGGCCATATGAAGAAGGAATGTCGCGCATATCGTGAATGGAAAGCCAAGCAGAATAAGGGAAAAGTCAACACCGTAACTTCGAGCAACGAATTTTGTTTTCAATTGCGCAGGAGCATCTGCGACGGTTGGCTGATGGACTCGGGCGCAACAGTTCACATTACGAATAAGTTGGAGAATTTCGTAAGCTTCAGTTCAGTTGAGTGTGAAAAGGTCGTTGTAGCCAGCGGTGAAGAAATCTCTCCCAAAGGAAAAGGCGCCTGCATAATTCATGTAGCAAACAGCGATAATGAGGAAGCAACTGTTCGTGTGGAAGATGTCATTTACATTCCCAATGTTCAGGGCAGTCTTCTATCAGTAAGGAAGCTAACCAACAAGGGATACACAATCAAATTTATTGGTGAAACCTGTAAAATCCATGCGGCAAATGGGCAAGAGGTAGCGGTAGCTGATTTGACTGGTCATCTTTACAAGCTAAGGCAGACACATCGTGGATCCAAAGCATTGTCTGTATCAGAGTGCAACCAGAATTATCAATGCATTCATTATTGGCATCGGTTGTTTGGCCACCGTAACAACGAAGCGATAAAGAGACTAGCAGCGGAAAAATTGGTGAGTGGCATTCGTATATTAAACTATAGACAATGTAGAGAATGTGAAACCTGCATGCAGACTAAAATTACACGTTTACCATTTGCTAAGTCAACCAGCGAAAGTAATGCACCATTAGATCTTGTGCACAGTGACGTCTGTGGCCCTATGCAGACGACAACACCAGGTGGAAACAGATACTTTCTAACGTTTATCGACGATTTTAGTAGATATACCGTAGTTTACTTGCTTAAAGATAAATCTGAAGTTTATGATCGTTTAATCCAGTATGTGGAAATGGTTAAAAACATATTTTCAATAAAGCCCAAGGTAATAAGGTCTGATAATGGGGGTTAATATAAGGCTGGAAGAGTTTTGCGGTTCCTGGAAAGGCAAGGCATACAGTACCAATATACGACACCGTATTCCCCTCAACAGAACGGTACGGCCGAACGAAAAAACAGGTCTTTAGTTGAAATGGCTAGGAGTATGCTTCTTGACTCATGTTTAGGCTACGAACTTTGGGGTGAGGCAATTATGACCGCGAATTACTTGCAGAATAGATTGCCTTCGAGTGTTATTCCAACAACACCCTATGAAAGATGGACAGGCAACAAACCGTATATAGATCATCTTCGTATTTTTGGAACGAGAGCTTTTGTTTACATTCCCAAACAAACACGCAGGAAGCTAGACGACAGGGCAAAGGTGAGAATACTTGTAGGATACGATGAACATTCCAAGGGTTATCGTCTCGTAGATAAGAGCACTAAGAAGATCACTATTAGTAGGGATGTGAGATTTCTTGATATGCCATCGGACAACTCAAACAATACTGCGATGTGCGACACAGACCAAAATAAGAATTCAGAATTCACAGTATCTGCTCCAATATTAAGTCGCGAAGCAAATTCTGCACCCAGAGCTAGCAGCGGTACTTCGAATGAACTAAGAAACGAGGAGACTGAAAGCGATGATGAGGACTTGATAGATTCAGACAATTCACAAACGGTCGGTACAAGGCAGTCAAGCAGGTCGAACAAAGGAATACCGCCAGCGCGTTTAATATCCGAGGCAAACATGGTACATGGCGAGGGTGATGCTGATGAGGAGCCACGGAATTATAAAGAAGCCATCAGTTGCAGCCAAAGCGAGAATTGGAGAAACGCGATGAAGGAGAAGATTCAGTGTCTTCGACAAAACCAGACATGGGAACTGGTACATCCACCGGTTGGAGCGAACATAGTCGGATGCAGGTGGACCTATAAGGTTAAACGGGAGTGTCGACTAAAGAAGAGTCTCTGTGGGTTGAAGCAGGCAGCGTACGTGTGGAATGAAGCGATTAATAAGGTACTTGTCGGAAGTGGTTTTCTCCAGAGCACAGCAGATCGATGTCTAGTAGTAGTAGTAGTAGTAGTAGTAGTAGTAGTTATATTGTTTATTTAAAATAATTCATTGATTTATGCTAAGACTAATTATACAAATTCTTGCCTTAATTGTTTTATAATATATAATAAACGCTAAACAATTATTATTGCAGCTGTGACTAACGTCGTCTGCTGCGATCAGATATCTTTATTTTGACAGAGTTGTTTCTTGTACGTTTCTGTTGTGGCCCTGATGTGGTTGTGGTTGTAGTTGGAGTTGTAGTTGCTGTCCTGGTGGTGGCTGTAATTATGACTGTTTTGCTTTAATTATTGTTGTGGTTGGGGTTGTGGTGGTTGGGTGTGTATGAATCGGGTAGGCGCTGATTGGCATCAACTTGGCGGTGCCCAGCTGTTGTAACTTTTTCATACACATCAATTGTGCTTATTTTACCTCCGCGTGGTAACCACCGGGTACTGGTCTCGCTCAACCGGGCTTGGCTTGCTAAACTTATAAGCGCGAGTGTTGAACACGAAGAAAATAGCAACACTATAATGCTCTGTCGGAATGACTGACTGAACGAGTCTCAGAGGTCTTACATGAGCCCCTCAGAAAGAGGACATACAGCGGATGAATACACAAGATTGAATCAACGGTGTTGTCAACAGTCGAGATGGCAGATACCTTGCGTGAGCTTCTCTGACATATTTGGAGCAAAGGTCTGTAAGGATTTTCAGCACTAGTCAGGGTGCTGAAATAGAGATGGTGGCGGATGAACCCTTTATGGGCCAACGGCAGCACTCATATCCCCGAAGTGGGTTACTGACAACGGAGTATCCGACCCGCTGTCCTAGGGTTATCTTAGGGCCTGGTCCTCCAGGTTGGGGGTTGTGCGTGGGGCTAACTACCCAACCACGGAAAAATTAATGGTTACGAAGCAACCAAGAGCCTCGGATACGGATGGATTCACTGTTGACGACCCTGCAAAACGAAAAAAGGACAATGACGTTCGGGTCTGCACGTGGAATGTTCGAACCCTGAACAGACCGCGTACAGCCGAACAATTAGCGGAGGCCCTAGACTGCTACAAGGCAGATATCACCGCCATTCAGGAGGTGCGGTGGGATGGGCCAGGCAAAAGAAGGATGAAAACCTGTGACATCTACTACGGTGATTGCTACAGAGAGCAGAAGCAGCGTCTATTTGGATGCGGATTCGTTGTAAGCGGCAGACTTAGGCAAGAAGTCTTGAGCTTTCGACACGTAAGTGAGCGCCTTACAACTATCCGCATCAAGGCTAAATTCGCCAACATCAGCCTGATATGCGCTCACGCCCCCACAGAAGATAAGGACGACGCTACCAAAGAATGTTTCTATGAGCTCCTCGACAAAACATATGAGCAATGTCCTAAATACGACGTTAAAATTGTCTTAGGTGATTTTAACGCCAAAATAGGAAAGGAGGACCTCTTTGGTAGCACAATCGGAAAGCACAGCCTACACGACACCACGTCTGGAAACGGACTTAGGCTAATTGACTTTGCTGCGGGACGTAATGCTACTATAGCAAGCACACGGTTTCCACACCTCAACATTCACAAAGGAACATGGCGGTCACCAGACCATCAAACGGTCAATCAAATTGACCATGTTGCGATCGACGCAAGGCACTCCTCCAGTATTCTAGATGTCCGAACTTTCCGAGCGGCCAACATAGACTCGGATCACTACCTTGTTGTAGCCAAGGTACGTATGCGGATATCCCAGACACCACAACAACGAGGAAATACTGTCAGAAGATTCAACGTTGAACGGCTACAAACGCAACAAACCGCCAGAACTTTTGCCGATCGCGTCTCCCTCAACCTCTCGAGAAGTCCTGTGCAGCCAGCATCAAGTGCTGAAGACCAGTGGCATCGATGCCAAGAAGCCGTCAGAAAAGCCGCAACTGATGTGCTAGGTTTCACCCGACCACCACCGCGAAACCCCTGGTTTGACGAAGAGTGCCGGCAAGCACATGCAGCAAAGCAACTGGCCTACAAAGCGGCGCTGCAGAGAAGGACGAGAGCAGCTCGTGAGCTCTACGAGCAAAAACGGAGGGAAGAACACCGGCTTCTCCGGAGGAAAAAGAAAGAGCATGAGAAGCGCGCGATCGAGGAAATAGAGAGGTGTTACTCCAGGAACAATGTTCGGAAGTTTTACCAAAAGGTAAAAAGAACGTGTCACGGGAACAAGGCCCGAACAGAGACCTGTAGAGACGAACAAGGAAACCTTGTAGTAGAGTCACAGTCGGTGCTGAGGACATGGAAAAACCATTTCTGCAGACTGCTAAACGGCGAAGACGACACAAATTCCGCTGTCAGGCAGAATGAACCATTCAACCTGGGCGATGAAAGCCAAGACTTCCGTCCACCTGACCAAAATGAGGTAAGGATAGCAATATCCAAGCTGAAGTCCAACAAAGCTGCAGGACCGGACGGTTTATCGGCCGAGCTTTTTAAGGCAGCGGGGGATGACTTGGTAGAGAGCATACACCAACTCGTTTCTAAAATTTGGTCAGAGGAAAGTATGCCTGAAGAATGGAGCCTCAGCATTGTTTGCCCGATCCATAAGAAAGGAGACCCTCTAAACTGCGCCAACTATAGAGGCATCAGTCTCCTTAACATCGCTTACAAAATCCTGTCTTCCGTACTGTGTGAACGCCTGAAACCATTTGTCAACGAACTGATTGGACCCTATCAGTGCGGTTTTAGGCCCGGTAAGTCCACAACCGACCAAATATTCACACTACGGCAGATCCTGGAGAAAACCCAAGAAGTCCAAATCGATACTCATCACCTATTTATCGATTTTAAAGCCGCATATGACAGCATTTATAGAGACGAGCTATACAGAGCCATGTCTAGTTTTGGCATCCCTGCCAAACTTGTCAGGTTGTGCAGAATGACGATGGAGAACGCTCGCTGCTCCGTAAAGGTCGGAAACAATCTCACCGAGACCTTTGATGTCAAAAAAGGATTTAGACAAGATGATGCGCTGTCATGTGACTTTTTCAACATCATTCTTGAGAAAATTGTGCGAAACTCGCAAGCCAACACCAGGGGCACAATTTTCCAAAAGTCTGTGCAACTACTTGCATACGCTGACGACATCGACATCATTGGCAGAACACAGCGAGCTGTCACTGGTGCGTTTGCAAGTATCAGTACAGAGGCAGCAAAAATGGGTTTAGTGGTGAATGAGGGCAAAACGAAATATATGCTGTCAACAAGAAGGGACACACAACATCGACGAATCGGACAGAACGTCACGATAGACAGCTATAACTTTGAGGTAGTTCGGGACTTTGTCTACCTCGGCTCCGCTATTAATTCTGAAAATGACATCACATCAGAAATCAAGCGAAGAATTACACTTGCCAACCGCTGTTACTTTGGCCTAAGAAGGCAATTGATTAGTAAGGCCTTGTCGAGAAACACCAAGGAGACTCTATATAAGACCCTCATCATCCCAGTCCTGCTTTATGGCGCAGAATCATGGACGTTGTCAAAAGCGGATGAAGATCTCCTTGGGCGCTTCGAACGCAAAATTCTTCGAGTGATTTTCGGTCCCGTTTGCGTTGACGGGCTTTGGAGGAGGAGATTTAACACCGAACTCTACGAGCTGTACAGCGACATCGACTTGGTCAGAAAAGTACGTATCAGTCGACTAAGATGGCTAGGACATGTAGAGCGAATGGACACCAACGCTCCGGCCCGAAGAGTCTTCGATTCCAACCCGGAGGGACAACGCAGTAGAGGAAGACCTCGCCTTAGGTGGCGCGCACAAGTGGAAGGGGACCTCAACCAACTTGGAGTGCGCAACTGGAGGCAGTTAGCCAAAGATCGTGCTAACTGGAGAGGCGTGTTGGTTGAGGCCCAGGTCCACCCCGGACTGTAGCGCCATCTAAGTAAGTAAGTAAGTAAGGTTGGGGTTGTAGTTGTGGCTGTCTTTGAAATGATGGTCGTAGCTGAGGTTATTGTAATTGATGTTGAGGGGGTGGTATTGTTTGCGGTTGTGTATGATTGTGGTAGTGACTTGAGATTTGACTATGGCTGTGGTTGTAGTGTTTTCTGTGGCTGTGGAAGCGGATGTTGGGTTGGGGTTGTGGTCGTGGCTGGTATTCCTTTGTTGTTTGTTCGTAAACATGTTTATACTGCGGTCTTTTTCACTCATCTGCAGTTTATCCATTATATTCCCTCAGCAGTTCTGCTCGATATTCCAGTGCTGATCGTAGAAACTCTATTAAAGCGTTCCATCCTCCATCGCCATTCAGAATGTTCTGCATACTATCAGTGCTGAGAGTTCTCATTCCGAAACAAGACATACGGTATGGTCTAAGTATTGGACATATTCCAAGGAAATGTTCAAATGTTTCGTTCTCCCTTAAATCACACATCGAGCATTCTTTGTTCCTTCTTGCTATTGAATTACTTGCGTTCAAAGGAAATAATCCCCCTCTTGCCTTGAAAATCGATCTTATATTTGAGAGGCTGGACTCTTCCTGTAGATAACTCCTTCCTCGTTCATAGTCCAGTATGTTGTATAGTCCGTGCGATGTTGAGTTAAGCGCTCTTTGTTGTGCCGATTCACGATCGTTTTCAACAATATGGGTACAAACATTTCTCATAGCACTAAAAAATGTTGAATTTTCTCTGACTACGTCGTCTACCCTACCTTCCAGACTATATTCCATCCACTCTCTGTGCCAGTATATGTTTTTTTCAATTATTTTCTTTGCCAAAATTTGAGGCAACCTGTGCTCTTCGTAAGTGTTTAATATTTTTCGGATGTAGTTCATATGACATTTCATCGTGTACTGAAAAAGTGGTTGCATTTTACACTCCAGAGTCAGCATGTAATTCGGCGTCACTTGCGGTAGGCCTATAATTTTTTTAATGAAAAATCGCTGCACCTTTTCTAATTCTTCTGACTGTTTATGACCCCATACTTGTGCTCCATACCCTATAATGGCTCTTGCTACAGCATTAAACAATTCCATTTTTGTAGGAATGTCAATATCCTTTTTGGAAACGAAGCTGTGCCATGTAATGTTCGGGCTCATTTTTGCATGTTGTGCTCTGTCCTTAAAGTGCTCAGTCAGGCATAGCCCTGGCGTTACACAAACTCCTAAGTATTTGTACTTTTTCACAACTTCAATTGGGGTATCTCCCAGTTTCCAAATTTCCCTCAAGCTTCGTCTACCTCCGTTTTTTTCTAAAAATCATAATTTTCGATTTCTCTAGATTTATGACGATGTTCCACGTTCGACAATAATTCTCCACTTTGTTTATCATTATTTGCAATGCCTCCGGCGATTCTGCAAAAAGTACTATATCATCCGCATATAGCAAAAGACGGATAACAAATCCATCAAGTGTTATCCCGCCGCCAATAAACTCGTGAATATCGTTTATAAAGAGAGCAAAGAGAAATGGGCTTAACATTCATCCCTGTTTAACTCCCATCTTTGTGCTAAACCACTCTGATAACATTTTACCATCCCACACCGCACTTGATGTGTTCTCATACATGTGCCTTATGACTTTTAGAAGCCTCGTCGATAGTCCCATCCTTTGCAGTTTATATAGGAGGGCTTCTCGGCTAATACTGTCAAATGCAGCCTTAAAATCTATGAAGAAGCAGTACGTTTTTTTTCCTTCGCTCATCCTAATTTTCAGAATATTGAATAGGTTAAAGAGGTTATCCACTGTACTATACCCTTCTCTGAACCCTGCTTGAAATTCATTTATGATGTTATTGGCCTTTTCCCAGTTCTGAAGGCGTTTAAGTAGCACACCAGTAAAAATCTTAGCGATAGCATCCATGAAAGAAATTCCTCGATAATTTTGTGCTAGATTTGTGTCTCCCTTTTTATGTATTGGGAAGATGAGCGACTTTTGAAAGGATTCCTCCACTTTCCCTGTGATTAGTATCTTATTAAACAACCCTGCTAGCCGCTCTATAAGTGCCTGTGGTGCATTGATAAAGAATTCATATGGAACTCGGTCGTATCCTGCTGCTTTGTTTTTCTTTGCCTTGCTTAACACTTCAGAAATTTCCTGAATCGTAATCGCTCTATCCAGATGTTCATTGATGATGTGATCTTCAATTCTTTCAAAGACTACATGGTTTCGAAGTGGCGGATTTAGGAGTTGTTGAAAGTGGTTTTTAAATTCACTGCTTTTGATGCTGCATCCTCTTACGAATGTTTTACCCCTTAACTCATTTGCAAGTTCCCACCAGTCCTTAGTGCTTGACACATTTCTTAGTTTTTCGCCTAACTGCTGGTAGTACTTCTTCTTTCTTGATGCGCATAATGTTTTAAAGTGTTTGTTAGCTTCTAAATACAAAACTTTTAATATTTCAGTGTGGTCCTTTCTCCATTTGTTCAGCCATTTAAATACATTTTTCCTCGCTCTCGCGCAATCTGAATCGAACCACTTTTGCTTGAAATTACGTTTTTGAGGATTATTTTCTGTAGCTACAACATCCTTTATAGTATTTGTTATGTCTTCTGCAGTCCACGTATGATTTCGTATGTTAGCTACTTCCTTTTCCAAAATTGTTTGTTCTATTTTCCTCTTGTAAACGTCTTCATTTTGATTCTTCCATAATAATTTCGGGAGTAATTTTAATTCCTCAGTTCTGTGTCCAATTGATACGTTTATAGTCAAAACTAGCGGCATATGGTCTGAGTACACAGACTCGTCAACCCTTAGCCCTTCAACTTGTTTCAACATGTTAAAAGATGTCTATATAGCAACTTAATCAATGGTGTCAGTTGCTACATTTTAGTATACGTCGATGACATCATAGTGGCCAGCGTAAACGAAGCACTAATCAAGGGAGTACAGGATTTGTTGGCGCAACATTTTGAAATAAACAACCTAGGCGAAATCCATCACTATTTAGGCATCGAGGTCACTAGGGATAAACGCTTAATCTTCAGTATTCGACAGAAACAATACATTGAACAGGTCGTTCAAGACTTCGGACTTAAGGATGCAAAGAGCTCTAAGGTTCCACTTGAACCTGGATATGATAAATCAGCAAGTGACTCGGAACCCATGCTTCATAACAAGGAATATCAGAGACTT
The DNA here is from genome assembly GCA_949372485.1 of Cheilosia soror. Classification (NCBI taxonomy): domain Eukaryota; kingdom Metazoa; phylum Arthropoda; class Insecta; order Diptera; family Syrphidae; genus Cheilosia; species Cheilosia soror. The sequence continues at coordinate 30,023,994 of OX443563.1, forward strand.
GTTGGATGTTTATTATACATCGCCGGACATTGCAGCGAGCGTATCAATTTTGGCAAGCAAGACGAGTTCACCTAGTCAAGTTGATTGGATCGAACTTAAGCGTGTTCTCAAGTACCTTAAGGGAACATCAGGCCTTCGACTACAACTCAGCGAAAATAAAGCGGCAGAAAGCGAACTCATCGGATATGCAGATGCAAACTGGGCAGCGGACAGAGTCAATCGAAAGTCGAACTCCGGATACATATTCTTCATCAATGGAGGGCCAGTAAGTTGGTCATGCAGAAAGCAATCATGCGTTTCACTTTCAACAGCTGAAGCCGAGTTCGTCGCTCTTTCGGAAGCATGCAGGGAGGCTGTATGGATACGGAACATCCTGAATGACTTGGGTCATCCTCATAGTAAACCAACGATTATCTATGAGGACAACCAGAGCTGCTTAAAGCTGATTCGTGAGGAAAAGCTGAGTAATCGTTCGAAACATATCGACACAAAAATGTACTTCGTCAAGGACTACGTGAACAAAAACATTGTGGAGTGCCAGTATTGTCCAACGATCGAGATGTTGGCAGACATGTTAACTAAACCTCTGGCAGCTACTCGTATTCAAGAACTCAGGGAAAGCTGTGGACTCTTAAGCGAATGAGGAGGAGTGTTGAGTATTACATTCGCTCACCGCATTCGCCGAACACAACCATTAACATCTACATTCGTGAACGCAGCCATCGTGTAGCATAATTTACTCATCTCTCTCCCACAAATGTAACCCTTTCCCTTTTACTAAGTGTTCAACTTCCATTTTCTTTAATCTCTAATAAAATCTTAATACACTTCGGTGATACATTTATTTGTCGGCTTTTAATCCAATTTTCAGAAAGAGATCAACACACTTAACATCGCACTTGCATATTTTCTTTTTTTGTTAGGTGTCGCACCATGCACTTATCTGCAATATTCTGTGATTTTCGAGGCATCATGGCATGGCCGCCCGCCATTAAATTTCTTTTTTATTTCAACCACTACCGCTGCTGGTTTAACTAAACCGAAATATATACCTACCTAATTTTCTTAAGACCTATACCTAATATAATATAAAAAAAAAGTAAAATTATAAGTTCTAATCTAAAATAAAAACAAAAGAAAACAAAAGTTAAGTAAAAACTTATCTACGCATAATTAGTGTGACGAAAAAAATTAAATAAAAAATTTACGAGATTAAACCTAGGATTGAGGGGTAGGTACAAAATTGCAGCTTTCATCGTATAGGGAAACTAAATTCCTTTAATTTTAATAAAGGGAAATCCAATTAGAGCGAAATCTGGTTCTGGTTCGCATCGGCTTACAAAAATATGCACACGTGATCACCAGCCATAGAAATCGACACGTGCATCGGTCGACCAGAACCGATCGAACAAAGGGAAACAAAACCACCAAGGAAACCCCAAATCCTACCCGCATTGTGCGCTCCAACGCCTCATTCATCCAGTGCTAACCTCTTAAATTCGCATCATAAAGAAAAAGACTAGTTAGTGTTTAAGTTGTAAATTCCTAAATAATTAAGTGCTAAACTAGCTATATAAAAAAAAAGGAAAACCATTTGTTCGTTAAAAAGTCAATGCGCATAAGTGCATACATATCTTTATGCAAACGCGCGTCATCATTGTACATGTACATAATTTGTAAATATAAAAAAAAATTAGGTACATAAAAAAAAAGAGTGGAAACAGGGCTGCTTGCGTTAATCTGCTTATAGTTCATTTTTAAATATCTATTAGATTAAACTAGTATTGGTTGTATAATTGTAATTGTAAATATTTCTAAAGTGATATAGTGGTTGAGCTTTGCAACTAAAAAGAAAAGTAGATATAGTATATGATGGTATAAAGCACACATCAACAGGCTGGCGATCATCGAGACATGTCCCGACAATCAACGCAAGGATATAAGAGGTAAAATATTCGAATCACCACTATTGCACTAACTATATCTAACGTAATGTAATACATTTTAAAATACCTAACTCTGACTATACATGTAAATATAATATAACATTTGCATATCACAGATCATACCTACACTGAGAATAATTTGCAACGAAAAAATCAAAAAGGAACATATTTCATTTTTCCATATTAAAACATGTCGCCTTAACAAAAAATTCAATCCAAAATCTGGTAGAATCAAACTAAAACATGTTCTGTATTGAAATAATGGTTATTTTAAATATATTTGTCTTTGGTTTAAGCTCGTTCATGTTTTTACTATTAAGAAAACGTAAACGAGCTAACTTGAAAAATAATTCTATTCAAACTAGTTGAAAATGAAATATTCCAATAGATTTGTATTTAATCAAACTTAAACGTGTTTGAATTAAACATAATCGATTAGTTTAAGTCAAACATGTACTGTACATACACGTAACATTTTGAATTAAAGAATATTGTAAATATATTCGTATTTTGTTTAATCTTTTTTATGTTTGATATTATCAATAAAATCACAACCGAGTTTTTTGTGAACAGAGTTCTAGTAAAATCGATTGAAAATTAAAAACTTGAACAGATTTCTATTTAAATTGACTATAAACGCTTAAAGGAAATATATTTTACGCATTACAAAATATGTGCAGTGAGGTAGTGTCACGTGATTACGTTTATTCATAAAATCCTTGAATTCAATTTGCCTACCTATAAAGTAAAGTAAATACATATCAAAATATCATAATAATAACCATTCAAAGAATCATATAAATTACATAAACTGAACTTGATTTATTTATCGACATATTTACATACGTACTTATCATTGATACATGATTAACCTGTTTTGAAAATTCGCAAAAAGCACTCTGATTCTATGTTTTAATACAGGCGACTCAGAGCCTTTACCTATACGTTATTAACATTCAATCTTTACACGACAAATCATAATTCGATTCATATGTTTCATTCATATTCATACGTTATGTTTAATTTTGTACATACTGTTCATAAAATCATATGGAAAATTAAAAATATGAATTGCTAAATGAAATGATTCATCGGTTGTCTTCATTCACGTTCGTCATCGATCCCCAAGCAAGCAGCTGCACCATGTGCAACACAATAGGTGCGAAGTTTTTTTTTTTTTTTTGCACATACCTACAGGCCAGTATAGTCTGTTGCAGTGATATTAACAGCTAATCAATGTGGCAGGTTAGATAATATCCATGGCTGAACTGAGATATCCTGAAACCTTGATGACGTAACAAATTGCGTGTTATCCTTTTTTATCATTTCCACATTTTAGGTCCTTTTGTTCATAATCTCCGCTAACACCCACACCCAGCCCTGAGCAAGCCGAAAATAAAACATGTTAGTAAGGAGGCAATAGGAGATGGTGTATAATTGGTTAACCATAAAAGTAGAGCAGTTCAGTAAGTAATCTGACTACCTTTGCTTTGTTTTTGCTTGATTTTGCTTCCTTCAATTTTTAGCAGTAGTATGTGAAGTGAGTGGTACAGTGCACGTAGCACCAACACACATAACAACTATCGCAAAATATGCTACAGAATCTGTTTATTCCAATCTCTCTGGTCGTTGCCTACAACCTTAGATAGGTGTTCATTTAAGGTTCTGTTGAAGCGTTCTACCATCCCATCTGATTGCGGATGTAGTGGCGTTGTTCTCGTCTTTTTGATCCCAAGTAACTGGCATACCTACTCTTTGAAAAATCATGGACTCAAAGTATACCGAATCTGGGCTGGGCAAAATCCTCATCTTTCAGTCCTTCTCGCGGGCGCCTACCTGAAAATGGCTAATCAGCTTGTCTGTTTAGTGTAAGCCAAGGGTCTCACTTAGATATTGACCGTGCGTTGTAACTCGTTGCAACGCACGATCAATGTATAAGCGTGAACCATAAGTTTGAGGTGGGAGTAAACCCCAAATCCCAAATCCAAGGTGGAACAGCAAACGCCGACGGATGCATGGCTAAAAAGGGAGTTTTAAGCCGCTAGTTTGCGAATTTCGGATACCGGGCGACCTCCGATCTCAAGATAGCCTTCCTGTGGTTATACGGGTAGACCACGGGCGACCAATGAATCCCGCTTACTCGTGGGAACAATAGAGAACCTAAACAAAAAAACTATAGAGAATGATGCCTCTATAAATGCATCATCAACTAGGGATGTTTTAGAACACCCTGTCGATATCGACATGACACCTGCCAACCGGGAAGGGTCACAAATAAGCGATTTCGAGATGATGAGCCTAGAAGAGAAATCGTCTCATCTAAGCGACTCAGAATCGGAATCAAGCACTGTATACAACATCAGTATACTCTCTGATGAATTGCATCCAGAGAACACAGGAGCGTCGGAGACCTCTGGCAAACCGGCACAGACCGACTCCAAGCGCGTGAGATTCACGCCAGCGGAACAGCGCCTCTCCAACAGAGCGCTGAAACAGGGCAGCAGCATAGAGCAAGCCCGCATCATTGCAAAAACAAAAGATGATGCTAAAGGTCCCGAGGTCAAACGCATGAGATCCGAGGACAATACACCACCTCAGTCCGAAGCGAAACGAGCTCGCACTGGGAAAACTACCACTGACAAAGCCTCCTATAGAGATATAGCCAGCTATGTCAGATTGGGAGTCGTACCAGTCGATATCGATCGCAATCCTCTCACTAATGAACAAATGGTTCAGATACAAGAGAGGATTATGGACATCACGATCGAACTGCGTGACGGGGATGCAAAGCCAGCTTTCCGTGGACAACTTTCAAAGCCGGGTGGCTCATGTTAGTTTGTGCGGACACCACCACTTCAGAGTGGATGAAAACCAACTTCCTCAGACTGAAAGAGAAATGTGGGTTGGAAGTGATGCTTGTGGGGGAGGAAGATTTTCCGAAGCCACATGTTGTCAGAGCTTTCTTCCCGCAGAGTACCGGGGTCGCAAACGAGAGGATACTGGCGATGCTAGACGGTCAGAATAAAGACCTAAATACAAGAACGTGGAGAGTTCTGCAAAGATCGGACGAGAAGGATGTCGCCCACATGGTCTTTGCAATAAACGAGAGTACGATGCGCAGACTTGCGGAGCTCAAGGGGATGGTATCTTATAGATTTGGACAAATCAAGATAATCCTCAAGGGTTCCGACAGGTCGGCAATTCAGGCTCCAAAAAATAGTGACACTGCTACAACAAGCAAGTCGTCACAAAAACCAAGCGATAGCACGTCGCAACCAGTGGCTAGTATTAGTACTGCCGCCGGAAGCGACAAAAAGAAAACGGACAAACAGCCGACGGACGCCCCTAGTACGAGCAACACAACCATCAGCCAGCAACGGTTTAGACCGAAGCTAGCTGCGGAACGGGCGCGGGAAAGGCAGAGACAAGGGAACCGAAACAAAGGTCCGAGAGACAGACTTGAAGGTCTCTCTCAACAGGGTATCGTACGAAGAAGAGGCGACAACAAGCCTTATTTATAGGGTACGAAACCCTGAGCACGGTAGAAGACGATGACCTCCCTACTAAATGTGCTGCAGGCCAACCTGCACCGCGCTATAGGTGCCTCGGACACCTATAACCAAAGATGTGCCGAAGGGAACATCGCTCTAGGGTTAATCCAGGAGCCATGGGCTACAGATGGTAAGATATTTGGTTTAAATAGTAAAACCAGAGAGCATATCTTCGCCCGAGGAAATTTTAGACCAAGGGCAGCTCTATTAGTTGCAAAAGAAATAAAATTCTCTCCCATTCCAGGTTTCATTACCAGAGATCTGGTGGCGGTCCTTTTAGAAAGAAAGAGGAACTCGTCCAGTATTGCCAAACCCAGCAACTACAAATTATCATCGGTTGCGACGCTAACGCGCATAACGAAGTTTGGGGTAGCCGAGATACAAATAAAAGAGGTGAGTCTTTATTAGAATACCTTTATAGCAAAAATTTAGTTGTACTAAATAAGGGAAATAAGCCCACGTTCAGAAACGTTTTAAGAGAGGAAGTTTTAGATCTTACCCTTTCTTCTCCTTTTGTGCAAAACAGCGTTGAAAATTGGCGCGTGTCAGAATAGGCATCTTTATCGGATCATATGCACATAAGATTCCAACTAAGATGCAACACGGAACATGCGCCGATCCGCTACGATAACAAACTCACAAACTGGAGAACCTATCGCGAAAACCTAGCGATCAAATGTGACATTCTTCCAGAAAAACCTTCATGTATAATCGAAGCGGAAGTCGCACAATGCCAACTAAATGACGTTACCATCTCATCTTTCACAAATAGCTGTAAGGTTAAACGGACTGTGGTAAAGAGGTGCACACCATGGTGGAACGACAACCTAGAAAGCCTCCGTAAAAGACTGAGAAAACTTTTCAATAAAGCCAAACGCACCGGTAAGTGGGACCAATACAAATCACTGCTTACCCAATACAACATAGAGTTGCGAAAATCTAAAAGAGCATCCTGGCGAAACTACTGTGAGGAACTCGAAGAGCTCCCTGCGGTGGCGCGCCTTCACAGGGCACTCTCAAAAGATAAAACAAACTGCATGGGATTACTAGTCAAATCTGATGGTACAATCACATGCGACCGTGAGGAAACGTTGATTACCCTTCTTCAGGTTCACTTCCCCGGATCCACTATCACAAGTGAGCTTCACGAACACATAACCGTAGACTCACCCCCTAAAAAGCTAAAAAGGATTAACAGTTTATCCGGCAGACTTTTCTCGCCGGATAAGGTTAAATGGGCGATCGACTCATTTAAACCATACAAGGCACCGGGGACAGACGGAATTTTTCCTGCCCTCATACAAAAGGGCTTGGAATTTTTCTTACCCACTATGCCTTATTTAGGTTTAGTTTCAATTGGGGCTATATACCACAGACCTGGAGGGAGGTAAACGTGGTATTTATCCCAAAACCAGGCAAACCAATAGAACTACCTAAATCATACCGTCCAATAAGCTTGACATCGTTTTTCCTGAAAACAATGGAAAGAATTCTAGACGTGCACATCAGAGAATGCTTAAATGGAAGCACACCTCTGCACCCCTGCCAATTCGCTTACCAGAAAGGCAAGTCTACAGAAGGAGCACTTCTAAGTTTAACAGCACAAATAAAAAGTGCATACCAAAACAAAGAAGTTGCACTATGCGCCTTCCTCGACATTGAGGGTGCTTTTGACAACACTGGATATGACTCCATATCAAATGCTTTGACCCGCAGAGGTATAGATCAACCTACCATCAACTGGATCAAGGCGATGCTTGAAAGTCGGAAAATAACTGCTTCGTCAGCACTGACCTCAGTATCAGTAACAGCCGTAAAAGGGAGGAGTACTCTCACCCCTACTATGGTCTCTGGTTATTGATAACCTACTTCAAGACCTAAGTAATCCAGGCTTCAATATAATTGGATACGCCGATGACCTAGTCATCATTATTAGGGGCAAAGAACCTAACGAGGTTACAACGCGAATGCAAAACGCCCTTAAGATAGTCATTGACTGGTGCAGAAAAGAAAGTATTTCCATAAACCCCAGTAAGGCTGTCATCGTCCCTTCTACGAAAAGGAGAAATTTAAGTCTAAATCGAATTTCAATTAATGACACAGACATTGAGTATTCCAACGAAGTAAAATATCTCGGAGTAATCCTCGACGAAAAACTAAGCTGGAACTCCCACATAAATAGTAAAATCCAAAAAGCAACCAAAGCTTTCTGGGCTTGCCGCAGCATGTATGGTAGAACCTGGGGGATCTCTCCAAAGATCACACACTGGATCTACACGATCATGGTCAGGCCCATTATAACATACGCTTCAATAGTATGGTGGAACAAAGTCACCCAAAAAACAACAATAAACAAACTAAATAAGGTACAACGGCTTGCCTGTCTAGGCACTTCCGGAGCCATGCGTACCTGTCCTACTGCGGCTATAGAAGCCTTAATAGGACTAACACCCCTCCACATCTATATAAAAAAAAGTGGCAATACGCAGCTCAGCAAGTCTGACTCAAGCGGAAGAGTTTAAATTTGGCGAACATCCAGAACTAATTGAACTACTTTCCGAAATTCCAGAACTTGACATGATCTGTGCGGTTACAGACCGCTTACCGAAGACACTATGCTTCAATAAAAGATTCTCCACGGAGATCACAAACAGAGAAGCATGGGTTAGCAATAACCCCCCAAACTGCCAAAACGGCTTTAAGTGGTATACGGATGGTTCTAAAATGGACTCGGGGGTAGGAGCTGGTATCCATGGACCAAATCGGAACATCTCAATACCTATGGGAAAAAGCCCTAGCGTATTTCAAGCAGAGCTCCATGCCATTAAAGAATGCGCAAACCTTATATACAATTCAGGTATTAAAGGCGCCAACATCCATATATTCACGGATAGTCAAGCAGCTATAAAAGCCCTTAGCTCACACATTATTGACTCCAAATCAGTACTACACTGCTTCGATTCCCTCCAAACACTTAGTTACAGGAACAAAACCAGTCTATGGTGGGTCCCCGGACATAAGGAAATTGAAGGAAACGAAAAGGCCGATGAACTAGCCAGAAATGGCTCGGAAACCCCTTTCATTGGCCCTGAACCATTCTGTTCGATTCCCAAATCAGCTATAAATCTGGCAATAAAAAGCTGGGAGCAAAACAAATGTACTTCGTATTGGGAGAACATCCCAGGTCTAAGACAGGCCAAAAGAGCTATTCAGCCCTTCAAAGCAGATGCCAGGAAGTTACTAAATCTTCGCAGGCATGATATCAAAAACCTAGTAGGCTACCTAACGGGTCACCACAGTCTGCGATATCACCTAAATAAAATGCATTTAGTCGACTCACCGGAGTGCAGACTATGTCTAGAAGAAGACGAAACAGCCGAACACATAATATGTGAATGCCCGGCCCTTTACGGTATAAGAAGGAAATCATTTTTCAGGGAAGTAATAAGTACCGAAGAACTAAGGAAATCCTCCGCTGAATGTGTGATCAGCTACATTAGGAAAGTAGAAGCGCTACTAACCTAAACAGATATCTGACGTCTAGCACAATAGATCTTTTAGGTCGACGTGCATCCTAATGCTCCGGCAAGTCAGAATTTAAAAAAAAAAATACCGAATCTGCTCACCCAGTTAAAAACAATCTGCTCTATCACGGTTTTGGCTTCTTGGTTAGGGATAGCAAATGCTTCTGGCCACCTTCTGAAGTAGTCCATAACCACGAGCGTCTTATTTATTCCCAAGTGGCCCCCGGATAGTGCATCATGCAGTTCCCTTAGCACTTCACTTATTTTCGACCTGGGAACAATAAGCTGCATCACGAACGACTTTCCATCCGAGCTTTCCCATCTTCTCCTCAAAATGCAGTCCTGCACATGAAGTGAGTCCCATTGCACCCAGTATGCCTTCAGCTCGGGGCTCCTATTGGATATCTCCGCCAGTTAGGTTTTCTCTCATGCTCCTCCCAGGCGAGAATCGTCTCGATATCCGGATCTGGCCTTTGAGCCTCACGGATCTCTCTCGCAGTCTAGCCACCAATGGGTCCAGCTCTCAGCATCTGCACAGAAACAGCATCTTTTCCCTCCTGACGCACGCAATGTTTGCAATCGGCTTTGCAGGGTCGGCGGGAGAGAGCATCTGCATTAGAGTGAAGAGTTCCCTTTCGATGCTTTATTTCGTAGTCATACATCTGCAGTCGATCGATCCACCTCGCGACTTGTCCTTCAGGATTCTTAAACTGCAGCAGCCACTTTAAAGACGCATGATCGGTGCGAAGAATAAATTTGCTCCCATAAAGGTACTTGTGGAAGTGCTTTGTCGCTAGGACTAGAAGTTCCCGTCTGGTTACACAGTAGTTCCTTTCTGGCTTGGAGAGAACTTTGCTGAAGTAGGAAACTACTTTTTCTTGGCCATCATGCAGCTGAGAAAGGACGGCTCCAACTCCCACATTACTAGCGCCTGAGTCCAAAATAAATATTTTTCCAGGAGTGGGGTACGCTAGTATGCTTAAGTTTTTCTCCTTTCGCACTCACCCGACCATTTGAATTGTTTTCCCTTTTCTGTCAGTTGATGCAAGCTCTTGGCAATCCTGGCAAAGTCCTTCACAAACCGTCTGTAGTAGGTCGCAAGTCCCAGGAAGCTTCTCAGTTGATGGTGGTCTTTGGGAACCGGCCAGTTTTTCACTGCATCGACTTTCTCTGGATCAGTCCTGACTCCTTTGGAAGAGATGATGTGCCCGAGATACTTCACTTCTGGTCTAAAAAAAACGCACTTTTTGGTGTTCAGCTTCAATTGCCCGCCTCGCAGTCTCTGGAACACTTCCTTAAAGTTGTCTCGATGTTCTCTAAACGTTTTTCCCACCACGATGACATCATCCAGGTACACCAAACAGATTTTCCACGTTAGTCCCAGCAAAACGCGCTCCATTAGCCGTTCAAAGGTGGCTGTAGCATTGCACTGTCCAAATGGCATTACTGTGAATTGCCAGAGCCCGTTTCCTGCTGTGAAAACTGTTTTCTGGCGGTCTTCGGGATGGATCTGCACTTGCCAGTAGCCACTCTTCAAATAAATGGCGGAAAACCATTTGGGGCCGGATAGTGTATCCAGGGTATCATCAATTCTTGGCAGAGGGTAGCTATCCTTTTTGGTGACGTTGTTCAGCTGACGATAGTCCACGCAGAATGTCGTGCTGCCATCCTTCTTCTTGACCAATACGACCGGTATCGCGAACCGGAGCTGGATGCAGCCTCTACGTAAATATTCGAACTTAACCCGAATAGTCACTGAACGCTGCCATAGTTTCTTCTGTCAAGGTTACCGTTTGACTTAAATCACAAGTTGAACAGAAGCCGAGCGACAGGAAAAACTGCGGTAAGCAAAATATTGAACAAATAAAATGTATTTTATTATTTTAGTTATGTTTGCAAAAATAAATACCAATAATTACATTCATTTAATGTTATTTTGCTCGTCTACTTCGTTTACAGATGCAACAACAGGCTGCTGCCGCCGTGGCTGCAGCCGAAACATCTGCTGCCACCGAGGGGTAAGTAATCGGTGTATTCAAGGAACTTTTCTGTGTGTATTCATGGTGAATCACAGTGTAGAATAAGTTAGGGTAATATGGAATACTGCTTTTTTATTGTGAAATTACAACCACATTTTTTATACCCAAGTTTTCATAAGCGTTTTAAAATGACCTATGTCTATCCAGGTACCTATGTTAAACTTTGCAGAACATTAACACACACCAATTTGGCATATTTTTGAAAAATAATAAAAGGTCACATACCACTTATAATTCTTTTAAACAAAAAGCAATATATATACTTCCAATTTAACTGCTTTGCAAAGCACAAGTTTTTATATCCAATTTCTTATTAAAAATATATTTTTTTATTTACAAATATCACAGCATGAAAAGTTTTGGTTGCAGCGTTTTTTAAAATTTAATTTTCTTTTTGTCAGTTTGACAGATATTTGAAATCGAGTACAAGATTGCCAAGATTTCGTACAAAATCTAAGTTCTGAGTGTGAATAGAGAGATGTCGGTGTAACTTACTCTATTCAAACGCATTCACATGTATTCATATGTATTTACGTGTATTCACGCGTATTCACGCGTATTCAGAAGGTATTCAAGTGAATTCACGCGTATTCACATTTATTCTCGTGTATTCACCTGTATTCAATGTGTATTTTTTGTGTAGTCACGTATTCACATATTCATTTTAATTGCTCTTTATTAAGATTGCAATGACGTTAGAACATGCTTGTTTTTGTTGTTTCCTTGTACATGGTGTCCCAGAGTTAAGCAATATAATGTATAATCCTTTAAGCCAAGATTCCTGAAGTTCCGCCAAAAAAAATTGTGTAAGGGGGGTTTACTTACCATATTTCTCGTTATAGCCCATCAAAGTGGGTGACCTCTAATTCGGAGGTGTAACCACTTTAAACGCTATAACTTCTAAACTATTATATGGGAAGGTCTTCTTCTTCTTCTTTGTCGGAGGTTGTTACTATTCGATGTAGCACTCAGACACAACTACTGCTCCATTGTACTGCCAAACAGACACCTTACATTGCTGTACTTAGTTTTCCCGTCTTTCGAAGAAAGATGAGAAGGAGCTTCAGTGATGAAGAGCTTAGATGTTCGGCACTCACCACGTCAGCCCCAAAGATCCGCCACCTGATGCGATCGTCATCCTCTCCACAAGCAGGACAGATGGTGGTGTTGCTCAAGCCCAACACATTTAAGTGTTTGGCAAAAGCTTGGTGGCCCGAAAGGACGCCCGCAAGAAGTCTGCAGTCGATTCTCCTGAGAGACAAAAGGAAAGACGAGGACCTCTTGCAGATGTCCGGACGCAGTCGTTTGGTCTGTCTACACCCAGCACAGTCACGCCAACGACACTCGTGTTCACGAGAAACCCAAGTATCAATGGATGACCTAACCACAGATGCAGGCAAACCCAACGCAGGTTCAGGTCCTAAGAAATCTTCTTCTGAACCCAGCCTGGCCAGCTCGTCAGCGATCTCGTTTCCCTGGATACCAGTGTGACCTGGAACCCAAACAAGTTTGACCGTGTTTAGCCTACCGACCAAGTTCAGAGAAAGCTTGAGTTCGAGCACTAACTTGGACGAGGTAAAAGGGTTGAGCAGCGCTTTTAATGCAGCTTGGCTATCACTGCAAACGCATATGCTTCTAGCCCTCCACCTGTTTGTCACAATATAGCGCACAGCCATAAGGATAGCGAAAATCTCCGCCTGGGAGACAGTCGCATGGTTACCCAAGGGGTAGTATAGTCTAATGTTCTCGCTTTCCACGAAGATTCCAGAACGAGACCCCTGTCCGGTTTTAGAGCCATCCGTGATTACACGATGGCATTCCTTCCCTGGCTCCGAGTCTGGCCGAAGCCATTCTGTTGCCTGAGGAAAGTTGACGTGGTAGTTTTGTCGCAGTAGGATTTCTGGTGTCATTGCGTCAGACGGCATATCCATAAGACAGGGGTCAAATGATAATTCTCACACAAGTTCTTCAAAATTCCAATGCGCGTGGTACCAAAAGCCACCTCTCTTTAACCGAGAGATGGTTTTCAGCGTACACCCCATGATAAAAATATCAAGGGGGGGAGGTTCATCAAAGCATCTATAGCGGAGCCCGGAGTGGTGGGGAAGGCCCCTGTGCAGCCATGGCAAACCGTTCTTTGGAGTTTCCGGGAAAGCCTGTTCCACCACACAACCGATGCATATAAGAGACGTTGTCTTACCATTGCCGTATAGATCCATAGGACCCTTTTAGGAGATAAGCCCCATGTCTTCCCAAAAGCGACTTTGCACTGCCAGAAAGTCGACAGCGCTTTATCGGTTTTTGATTCAACATGCTTGGACCAAAGAAGTTTTCTATCGAGGATTACTCCCAGATATTTGACTTCATCACAGATCGGAATAGTGACACATTTTAGCACAAGTTGAGACAGACCAGTGATATTCCTCCTTCTCGTGAAGAGAACAACCGTAGTTTTAAGAGGATTCACTGAAAGCCCATTCATTGTGCACCAATCATCGATCAAACCCAAGGATCTCTGCGCCAGAGAGCAGACAGTCCCAAGGTCTGAGCCGACAGACAGAACGGCGATATGGTCCGCGTAGGCTTGTGTACCTATAGGTTCCAGGAAGATTGAGAGTCGTCAGCAGAGAGTCTACTAGCATGCACCATAAAAGGGGCGACAAAACACCACCTTGAGGGCAGCCCTGTTTACCCCTGTCATGACGCATTTGCCACAATCAGCTTCGGCAATCAACGTCCTGTACATTAGCATTGCTTTAATCCACAACACCAATGTTTCATCTATACCGTGATGTCTTGCTGCATTGCACATGCTATCAAAGGTCGCATTATCAAAAGCACCCTCAATATCGACGAAAATACCAAACGCGTACTCCTTCCGATCAAGAGCACTTTCGACCCTACCAACGAGGTTCTGAAGCGCTGTCTCACAGGATTTTCCGCGCTGATAAGCATGTTGCATCTCAGAAAGAGGATGCAATCGAAGAGCAACATTGCGCATGTCCAGCTCAACCAGTCTCTTCAAGCTTTTCAGCAGGAAGGAAGACAGGCTTGTGGGTCTGAAACTTTTGGCGAGAGTATAGTCAGTCTTACCGAATTTTGGTATGAATAGGACTTTAACCATACGCCAAAGGGAAGGTATGTAGGCCAAGGCCAAGCTAGCGGTGAAAATTATTTTCAACGTCGGCATCAGCTGACTAAAACCTTGTTTCAGCATAGCCGGGTAAATTCCATCCGGACCAGGTGACTTGAAACTGTCAAACGATGCAATTGCATATTTGATAGCGTCATACGTCACCACTCTGGATGCAATATACCATCTACGCCGCGTGGAGTTTGTCAGTTCCGTAGTGGCCACCGTTGCCGGTACCACTGAAGAAAGCGTAGTGACCTGATTTCCTGGGAAGTGAGTCTCAAGCAGAAGACTAAAAGTCTCCGCCTTTGTCTCAGTGTAGGTGCCATCAGATTTTTGGAGCGATTCCAGTTTACTTGGTCCGTCCCTTTTGAGGACTTTAACAAGCCTACTGGTTGCACTTAGTGATTCGACCTCCTCACAAAATTTCCTATAAGAGTCATTTTTCGATTTTCGAATTAGTCTCTTAAAGTCTTAGTCACTTTTTGTTTCGATCGATAGAGATTCCAGTCTTCCTCCAAGTTGGTTTTTAAAGACCGATTTAGAAGCTTCCTGGTTTCTCTACGAATACACTGTAGTTTGGTGTTCCACCAAGGTACCTACCGGTTTTCTACAGGAGTTTTTTGTAACTGGACACGCTTGTTCAAAACAACGGATAAGGACGCTGTACAGATGCTGAGCAGACCTCTCTACCCTTTGTATTGATCTTAATTTAAGTGGAACTTTAACAGAGTTGCCAAGTTCCACCCTAAACCGTGCCCAGTTCGTTTTTCTCGGATTTCTCCTCTCTTGCGAAGGCGAAACTTCACAGTAGATTTGAAATTCGATGTATCGGTGATCTGACATAGTGCTATCTTAACTTAAGGTGGCGCTACAGTCCGGGGTGGACCTGGGCCTCAACCAACAAGCGTCTCCAGCCAGCACGATCTTTGGCCAGCTGCCTCCAGTTTCGCACGCTAAGTTGGTTAAGGTCCCCTTCCACTTGCGTGCGCCACCTGAGTCGCGGTCTTCCTCTACTGACCCAGCCACCGCAGTCGTTGGACCTTCACTCTTCTGGCTAGGTCAATGTCGCTGTACAGCCCGTACAGTTCGTCGTTGTATCTCCTCCTCCATTCACCGTCTATGCAGACGGGACCGAAAATTACTCGAAGAATTTTCCTCTCGAAGCAACCAAGAGTAAGCTCATCCGCTTTTGATAGAGTCCATGCCTCTGCACCATAAACTAGGACTGGGATGATTAAGGTCTTATAAAGGGTCACTTTAGTTGTTCGAGAGAGGGCTTTGCTACTCAATTGCTTTCTTAGCCCAAAGAAACAGCGATTGGCAAGAGTTGTTCTTCGCTTAATCTCAGCGCTGGTGTCATTGTCTGAGTTAATAGCGGAGCCTAGGTAGACAAAGTCCTTTACCACCTCAAAGTTATATCTGTCTATAGTGACATTCTGTCCAAGACGTCGGTGTTGGGTGTCCTTTCTCGATGACAGCATATACTTTGTCTTGCCCTCATTGACCGCCAAACCCATCTTTGCCGCCTCCGTCTCAATGCTCACGAACGCGCCAGTGACATCACGCTGCGTTCTCCCGATTATGTCGATATCGTCGGCGTAGGCGAGTAGATGGACGGATTTTTGAAAGATAGTGCCTCTGGTGTTAGCGTTTGAGTTTTGCACTATTCTTTCAAGAACGATGTTGAAGAAGTCACATGACAGCGCATCGCCTTGTCTAAATCCTTTTTTGACATCGAAGGTCTCGCTGAGTTCTTTACCGACCTTGATGGAGCAGCGTGCATTCTCCATTGTCATCCTACACAATCGGACGAGTTTGGCAGGGATGCCAAAACTAGACATTGCTCTGTATAGCTCGTCTCTATAAATGCTGTCATAGGCGGCCTTAAAATCGATGAAAAGGTGGTGGGTATCGATTTGAACTTCCTGGGTTTTCTCCAAGATCTGCCGCAGTGTGAATATTTGGTCGATGGTAGACCTTCCTGGCCTGAAGCCACACTGATAGGGACCAATCAGGTTGTTGACGAAAGGCTTCAGGCGTTCACACAACACGGCAGATAAGATCTTGTAGGCGATGTTAAGAAGACTAATACCTCTATAGTTGGCGCAGTTCAGAGGATCTCCTTTCTTGAGGATCGGGCAAACAATGCTAAGGTTCCATTCATCGGGCATACTTTCCTCCGACCATATTTTACAGATGAGTTGGTGCATGCTCCTAACCAAGTCATCGCCTGCTGCTTTGAATAACTCGGCGGTTAGGCCATCTGCTCCAGCGGCTTTGTTGGACTTAAGCTTAGATATCGCTATCTTCACTTCGTCCAGGTCGGGTGGACGGAATTGTTGGTCTTCATCGTCCAGGTTGAATGGTTCATTCTGCTCTTTCTTTTTTCCTCCTGAGAAGCCGGTGTTCGTCTCTTCTTTTCTGCGCGTAGAGCTCACGAGCAGCTCTAGTCCTTTTTTGCAGCGCCGCTTTGTATGCCTCTTGTTTCGCTGCATGTGCTTGCCGGCACTCGTCGTCGAACCAGGGGTTTCGTTGTGGTGGTCGAGTGAAACCAAGCACATCAGAGGCGGCGTCTCTGATGGCTTTTTGGCAATGTTGCCACTGGTCTTCAATACTTGATGCTGGCTGCATAGAACCTCTTGAGAGATTGAGAGAGACTTGATCGGAGAAGGATCTGGTGATCTCTTGCGATTTTAGCCGTCCGACATCAAACTTCCTCACAGTATTTACTTGTCTTGGCGGTGTTCGGGATATCCCAAGGCGTACCTTGGCTACAACAAGGTAGTGGTCCGAGTCAATGTTGGCCCCTCGGAACGTTCGGATATCCATAATACTGGAGGAGTGCCTTGCGTCGATCGCAATGTGGTCAATCTGGTTGACGGTTGATTGATCGGGAGATCTCCAAGTGCCTTTATGAATATCGAGATGCGGGAACCGCGTACTTGATATGACAACATTTCGCCCCGCCGCGAAGTCGATCAGCCTGAATCCGTTATCGGAGGTGGTGTCGTGTAGGCTGTACCTCCCGACTGTACTACCAAAGATACCTTCTCTTCCTATCTTTGCATTAAAATCACCTAGGACAATTTTAATGTCATAGTTAGGGCACTGCTCGTATGTCTTGTCCAAGAGCTCGTAGAACTTCTCTTTGGTGTCGTCGTCTTTCTCCTCCGTGGGGGCATGGGCGCATATTAGGCTAATGTTGGCGAATTTAGCCTTGACGCGGATTGTCGTGAGGCGCTCGTTCACACAGTTGAAGCTTAAGACTTCTTGCCTAAGTCTGCCTCCAACGACGAATCCACATCCAAATAAGCGCTGTTTTTGTTGCCGATAGCAGTCGCCATAGTAAATATCGCAGTCTTTCATCCTCTTCTTGCCCGGTCCATCCCATCGCACTTCTTGGATGGCGGTTAGGTCTGCTTTATAGCAGTTCAGGGCCTCCGCTAGTTGTTCGGCTGCACGTGGCCGGTTAAGGGACCTAACATTCCACGTGCAGATCCGAAATTCGTTGTCCTTTATTCGTTTGCCAGGTTCGTCAACAGTAAAATCATCCGTATCCGAGGCTTGTTGTTGTTTCGGAACTGGGTTTGTTTTCCGCAGTCGGGCAGTTACCCCGGCGTACAACCCCCAACCTGGAGGGCCAGGCCCTTTGTTGGACCCCTTGGACAAAAGGGGCCGGATTCCTCCGGTGCCAGTAACCCACTTCGGGGATGTGAGAGCTGCCGTTGGCCCATTAAGGGTTCATCCGCCACCATCTCTGTTTCAGCACCCTGACTAGTCCTGAAAAATCCTCACTGACCTCAGCTCCAAATATGTCGAAGTAGCTCAAGTAAGGTAACTGTCGTATTATGACTGTTGACGACACCGTTGATTCAGTCTAATGAATTCATCCGCCGTACCTCCTCTTTCTGAGGAGCTCATGTAAGACTTCTGAGGCTCGTTCAGTCAGTCTTTCCGACAGAGCATTATAGTGTTGCTATTTTCTTCGTGTTCAACACTCGCACTTATAAGTTCAGCAAGTCACACCCGGATGGGCAGACCAGTACCCGGTGGTTACCACTAGGAGGTAAAATAAGCACAATTGATGTGTACGAAAAGTTACAACAGCTGGGCACCGCCGATGCCGATCAGCGCCTGCCCGATTCATACACACCCAACCACCATAGTGCTATCTGGCGATCCAATTATTGATAGACATGGAATGCCTGTTGGACAGAGTAATATCGATTACTTGCTGTCTTCTGGCTGTAGCAAAAGTAGGTCGACAACCCACATTGTTGATGGTGATGTCAGACGATAGGATGAAGTTCAGAAGACGATCTCCACGTATATTACATTTGCTGCTGCCCCAAACAGTGTTTTCGGCATTAGCGTCGCAACATAGGATAAGACCAATCTTTTTGGACTCGCAGTACTCTATGAGCTCAACAACTGCCTTTGGTGGTGGAGGAGTTAGAGAGTCATAAGGAAAGTAAGCCGATGCAACGACAAAGGTTTCCCAATTGCCGTTTGCATGGTAAGTGATATTTGCAGCAACCAAATCTTGGCCAAAAAACCGTTCGATTTTAACTGCCGTGAGGGATTTCGATAGAACAAGACATGTCCTAGGTCTCTCGGACAGTTTATCGTAAAGAACGTGGTTAGAACCGCTCAATTCACCAAGGCCGCAGATGCGATTTTTCCACACCCATGGTTCCTGGATGGATGTTATGCGGTTTTTTGTCCTACTGACAGCAAGTCTCCTACTTAGAAGAGCGGTAGCAGCCTTGCAGTAGCGTAGGTAGGGTAGGTACAACAACTAAAAGTTTTATCATGGGCCTGGCCGATGCTTTGATACTCTCCATTGGATATCTACAAGTCATGGAAAACGTTAGGCATGTGAGTTAGTACATCCGCAACAAATGCGTCTAATACTGGTTTTCTATGGGAGGTACGAGGTACCACAACTGCTCGACCAATATAGCCCGCTTTCAATACCAAGCTGACGACGGTAAAAAGAAGTACTCTTACAAAATTCTAATTGCCTAGGTCGATTCGTTTCGACGCTATCGTGTTTTCAACAGACAGACAGACAGGCGGACATGGCTTAATAAAAAAAAGGGATCATAAATACCGCAAACAAAGGACAGTAATTAAAGCGAAAAATGCCAGGTAGACCACTGACATCTGAGTCAGCCCTTGCTGCCCTTGAATCACTTTTAAAGAGAATTAAGGACGACTTGGGACCTACCTATGGAGCAAGAGTGCGACAAATGCTAGAACAATTCTCGGAAAAAGTTCCGAGAACTGTAGAAGAAGAAGAAGAAGAGCTAGAGGACGAAGCCGATGTTTTCACGGATTCCGAGGAAAGCCAAGGATCTACCACTGAAACATCAGAAGACGAAGAGGACATCAACTCACCACCAGACCATGGCGAAATAAATCTTGCCAGCAACACCGAGGATGATGTCTCTGACAATTCAAGCCGTAGTTCGTCGCCCCTTCCTAGACAAAAGCGGGTCAGAAAGTCAACCAACTCATCGACCAAGAAGTCGAAAAGGGATCAGCAGGTTAAAGAGATATACGCTGTAGCACCAGTATCAGAAGTCCAGCAACCGACACCAGTACCGGCACCGTCAATACACCAAACGACAACAATTACACCAGCAAGTAATTTAATATCATCAACACCACACGCACAAACATCAACAATGGCGCAGAAGAAGAAAAATGGAATGCCACCAATCATCTGCTTTTCCGGTAACATCGCCGAAATCAGCAGATATGCCAAAGGAAAAAAAATAGACTATACCCTCAAGAATGTCAACACAAAGAAGACGGTCATAAATGCTGCTAATCGGGAAGGTTTTGATGGCATCAAGAACTTCCTCAAGACAAGGAAAATACAGCACCACCCATTTACACCACGAGAAGACCGACGGACGTTATTGATGCTCAAAGGGATCCACTTCTCTTACAGCACTGGTGAAATTGAGGAGGAACTCAAAGCCGAAGGAGTACCTGTTATAAAGGTTTCGCTCTTCAAATCGTCGAGAGCAAAAGGCAAGGCGTTTAACTGCTTCTTTGTAGAAG
Organism: Cheilosia soror; assembly: GCA_949372485.1. NCBI lineage: Eukaryota > Metazoa > Arthropoda > Insecta > Diptera > Syrphidae > Cheilosia > Cheilosia soror. The sequence continues at coordinate 30,044,262 of OX443563.1, forward strand.
TCAACAAAGCGTTTGACGTCACCGAAGTCTGTAGGAAGACACTCCTGCTAAATCAACGGATTCACTGGGAACGCCTCAAGAACAACGACATTGTGCAGTGCAAGAATTGTCAGCGATTCGGACACGTCGCCACTAATTGCGGCATGGCATACGTTTGTGTCAAATGCAAGCTCGATCACCAACCCGGAGAATGCAAGCGAAATGAGTCATCGGACACGGAAGTCTATTGCGCAAACTGCAAATCCACAGGTCATCCAGCAAGCTACAAGGGATGTCCGCAGTACAAACTTAAGCTGGCTGAAAAAGAGAAGCAGGTCACACTGAAGAAAGCGCAAAAGGAATTCGCAGCAAAATCTGCTTGCACATTGACAAAACCAGCCGTCAGTTTCGCCTCAATAGCCAGGATGGGCTTAACCCAAGTTCAACCACTGCTGAACCAACCAAAAACACCATCTAAGCTACCACAACCACCAACTATGAAGAAGCAACATCCTATTCGGAAAAACCAACCCAAGACCGGAAATGTAGACCTCGGGGAAGAAGTCCATCGAGTATTTGGTGCCGATCTATCCGCCATCATGAAGAAGGCTCGTAATGCCGTCCCTCCCAATTACTTCAGCATGAGTGAAGAGAATAAATCCGTGGCATTGGCCACTTTTATTTTCCGTACATAAGGAAACTGCGTGTAATTGCATATAACGTTAATTCGTTATATAGCCTCAATAAAAGAACGGCTTTCCACCTCTTCATGAAGTCCAACAACCCAGATATTGCACTTATAAGTGAAACGATGCTGACCAGCCGGAACAAGATGGATCTTAAAGACTACTTTGTCTGACAAGGCGAAGTATCTTGGGGTTATTCTGGACAGGAAACTGAACTGGAATGCAAATGTAGAGGAAAGAATTAAAAGGGCGTATAACGCTCTTTTCATTTGTAAGAAAATAGTAGGCAGGACTTGGGGCCTAAAACCAGCTATGGTGCACTGGCCATATACAGTAGTGGTTAGACCCATACTTACATATGGCGCACTAGTATGGTGGACGGCGGCGAAGAAGAAAACAACAATCGGCAAACTAGCGTCGGTGCAGAGAGCGTCCAACGTAGCAATAACGGGTGCACTTCGCAGCACCCCTACGGCAGCGCTGGACACCTTTCTACACCTTACGCCACTTGACTTGCACATAAAGCAACTTGCGGGGAATAGTGCGCTACGGCTCACAACCTTGGGCTACTTTAGAGAGGGCAGTTTTGGACACTGTACAATACTAGCGGAGTTACTCCCGGGTGTACATATATGATATGAATGGCAAAGGGATAAAATAATTAAGCACTGCGAAATAGCGGTCTACACGGACGGCTCAAAAACAGCGGAAGGTACGGATGCTGGAATCTATTGCCTAGATCCAGATCTAAAAGTGTCTATACGACTACCGGATACAAGCAGTGTCTTCTGGCTGTTCTGAAAGCGGCAGAGCTAATGCGGATGAGATCTATATCTGGAAAGGATGTAGCCATCTACATCGATAGCCAGGCTGCACTCAAGGCACTGGAATCTCGGAACATCAATTCTGAATTAGTCAGGACCTGTCGCACAATGCTTAAGGCATTATGCAGTCAGAACCGAGTGAGACTGTGCTGGGTACCAGGACACTGCGGTATAGCTGGAAATGAGCAAGCGGATGAGCTTGCGAGGATAGGCGGGGAATTGCAAGACGGAGGAGATGTGGATATTAAACCACCTCCTTGTATCATAAAAAGCGATATTAGGAATAAAATAAATAAGGAAGCCGACCGGAGGTGGGAAGTACTCACTGGTCACGTAGTATCTAAGGCACTTTGGCCGCAATACGACCGTAAAAGATCTAGGGAAATCCTCAAACTAGGCAGGGAACAGCTTAGGACACTGATCGGCATATTATCAGGGCACTGTCTTCTTAGAAAACATGCCAAAAGACTAGGGCTAGCAGACTCGGACACTTGCAGATTCTGCAATGACCTGCAAGCCGAAGAGGACATAACACATATACTGTGCGAATGTGAGGCAATATGTCGTAGTAGAAGAAAATTTTTGGGCAGGTACTTCTTCCAACATTTAGGGGAGATAGACAATACCAACTTCAAGGGACTACTTGGTTTTTGCATGGAAATTGGGGCTTTCTCAAGGGCAAGTGTTTAGTTTTTTTTTCCATTGTAGGTCAGTGCAATTGGCTCCCCCTAGGGATCGCGATGGGCCCTTATGGTGCCTAGTGTTGTATGAGACATCTCATACCCCTTTTTAACCTAACCTAACCTAACCTAAAGACTACCATTTCTTCAAGACTGATAAAGTGGAAGGCACACGAGGGACAGGCATTTTCGTAAAAAAGACCATCAACAAGGAAAGGATCACATAATTCCCCATTCGTGGACTTACCTCATTCGAAGCTACTGGAATAGTCATCCGAATGAATCCATCCGAAACTCTGGCGGTCATCAGCATTTACAACAGGTGCAACGCTAACACTCCGAATATCCAACACGATCTGCAAATCTTGAGCGGACTCCTAACCCAACACACATTCGGGATGATCGGCGGAGACTTCAACGCAAGGCACCAAATGTGGGGCGATACAGTTGATAGCACCGAAGGCGTAGCAATTGTCCACTGGATGGAAGACAATTATGACAACCACTCCCTCGTTGTTGTATCCCAACCAAGACCGACCTTCCCCAGAACCCCATCTTTCCTGGACTTCTTCATGGTAACCTCTAACCTGGTAAACATCCTCCCAGAGATACAGAACTACGAGTGCAAGACTCTTACCAGCGACTCTGACCATGAGGCAGTGCAGCTGATTATTAGGCTTCATCCACCGATCTTTACGAACGAGCAACCAGGAGGTGACTACATAAACTTCAAGGAATTGGATATAGAGCTATTTCATAGAGAAGTCGAAAATAATATCACCCTACCCCCAGCGACAAGAAATCTCTCCAATGATGAGATAGACACAGCCGTTGAAGACCTTCAGAGTGCAGTAAACCGAGCACTCGATATGCAAAAGAGGCCTAAGACGTCGAAGGACAGATACAGCCATCTTCCAGTCTACATCCAGAACCTTTACCACCACAGACAACGCTTAAGGAAACGACTCCAAAGAATACGCAACCGGGAATGGAACACGGTCAACAGTGACTATTAGACCGTTCTGAGTGAACTAAACTGCACTAACATCATGTTCAAGAATGCAGTACAGCACTACAACGATGTTCGAGGTTGCAAGACATTACGCCCGGCCCCGATACCTTTAAAAAAATGAACCGAATCATCGGAAAAGGTCTAAAAATGCCAGATACACTAGACACCAATCCTGGAACCGCCACCACCCTTGATGAGAAGGCAGAAGCGTTAGCTATATTCTTCGAAGGCAACTTCAACCCATCACCTCCTAACGATCCTGTATTCCTCTCAGAAGTCCATGCAACAGTCAGAAGCATCGAAGAATCGACGACCGCAACCACTGCGTTCACTGACACAAATCTAGCCGACAACCCCGTGGATGATGACACCTTATCAACTAAGAAGTCAACTGGACCGGACAAAATATCCAACTTCGTGCTGAAAAAGCTGCCGCAGTCAATAATGATCCTGCTAGCTATAGTGATGAACAACTGCATCAACAACTGCTACTTTCCTAGGAAATGGAAGACCGCTAAAATAATAGCCATTCCGAAGAAAGGCGACCCCAACAACGTCAGAGGATATAGGCCTATATCGCTACTTTGTAGTGTGAGCAAAATACTCGAGGAACTCATCCTGCGTAGAGTGAAAGATGTGTGTAACCAACTCAACATCATACCGGACATATAATTTGGATTTCGGGAAAAACATTCTACGTTGCACCCATTAATGAAGTTCCACCATGATGTCACGAAGGCTCTCAACAACCACCAAGTCACAGTCGCATGCTTTCTAGATGTGGAGAAGGCATTCGATTCGGTGTGGATTCAAGGACTTATTCATAAACTTAAACAGCTAAGTTTTCCTTTACCACTTATTAAAATAATTTTTAGCTTTCTTCACTCCAGGTCCTTTTTTGTACAAATAGAAGACAGCCATTCCCAAACAAAAAGCATCAGAGCCGGTGTAGCCCAAGGGTCAAAATTGGGTCCACTACTTTTCAACATCTTCACATCCGACCAGCCTCGGCTCGAGAACACAACCAATAGCTGCCTGTTCGCCGACGACTCCGCCACATATAGCAGCTCAATGTCCCCAGCCATAGCAGCACGAAGAGTTGAAGTCCATGTCAGCAAACTTTTCGAATACTACCAAAAATGGGGCATACGAATCATATATACGAGGTAGATCAGCCAACAATTGTCGAAATGTAACGCTGAGACTAGGTCACAACCCGGAAAACCAGGTGACGACTCAGCCAAGGACATGTCCATGGCTGAGCAGACGCCAGGATGCTCCAAGAAAGTTCTGCCAAAAGATAGTGTAGGGCCTAGTACATCACAGGCGCGGACCTCTGGAGGAGTCAGCGCGAGATTGACCGCAGCGAGGTCGAAGGGTCATTTGCCTCTCATCTCGAAAGCGGCCAATCCGAAGCGCCCTGTAGGTGTCCCAGGTAAGGATACGTCCAAACCTGAGATGACTCCAGGATGCTCGAAAAGAGGTCGGCATGACGACACCCTCTCTCCGGTAGTAGGCAGGCAGGCAAAAAAGGCCAAATTTGCTGACAAGGTCAAGGAGGGCCTTCGTGTCGCAATCATCGACCATGGAAATCCAGAACGAAGGCTCACCGAAGACCAATGGAAGCTAATAGAACTTAGAATCCTGGATGGCGTCAACGAAGCATAGTACCATTTATGATACTATGACGAAATTTTCAATTTTGACAAACTTATCGAAGAGCGACAAATTATTTGAAGATGGGGGATAATAGCCAATGAATAGTCGGTTCTTTTGTCATATTTGGAATGGACAAATTCGATCTGGGTATATGACTTTTTGGGGTTTTTTGGTAAATTTCCATATAAAATGTGCATAGTACCATTTATGATACTATGAAGAAATTTTCAATTTTGACAAACTTATCGAAGAGCGACAAATTATTTGAAGATGGGGAATAATAGCCAATGAATAGACAGTTCTTTTGTCATATTTGGAATGGACAAATTCGATCTGGGTATATGACTTTTTGGGGTTTTTTGGTAAATTTCCATATAAAATGTGCATAGTACCATTTATGATACTATGACGAAAATTTCAATTTTGACAAACTTATCGAAGAGCGACAAATTATTTGAAGATGGGGAATAATAGCCAATGAAAATACGGTTCTTTTGTGATTTTTGGAATGGACAAATTCGATCTGCGTATATGATTTTTATGGGTTTTTCTGTAAATTTGCATAAAAAATGGCAAAAGTGCCCTTTTTGGTACTAAATGGTATTTTGACTTTTTGACACACTTATCGAAGAGCGACAAATTATTTGATTAAGAGGCTTTGTAGCCAATGAATGCAAGATTATTTTGGGATATTTAAAGTGGAGAAATTCGCCCGGGGTAATAGGTTTTTGGTAAGTAGTATAAAGTAACTTTAAAAAAAATTGTTTCGCCGTTTGACACTTTTAGAGAGGAGCGACAAATTATTTGATTAGGTGGTAAGATAGCCTAGGCATAGACAATTATTTTGCAATATTCAAAGCAGAAAAATTCGAAAGGGGTAAGCGTTTTTTTTAATTTTTCCAAAAAAAAACAAAAGAGTTCGGTAGCGAACTGGGGTTTTAAAACTTTAACGGTTAATTCTGGCGGAACGGCTTGTCCGATCGGAAAAATGTTTGCATTTTCCGAGAACAATTAAATCAGCCGTATATGCCTCATCTTTTTTTTCGGAAAAGGCGATGTGGTGGATCCAGCTTTACCGGTAAGCTAGGTCCACCACAGAATTTACCACTTCCCGAAGAGAAAAAAAATCAAAATTACCGCAATTAAATAGCAACTAAATCCCACATACTTTGTTTGGCGATACTCGAATGTGGTGGATCCAGCTTTACCTACGTCTAATGGGAAGCTCTTTTTTCTATCAATGGTGGCTGTAGATACTCTCACGGCACTCAATCACAAGAATTGCCACTGAAATAAAAACCAAGCCACTGACTTACCAAGGAATTGTTGTTGTCATTTACGAGAAACCCACAATAACCAGTCTGTTTATGAAGGAATTTTCGTCAAAGGCGCATACACCCCGCCATGACCAGTCTGAGCCTGAGGATGACGATGAGGGTGATCTTCTCGTGTGCGGTTGCTATTTTATCACAGAAAATAAACATGTGTGGTATTGGTGTGTGTTTTAAGCATCTTAGAAGAGTATTACCATATTCATTTGCGAAAATATCACTACGGGTTTTTCTATGGATTTTGCCAAAGAACTTTCGGGTTTTGTTGCTTTTTAAAGCTTTTGAGAGCGAATAAATGAATTTGATTATGTGGAATGTTGCCACATTCGGTTTTTACTCCTTCAATTTGTTTGTATTTCCGAAGGATCTGTAAATATGCAGTTAAACAATTTTTTGATTTTATCTTTTCAATATGAGGTTTATTCGTGAGGTGTTTTAATGCATTCTATTCATTATCAGTGCAAAAAGTGATAAGTGCGTTGCAGTGATATTGTAATGAATTAAAAGTGATTATTAGGGCAACCCGATTGATACTCAAGCATGTTTTTTGAATATACATATATACGATGCGTACATACCTACAAAAAATGTGTTTTACACAAAACAAGGCAATTTGAGCCTTATTCTTTAGGGCATATTTGTGCCTATTTCGGTACAAATGCATATATTCTGTGATTTATTTTTACGTTAAAATAGATTAGGCCTTCTGGCGAACTCTTTCAAAAACCCGTTTACTATCTTACCTCTTGGTGGTGTGCAAAAAATAGATTTCATTTAATTTAGATTTAGTTTAATATTTGTGAGAGAATTATGCCAATTTATAATGCTTACTATGGCAACCATGTGAGAGCTTTTAAATGGAGATAGCTTATTGAAATCCATAAAAGTAAGGGTGAAAGGCAAATACCCTATCTTCCCTGTACTGAAAATATAAATTGGACAGAGTATAGTATTGGACAGAGTATAGTATTATCTGAAAATTATGTTTAACGCCCTATTGGAGAAAACAGTTCAAAAATTGTATGATCAATATTTTATTGGTGAAGCGCTGGCATCTCAACACAGATCATACTATAGCAGACTGAGCCACTATCTATGGGACAAAACATATTTCTTTGCTGGCAAATACACCGCTATGATGAGGACCATCTTTAAGGTACTAGTACACGATATGTAGCACGCCACATCTATATGTGGCTCTGACGTAAAATTGACGTCAGCGTATGGAGCCAATGTATTTTTGAATGTAATTTTAGCATTTCAGTTTGTGTCCGTGAGTTTTGTACGAGCAGCATGGTATTTAGTTTTTTGTCGGTCATAAAAGTAGCGCACGCGACGGGATAACTTAAATCCACCCAAAACAATAAAGCAATGAGTACCTGCAGTTCTAGTGCAAGACTGCACACAGGGCAATAAAACTGCGGATAGCATCATCATAAACGAATAACCAACAGCCAACCGATATGTGCGCGCTGTGCTACATTCCGTTAGCCACTGCGCTCGGTACATATTAAAAACGAAATATGTGCCACATGTGTAGACCATCTGGTGACGTCAGAGCCACATTATGTGGCGTGCTACATATCATGTACTAGCACCTTTAGGCTAAGGGGGAACTCTTATCCTGCAACATACTGCGCAACGTATGCAACCAGAAAGATAGTGAGGATGTGTATCTACCACTTTCTAGAAGTATGAGTATGCATATTCAACGGCGAAAGAGGTTGGGGCGCATTACAATGTTTCAAAAATTGATACGACGAACCGTTTGTGAGTTAAGAAAAGGGCCCCCTTAAAAAGGATCATCGCTAATTAATCGGGCCCAAACAAAATTTCCAAAATCGAAAAAACTTATTATCTTTATTTCTTATAACAGAGTACACAAACCGAGTTTAAAGCCAATCGGATGAAAAATAATAATTTTTCCATACAAACTTTGACCCCCTTTTACCCCTTTAGAGGTTGAATTTCGAAAAATACTTCCTTAGTACATTTACACCGCACATAAATTCAACATTTCAGCAGACAAAATTTCGAAATCCAATTTTGCGTTCGTACTGCAACTTCAGCATTTCAAATGACAGCTATGTAGTATCTGTATCAGGATTGATTACCTACAGATATTTTTTGTGTTTCGAAATCAAAAGTGGTTTGTACCTAAAGAATTAATTTGTTAATTATATTAATCTAAAACTGTGCTACTCGCTTTCAGGATGGCGTCAACGAAGCCATCCTGAAAGCGAGTAGCACAGTCCCACTGTTTGGGCAGCTAACCACTTTTAAAGGGTTCAAAATAATGGAGTGTGACGATAAAGGGACCCTGGACTGGTTGAAGAACTTCGTTGTCAACACAGACGCACCTTGGTCAAATGCCGACCTGCGTGTCGTTGACAGGAAGGAGATCCTTAACCTCACCAGGCCCAAGGGTCGCATCCACATACAGGGACCATATTTACCCGTGGAAAGAATCGAGCCCAACCTCCAATTCCTTAACCCGGAGTTACAAAGCAGGGAGTGGAAGGTTCTGGAAACGGGAGAACACACCGAAAGTGGTATGGAAGTCCTTGTACTTCTCAGCCACAAATCGCTGCCGTTGCTCAGGAAGCAAAATTTTAAGGTCCGTGTTGGAATAACACGGTGTAAGCTTAGGCTACTGTCGGCAAAACACGGCAAGAAGGGCGAAGAAAAACCTGGCCGCCATGAAGATAATCCAACTAAATCTTCACCATAGTAAGGCGGCCAGCGCCAACCTTGTTATGCTTATGAAGCAACAAGAAATAGATGTCGCCCTAATACAAGAACCCTGGATTCACCGGGGTCAAATAAAAGGGCTGAATAACAAGGATTTGTTGGTGTACAACGTCGGCAAACCAAATAATAGTAAGATTCAAACATGTATTGTTGCTAGAAAAGAGATTAACCTATTTCTCCTATCTAGATACAGCAATACAGACCAAACAGTGGTCACATGGGAAAGACGAGGGAAGGCCACATTAATATTGGCGGCAATTTATATGCCGTCCGATTCGCAAGACAGTCCACCGTCCGAACTCACAAGTGCACTGGTGAAGGAAGCAGAGCGCAAAAAATGGGACGTCATTCTTGGCTGCGATGCCAACTCCCATCATGCTCAGTGGGGAAGCACTGACACAAATGTGCGAGGTGAGTCCCTTTTTGAATTTATCATTGAAAATAACTTGTTGATAGCAAATATTGGCAATGAACCAACGTTCATAACCAGGAATAGGCGTGAGGTATTAGATATAACACTATACAGCAACTCACAAACTCTCACTGTGCGAGAATGGAAAGTTTCCCCAGAAGCATCCTTCTCAGACCACAGGATTATAAAATTCCTAATTGACGAAGAGACGAACCCGTTAAGCAAATGCAGGAATCCAAGGAGAACAGACTGGGTAAAGTTCTCTGAAGAAGTATGCAAACATATTAAAAAACTGCAACGGCTGACATTAAGCTCACCGGAAGAAATCGACGTAGCCACAAATACTCTAAACACAGTTCTAAAGGGTGCGTTCAATAAAGCCTGTCCTCAACGGACAATAAAGAACAGGAAGTCTCCACCGTGGTGGACAAAAGATCTCCATAAGATCAGGCAGAACACAAGAGCACTATTCAATGCGGCGAAAGTCACTAATTCCCCAACAGATTGGGATGCATACAAAACCAGTCAGCGGAATTTCAAAAAGGCCGTCACAAGTGCTAAACGCATGAGCTGGCGTTCGTTCTGTGATGACTTAGAAAACACTACCGAATCAGCCAGGCTTAGAAAAATCCTATCCAAAGAACCTGCAGTCCCTGGATATCTCAAGGACAGCGACGGAAACTGGACACAATCCTGTACAGAGACCCTCAGTCTCTTACTGAAAACTCATTTCCCGGGTTGTATCCCGAAACAGAGTGACACACAGGTTATGTATAATGTTCCGGCAACAGTTTCGACAGTTCCAGAAGGAGTCATAACTGACGACAAAATACACTGGGCAATTGACACATTCTCTCCCTTCAAATCCCCTGGAGGTGATGGGATATTCCCAATTATGCTACAGAAGACAAAGACAATTATCATACCGGTCCTCAAACGGCTTTTCATAAGCAGCCTGGAATATGGCTACATCCCAAAAGCCTGGCGGGAAGTGAAGGTAGTCTTCATCCCTAAGGCGGGAAAACCTAGCCACACCACTGCCAAGGATTTCAGACCCATAAGTCTAACATCATTCGTTTTGAAAACCTTTGAAAAACTGGTGAACATACATATTCGCGGTCGGCTAAATGACAACGTGATTTCCACTGCTCAACATGCCTACACTAAGGGCAGAGGAGTCGAAACAGCGCTGCATGACGTCGTCAGCGCTATAGAAAAATCACTAAAAGATAAAGAATACACACTAGCTGCGTTTTTAGACATTGAAGGGGCGTTCAACAATGTCAAAACATGTGCAGTAAAGAGGGCGCTGCAGAATTCCAACGTTGATCAATCTCTCACTAAGGTGATCATGAGTCTGCTCAATGAGCGGAATATCAATGCGAGATTAGGTGACATTGACCTGCAAGTAACTGCCTCCAGAGGCACACCACAGGGAGGAGTCATCTCTCCCCTACTTTGGGTTCTCGTCATCAATGAAGTACTAATGAAACTCAAAAACAGTGGGGTAAAAGCCGTTGCTTATGCGGATGATGTAGTACTGCTTGCAACGGAAAAAATTTCTACCAACTATAAATGAACTGTTAGGAAGTTCACTGCGAACACTTAACTTGTGGGCAAAACATTGTGGCCTTGGGGTGAACCCCCAGAAGACCGAACTTGTGCTGTTTACAAACAGAAGAAGCATACCGCACTTTGAACCACCAGCCATTGAGGGAATACCCCTGCAGGTGGCAGAGAGCGCGAAATATCTGGGAATAATTCTCGATAGAAAACTTAATTGGAAACTAAATGTCAATGAACGAGTTAAGAAGGCGGCGAATGCATTTTATGCATGCAATCGTATCTTCGGCAGAAATTGGGGACCTAACCCGAAGATAATTCTGTGGATGTATACGGCAATCGTCCGCCCTATACTTACATATGGCAATATAGTTTGGTGGCAAGCCACAAACAAGGCAACCAATCTAAAGGCAATGACAAAAATACAAAGACTGGCATGTATAGGAACAACTAGTGCGTTGAGAACAACACCGACTGCTGGGTTGGAAACGCTTCTTAACCTGCTACCTATGGATCTATACGTGCAAGAATCGGCTGCCAAAAGTGCGTTGAGGATAAGCCAGACAAAATGCTGGATCCCCAGTATATGTGGACACGCGCGAATCCTCAAGGAACACGTAGGGAGTGACGTCGACTCTGATTACATGTCACCCTACTTAGATTTCGATAAACCATTCTCTTGCCAGTTTCCGAGCAGGGAAGAATGGGACAGCAACAAACCCACGGAAACGACATCGATAGCCATCTACACTGATGGATCAAAGATGGAATGTGGAACTGGCGCCGGACTATTCTCAGAGGAACTCAGCATACATAGTTCAATCAGGCTTCCGGACTACTGCAGTGTTTTCCAAGCTGAGGTACTGGCGGTCGCGGAAGTGGCAAGCATGGTGTCAATAATGGCAGTACCGCGGAATGATATTACCATATTTATTGACAGCCAGGCGGCTATCAAGGCAATCTCTAATAATGAGATAAAATCCAAACTAGTTCGTCGTTGTCGCGAAGAGCTCAAGGCTCTTGGCTCGCAGCATAATACGAATCTCTGCTGGGTTCCTGGACACAAGGACATAACCGGCAATGAGAGGGCTGACGAACTGGCAAGAAAAGGTTCTGCAATGGACCTAGACCAGGCACTTCAGTCGATCAAACCACCAATCTGCAGTCTCAGAGAACGAGTGGAATACAAGATCCGAATGAAAGCCAACATCAGGTGGAAAACACTAACCACCTGTGACATATCACGGAAGATGTGGCCAGAATACAACAAAAGCAGGACCAACGAACTTCTGCGATACGATAGAGTATCGCTGTCTAGGATTGTTGGCGCCCTCACTGGTCACAACCTTTTAAGAAACCACGCGATGAAACTAAATCTCAAGAACGACGACATTTGTAGAGGCTGCGGTGATGAGGAGGCCCAGGAGGACACCCCTCACTTTCTCTGTCACTGCCCGAGTCTCTGTCACTTGAGGAATAGAACACTTGGAAGCTACTGCTTCCAGGATATCCAAGAACTCTCTAACGTCTCAATATCCAATCTTTACAGGTTTCTGAGGGCAGCGAGATGGTTGGACAAAGTCGAGTAACCACGGGAAGGATGATATAAAGCCAGTACAACACGGCTAACCCCTTCGAAGGGTATCACAATGGGTCCACAAGGACCTAAGTGGGGTGAAGAGGAGGCTACTCAGCTTCACCAACCCGTTAACCTAACCTAACCTAACGCTGAGACTACCTGATGGATCAGCGCTATCAACCACAAACGACATTAAATATCTTGGAGTCAACTTTAACGAGCGATTCAAATTCAACCCACACCTGAACATTGTTCTCAAGAAGGCTGCATTCGCGTTTCATCGAGTCTACCCGCTGATGAAGAAGCAGAACGGACTGAGTAAAAAAACCAAACTGCTGCTCTACAAACAGCTTATAAGACCGGTAGTAACATACGGTTTTCCCATTTGGTATACTATTTCCAAGACGTACATGAAGAAGCTGGCCATTTTTGAGAGAAAACTCTTAAGGATCTGTACAGGACTACACTATGATCCAATTAGAAAGAAAAACGTCAGAAGTTGAAGACTCTACGAAGAAGCCAGCATCATCCCCCTGGAAAAGTACATGGTCACACTTTTCCAGAGAATACTCGGGAATGCATACAACCATCCAAACCCTCTAGTCCGAAGGATTGCGGAAACCCAATACATCTCAGAGCATCGCTACCTCCATGTATTGGCTCTACTAAACGAGGACCTATTCCCAAGAGACACCGACAGGGCAACTATACCCTTCTACGATTTGGCCGAGACATCCCACCGTCGAGGATAATACCAAGATGAACAACCCTCTCTACCACCACAAGGACATCGACACCCGGATTTGAACACCCTGAGGTCTACCCTACGAGTATGAATCTGAGAAAACAATTACAATTTGTTTATGTAAATCTAATCATTTAAAAAAAATCATTGTAAACCGTTGGGCCCCTGTTGTTGAGCCAACACACAAAATATTAATTATTCATCAGTACTTGTAAACTAGCCTTAAGTCAAATTGTATATATAAAAGTTCAATAAAAAATTAATGTAAATGTAATGTACTTCCGGCAGTCATCGTGCAGTATTCATCGTGATCGGTCAACAGTACCTACGGTTTAAGTTCCTTTTATTTTATATACCTTACCTACTTATGTTAAATAAAGATATATTTTTTTAGAAAGACTTTGTTTATCTAAAACAAGTGTATTCAAATTTTGTCCATTTGTATTCAAATGTATTCGTATGTTTTCAAGTGTAGTCACGCGTATTCACTAGTATTCACAAGGTATTCAAGTGTATTCACGCGTATTCGCATGTATTCACACGTATTCACATTATTCCGTGTATTTTTGTGTATTCTGTAGTCTAGGTAAACGCAAAAATATTGATTACTTGCCCCTCGGGTTTAGGTTTATTGACCGTTAAGGTTCCAGAGGGATGGCAAAGGGGGCCCACACCCTACTCAACGTAACCTAACCTAACCCAATCTCGCAGTATCTACCATACCAAGATTCCTATCTTAAAAATAAATACGAAAATGGAGAGTATAACTCATATAACAAAAAATAAATAAACAAATAAAACCAATTATTACAATTTTCAAATTTAATTATAAATAAAAAGCCCTTTTGTTGAGTAGATATTTACAAAAAATATATAAATTAAACTAAAATGGTGGCCAAGCCATTGTCATTATTATGTTCTTGCCCAAAACTGAATGTAATTGCAATGCAGAACGTAAATAAATAATTGGATTACTTGGATGTTATAAGTAAAATATATATAATCTGTTTCAAAAGTTTTGTATCAAAATTGAAGTTTGGTAGTTGAACATACTTAAAGTTAGACTCAAAATAGTGAACTTGAAATAAAATCGAATTTACAATAGTTCATTCTAAGCATTTCTTCATTGTTCACTTTGAACACTATTTTACATTACATTTAGTTTAACGTACCAAGACCAAGATCAACACTTTCTTTAGTCAAAGTGAAAGTAGTTATTTCGAGACAACATTCCGTTTTTGATGTAGGTAATTTTCAGTTTCAACAATAAAAAGTGACATCTTTAAATTGAAAACAATTTGGGCTGGTTTTAGTTTTTTTTACGTATAAACCTAACGCTTAAATAGTTAATACAATATATAAATTAAAAAATTAAAAATTCTGCATGATTTAGGTAAATATATTAATTTCACAGTCTCTATGTAAGTTCGAATTGATCGGGTGTGTAACATTCGTTTGCATCCTACTTCATATAGGATACGTAAATACAAACATTAACTTAGAATTGTTTCTTTATAAAAGTACATAGGTACCAAATCCTACAGTTTATTGTTCGTTTAAATAAATAAATAAAATATATAAATAACCCCAGTCCATTTAAAAAGCGTTCTCAAAACCATTTACACCCAATCATATAGAACTTAATAGAAAGTGCACTTTCCCTTTATATGGGTATTTCGTATTTTTCTTTCTTAAATCTATTTTTCTTATCCGTTAAGAAGTAATATATTTTTTTGTATAACGATAAATAGGCATATTATTAAAGGGTTGACCAAAAACGGTGTCCGCAGCTGAATATTGATTGCGTCGAAATTTAAATTTAAATTCGCATTTGTAATAATTTGTGTCTACAACAGGCGATACGGTTCTTTTAAATTCGAAAGTACTATTATATAAATATTAATGTAGCATTTATTTTGAACAAAATCATCATCATAATTGAAAGCTGCATATATTCAGCAATAGACATAATATTCTGGTCAGCCCTTAACATTTTATTTTCTTCAATATTTTCTTTCCTTGTGGTAATTTTACCGTGGTGTATGTGCGCATGTATGGAAGTTTTGTCTTAGTAATTAATTAAAATTTCTATTTAAAACTAGGCGGGAAGCAGCGTCGTTTTGTTGCTTATCTTTTAAGCAACAATCTTATGCGGTTGCATCCATTTCTTCATGTAGTAACAAAAGAGTGTTGAGATGTACAGCAAGATCATTAGGGCACATGTAACAGCAAGAGCTAAGACAGAAGTTTTTGTTGGACATGGCTCGATAATTGTCACAGTTTTATCTGAAAATAAAGAATTAAAACTTTCTACATATATTGCTACTATTTTTGTTTAAGACAACATACCTTTAGCGAAATCTGTGCTCGGATCTGCCTTGAAAAATTCCCGCTTTTCATCGCCAAAGTCTAAAACGAGGATTTCTTGGGAGATGTTCATGTCATCATCGGCTTCTTTGGTTTCGTTTCTATAAATAAGGCAGAATGGAATTTTAGTACATCGGTTGTAAGTAGAAAAGGGATTGTATTGCTGGGGATGGGATACAATATAAAGGATAACTTTTTTTTACTTTTAGACGTTACGATAACAAATTCTGAAATATAGTCTGTTAGTTTTTTTTATAACGATGCGATGGTAACATGGCCCTGTTGCAATATTTTATGAGAACTTCGGCATTATTTTATTGCAAAAAAGTGTGCGGGGTGCTCGCAGGGGATTTACCTACCTATGAAAGTAATTTGTTTTTTGGCAAACACATATAAATGTTAATAGAGTTTCTCGAAAACACTACTACAGAGACACATGTTTTTGTGAATGTGTTTGCGCTCTCTTAGAGTATTAGTATTCGGCTTTATGTACTCTGCAAACTTTTATGTTTTGCCAGTTTTTTGTTATTGTCATCTATCATAATCCAGGTGCCTGGACAATAAGAATCTCGACCGATGTCTAGACACTTTACAAAATATGCAAAAGCAAATGCAATATTTTAAAAGAAATCAAAAATCATTGTTGGCTTTCAGTGCGTGCTAATTGGATCAGTCGGTAAGAGAAATAAAGAAAATAAACAATAATATTTAATAAAAAAAAAAAAAATAGCAAAGAGTACGTAAATGTTAATATCAATTTTTTTATTACAGTTTGAAGGCACCAGCAGAAAAAAAGGACTTCCTTAGTACTGCTTTTTACGTTGAAAAGAAGTATGTTGCGTATCTGGCTGATGATAAAGATACCAAATAAAATTTATCTGAGATGCTAACAAGGCATCGCACTTGGCATGCTGGCGGCAAGGCTCGGTCTAACTCGCCGGATATGGGGGGATTCTTAATGCTGTTAGCACCAAAAAAAGCAACTCAAAGAACAAAATTCTCATGCCAAGATTTGTCTTTACAGTACGAGTACATACTAAGTAAAGTACTAAACAATTAGGTATACAATCAATCATTCATATAATGCTCATGCAAGGCTGATGGTATGCTGCATTGGGTATATTTTTACCCTCCCTAATCACTCAATGTGACTCACCGTTGGCAACTAAAATACCCACAATTTGAATTAGCTGCCCCTAATGTAAAATTATTAGAACCTAAGAAATTGTCAAGAAGATCAGCATGTTTTCAGCCCCAAATAAATTCAAAATTAGACCATCATGTTACTTTAATCTAACATAACAAATTTATTCAAAAAAATAGCTAAAAGACTTCATTTAAAAAAAAAAATATATAAATATATACATTAAAATTTAAAACGGGTAGGTATGTATACGCTCTTAAATACATTGATAGGTATATGTATGTATGGTAACTCGTAATTGTAGGATCATTGTATTCAAATTATCAATTATAGTTATTAGAACACGTAGAGAACGATTAAATTGATTAAAGAATTCAGGACTCACTTAATAAATTAATTTACAAATCAAACAAAATGTATGTATGAATACTTCGATTTCAGCAAAAGAAAAAAAATTACTTTACGATGTGTGAGTGTTTTTGTATTTAGAGATTAAATCTATTTCATTTAATAATCGTTTTAGGTATCTATGTTGCATGTATTGTACAAATGTTATTATGTACTCTTCTTATTTTAATTATCAATCAATTAAAGTAATTGGGTAACAAAAGACTTACGTTTTTTGATCCTCTTTAAGGATGTTTTGTTGTAATTTTAAAATAGTTTATTCTTTGTGTCTGTCTGTTGGTGTAAATGTTTGTGTATATGTGTATTCCAATCTTGTGTTTATTGTTGAAGTGTTGTGCGCACAATCCTTCGTTGGAGTCTGTTTAAATGTAATTTGGAGATATTTTAGTTCATGTATTTTATATGTTTAAGTAAATCTTTGATTACCTATTATCATGCAAATTCAATATATGTAGTTATAGTTAATATTTTAAGTTTAATTTTAATCTCTAAGTACCTACTATTCAAAATTTAACATACTTATTTAGGTATTATTATACTCACTATTTAAACTATAAAAAACAAAATTTAACGCTACAAAAATTTGGATTCTTTAATTCAACCTGTTGGTACCTATATTACATACATACGAGCATTTTACCATACTGCATTTATCGAGCATCGATCGTAGTCTATGCTCTAAGTGCTATTCACTCCGACGATTAGGCGGCTTCTGCTCTGTTCTTGCCTCGACAACGACAAGTGCTTTGGCACTGGTGACAGCAAACAAGTACCGCATGCAGTGGATGTTGCCGGTGATACAGGGGGCTCGACTGCGAACCGCTTGAAACAAGTGCTTTGGCTTGGTGTTTCAGGCAGCAGCCGCAGGTTGATGGGTAGAGGTGAAATGTTGATGGCAGTGAATTCGCTCTGGCAATATGTTCCTGGTGAGGTAACGTTTACGTTGAGGTTGGTCTTTTTTCTATTGTGGGGGTATAGCGATGACGACAATATGTTTCCACTGAAAGTGTTGGTTGAGTTAACACTTGCGGGACTGATACGGCAATGATAGGTGATGATGCTGGCCTTGAGATTCTGCTGAGCTTGGTTACTCTCCTGAGCGGATTTTCACTGTATGCGTAACACGTGGACGCAGCACTTACTCAGTGACACCAATTGATTCAATGCAATCCCCCTGCTTCGCACAGTGGAACAGTCGTCGGTTGTAGGAAAGCTCGGCAAATTGATAGAGAGCTAGCAGAAAATTCTGCTGACCACTTCCCGCGAAAATTATCGCACCCACAATCGCCTATAGAGATTGTCTTATAAATTCGCGTCAAATAAAAAGGGCTTATCACAACGAACTTACCTACCAATATAAGCTTTAGGGTTTTCTATTTTTGCCACAGATTTTTCTTTGGAATATTTTTAAACTTAAAAAAAAAACTTTACTTTAGTTTTAGTTTTAGTTTTAGTTAAACAAAAAAACCACTACCAAAATTTGAGAATTCGGGTTTAACTTTTTACGCACTGATGAGGAACTATTCTCTGTGATCGCCACAATGTAAAAGAACTTTCGCATGCAATTTTTCTAGCTAGTCACCCACACTTTTTGCCTTTTGTTTTAATGTATTCGTTTCCTTTTTGATGTTTAGCACAAAATGACCGCTTGTTTTTAGTACATGATAATACAGTACGCTCAAAACATCGAATTTGTTCCTGTAGGTAATTTTGTTAGGTACCTAGTACATAATAATACTTTATCTATTTTTATTTATTTGCTTAACATTCGTAACAAACCTTCTTTGTTTACGACTCCTGCTGAAGGAAACAAAAAGGAAAACGAAATGTGAACGGTTTAGCTTGTCATTGGCGAATATCTTTCGCATGGTATATTCCTATCACTTTTCCTTTCAAATCTTCAAGCTGATACAGACAGTTTCCAACTTTCTTTCTAACTCTGCACTTCAAAAATTTAGGAAGAAATTTCGCATTTTTAGCGTGAGCGAATGAGCTGTGCTCAAAATTTCTCCTAAAGACTTCCTGACCTTCGGAAAATCGTATGTCTTTTGCTCGCAGATTATAAATTTTTTCACCCTTCTCGTGTGCCTTTTCAAGATCTCTCTTAATCCTATCTCTCATTTGGTTAAGTCTATCGGGCTTTGGTAAGATATTTATATCGGGCTCATCCAGACAGTTAAGCATTTCGAGAACTTTATACTCGGAGCCATTCTGAATCATGTTTTGGCCAAACATCGAAAAATAAGGGGAACATCTGATTGCTGAATGATAATCGCTTCGGAGAATCGATGCAATCAGTGAAATATGTCGATCCCATTCAATGTGTTCGTGTTTTATTAATACTCTTAGCTTAGCTAAAATTTCCCTGTTCGCTCTTTCGGAAGCGTTCGCTTGTGGGCTATACCTCCCAGTTCTTACATGTTTAATATCATAGGCACTTAACAGTCTTGCAAATTCCTTGGACGTGAATTGCTTACCGTTATCACTATGTATAAATTGGGGGGTACCAAAGATATGAAAAATCTCTGATTCTAAGTACCTTACGACCTCAAACGAATTAGCTTTCTTCATAGGTTTTAGGAATATGAACTTACTCAAATGGTCTACGACGATAAAAATCACTGAATTACCTTGTTTTGTTCGAG
The DNA here is from genome assembly GCA_949372485.1 of Cheilosia soror. Taxonomy (NCBI): domain Eukaryota; kingdom Metazoa; phylum Arthropoda; class Insecta; order Diptera; family Syrphidae; genus Cheilosia; species Cheilosia soror. The sequence goes on from OX443563.1 coordinate 30,064,047, forward strand.
GATATGGCCCGAGAAAGTCTATATATAAACGCTGCATTACTCTTTCCGATATAAATCGATTACCCATTTTAGGACGAAGGGTAGTGTTAGGGGCTTTTACACCCTTGCACACTTCGCAAGCGCTCACATACTCCTTGATTTGTTTCGCCATTCCTGGCCAGAAATATTTTTGCCTGATTCGAAAAAGGGTCTTTGTGAATCCTCCGTGACAACCTACTGAATTATGTACTGCTTTGATAACTTCAGCAGCTAAAGCTTCTGGTAACCATAGACGCCACAAATCTGTCTCTTCATCTTCCGAACCATTTCTAAATTTCACGCGTTTATATACGTAATTTTCTGACACACAAATATCAGGCAGATTGCTTTTATTTTCAGTTACTTTTTCTATCAATTTTTCGTAGTCTACTGAAGAAAAATGACTTGACTTTAAATCGATTTCAAAGGGTTCTTTTGCTACTATTAGTTCGTCCATATTAACGCGGGATAGCGCATCCGGAACAATATTGAGGGATCCTTTACGATGTTCCATTTTAAAATCATAACATTGCAACTTAAGACTCCACCTGGCGAGTCTTCCTGTTAAATCCCTTTGTGACATAAGCCATTTTAGGCTTGAGTGGTCAGTTACAATTTTAAATGGTAGTCCCTCTACATATGGTCGGAATTTTCTAACGCAAACTATAGCAGCTAAACACTCCAATTCAGATACCGTGTAGTTTTTCTGAGCACTATTCAACTTTTGCGAGACATATGCTATTGGTCGCTCGTGACCATCATTGTCAACCTGGTATAAGACACCGCCCACTCCAGTAGATGAAGCATCGCATTGAATAGTAAACTCTTTCGCAAAATCTGGCTGGGCAAGCACAGGAGCAGATGTGAGAGCTTGTTTAAGCTTTTCGAAAGCAACAGCAGCTTCGTCTGTTAATGCAAAGTTTTTCGACTTTCTAAGACAATCTGTGAGTGGAGCAGAAAGATCAGAAAAATTAGGAATGAACTGACGATACCAGCCAGTCATTCCTATAAACCGCCGTATTTGCCTCGCTGTTTTTGGTACTGGGAACTGTGTTATCGCCTCGACTTTTGAAGGGTCGGTTTTTAAACAGCCTTGACCAACGATGTAGCCGAGGTACTTAATTTCTTTCTGGCAAAATTTACTTTTTTCTACATTTATTGTTAGTTTTGCATCACACAGGCATTTTGCTACTTCTTTCAACAAAACAAGATGCTCATCATACGTTGGCGAACACACAAGTAGATCATCTAAATATATAAACACGTTCTCACGGATGCGTGAAGGAATCACACGATCCATGAGACGGCTCATTCTTTGTGCGGCGTTGCATAGCCCGAAAGGCATAACTGTAAAATGGTACAGTGGCCTTCCTGGCACAGCAAATGCCGTTTTTTCTTTAGATGCCATTTCAAGAGGGATTTGCCAAAATGCATCCTTTAAGTCAATCCCGGTTATGAAATGTGTATCCTTCAACCTACTTAACAATCCACCTATGTGTGGCAACGGATAAGCATCCTTTTTTGTCACGCTGTTTAACTTGCGCGAGTCCAAGCACAGTCGAACTTTTCCTGGCTTTCTTACGAGGACTATTGGTGAGCACCAAGGACTGTTGCTTTCCTCGATAACGCCAAGTGAAAGCATTCTGTCTAACTCACTGAAAGCCTCTGCTTGTCGCGGGGGTGAAAGGGGAAAATGTTTAGCTTTAATAGGCACAGCATCTCCTGTATCTATTGAGTGTGTTTCTACATCGGTTTTCCCTAATCCTAGTTTTGCGAATGATGGGAACAGAGATATTACTTTCTCCAGTTCGTACAATTGAAATGGGGATAAGTTATGAAGATTTTCTGAAATTGTAAGGGAGTTGTCAACTACACTTAGCTCAGAAACGATTTGGGGAGCAACGTTAAATTCCCTCCAAAAATTTATACCTAAGTAAGCCTTTTGTTGAAGGCTAGGAACCACATAAAAGTCTATTGATTTTGTACAATTATTAAACGAAATCGGAATCTTACAAAACCCATGGATGTCTTGCTTCGTACCATCAGCAGTTCTTAGATGCGATTTGATTGGCTTTATAGGAATTGCATTACGTTTTAAAAATTCTAAACAATCCTTGCCAAGCGCACTTACGGAAGCTCCTGAATCAAGCAGGGCATATACCATTTCTGATCCAAGTTTAATATTAACAAAAGGTCTAAGATCTTGATTGTCATTTATAAATGTACTCTCTATGTTTTTTCTATGTTTCCGGCGGCTACTATATCGGTTCCTGCATTTTAAAATTTTATTAGAAATATCTGGTTTAGTATTGGTTCCAAAAATCTTTGCTCTAACCCTGTGATAGTTGATTATTCTCTGATGTAGCGACAGTTCCGGAGGATCTATCTGCTGAGAGGTGTTAATTTTATCAGTAACTCGTCGAGCAATAATTACGTGTGATAATGGAAAATTATTAGTATCAGGTGTGTTAGGGATTTTCAAATCATTAGATCGGCTATGCCTTTCTAATGATTGAATTGGTTCTGTTGACTCGGGAGGTGGACATACGAACGAGATTCCCCGGTAGCCATCTCGCTCACATCCTTGTTTTCCGTATGCTTTTTACAGTTTGGTGTTGCTATATCCTTTTCGCCGCAGCGGAAGCAAAACAGATTTCTTTTCTCTGACGGGCAGTCATAAAATGAATGGCCTGTTAAATCACAGTTCCAGCATCTGAATCTGGATGTATCCAATGGATATCTGGGATTAAATTGTCTGCGAGCGTGTGTCAAAGCTGAAATGTCCTGCTCATCACAGTCTACATTGCCATTTTTGTCAATAGAACTCGGATCTTCTATTTCAGAAATCGATCGCTTTGGGGGTTGATATCTTTGCGATGCTTGATGTTGTAGAAACGTTTCGGCTTTACGGGCAACATCACGCAAATGTTCCAAGCTATTGATTTGGTATGGAAAGAGTAAAGGACCTAGACTCTCCTTAGCGTTTTTCTTTATCAAGTCTATCATTTTATAGTCGTTCATCGGTTCATTCAACCTTGAGTTTAAAGTTATCAAAGCCGTATAGTAATCATCGAAGGATTCCTTATAGGCTTGGTGCCGACCTAACATTTTAATTATTGTATCATGGTCATTTTCGGTCTTACCATATTCTTTTATTAAGGCATATTTGAGTAAACCATAGGAAGCAGTTGGATTCTTCCTTAGAAAGAACCAAAACCACGTTTCCGCTTTTCCTTTCAGAAGTACATGAAAATTGGCTAAGACATCATTCCATGAACATTGGGACTTTTCTTTCAGTGTTTCCACTTTAAATAAAAAGTCGCTAACATTACCGCTCCCATCAAACGATATCTGCCATTTATCTATTTTAACTATTTGGGTAGAGGATGCTGAGTTGGGATTTGAATGAATACTAAACGTAGGTGGATTTTCAGGTTGTCGATTATGACTGGAGCCTGAAGCGTTTAGGAATTGTTCGAACTCAGTTAAAGGGGCTTGGTTTATCACAACTTCGGCTTGCCTAGGTGCTCTATTATTTAAACTTAAATTGTCTAGTCTTTCTATAAGAGTGTCCCTTATGGATTTAAGTTCATTTAGGTAAACTCTCTGATTGGCCTCTTGCATTCGCTGAAATGCAGCAGCAATTGCTTCTGCGCTTAAAGTACTAGATTGGGGTGGAGCTGAAGGCTCGCATGCATTTTCAGTTTGCCTACTGTGGCTAGGAACAGGAATTGGACTAGAGACATCAGCTGAACTAGTTTCAGGAATAATGACAGGCACAGGAGCTGGACCAGCTATTGGCATTGGAGCAGGATTTCTTTGCTCCATATTTTCCCTTCGTAAATTATCTAATTGGGATTGAGAACTGCTAAGCCGCCCGCTTGGCTGCTGTGAATTACCTTGTTTCGACCTCGTATTGATAAATGATGAAGTTGGTCTATCAGGGGTTCTATGAATTCGGGGTCTAGATGCTAGTGGCGTGTCTCTTTCTAATGATTGATTTAACTGGGATAATGAACTCGATCTTTCAAATGTGGCAGTTTTAATGGTTTGTAATTGTTTGGGTCTTCCGCGATTACTTCTAAGGGATCTATCCATACTCTGTACAACTTTAGTTAATGTATCTAAAACTATTTTCTAAAATATTTTAAATTTGTGTTTTTTTTTATCTTCATATGCTGACTGGGGCTGGTTTAACAAAGCTGACTTCTATCTTACGCAGGTTACTAAACACACAGATTCTAAAAAAAATGATTGACTGATTCTATATCTAACTGTAAAAGGAAGTGCAACTTTTCATAGTTTGAAAGGACTAACTTCCGAAAAATAATCAAAAGTAGCAACTACAGGGCCGATCAATCAAAGATCAGGCTTGGACTTACTTGATTGCAATTTAATAATTGAAAGAAAAGATGTTATTTGTAGCATGCAACAGTATGTCGAACTTGAATCAAACACATGGACAAATGCTACTGTACTATATTTTGATTCTAATCCGATAACAAAACAAGCGCAACGCGGATTTCAACTTAAATAGAAAATACCGGGACTATCCTGCTTTGATATCTTCTTTAAAATCAGAGTAATAATTCTTGTTATAGCTTATTGCTGAAAGCAACGAGCCATCACGTTGTTGGGCGCCATTTCTTCTTGTTGCGTATCTGGCTGATGATAAAGATACCAAATAAAATTTATCTGAGATGCTAACAAGGCATCGCACTTGGCATGCTGGCGGCAAGGCTCGGTCTAACTCGCCGGATATGGGGGGATTCTTAATGCTGTTAGCACCAAAAAAAGCAACTCAAAGAACAAAATTCTCATGCCAAGATTTGTCTTTACAGTACGAGTACATACTAAGTAAAGTACTAAACAATTAGGTATACAATCAATCATTCATATAATGCTCATGCAAGGCTGATGGTATGCTGCATTGGGTATATTTTTACCCTCCCTAATCACTCAATGTGACTCACCGTTGGCAACTAAAATACCCACAATTTGAATTAGCTGCCCCTAATGTAAAATTATTAGAACCTAAGAAATTGTCAAGAAGATCAGCATGTTTTCAGCCCCAAATAAATTCAAAATTAGACCATCATGTTACTTTAATCTAACATAACAAATTTATTCAAAAAAATAGCTAAAAGACTTCATTTAAAAAAAAAAATATATAAATATATACATTAAAATTTAAAACGGGTAGGTATGTATACGCTCTTAAATACATTGATAGGTATATGTATGTATGGTAACTCGTAATTGTAGGATCATTGTATTCAAATTATCAATTATAGTTATTAGAACACGTAGAGAACGATTAAATTGATTAAAGAATTCAGGACTCACTTAATAAATTAATTTACAAATCAAACAAAATGTATGTATGAATACTTCGATTTCAGCAAAAGAAAAAAAATTACTTTACGATGTGTGAGTGTTTTTGTATTTAGAGATTAAATCTATTTCATTTAATAATCGTTTTAGGTATCTATGTTGCATGTATTGTACAAATGTTATTATGTACTCTTCTTATTTTAATTATCAATCAATTAAAGTAATTGGGTAACAAAAGACTTACGTTTTTTGATCCTCTTTAAGGATGTTTTGTTGTAATTTTAAAATAGTTTATTCTTTGTGTCTGTCTGTTGGTGTAAATGTTTGTGTATATGTGTATTCCAATCTTGTGTTTATTGTTGAAGTGTTGTGCGCACAATCCTTCGTTGGAGTCTGTTTAAATGTAATTTGGAGATATTTTAGTTCATGTATTTTATATGTTTAAGTAAATCTTTGATTACCTATTATCATGCAAATTCAATATATGTAGTTATAGTTAATATTTTAAGTTTAATTTTAATCTCTAAGTACCTACTATTCAAAATTTAACATACTTATTTAGGTATTATTATACTCACTATTTAAACTATAAAAAACAAAATTTAACGCTACAAAAATTTGGATTCTTTAATTCAACCTGTTGGTACCTATATTACATACATACGAGCATTTTACCATACTGCATTTATCGAGCATCGATTGTAGTCTATGCTCTAAGTGCTATTCACTCCGACGATTAGGCGGCTTCTGCTCTGTTCTTGCCTCGACAACGACAAGTGCTTTGGCACTGGTGACAGCAAACAAGTACCGCATGCAGTGGATGTTGCCGGTGATACAGGGGGCTCGACTGCGAACCGCTTGAAACAAGTGCTTTGGCTTGGTGTTTCAGGCAGCAGCCGCAGGTTGATGGGTAGAGGTGAAATGTTGATGGCAGTGAATTCGCTCTGGCAATATGTTCCTGGTGAGGTAACGTTTACGTTGAGGTTGGTCTTTTTTCTATTGTGGGGGTATAGCGATGACGACAATATGTTTCCACTGAAAGTGTTGGTTGAGTTAACACTTGCGGGACTGATACGGCAATGATAGGTGATGATGCTGGCCTTGAGATTCTGCTGAGCTTGGTTACTCTCCTGAGCGGATTTTCACTGTATGCGTAACACGTGGACGCAGCACTTACTCAGTGACACCAATTGATTCAATGCAATCCCCCTGCTTCGCACAGTGGAACAGTCGTCGGTTGTAGGAAAGCTCGGCAAATTGATAGAGAGCTAGCAGAAAATTCTGCTGACCACTTCCCGCGAAAATTATCGCACCCACAATCGCCTATAGAGATTGTCTTATAAATTCGCGTCAAATAAAAAGGGCTTATCACAACGAACTTACCTACCAATATAAGCTTTAGGGTTTTCTATTTTTGCCACAGATTTTTCTTTGGAATATTTTTAAACTTAAAAAAAAAACTTTACTTTAGTTTTAGTTTTAGTTTTAGTTTTAGTTAAACAAAAAAACCACTACCAAAATTTGAGAATTCGGGTTTAACTTTTTACGCACTGATGAGGAACTATTCTCTGTGATCGCCACAATGTAAAAGAACTTTCGCATGCAATTTTTCTAGCTAGTCACCCACACTTTTTGCCTTTTGTTTTAATGTATTCGTTTCCTTTTTGATGTTTAGCACAAAATGACCGCTTGTTTTTAGTACATGATAATACAGTACGCTCAAAACATCGAATTTGTTCCTGTAGGTAATTTTGTTAGGTACCTAGTACATAATAATACTTTATCTATTTTTATTTATTTGCTTAACATTCGTAACAAGTACTTCTTTAGCACTTCCTTATACGTACGAACGAAGTACTTCTTTAGTACTTCTCTTTTCATAGGAGCAAAGTACTTCTGGAGTACTTCCTTTTACATAGGAATGAAGTACTTTCTTTTACGTATGAACGAAGTACTTTATTTAGTACTGTCTTTTACATATGAACAAAGTACTTCTATAGTACTTCCTTTTAGGTAGGAACGAAGTACTTCTTTAGTACTTCCTTTTTCATATGAACAAAGTACTTCTAAAGTACTTCCTTTTACGTTGGAACGAAGTACTTCTTTAGTACTTCCTTTTACATAGAAACACAGGTTCAAGGCAGTACTTTTTTCAATAAGTTAGAAGGAGATGGGTGCTTCACGTATTCTTATATACAGAAGGTATATAACTGAGTTTTTTCCCGAGCGCCTATCCTTTTTCAGTGGAAAGAAAGTACTTCTTTTCCGTACATATTTCAGTAGTTATATTAGTACTTCTACGTTTGCAGGGCAAGAACAACTTGAATGTGGTGGTAAACTATTATTTTTTTATTAATCTAACAAATTTTATTTAAATTTTAACCGAAATGTAAAAAAATATGCAATACACACACATGTTATATCTATTTGCGTGTGAGAAGTGGGCTTGAACATGCTCTTTTAAATTTTCTTTAGGGTCTTGAAACAGGTCTGAAAAACCAACAATCTGTGAAGGGACGGATTGCATTTCGGCAGCATAAAATACTTTATATATGTGGTAACACTGGTGCCACCAATTTAAGTACATCCATTTGACACTGAACAACAACGCCCCATCTGCTGCTTCGCAGTTGAGTTTTGATCACAAACCAGCAGAATAGACCACCAGCTTCGGCCAAAATTGAGAGTTTCATAGAGCCAGTTTCAAAAAGTTACTGCGTGGTTAAGTATTCGTGCAATGTTAAAGTACCTAAACGGAGGGTGAATTTGGTCACGCATACACTGGCACATAGTAACATTTACAGTAGTTATTCGGTGGTAGCTAACTTTGAAAAAAATCAAATAATTCAAATAAATTGGCCGTTATCGGGACGTGTTAAGCAAATTGTGTGTTCGGTGTGGGGAAATTATTACCAACTTATATTTCATTAAAAAGCATACAAGTACAAATGGGTAGTTACTGTCATAATGGAACTCCTTTGACATTATTACGAAAAAAAATATTAATTTAAGCTGCAAAGCTAAAATGGATGATAAAAAAATCATAAAACATGATTTTTTAGTTTTGCTGATATAAATTTAGACCTTTTTCTATATTTTTAAAGAAAATCTATTTGCTTTCTTTGGTTGTTTGTTTTATAAAAGTGTACTTATTGAGTTTTGGAATAAATAATATAAAAAAAAGGAATGAAGACATTTGTTTCGTCAGGCTTAATATGTTTATTGTTTTATTTACATCTACAAGAAAAATGTGGCGAATTTGTTTTAACCAGCAAATAAATTGGTCATCGGAATTTAAGAAAAAATACGTTTTGGGCACACATAAGACCAAATCGTAAGTGTGCATTGTCATATCACATATCGGCTTATAACACAAGGAATCTACATCAGATGTAAATAAGAATTTATTAGCATATAATTATTACGCTTTCGCTAGGGCAAAAATGCGAATTTCAAGAAATATTTTTTAATGCAATTACATTTTTTAAAACTGACTGTATGTTTTCGTATTAGTTAATTCGCTAATTTTCCACTATATTTTAATGTAAAAACTACATAGAATCAAAATGGTAAAAACCGCGAATGTTATTAAAAATGTATGGATTATTAAATTATGTTATAGTTTTATTGTTAAAAACAAAAGAATACCTACACAAAAAGCAAAACTATGATAACATAACAAAACAAATAAGATAATTACGGGTTTTAAATTAAAATTACGTACCTACACTTTTCAGTACAGTTCACTTTTCGCTTTAGTTTACGCGTTACTATGGAAACGAACTTTTTTTTTCTGGAAAAATTAAAAAAAAATTCCACTTTTTCATTTAAATTTGACGTGTATACGCTACGCTGTGCATTCCGTAGCGCCTTTGCAGTTTTAAAATACGTTTTCTAGCAGGTTTTGTATAAAAATGACAAGCAGTCCATGTTTTAGGCGACAAATGTTAATTTTTAATTTTTTGAACAGCCAATTCTTTATAATTTATAATTTATCATAAAAAAAATAAAAAAATAAACATACCTATTATAGATGAACAAAATAGTTTTCGTTTAACTTTTATAATAATTTATTCCAAATATTAATAACACTTTAATAAAAGACACACTCATCGAAAATAAATTAAATTTCTTTAAAATATGTCTCAAAATGTATGTCAACAAAATTGCAATGAATCGCGTTTAGCTGATTACATCGTGCTTGCAATTTAATTCTGCAGCTTAAAATTATATTCTTTTTTGTATAATAATGTCATAGGAATCATATTATTAGATTTTTAATCACCCAAATAGTATATTACATTATTAATGCTTTTTAATGAAATATAAGTTGGTAATTACTTCACCACACCATACACGCCATTTGCTTAACACGTCCCAATAGTGGTCAATTATTTAAATTATTTGAATTATTTCAAAGCCATCTCAGATTCAATTGTCTTATTTCATATTTTTTTCCTTATTCACACGTATTCACAGATAGAAAAAGAGGCGGAAGCTGGTGTATTCTTTCTATACGTTGAATAAAAGTTCGAGTGATTATATTCTCTAAGGTGTTCTTTTATTTATTTATTACTTTTCAGCGGTAACACCACAATATATATTTAAAAAAAAATTTTCCAAAATTGTATGTCTTTGACCAGGATAACACGACGTGCTATGGAATCCGTACCATCGGGCAGGCGTCCCCTAGGTAGACCCAGGATGAGATGGTTGGATTAAATTCATAATCTCTCCTCTACCCGTATGGGGATTGCCCTTGATGATTTGGAGTCGATGGCGGAGGATCGAGTGCTATGGAGGGTCCACTTGAGCAACCTACACCCGCGACCCACTTAATGGACAAGCGGACCATTTGAAAATGAATGAAAGGATGAATTGTTCCCAAAATTTAAAGACAAAAATTAAAAGAGCAGTACTGTTCACTCACTTTTGACGCTCACTGTTCGCGATGACATTTGTGAAGTCGTATTTTATGAACGTTTATATAGAGGGGTTAAGGCGCTAAGTGACAAAGAACAGAAACAGGAACAGAAACAGAATCCCATACATTTGCAACAGAAACAGAATTAGGAACAGAACCATTTTTTTTTCAGCAACAGAATTTTGCGACAGAAAAATGACCGTTTGACGACAGAACGTAAACAAGTCTGTATTGATTGTTTCTGTTGCTGCCAGTGACAGAAATACAATTTATCGTGAGAGGGAGGTTTTTTTTATTTGCACAGAATAGACCGCAGCCAGAGTATATCCATTAATGAGTAGGAACACTCTCCACGTGTTTCTTATCAGTTTACAATTTGCAGTACACATACACGAGAAATAGACGGCACTAAAAGTGCTCTAGTAAAAGAGGGATGGAAGAGTAGTCGAACTATTTCAAAATGTGGTACAGGGTGTGACGTAAAAAAAAGCAAAATCAATTTGTAATATTTCTTATTGAACATTTTATATCTAATATATATTCACATGTGTGCTACACTTAAATATTTTTGTTTGTTGGTACATTATTTGTTATTTTTATTGAACTGTTTTAGAATAAAGTAAACCCGTACTCGGACGTAAAATTTGATAAGAAATTCCTTATTTTGATTTTTGCAACAGTTGTAATGAAATTCATTTTTCAAAAAGTTAAAAATATTCCCCTCAAAATTATTTAGGTAGTACATATTTGGAAAACAAGAAACAAATTTTTGTTCAAGATTCTCTAACGAGTCTAAAAATTCTTGATTGGGCCGTGTCAATTTCGCATCTTCATATTCTTTAAAATCTGTAAAAAGGGAGGAAACGTTAAGTTGCGGACTCAATTTTAACTCACACTTGTGGTTTAGGCGGTATTTTTTTTTAAATATAACCTGCGAAATAGTAGAATGCATTATCAATACCAAAGTCCACAGTTTTATAGTCAGGTTCAGTTTTGAAAGCGTAAACCAAATTGTCCTTATTTTGTTTTTGTGGTTCCATCTGCACTTCAATGTCTGGAAGTTCCAGGTTAGCAGTTGGCTCACAGTTTCCATGTGTAATATCTTCCATATACTTTGCCGAAAAAGATCTTTTAAATGAACAGATGAATTGAAATGGAGTCAGCAACTTGTTATTTCCCCCTCGGTTACGTAAAACAGCAAAAGTGTTTTCCAAGCAATCTTGATTAAGATTTCTTGTTAAAAGAAACTTAATACCGTCTTCTTTTATTTCTGTAAAAATGCCAATTAAGGCATTTATATTCTGTTGCCATCCTTTTATAAAACGCATTTTTTTAGTTACATTTCTAGAATTTTCATGAAAAGTCATATTTTCAAAAAATAAATTCATTTCATGCAAAAAAGCAATTTGTTCCGCTTAATTAAAATTAAGAAATACAACACAGATTTATATTCATTCTTCCCCGATCTATAACTTATATTGCTTACCTCTCACTATTATCCGGTATTTTGAAATATTTAACTCCAAAATTTTCTTTCTGCTCTCGCCCACACGCCAAACATTTAACATAATGTTTTCCCATTATTTTATTTAAAGTTCTTAAACTATGCAAACTTGCACTTCAACTTTTAATTTTCACTATTTTTAATTGTTTGCCACACGCACTGACACTGAACACCCTTTACTTCGTCAATTGATGGTAATGAACGACTGATAACAATCCAACTCCAGGTCGCCTTTAAAAATACGTGCGAAAAAAATGTAAACAATCCCCTCTACAACCAACCTAAGTAATTAGTATGACCATCTGCTGTGAATTATATTACCTAAAAAGTGCTGGCAATAAAACTTAAAATCGTAAAAAATGGTAATTAACGAAGTCGTAGCAAGGCAAAAGGGTTGAATTTCGTGATAGAGATTGAAACATTTCTTTTTCATGTCCATAACAAAGACCATTTAATCAATAACCAATGGGAAAAACTACAAAATTTGTTTTTTTATTAGCAATTCTACGAAAGCAAAGCTGGTTACGTGATCAACCTGAATGGTTGAGAGAAAATACTAATCTACTGACATCACTTCAGGTCGCCTTTAAAAATGCTTTATGAAAAAACCCACAATCGTTTGTCGTACGCAGCAAGCCCCATGTAGTGGTACAGGCAAAATGTGTTGTGTACCCTTTTTTTCTCAAGCAGTCGTTGTATGCAGGTAAAAAGTATTCTTTCGACCTGCTTCCACTTATTGTAAGATTTTTTCTGCATTTTGCTTTGTGGTAGTAGGAAATGCATATGTAGAGAGAGTGTCCCTACTCATTAATGGATATACTCTGACCGCAGCCATTTTTTTCTGGATCTGTTTCAGTTTCAGTTTTGTGTAGCTGAGCGAACAACATAAACAGAACCAGAATTTACAACAGAACAAACAAATTTTCTGTTCTGTTTCAGTTTATGTCCCTCCCTTCAAGCAAAATCGCTGACCCAATTTTTCCCGTCATTTTTGGATCCGCATAATATGAGGCGTTCCACGCACACATTTGTAAATTCGCTGTATCTACACAACAAGTAGAACGAGACTGCGAGAGTCGCGAGAATTTTTGTTTTGTCTTTTTTTTGCAATAAAAGAGTGAACTGAACAATCTTTCGTTGACGTCACAAACCACAGAGAACTAGACCGCCGACTTTCCGTACACCTACCCGATTCTCCCCGGAAAAAATTACCCTGTCTGTGAATACGTGTAAATGTCAAAATTAATGGCGGGAATGTAAATAAAACATAAGAGCGGCCATTTATTGGGATGTGTTAAGAAACGTTGGGAACTAAGTTTAGGTACTGTTTACATTTTAGATAAAATCATATTGCAAGTAGCTAGACGGCTAGTTGGAATAATTTAAACTTAATTTTGAGCGAAAATATAATCTATATCGTTGATAATATTTCGTTCGCTCATTCGAAAACTAATATGTACTTTTTTCAATTCACAAGAAATTCACCGCAACAACAAATCACCTGCGATAAAAAAGAGGTAGGGATTAGATAATGAAAAAAAAAATCGCTGGCGATTTATTTTACTTTCCAGCAAATTTGTTAAAATTGCTAATAACTAAGGGATAACTTTTGGAATAGTGGTTTAGTTTAACACGAGAACATTATCTTACAATTACCTTGTGGCATCACCATAAATTATTATACTGCTTTCTCTGTCTTACAGTTCATTTCGAATAAACGCTCGCGTCTTTTTTCTTTTCAGCGAGTTGGTTTTGTTTTATTCTTGTCTCCGAAAAACTTTAACTTTTTCAGCATTTATTCATCAATAGGCCTGTTTTATTGCACATCTATAAAGTAGGGGTATTCATGCAACGTCGTAACGAACGTGGTAAATGAACTGTCAAATTTTGTATGGAAAATCACACAAGATGTTAAAAAAACCGAGATGGTAAACTTACGACGAGGTCAATGTGACATTTCACACTTGAAATAAAGGTGCGAAATCAGAAAAAAAAATACTTTGCACGCATTTATAATACTTTTGATGTTTTTATAAATATAAATTGGACATTTTACTATTCCAAGTGTACGATCAATTATTAATCCATCAAATTGTATTAAGAAAACAAGTTTTAACAGAGTTTAAATAACGAAATTTTCAATTCCAAACAAAATATGTTTTCGTTCACCGCAAAAAGTTTGGAATTGGAAATTTCCTTATGTAAACCCTTTTAAAACTTATTTTCTTAATACAATTTGATAGAATAACTAATTATTCTACACTAGGAATAGTAAAATGTGCAATTTTCTCTTTACGCGAATGGTAAACTTACGACGTTGCATGAATACCCTTAGTGTCATGCAGTGTGTAGTTGTTGTAATTGCGTGTTAAAATTTCTACTTTTCTTTACTTCACTGAGATAGATGTGCAATAAAACAGGTCTAATAACAAAATCAAAACAACAAATAAAGGAAAACCACGTGAATAAACCAAAGTGAAAAATAAATCACGAAAAGAGTTTCATTTTGACACTTTGTTTTGACTGTCAATTTATGAAGCTCTTCATTCCAAAGTTCCAGGAGCAAGTCTTTTCCGGACCAATATTTTGTTTTTTTGCAGTCATGAAAATATATATGTTATAGATCACGAAATTAATATGGTTTAAGTGAAAAGAATATTATCACATGTTTTGACAGTCCATTCACATGAACACTTTTATTTGTCGCAACAGTTCGCCAAGTTCAAACATCAATTTCTACTACTTAACAATCTTTGATTTAAGTTAACATAAGCTCGAACGAATTTTGTACCTATTTGATAGTTTGTGGAGCGGATTTTAATGTCTTAATTTTGAATAAACTTGTGAAAATTCGCACCAAGGGTTTTTTCCTTCGAGGCAAACATTTTTAGTTCGAAATTTCGTTGTTTAAACTCTTTTCAAACTTCAAACTTGTTTTTCCCATATTTTGATGCATTAATTAATTATTCTAGGTAGATACTCTTGCAATAGTAAAATGAGCAATTTTTTGTTATATAAATGCATCAAAAGTTGTTTGTTCGCATATTATTATCAATTCGTTTGTTCATTCTCATGTGAATATTCCTTTACATCGCCAATTTTAATTGATATCAACAGTTTGAACAATTTAATATTTCCTAAAATTAAACTGTGATGTGAACGAAGTGTAACTGGAAAAAAAGAAGAAACCTTCAGAACACAGCCCCACTGCCATAAACCACTGCCAGGTGCAACTGCCATAGGATTTTACTAAGTATGCGTGTGCCGTAATCTCTTCCCTTTGATTTATACAGGCCCAACACATAAATAAATCCTATGGTGCCAACAGCTTGTAGGCAAAGTCCGTTATGTGGGAGGAGTCGACGGTCTATTTCTTACTGGTTTGTGGTTGACGTTCGTGGTGGCACGTGATAAAATCCCTACGAATTAATTAATTAATACGGTAACATGAATTCGAGCGATTATTATAAAATTAACCGTGAGGTTTCCTTTATTTGCAAACGTGCAAGGAAATATAGTGATGAACAAACAAAATATGTTTTCGTTCACCGCAAAAAGTTTGGAATTGGAAATTTCCTTATGTAAACCCTTTTAAAACTTATTTTCTTAATACAATTTGATAGAATAACTAATTATTCTACACTAGGAATAGTAAAATGTGCAATTTTCTCTTTACGCGAATGGTAAACTTACGACGTTGCATGAATACCCTTAGTGTCATGCAGTGTGTAGTTGTTGTAATTGCGTGTTAAAATTTCTACTTTTCTTTACTTCACTGAGATAGATGTGCAATAAAACAGGTCTAATAACAAAATCAAAACAACAAATAAAGGAAAACCACGTGAATAAACCAAAGTGAAAAATAAATCACGAAAAGAGTTTCATTTTGACACTTTGTTTTGACTGTCAATTTATGAAGCTCTTCATTCCAAAGTTCCAGGAGCAAGTCTTTTCCGGACCAATATTTTGTTTTTTTGCAGTCATGAAAATATATATGTTATAGATCACGAAATTAATATGGTTTAAGTGAAAAGAATATTATCACATGTTTTGACAGTCCATTCACATGAACACTTTTATTTGTCGCAACAGTTCGCCAAGTTCAAACATCAATTTCTACTACTTAACAATCTTTGATTTAAGTTAACATAAGCTCGAACGAATTTTGTACCTATTTGATAGTTTGTGGAGCGGATTTTAATGTCTTAATTTTGAATAAACTTGTGAAAATTCGCACCAAGGGTTTTTTCCTTCGAGGCAAACATTTTTAGTTCGAAATTTCGTTGTTTAAACTCTTTTCAAACTTCAAACTTGTTTTTCCCATATTTTGATGCATTAATTAATTATTCTAGGTAGATACTCTTGCAATAGTAAAATGAGCAATTTTTTGTTATATAAATGCATCAAAAGTTGTTTGTTCGCATATTATTATCAATTCGTTTGTTCATTCTCATGTGAATATTCCTTTACATCGCCAATTTTAATTGATATCAACAGTTTGAACAATTTAATATTTCCTAAAATTAAACTGTGATGTGAACGAAGTGTAACTGGAAAAAAAGAAGAAACCTTCAGAACACAGCCCCACTGCCATAAACCACTGCCAGGTGCAACTGCCATAGGATTTTACTAAGTATGCGTGTGCCGTAATCTCTTCCCTTTGATTTATACAGGCCCAACACATAAATAAATCCTATGGTGCCAACAGCTTGTAGGCAAAGTCCGTTATGTGGGAGGAGTCGACGGTCTATTTCTTACTGGTTTGTGGTTGACGTTCGTGGTGGCACGTGATAAAATCCCTACGAATTAATTAATTAATACGGTAACATGAATTCGAGCGATTATTATAAAATTAACCGTGAGGTTTCCTTTATTTGCAAACGTGCAAGGAAATATAGTGATGAAGATCGGGAACACATTTCGGGTTACCAGCAACATAAAGAAAACAAAATATCTCCGAAGAGCAATACAGGAGCTAAAAATCAACCAAAACCGAAATTCAACCGTCACTCAGCTGTCTTTCCTGGAAATTCCATGCCTCTCAATGGAGCATCTATTAACATTTGAGGCACAGATCCGTGATGGCAATGGAACTTCAAAACCATTGGTAAAGATAATATATTTATTCGCCTTACATTTTTTTAACTCGTTTTTCTTTCGTAGGAGAGTTTGTTGGAGAAAATGCCTGCCTAAAGTCTGGAAAAATTCCTTAGGCATAGCCTGAAAGCTATTTTTTCAGATGATGTTGCTTCGAAGTGTTCTTTCCACGGAAAATTGTGAAAATGTGAAAAATGTGAAAATAGTTATTTTAATTAATAAATTCGTAGAAAAAAATCCATGCAAATGTAAACAAACTTGTTTGTATTTCGTCTGAAAAAAATTCTTCGATACTCGATTGTCATCTGCCAGCGCTTGCCTCGTTTTTTAATTTTTTTTGGATCCGATTTGGATTCATTTTTCGCTGAGTGCGGCGAGCTCGCTCTCCCATTCTCTCACCAACACATACAAAAGTGGGTCAGCGGTGATTCTAATTTCTATACTAATTTGAGCCGGCAAACGCAGTTTCGCGGATCCGTATGCGGAGCTATATGCGGAGTCTTCCATATGTCATTGACTCCGTTTTAGAACCGAAAACGGACTCTCTTGCTTGAAGGGCAGTTTCTGTTCTTTGTCACTTGGTGCCTTTACCACAAACCAGTAAGAATAGACCGCCGACTTCCCGTACACCTACCCGATTCCCCCCGGAAAGAATTTCCCTGTCTGTGAATACGTGTAAATGTCAAAATTAATGGCGGCAATGTTTTTTTATGCAATACCATGCGACCAGGATTTTTCAAGTATGCGTGCGTTAATGGCGCCCCTTTGATTTTGTACAGCACCAATACATGAAAAATCCTGGTCTCGCCGGCAGCTTGTAGGCAAAGTCCGTTATGTGGGAGGAGTCGACGGTCTATTCTTACTGGTTTGTGGCCTTTACTCTTACTCGCATTGTTTACCATAACCGCATAACAGAAAAGATGCCCTTTGTTGTATGCTGTAATTCTACTCGTATATACCTCATTCGAAATTATCCAACATTATTTAAAGCCTTAATTGAACCCCTAATGGTGACAACTTAGGGGGGTATGCTGTATAATCTGGTTTCGGGGGATTTCTGCTTACACTATCAGTCATTCTCCCATTTTCGTGGGTACGATTATGAATTAAATTAAAAGAAAGAAACTGCAGTCGACCTTTTAATCCCGCGTAATATTGATTAAACAATGAGCGAATGATGACGCTTCAAACTGCATCACCATAAAGATGTGTTCTAAAAAACGGCCAGGAATGTTTTCGCAACTGCCATGCCATGCGAGTTGAGTGCGCTTTCGCAAGTACTTCGTACCAAAGATTGAAGACCCGTTAGCTGCAGACACTGATTGATAGGGTTTGAAATTTGGTTTTATGAAAAGTGACGATGACATGGCCGATATATCCGATCCGGAATCTATTAGGAATGTTATGTTGGATATGGGGTCTTTAATGAAAAGGCGGCTTTGTAAATCTTGAGCCCTATACCTACTGTTGTTTGCCGCGATAGCTTAGGTGTTAGAACACTTTTGTGCATTCTCGCCGTATTTGTCGTGAAACCAGCTGCCGCGGTTATTGTTTCTGGAGTTCTTACTTCTCGATCGAGATCGGTTGAATCTTTGGTAATTTGAGGACTGAGGACTACTTTGGCTGCGAGAGTGGTGTCTGTTAATTTCATGTATCTGTGCTTGCAGCGTTTTATTTCAGAAATTTATTTATCTGAACGGGAGAAAAGGAAAATGAGGAGCAACTTTGTTGTTGGTAGACTTCGAAAATGTCGTCTGGTATTTCAAGGAGTTCTTCCGTTTTGGACTTCGAACTCGACTTGATAGAGACTTGAACAAGTGTAGGAAGACGACGCTTCCACAGTTCTAAAATTAGACTCTCGGTCACAAGCATTGATTGTCCCGCTAATGATTGAAGTCTCCGATAAAATTCGGAGGGCTTTCTGTCGCCCATTTCCTCGCCAGACAAAAGTGCCTCGATCCTCTTACCTTCGCTCATTGTGTTCCGTTCTATTAACGCTTTGTTTTAGGTTAGTATACTTTTTGCTGTATAGCAAATTGTGACTTGACTTGGTTAAACCATATACTGGACATCTTAATCCAAAACTCGGGCAGTTTAATAGCGACTGCATGGACTGAATTATCTACTCGCGTTGCCAGAAGGGCTGCCTGCGCATTTGAAACCGAAACGTTTGGGATGGGTCGGGGGTCACTTACTTATAGATATATCTTCTCTATATATTTATATAAAACAAAGTGGAAAAAACCGTTTCCCTCTGTCACCAGTAGTTTTCAACCAATTTTGTTGATTTTTTTTTAAATGTCGGTAATTACGGTGATCGGGCGATAGGCTAAACAAATCCGAAAACCATACAATCGATTGAGCTCAAACTTACAGATAATCTTAGGTATTGGCCGTAGAGTGCTCCTGTGAAGATTGGTCAAAATCAAAGGGGCGTGACACCTCCAAAAAAAAAAAATAAAAATAAAACATTGTCGCCCGTAAATAAATAAAAAAAAAATAAAAAATTAAAAAATCAAAAAAAGGCCTGGCGAAGGCGGCGGGGGTTCAGCTAGTATTATTCATTCATCCATTTTCAATGGTCTGCTTGTCCATTAAGTGGGTCGCGAGTGTAGGTTGCTCAAGTGGACCCTCCATAGCTCTCGATCCTCCGCCATCGACTCTAAATCATCAAGGGCAATCCCCATACGGGTAGAGGAGAGATTATGAATTTGATCTAACCATCTCATCCTGGGTCTACCTAGGGGACGCCTGCCCGATGGTACGGATTCCATAGCACGTCGTGGAATCCTGGTCGGGGACATGCGTTTAACATGCCCAAACCACCGAAGCATGGATCCCTCCGTCCAGAGAAGTAGCTGCTCGACATTGAGTTCCTCACGTATTCTAGTATTTCTAATGCGATCTCTACGGAGAAATACAGCGGAGAAATCTCATTTCGGCAGCTTGTATTCGCGATCTTATTCTTTCGGTCATTACCCAAACCTCATGACCATAGGTAAGAGTTGGAACAAACACCGAATTAAAGACTGACAACATAGCTTTGACACCAAGTTCAGTCCTCCTGATAACAGAATGACCAAGCTGTCTTAAAATCGATCTAGCCTGACCAATCCTACAGGAAAACTCGGCATTGCTCCTTCCATCACTCGTGAATAAGACCCCGAGATACTTAAACTTCTCCACCTGTTTCAATGGGACTCCACTAACATGCAGAGTGCATTGAACAGGCGTTCTAGAGACGACCATCACTTCAGATTTGTTCACATTTACTTTCATCTCAGCTTCAACACAAACGGCTACAAACCGGTCTTATTAGTATAATATATACCTATATATAACTCGTAACCGCGATTAGAAAAAAGGAATGGATTTACAAAAAAATATTCGTATAAAAGTTTTGAAATGGTATGCTACTTAATTAATATAAAATATAATTGTATAACATAACCTATATAATGCGTTGCGTATATATGAGGAAACGTGGAGCAATTTGAAAAAAAAAAAAAAAAAAATGAATAGAAAATTGAAAAAAAAAAACAATTTGGAGAAGCTGGGTACTTGAGCTTGTTTGATGAGTTACAAGCGATGGTGGTGAGCTGCTGGTGGGTGTTGGTATGAGTGATGGTGACGATCCAGGCGTGGATTTGGACGGTTTTTGGACGATTGAGGAGGATCGATGGATTTAGCAGGCTGTTGTTGTTGCTGCTGCGATGGAACTCGTGGTACTGTCACTCGCACTAGTTGGGGTTGCTGGTGATAATGCTGTGGCCACGGATGTGATGCTCCCTCGTTCTATCGGATCTCGTGGTGCTGCTGTCGCTGATGATGGCGAAAGGTGATCGCGCTTGTCGGAGATGGTGTTGTGATGCACATGTGTGGAGTTGATGCTGATTTTGGTGGATGCGCCTCCAAATTGGTGCTTCTGGGAGCACGTGGTAGTGGCGTACGCTACTGTAGTTGGCGGCGTGCAATTCAGGGGCGTAAGTTCAACGTGGTTCTTTTTAGTGGCGAGATGTGTTCACATGTACGTACTGTGTGGCGTGCCACATGTGACGAGGGTGGTGCTCTTAAGACTTTGTGTGCTGTTGTAGCACATGGTTTTGGCGGTGTGCGGTGTGCTTCGGCGTACGTTTGTATGTGCGGGGTCAAAAATATTGTTGTTGGGCTCTTTGTTTGACACAGCAATTTAATAAAACGAATTAATCAAATTCACGAAATTATTTATTCAATTAAGGTTATGTAAAATATAAATTAGTTTACAATCCTTACGACGCACAGAGCGCCGGCACCAATTCCTTTTTTGTTCTGTTCTATTCATACAATTGCTTTTTTTGATCTAAAATTAACATGAGGCGTATTTTTTTGAGAATCTATAGCTAGCTCACTTTTGCTTTTACATGCAAAACGTTTATACTCACTTTTACTTTTGTTATACTCACTTTTGGTTTTACATGCAAAATTGTTATACTCACTTTTGGTTTTACATGCAAAATTGTTATACTCACTTTTGGTTTTGTTATACTCACTTCCCAAAAAAATACGCCTATGGTTGAATTTGTCCCTTCCTTTCTTCTTAATCGCTTATGCGCCCTCTACTTTGGGCAAACTCCAACTAGTAGCTGATAGCTACAAATCTACAATTTTTGAAATATGTACTGAGTTTTTTTAAATAATAAAAGTGGGATTCCGAGAAATGAGCTAAGAGCATTTTTAAAAGCGATACTATAATAGAATAAACGGATTTGAAAACTTTTTTTTCGAGATTTTCGAAAAACGGGGAATACGCTCCAATTTTAACCATCTTCTACAACGCTCAGCCTCAGCGATGGACTAAAAAATCAAAAAACAAAATTGAAAGCAGAGCGATATGTCACCAAACTCGTCGCTCACTGCGACTTTTTTTCCGTTCCTATTTGGATAAGTACCTAAATCAAGATAATCCTGAAGGTACCTACAAGTCTGCTAACTAGATATTACATTGAAATCTAAGGGAATAAAAAAACGGCTGTCTATCTAATGGCTGCTGCCAGTTGTTGGCCAAAATTGGGGTTCTCTTCTAAACCCCAGTCTCTTCCGAAACCCAGTCAGCGAACAAACGGCGTTGTCTATGGTCGTTACCTTTGATCACTTGGATCTTTTACGGGTGCAGGCCCAATGTGAAATTCGCGAAGTTTAAATCTGCGAAAGGCCGACTTCTTGTGCACGGCGAGCAGTTGATTGCCTCGGATTCTCCTGTACACTTTCACGGACAGCGGCAATGTTCTCAACCGATCAGGCGTTGCTTTGACGTACGGGTGTTGGCTGATTGTTTACCAAACCGGTTGTCTCCAATTTGGACACCAAACTTTGCAGTCTACTTTGAAGGGCCACCGCGTCTGCCGTAATGTTTGCACTGACGAACACATAATTTTGATAAAAAAGTTTTACCATTTTCCATATATTGTTGATTTTTTAGACCTGTTTCAAAACCCTAAAGAAAACTTAAAAGGACATTTTGACGTTCACTACACTTGTGTAATTTACTCATTTATGGAAAACCACATAAGAATTTTGTTTGGCATGTCTGCTCCTGCCCTAATAAGGTTGGCATATAATTCTAAAGGGTATATAATTAAAAATATATTTGGTTTGAATGTATAAAACTTACTTTTAGGATAGCAGCTGAAACTTATAATGGTATAATTAACATTAACCAACTTACGATTCAATTGCTCGACGCCTTCTTCTGCCTAGTGATTCAAATGATTCCATATTCCATTCGCATACCGCGGGTTCACACGGTCCGAGACAATACTTTACGTTACATTGGAAAATGACACCATAGCTTTCGGTAAAACGGAACGCTTCATACGTGGACAGAAGAGCATTGCCATCGGCGGTAAATCCAGGGAAAATGGTTGGATCAGTTGGACAACCTTCATCATCAATGATCTTAAAGCTAGTGCGAGCATCCTTGGCCATGGCAATACATGATCGAGCGTAGATTCCATAAGGGGCTGTACAAAAATAATATTTTACTTGATCTCTAGAGCAACTCAAAAATACTTACTATCTTCAGGAATTTCAATGCGGAACATAAGGCGATCTCCAATGCGTACAGTCTCAACCTCTCGCTGTCTCGTGTCTAAAATACGAATTCTCGGTGGTGGAGCTTCAGGCGATGAATTAATGTGAATCATTTCTGGATCACGAATTGGCATCATTCCGAAGGTTATGTTCTTTGAACTCATGTCATATGTACACTTGACTTTGTAGATTTTATCGGCTTTTGTCATAACAACGCTGTGGTGTTGCAGGACTACTGTGTTCGAATAGATACCGGTCTAAAGAGAATTTATTATTGGATATTTAGTTGACTTCTGAACTTTAGTGCTACGAAAATGGTTAAATCATTCTAACAAGTGTGTAAAGTAGCGTTTAATACATGAGTGTGACCCTTTCGGGTGTTTCCAAAAAGTTGGATTACATTATGGCCTTACAACTTTTCTAATATAGTCGTCTTCGTCTCCATAACACCAAATTGCTCCAACCTGCTATACGGAGTTTCGAAATGTGTTACAAGAACACAGAGTATAGTATTCAGAGAAAATGCAGATTATACGAAACCATCTTTTATTTAACATTATACACAAAAAAATCGTAATGCACTAGCCCTAAAGTAGCCCCAGAAGAATTGAATGAATTCCGGAAGATTCTATTGTTAGCTGTTGAACATACTCGCACACTTACGCTTACAGCAAGTATTTGGCTGCACTTATTTTATCATCTACTTTTAATGACTTTTAATGGGGTGGCCATCTCATCTGCAGCCAGAACTTTTTTTCGACATTTTTTTCTTTTTAATAACCTAATAAATATTTGTGAACATAATTATTCATCGACTGACTTTTTATTCATCAGGTTATGGACCCAGTACCAGAGCATCTGTGGATATAATAAATCTGGCCAACTTTATTTTTTGTGCTCAATTGCTGATATTTTATTGAAAGAACAAGCATAGATACATTTTTTCGTCTGCAAAATGTCGGACGGTATAAAATTAAGCGTTTCACTGCTTAATGGAGGAAAAAACGTTTTTTGGAAAACGAAACTGAATGCAGTGGTGTGTGATGATTTGTGGGACGTTATTGGCAAAACTAAACCAGATCCAGATACTGATGCTTGAAAATGAGCAACAACAGAGCTATGGCTTATAACTATAACCTTGAGTGTCGAGGACAATCAATTGGTTCATATTGAACATTCGCAGGATGCACGTAGCATGTGGGAAGCGCTATCCAGAAAATATGAACGATCAACATTTGGAAGCAGATTTTATATGCGGCGTAAGTTGTATGGTATTCACTACAATGGAGGTTCAATGAGCGAACATATTGATTCCATCATGCGAATTGTTGGGTTGTTACGTGGCTTTCGAAAGCCTCTTGATGACGAAAATGTTGTTGCTGTGTTGTTAGTAAGTCTACCAGGGCACTGTTTCATAAAAATTGACAATGCGACAGGTGACAGGTGACAATTTGTAAACTGACAATCCGACAATTGTCAAATTTCTGTTTCATAAATAATAAGATAATTTTGTAGAATTGTCGCAAAATAGCCGACAATTGTCAAGTTTTGGTTTCATAAAAAAATTGTCATGACAATGAATTGTCAGGAATTTTTCGAGAATTGTAATGAATTCTCTGACAAATTTGTTGTGACAATTCTTTTATGGGACAGATAAAATCATACAATTGACAATTTTGTCAGTCTGTAATTGACAATTCCGACAGGCGTTTAAGTCTCGGTCAAGAATTGAGAGTGAAGTTACAAGTACGATTTAAAATGCTTAATATTTTTTCTTGAAGTGAAAGTAATAAAGATCTATAGGTAATGCAATTTAGTGTAGTGCTCAATCGACATTCTAAAGAAAGTATAAATATTCATTTTATTGCGTTAAGTGTGTTCAAATGTGAACACTCATTAATAGCTGCATAATGTTAGCAGATTTAAATTGAGGTCAAAAATTATTGTTATTGTTAGATACTTATATTGTTATCGAATACAGATCAATCATATGGGATAAAAAAAAACGCAGTTAATGCTGCGTATCTACAAAATCTGACAATGACAAAAAAGTCATGACAAATTTGTCGTGGTATTTAACTGACAATTATGTCACCTGTCTATATTTTATGAAATGAAAATTTGTTAGACAAGTGCGACAAATTAGTAGAATTGTCACCTGTCAATGTTTATGAAATAGGGCCCAGATCATATTCAGGTCTTGTTACTGCACTCGAGGGCCGTGACGAAGAAGATTTGACGATAGAGTATGTGAATGTGACTGGAAAAAATGTTAGATGAGCACCAAAGACGGATGGAGTCCAGTGGGGGAAACAAAGGTGAGCAGGAGGTGGCGATGCGATCGACATCTGGAACGTCTGGAAGTTTTCATTCATAAATGTCTTAGAAGTTAGACATCCAGCCAATTTCCCTTTTCTGAAGGGTGGGGAAATGTCTACCTTTTGCATGTGCCAACGACCATGCAGTGCTGTTTTGTGGACATTAGTAATCTGGTCTGATTAGTTTTGCCCTGATCATCGGTCGAAAGATATGTTTTCTGTTTTATTTCACATTTCAAACCACTTCGTTGCACATATTTTCAATTTTCAATTGAGTTTGCTCCGAAAAATAGTATATGGGTTTGCACTCGTCTGATTCTGTATGAAATGGTAGCTATCAAAATAAACCGAAAGTTTGATTAACTTAAATGTTTTAACCAAAAACCCTCACTGTGAATCAACAGATTAAGATGATAATGCATTTTGCCAGTTACATAATATATCATATAAGTAGGTCTCGAAACTCCTCGGGTTAATTGAGTTCAGATTAGTCATATGAGATAAATTTCCCCAAACCGGTGGTATGAAATATTAAAAAGTTTTTTTTTTCTTGAATCCAAATTTCACCCGTGTACTATAACTATTTGATGTCGAAAAGAAAAAAAAGGTGATTATTATATGTCATGTATGTAAAACTTACAAGATTTTAATTTCTCAAAAAAACAAGAATTTCGGGAGATATTTAAATCTGATTTATAATTTACTATACGCTTATGTTACCTATGTAATCTCTTACATAAGCTTCTGCAGAAGCCGATTTTGCCCATATCTGTCTTATATGCATCCCTGTAATTATACAGTCTTCACAATGCTGAATCTATTTTTATAGCCCGGGTCCATCGTCTTTGTCTATGCTTTCACTATTTATGACAGAGGAGCCTATATAATGTGTCCTGTGCACAATATACTGAGAACAGTAACAATAAGCCCAGCAGAGTGTGACTGTGAGGTTGTAATGACTTGATGGGGACACACGCATAGGGAATTACTCCTCCTAAATAACACTTTAAATCACATAAAATCTAAGTTTTATTGTTTTTTATTTTATTGTGTATTCCATTTGACTGTTAAGTACAATTAGTGGAAAAATGAAGTGCGGTTTGTGTTATTTAAAAGTCGATAGACATGAACTAAAGATTCAGTGCATAAATTGCAAAGAATATTACCACGGAAAATGAAATTAGAAAAAAGAGACATCGACTTCTGTGAGAAAAGTGGTCAAGGCTTTAAGTGCGATAGCTGTATTACTCAGCGGAGAAAGTCAATATTGGTAGATTCTCCTATTAACTCTGCGAACCTTTTTTCTTCTAAGAGTAATACATCTGATACTCCTTCTGGATGCAGTTTTGGCAGCAACAACACTACAACAACTACAGCAGCTTTAATCCCATCTCTCGGTACCCATGACGACATCAATGCGGGTCAACAGGCAATTACACTGCAAATGTTGTACGCTGAGATTATTGAATTAAAGCAAGTCAACACAGAGGCCCTAACTAAGATCAAAGCTCTTGAAGTATGTAATGCCTCTTTAAACGAAAGAGTTGATGTATTGGAGATGAAGCTAAATGTACTGGAGCAGAAAGAGAAACAGAGTGCCGTTTGTATTATTGGCATTCCCGATGTAAATAATGGGAATGTAAGAGTGAAAGTGAATAAATTGCTCAAAACTGTCATTGGTGAGGAAATCAATGCCAACGAAATTGATTCTTGTTATGTTAAGAGTATTAACATGATCAGCAAAAACAAACGGTTTGCTTCTAACATCGTATGCCTGAAGTTCTCAACTGAGTTAAGGAAGAAAGATGTGATGAAGAAGATGCGTGATAATAAAAACAAAATTATTTCTAATATTTTTGGTGCTCAACACAACAACAACAATAATGATAGCAACAGCAACAGCAGTAATAAGATTTACATTAATGACTGTCTCACTGGTTACACAAGATCTCTATTGAAAAAGGCAAATGATCTTAAAATCAAAAACAAATGCAAATTTGTCTGGGTTCGAGATTCAAATGTTCTCATCAGAAAAAAAAAGAAGGTGACAGAGTAATTAAAATTAGATCATTTGAGGACATTATGAAACCAGAACTTTAAGTAATTACCTACATTTTTTAATGATGAGATATTTAAGTAATTTGGATATTTAATGATGAGTCTGAATTTGATTTAATTCCGGATTTTAAATTTGAAGCAGCTTGTAATGATTCTTATGCAGCCGGTGGTGTCGCGGTATTTTATAGAAGTAATATAATAGGGTGTGAAATTAATAAATATAATATGGAAAGTGCTGATATTATCAGTGTTAATAGCGAAACTTCTGGCGTTTACTATTGTTTTATCTGTGTTTATAGATTGCATAAATGTTCAGTCAATCAGTTTTTAAATGAATTCTCGGAATATTTGGACAATCAAAAATGTAAACATGTAGTACTGTTAGGCGACTTTAATATAAACATACCTACTGAGTGATTCTTCCGATGTCGATAATTTTCTATCTACATTGTCTTCCTTTGGTTTTGAGTCTGTGTTAAATCCACCTACTCGATTTAACTCTTGTTTGGATCATTTGTTTATAAAGCTATGTACGCTGCTCGAGCGAAACAAAATTTTAGCGGCTCTCCAATTTTTCTCTCCAAACGTTAGCTAAAATCCTTGCTAAATTCTGACATAGAGTGCGCTGTGGATAGAAGTGTCACAGAAAACAGCTGTTCGTTGAAAATAAATTTCTTCAAAGATTCATCGACGCGAAAAAGTGTTATATTTCCGTTGCCCTTTTTTTTCTTGTCTGCTATTCCTTGATCTCAAAATGTTCAATTTCAAAGAATTTCTCATCGAGGTATTCATTAAAAAAATCATCCTTATTTATTTTTCGGCAACGCAAAATAACAACAGGAAATAAAACCAACAAACCTGTCAAAATTTAGCTTGAAAATATGAGCCGAACCATTAATGGGCTCGCTAAATACATCCAGTACAGTCTGAAATGAAAGTTTGATTTTTTAGCTGAACAGCGTACCGCTCGGCTAAATGGATCCGCTTAAATTTAGCTCAGCTAAGTTTTGGAGAGAATTTTGTATGGGAGCTAAAATTTAGCCCGAACAGGGTACTAAGCTTACTGCCCAAATCACAACGGCGCTTTGCCGCTTGCGTGCGTTGACAGGCGTTTTAGAAACTTTACCGTACTTTATGTCAACGCACGCAAGCCGCAGTTTTCCAAAACTAAATGCCGCTTCAGAGCTTTGGCGCGTTGAGAGACTAGAGTATGAGAGATTGAAAGTTCTGTTTGGTTTATATTAATATACCTCAATTCAGAGCAGAATGCGAGTCTACTCCTTTTTGCTTATACCTTTTACTTTTAATGCACGATTTAAGAGGAAATTTGTTCAAAATAGTAAAAAATGCATAAATAAATAACAGTTATTGTATTTTCACTTTTCTTGTCGTGGAATATTTTTGTGGCAGAATTGTCTGGTGCATGAAATGTACATAGATACCAGGTACAAGCCTTCCCATGAAAGTCCTTTCAGGCGAGGCAGGTAGATGTTTAGTTTGGTTGAGAAAATGTGGATAAATTACACCGAAAATCCCTTCCCTTTAAATTGTGAATTGATTACTTTGTGGAATACTTGAAAAACGATTTAAGTGTGCAAGATTACCAAATGTCCAGCATATTTTATCTACGCTGTCGAAAGAAGTTCAGTCACTAAAATACAGAGGTGCAATTTTGTTAAAAACTTGCCTTGGCTTTTAAAAAAAAATAAGAATCTATTAATAAATTCTCAAATATGGATACCGACGATCTACTCGATTTTTCAATTCATATTTATATTTTATTTCAGTTATATTTATACAGCTGAACATTCATTCGGACGATTGCAACCGCAGGTACTGTTTTTCGTCGCTCGCTGGGTTTTTACCACATCCGTTCACCGCCAGTAATGGCAATGCATATTGAAAGGCTTTTATGACCCTCTAATTAGGGTCATTTGCCTGGTATTAATTAAATACAGGAACATTTTTTTTGCTATATTTCCGCGAAGATCTTGCTGTCCTGTCCAGACATTTTTTTATATTCCTATGGCTGGACTTCAAAACCTTCCCGCCTATGGAGTTCAAATTTACAGGGAATCTTTGATATAGGACGGAGAATTCCCGTGAATTTGGGTCAAAGTCGGTACGCATATTCATGTTCATTGTCCCGATAGACAATAAAAAATATGTACCTATACCTACCTAAGCATTTCAATTCATTGGCACGAGCAAAAGAGCGGGTACACCAAGTAATAAATTAATACCAATCATTTGCACATAGCAGAAAAATAGATTTTCCCTCGACTAGAAAAAGAAACTATAAATATTCTAAACAAAAATATTTATTTCATTTATGAATTGTATAAAGCACAGAGTAGTTTCAGACAAAATTAAAATATCAAAAGCGTGCACATAACATTTGGGCACATATTTTTCTGTTCAACAATCTGAAGAAATCACTAGTAGCATTACAACAGAAATAATATTCGTCATTTCCACACAGTAAAATAATTAATTTGTATTGCAAAAACCTCATATTCTACTAAAAACGAGTACGTGTATACCCTAAGTGAACCCACGCTACTCCAACATGAACGGCATATGCTCTACCACTTTAAATATTATCAAATCGAACAAACCAAACCGAAAATGAAATGTCAAAGCCGTCCAACGCCACTGAAAGTAGAAAGTTGCTCTACTTGGGCGTCGCGTTGGACTTTACGATATTTACGATCTAAACGCGACCCGAAGCCTGACGCCGCATTTTGGCTTGCACCATATGAAAGCATTGGTTCTACTTTATCTGTCAACGCACGCAAGCGGCAAAGCGCCGTTGTGGTTTGGCCATTATAGGCTTCACAGGAACACTCCTGTAGGCTATAAAACTATGGCATATGATTTTAAAATAACTGACCATAGTATGACAGGTATTCAACTTAATTGTAATGTTTCCAGAATAAAACAATATGATGTGAAAGTAGGGCTGCCAGATGAAATTTTATTAAAATCGGGACACCAAGGCCCGAAAATCGGGACAAATCGGGACATACAAAATACATACATTTTTATACACGCAATTAAGGAAAACTAAACGTTTTTTTAACTTTACCTATACAATACATGCCTTAAAAACACCAATGAAATAATAGTAGGTACTTCAGGAACTTTCAATATTCAGTTTCAGTTAGGTATGGATGGATACATAAACATATTTCATATATTTATCGTTTGAACTTATTTTAGAAATAAGAAATAATTTTAGGTGATCAAAGAATCCGTCGTATTCTCGGAATTTTGATACGAACCCCGAAAGAACTATCACAGAATCCGTCATAGCGGACATTTTTCTTTGGGGGTTCGTAGCAAAATTCCGAATAAGGCGGATTCTGTGATCACCCAGATTATCTGACCAATGAGATCTTCCTTAAAGAACCTGCAAGAATCTTTACAACTATATTCGCAATTAAAAAGTAGCCTTCTTAGCCACGGGTACATGTTTTATGTTTTTGTATAGCAAACGAAAGTTTTGCGATGACTTATTAACCAGAAGAAGTCATGTCAATTATGATTAGGGACATCTTTTCATATATAAAACAGTTTGTCCTAATGAATTACCCATTGGCGATCAACGCCCAGCCTGGCCCAGCCCATACGATAAAATCTAGGAAGCTAATACTTATTTTGAAACAAAATTTTAAAGGAAAATTCTGGAGCAAGGCGCATTGAAGTGGTGACCAAGTGGCGGTGGCATACGAGTGGTGTGGCGATAGAAAATCGGCGAAGTGGTATGAAATTGATTTAACGCCCGCACTGAAGTGGCAAGCAACGTATGGTGCCACTGATTCACCAGATCTTAAAATGTCATCATATATTGAATACTATGCTTGGTCGTCTCGCATGTTTTTAGTTTCCGGGTAATCAAAAATTCTCAGTTGTAATGCAAAAATCCACGTCGTCACCATCCGCCTGCCACTCTCTGACTGGCATCACGCCACCTGAAAAATACCACGTCGCTCCCACTCCGCTTTAATCCCCGCGTCTACATTGGTCCACTTGGTCACCACGCCACTGCCACTGCCACACCAATTGACTGCGCTCCTTGCTTTATATTTCATCTGATCAAACACGTCTAAAGCAATCTATACCTATAAGAAATAGCGAATGCCAATTTTTCTGATTTTGGTAATTTTTGTTTGGGCTCAAGAGGGGTTCAATTTGTATGGGTAACATTTTTTTTATCCTATCGAGCACGTAGGAAAGTTCATTAGGTACATATATACTTCTATAACAAAAGCGAAGCTTCGAATAAATTCTAAACAATATTCGTTATTAGAATCAAAAAACACCAACCGCCACATACAACACTGCCGCAGTTTGTCTGAATTTGAAATTTATGATTATGTACATATTTCCATATGGATAAATGCATTCAAAGCAACAGTTGCAATTTCATATAGTCGTTAAGTTTTGTAACACCATGTTAATATTGTTTTATTTTTTATTTCCGATCATTTTCAAACGAAGTAGAATAAAAAGAAAGAAAATCGGGACAAAATCGGGACATTTTGAACATCGGGACAGAAATCGGGCATGGTTCAAATGTCGGGAATGTCCCGCCAAAATCGGGACGTCTGGCAGGCCTATGTGAAAGTTTTTCAAAAAATTGATTTTGTTGCTTTACGGTCATGCTTAAATTTAGTATTTTGGGATGATGTGTATATATATATATATATGCAGTATATATATGCAGTATATATATGCAGTTGATCCATCCATAGCGGTTGATTTGTTTCTTAACAAGTTACAATCTTATATAGCGAACTGTAAGCAGTGTATATCTAAAAATAATAAGAAATCAAAATGTCTTAAGCCTTGGATGACTAATGGGCTGTTACGAAAAATTAAAAAACATCCCAACAACGTTAGACTAAAGGAATATTATGAAAAAATATGTCGAGAGGTAAAAACTGAAACACCGCTTTGTAGAAATTTGTATTATAGAAATAAATTAGCTCAAAACATGAGTAAAGCCCAGTATCCTGCTCGCGCTAAATTTTATCTCCCATACAAAAATGTCTACAGAGATAAAATTTAGCGAGGCAGTTTAGCAAAGCAGTATCCTGTTCCGCACGCTAAATTCTTACTTTCATATAGATGGGACACACTTAATGTCAGTCCGATATAACAATATTGTGTGTTATACGTACTACGTACAATTTTGTTATACTCGGCCAAGAAAATGTCTCCACTGATTTAGCTCGCGAAAGAATTGCCTGGTAGGTACATTAAATCGGCGATAAATTTTGACATTTTCCAAACAAAACAATTTTTTAATTGAATATTTCTTTGAATACTTGATAATCGATGTAAGTGAGTAGGAAAAAGTGAAAAAATAACAAAAATCAAAAACATGTGGCAAAAAAATTTAGGTGTGTGTCCTATCTATATCCTGTACAACGAATTTAGCGAGCATTTATCTGTGCTGTGGAGAGAAAAGCGCTCGCTAAAATTAAGCGCGAGCAGGATACTAGGCTTTAACCCTAAAAAGGAATGACAGGTTGTTAACGAAATACTTAATAAAAACAAATCTAAACAATGACAACTCGACTACATCTGATCCTTTGGAAGTTGCTAATTTATTCAATAATTTTTTTTCTAACATAGGATTTTCGCATAATATTTCATATAATCTCAATTCTAACTTTCATTGTGATAGCAGTTTACATGAAGAAGATTTTCAAAAGTCAAGTTTTTTCTTTGAGGAGTTTACTTCACTAGAAATCCAAAAAATTATAATGTCACTAAAAACATCTAATTCTTCCTCTTTGGATAATATTTCAAGCCATGTATTGAAAAACATTTTTTTTCAAATTTCAGATGTTTTATGTTTTATTTTTAATTTTTGTGTACGTGAAGGCGTTTTTTCAGAAACTCTGAAAACAGCAGTAGCTATGCCACTTCACAAAAAGGGTGATACAGTGATATTAAATCATTACCGTCCTATTTCCGTTTTATCAGTTTTTTCCAAAGTTTTTGAAAGGGGTATGAAGTGTAGAATATTATTTTTCCTTGATAGAACCAGTTTTTTTAGAGGGTTTCAGTTTGGGTTTAGAGGTGGTCTATCTACTGAGAGTGCATTGTTAAAGCTAATTGGGGAAATATATAGTAGTCTAAATTCTTCTCAAATTCCTTCGACCCTCTTTATTGATATAACAAAGGCTTTTGATATGGTAAATCATACCTTACTGTTAAACAAATTATTTAATGCGGGTTTTAGAGGTTTTATTCCCGTCTGGTTTGCTTCTTATTTATGTAACCGTAAGCAGGTAGTAAAAGTAAAAAATGTTTTTAGCTCCCAAAATCAGATTAATGTAGGTGTTCCCTAAGGTTCTGTCTTGGGCACGATGCTGTTTCTGATATATGTTAATTCATTATTTATTCAACGTTTTAAGGGCAAAATTACAGCATTTGCTGATGATACTGCCTTTTCCTATTCGAATAAGAGTTATCTTAGTTTATTCTTGGATGTAAATAATGACTTAGACATACTACGGAGATGGTTCAAGCAACATAGATTAATAAAGTTTATGATATTTAATATCAAGGGTGTGATATGTGACGAATTGCCTCTTTTTTACCACTCACCAGATTGCTTACGATTTTGTCTGTTGGATACCCATTCCAATTGTGCTAAAACCTTTAACGAAAACGTAAGTTGCCATAACAATTGTTTTAAAATTGAGCGTGTTGAATATTTTAAGTATTTAGGTATCATATTGGACCATAAACTCGTTTATAACGGTATATTGAAATCAAAATTTCAATATGGAATTTCGTGTTGGGGCGACGCATATTTCAGTAAAATAGAACCCCTATTAATCAAACAAAAGCATGTAATTAGAATTATTTGTAAAGTTAATCGTAGAACACCTAGTTTTGAATTGTTCAAATATCTCGAGATACTTCCTCTAAGACATCTTTACTGATATAAAGTTTTAAAAATATTCTTTGGAAATTCCGGTTATTATGATGTTAGACTTCATGAAAACTATAATTTACAAGTCAACCAGAATTTCGTTACTGTACCAACAAGTCACAAAACACACTTCTCGCCTTTTTATTATGTAACCGCGCCTCGTTTGTTTAATATACTACCTGAAAACCTTAGGTGTGAGAGAGTAAAAAGAGTTTTTTTTAAACAAGATGAAAACATGGCTTTTCTCCTGTAACTATTCTCAAATAGATTCTTTTTTGATTCCAATGGTATAATATAAGTACATGAATATCATTATTGTTTACTCGATGTATATCTTTTGATTTGTTTGTAATTTCAAGTTATATAATTTGTTTCCCCATCAATAGTTTATTACTTTTCCTTTTTTCAAAATAAAAGTACTTTCAACGATCCAAGTTGTGGTAGATGGTGTATCATCTAATTCGTTTGCTATAAATGCAGGAGTGCCCCAAAGATATATTCTTTCCCCAACTCTATTTCTTCTCCACATCAACGATTTGCTTGGATCGACAAATAATAATATCTACAGCTTTGCTGATGACAGCATTCTTATATCCTCTATCTCGAACAGTGGGCCTGTGAATGCGGCTACATCACACAGTCAGAGATGTGAACAAATTAGTTCTCTAAATGGTGATCTGGACAAAATCTTGAAGTGGGGAAAAGACAACTTGGTTGTATTTAATGCAAAGCATACAGAGACGAGCAGTTCGACTTATTGGAGACCCTACTCTCACATCGAATCTGCAACCGTTGGTGCACAGAAGACAAGTCGCTGACCTATGCTTGTTCTATAGGTACTTCCATGGTAGATATTCCGAGGAACTCAAGGACATTATCCCACGAAATGCAACTCTTGGGCCCCCACACGACAGGCTGCTAATGCTCATGACCAAACAGTACACTTGACAACCGTGAGGACATTATCTTTCAAAAACTCCTTCTGTTACAGGACAAGCACACTTTGGAACTTGCTTCCTGGGAATATATTTCCAGAAGACTACAATTTGCAGCAATTTAAGTGCAGAACTAACATACATCTGCAAGCATCTCGGGGCGCTGATGAAGCGTTATAGGTTTGCCTTTCCCGGGAGAAGTATTTAAAAAAAAAAAAAACTTTCGCCTCTTGTCATTTTGACAACAGAACGTACTATGCTATTTCTTGCTAAAAACAAAAATTGTCGTCTTAATAATTATTGTACCTCTTAGTTTAGTCTTTGGAAAGAAATAAAGAAATAAAAAAAAAAAAAATGTCAGCAATGGTGGTCACAAAGGTATCTGCTTACATAAAGTCAAAAATAACGATGAAATTAGAATGAAGTAGAAGAAGAAAGAAATAGCAAAATATTGAAATAGTTTCGTAATCAATATTGCAAACCAAGGTATATGAATACCAGGTAATAATATTCCGAGGAGAGCACTCATTTTCGTTGCGTTTTGCGCATCTGCCAAAAAGGCATGATTTTCCATAGAAAATCGAATAGTCACAATTGTCAGCCATGAAAATAATATTAATGCCCGCGTTCCATTGACCGCTAGATGCCTAACGCGCATGACAAACTCCATATAAAAAAACTGACATTTCAGCATTTGCGCTAGAGCTCTAGCACATATTGTAAAATGTCAGTTTTTTTTATATGGAGTTTGGCATGCCGCTAGTCATCTAGCGGTCAAGGGAACGCGGGCAATATGTGCACTGTGATTGCATTCGACGGCAACGTCTACTTACCACACTCTGAGTATTACAATCCTGTCCAGCCATTGTCAAGTCTAACCTAAAAGCATCAGAATTTATGACATCTATGTTGCAAGTTTCCGATCGTCCTAAGGCGTAAATGCGTCCATTGAATGGCTTGTTTGTTCGAACTTGGACGGCAATTCGAGTGTCCTTGCAGTGAACTGACACTATTGAATAATAAGGATAGTTTGCAGTTTTCTGTAATGCAGCTCTCACCTTCAAACTTACCATCATAACATGTTCCAGTTTTATCACAATTGACATCAGTCCTAGTCTGGTTGTTTAAGCTTGGATCCTCCGTAGCATCGATAGTGACAGGCAGAGTATGATCCAGTGGCAGTGTTCCCGGAGCGAGTGATGGAGATTTCTCACACTGATTCTCGAAGTACTGGCCGATTGGTTCGCCATGGTCGATAAGTGGGCGTTCCCCATTCAAATAAGTGGACGGTCCATCGGGAAGTGTTTTGTGATCTAAATGATATAGCCTGCAGTTGTATTGAGCACCTTGTGGCTGTCCAAGATACAAGAAAGATCGGCATAGGAATTCAGTCTCAATCTCGCAAGCGAGACGACAGGCTGACTCCGATGTGACTTGCAACTCTTTATCGGTATAATAGTGCAGACCGACATATTGGGCAACCTTCTCGTCAGATACACCCATGCGTGCATTTGTGAACTCCCTATTGTTTTTACAAGCCTGTTGCGGCTTTAAACAAAGGTTTTCAAAATAATCCGTTCCCTGCGCATCAACCAACTGTATGTACTGACCGCTGCTCCGTCTATCCGAATCACTCAAGACGCACTTCATATTGTTATAATCGTACTCGACTGACCGGCATACAAACCGCTTTTCATTCAAACACGCTGATAAGCAAGCTTCCTTGGTACTAGTATAAATCAGGGCATTATCTAGACCGCGAATAATTTTATTTGGAACTCGTTCGAAAGACCACGGTCTCAGGCAAACATTTTCACTTCGCAGCTGCAATTTTACCATGTAGTACATGTTTGCAGACCTTTGAGGAACTGCCGATGGATTATGCGCGCTTGATTCATTTTGCAATTGACAGTGAGTTTCCTGCGAAGGTGAGAGGGGATTCACAACAAAACTGAACGCTGCCGCCTGACAATCAGGTTCTTCGCGGCACCAGCCCTGACATTCATAGAGTGATAGATTTTTCACACTGTAATATGATGTACCGGCGAAATCAAAGTCAGTCAGTTTCTCAAATGCCATGCGGCAGTAAGCGGCGGGTAGCAGGAAAGCGAAGAACGCAATTGTTACCATTATCCTTGTGGGATGATAGCTAAAGTTCGACGCCCGCATCTGAAATGAAATTTTATTTTTGTTTTATTTAGCTATTAAGTATCTATGTAATATAGGTATAATATTTGATGGCTTACAAAGATAGGGAAATTTTTTTTTAAATAGTGAAAAGCTGATTAGGGATTTATTAGAAACAATGGTATCATTAAACGAAAAGCACAACAATTAAAGAAAACGCATAAAAATATGAACGGACACAAAATTATAATAAATAAATAGTTTGCGGAACAGTTCCGTATAGGCACCCTATTAGGTCTAGCTTCTCACAACCATTCGTTTGTGCTATTGCAAGGGACCTACAGTTTTATGAAGAAAATCTAATGGCCGAATTCAGAAGACTTCAGTTATACTCTCGGATGTTTGGCAGATGCTCGCGAGAGGTGGCGCAGATGCAATTTGTGTTTTTCCGGGGCTCGGACCTGGGACCCCTCGTGCAGTAGTCCAGCACACTAACCACTAAGCCACTGCGCCCACGGTATATACACAAATCTCTATATATAAAACAAAGTGGAAAAAACTTTTTCCCTCTGTCGCCCGTATTTTTCAACCGATTTTGTTAATTTTTTTTTATTAAATGTCGGTAATTACGATTATTGGGTGATAGGCTAAACAAATTCAAAATCGGACAAAGGTGCCTGGCACTACCCATACAAAAAAAAACATTCAAAATCTTATATCTGGAAAACCACCAAATTGATTGAGCTCAAATTTACACGTAATCTTGCGCATTGGCCGTGGAGTTGCTACTGTCAAAATCGGACAAAGGGGCGTTGCATCGCCCATACAAAAAAACATTAAAAATCATATATCTCGAAAACCACAGAATCCCTTTTCGACGGGTTGATGCCTTGTCGGGGCGAAAGGGCTTGTAGTAAGTCTACGAGACATGTGGGAGGCGCAAACAACAGATGGATGGTCGAAAGATCAACCCTCTGAATGAGTTGTAGCCAATCAGTTGTCTATAGACCGAAACTAAGATCAACCCCACCTTTAGTTAAGGTGTTCGGGGAGTAAACCTCAGAAAAAATTCCACTTAAGCCAAGGTGTTGAGGCACCCGTGCCGATGGCTGCATGGTCAGCAGGTGGTTAAAAATGCAGATCGCTAACGGTCCCCTCCGATGCCCAGCAAGGTCGGTTGTATAAGTGCCTTGTCCTGGTAAGACGGCTCTGCCAGGATCGACACACCCTTCCGGTCCTACTCGTGGGAATCAAATCAATTACAACAAAAAAATGGACAGAAAAGAAGATGAAGCAAAAAAACAAAAAGACCAGCTGAGGCTGCCAGTGGTTGGCACCTCATCAGAGGACGAATTGCTGGCCTCCAGTCAGGAGACAATCGTCCCTAAACCACGCAGCGAGAGTGCTAAGGCTAGCACCTCGACTGCAAACCAACCTACAACCAAAACACACACCCAAACCAAACACAAATCCGCAGGGAAAGCAATGAGAAGCAAGTACCAGATGGCCCTCTTCGTCTTAGGGAAGATAGCAAAGAACGAGGCTGCCGGTAAGGTCCACGATAAGGACCAGGCGGATAAAGTAAAATATCAGGCAATCGTTCACGAATACAACGAGAGCCTGAAAAACAAACCAAAGCAGGCAGCCAAGCGGGACAGGTCTCTAGATGAGTCCTCCCATCGTCCGGCCCCTAAAAAAACCAAAGTTGCCGAAGGTTCGACAGCAGCACCCAAACCAAGCACGTAGGCGGCTAGTGCGGTCCAGAAGCGGCCATTTACCGAGGTGGTAAGGGACCATCTCCAGGTCGCACTAGTGGATGAGGTATCCACGAATGGGAGGTCCATAGCCGAGGCGTGGGGAAGCATTGAGGCCAAGCTTTCCGACATGGTGATCGACCACATCGTCAACAACCAAGGGGGAACTCTGCCAGATTTTGATTCCGCCGAGTTGGTTAGGGGATATCGGGTGATCAAGTGCGCCGACCAATTCTCAAAGGACTTCCTTAGCGAGTGCGTTGCTAAGGTTAGCGACGCCTGGGACGGTTTGAAGCTCAAGCTCATCCCAGCTAGCGAAGTCCAGAGGAGACCTAGGGCCCGCATTTGGTTGCCCAATATGAAGATAGACGGAGGAAGGCTCCTCCAATGTCTCAGACTACACAAATCCGAGGTTCCAATGGATGACTGGGCAGTCATCAAGGCGGAGGAACCCCACAAAAACACGATGTCCTTCCTGCTGCTCATAAACAACGAGTGCCTGGCGGCTCTCGCTAAAGCAGACCACAAACTCAGGTTTGGCATACGGCATGCCAAGCTCAAGGTTTTCATTTCCTCCGGTCCTGAGGACGATGCAGACATCGTCGAAACCGACAAGCTGTTGGAAGAACTCATGATCGCTGACACAACCCCATCAACATCAAAGGATAATGCTTAGAGTCGTACAGATTAACCTGAGGCACTCTAGGTGTGCCTCCGATAATCTGCTGGTTTTTCTGCAGGAGGAAAACATGGACATCGGCATTATTCAGGAGCCCTGGGTGAGAGACTCGTCCGTAAAGGGGCTTCAAGACAAACAATACGACCTGTTTTACAAACATCAGGCCACAGGTAAGCCTAGAACTTGCATACTCGCTAAGAAACATCTTAAAGGTTTTTTATGTCCCAATCTTAGCTCAGACTATTTAACAGTGGTTAAATTGGAGAGTGCGAAACAGACAACATATATCACATCATCATATATGGCTCATGAGAGACCAGCGCCGCCAGTGGAAGTGGAGCAACTCATAGCCGGAATATCAGTAAAGGACAACCTGTTGATGGGCTGCGACGCCAATGCAAGGCATACAGTGTGGGGGAGCTCGGAAGATAATGAAAGAGGTGAGTCACTTTTTGATTTTCTTTTAACTACTAACCTGTCTGTATGTAATAAGGGCTCAACCCCCACCTTTGTCTTTCCGAGTACGGAAACACACAGGGGGTGGGAAGAGGTCCTAGATTTAACACTAAAAACAAACAATGATAACTTTAGGGTCGAAAACTGGAGAGTTTCTAATCTGGAGTCACTCTCAGACCACAGATGGATCCTCTACGATGTGAGTCTCGAGGCGGAGGCCGCAAAACCTTTTAGAAACCCCAAGAGAGTAAATTGGACCAAGTTTGGCCAAGTCCTTCGGACAAAACTAAAAACCATATCCAAAACAAACGCGATAGCTATTGAAGAACTGGAGGCAAAGGTAAAGACTTTTGAGAATGCAATGGATGCAGCCTACAAAGTCTCGTGCCCAGTTAAACGTAGTAAAAAAACACTTCCCCCATGGTGGAACGAAGATCTCTCCAATCTGAGACAGATGACCAGAGCTATTTTCAACATATGCCACAAGCATAATTTCTGGCAGCCTTATAAGGACTGTTTAAGCATGTATAAGAAAGCCATAAAGACATCCAAAAAGGAGGCCTGGATGGAATCCTGTCATTCGATAGAAACCCTTAAGGACTCTGCCAGGCTAAGTAAAATTCTGTCCAAGGAACACTCCAACCCTTCCTTTCTGAGAAAGCTAGATGGAGGATGGACCGAATCCTGCGCGGAGACCCTAGAGCTCCTAATAAATTCCCACTTTCCTGGATGCAGCGATATTAGTACGGAACCCCAGAGGTCTCGGCAAGTACAACCTGCACTCCACAGTAATATAACTTCAATAATTTCCGAGGAAAAGATTTCTTGGCTATTAACAGCTTCTCCCCGTTTAAGTCTCCGGGCCCTGACGGCATACTACCTGTCATGCTACAGAAAACGCAAGATTTAACGCTACCTTGGCTGGCGTCAATATTCAGAAGCTGTTTAATACTAAACCACGTACACTGAACCAAATCGCGTAGGTCATATTGACGAAAATATTTTGTCAATCTTTGAAGAATTTATTATTCGAATCGACAATTTTTCATGACATTTTTCGTTTTATTGAAAATGTAATATTCAAAATCAATAAAATTTCTTCAACTGTGGCCCGATTTAGCATTTTATTCAAACGAATGAAATTTCGTCATATTGACAAACTGAAATGAAAATGAAAATGAAATGAGACTGAAGAAAATATTTTATTCATTTTTGAAGAATCAGTTATTCAAATCAACAATTTTTCATAAATCCATATGGATTTTTCATCGTATTTTCTTCAAATTGAAGAAGTTTCTGAAATTATAACTTTTGTTCTTGAAAGTGAA
The DNA here is from genome assembly GCA_949372485.1 of Cheilosia soror. Lineage (NCBI taxonomy): Eukaryota > Metazoa > Arthropoda > Insecta > Diptera > Syrphidae > Cheilosia > Cheilosia soror. Next base: position 30,105,603 of record OX443563.1, read on the forward strand.
GTGATGAAAAAGTAAAGTCGTGTCAAAGAAATTAGAAATTTAAGTGAAGCAACTGAACAAACTTAACAGACACGCCTGTATAAGAAAAACGTAAGTACCTAATATAAATATTTTTCAAATTATAAACGTTTACTTCTTATTATAATTCGTTCCCCAAAGCTATCATGTTTTTCTAGGCTAGCTTTCTCCTAGTTCGATAAACCGTGGGGTATGTGCTAAGGAAATGCATCAAGAAAAACAACATCCAGCCAATTATCATCATAACTGGACGGTAAGTAAGTCGTTATATTTTCAATGTCATAAAGTATAAACAAACGTTAATCAATTTGTTTACTTGTTCCAAGTTTAGCTAGGACCCTTCCTTACCCATAAACCTGCAATCAAATCAAATCCAATTAGGTATGGCAAAAATCAATTTCAAGTGGATTCGCTCATAAATATGTAAGTTAAAATAAAACGTTCAATTGTATATTTACCTAATGCTAAAAAATAAAAAAAAATGTTTTTAACCATAAAAAATGTCTCTTTTCTGTTTTGTTATCAGTTTGACGCATCATTTTGGAGAAGTAGATGTGTCAAATTGATGAATAAGTAGTTATTTTGAAGAAAACGGATGCATAAAATTAAAGAATATTTTATTTAATATGAATAAAGTGAACTGTTGAAATGAAGAAATGATTTTCAATTTAAAGAAGAGAATACGTAAAAATGAAGAAAATTTCGTTGATTCATTATGCACGATGCGTCGAATTGAAGAATGTTCTTTCAATTTGAAGAATATTTTTTTAAAATGAAGAATACTCATTTTGATAAAACTTTCTTCAAAGTGACAATATTTTCTAAATATAACAAAATATTTGTCAAAACAACGGACAGGAGGTGTTGACCTTATATTGATCACCATTTCTTCAAGTCTACGTGCATTTTTGTCAATATCACTACCAAATTTGGTTCAGTGTACCCTACTCTTGGAGACGCGCTAGAGTGGTGTTTATACCGAAGGTAGGCAAACGCGGGCATAAAACCGCGAAGGATTTCAGACCAATTAGTTTAACCTCCTTTGTACTTAAAACCCTAGAGCGCATTCTAGACAACCACATGCGAAGTTTCTTAGAAGAATCTTTGCTATCTAAATCACAGCACGCCTATCTAAAGGGTAGATCCACGGAAACGGCTCTCCACGAGGTAGTGCGGACAATCGAAATATTCGTACATTATAAAGAATACACACTAGCCTCCTTCTTAGATATAGAAGGAGCCTTCAACAACGTACACACTGAAGCTATTCTTGAATCTCTGATTGAGTTGGGCATAGAGGAATTTATTAGTCAATGGATAGTCTCTATGCTCAGGACAAGAACTATTCAGGCAACACTAGGCAGCAGCCACATAACCAAATTTGCTCATAGGGGAACGCCACAGGGTGGAGTCATCTCGCCCCTACTATGGCTAATGGTTATAAATAAAATTCTGGTGAAACTAGATAGAGAACGGGTCAAAGTTGTCGCGTACGCGGACGACGTGGTGATATTAGTGTCAGGAAAGTTTCCCACCGTGATTAGTGAAATTATGGGGGCCGCTCTAGACAAGGTAAGCACCTGGGCTGCAAGTTGTGGCCTCGGTGTTAACCCGAGCAAAACTGAACTGATGCTGTTCACTACCAAAACCAAAATACCCAACTTTACCCTACCCCGTCTAAATGGTCAACCACTCACACTGTCGTCCAGCGCTAAGTATCTAGGTATCATGCTCGATCCAAAACTTAACTGGAAACATAACATTGAACACAGAGTAAGGAAGGCGTCGGTCGCTTTCTATGCCTGTAGCAAAACCTTTGTAAAGAAGTGGGGACTTCAACCAAAGATGACCTTGTGGATGTACACAGCCGTAGTGCGTCCAATTCTCACGTATGGATCACTAGTATGGTGGCCTTCATTGAGCAAAGTCTACAACTTCAAGAAACTGAAAAGACTGCAAAGAACAGCCAGTATAGGCACAACGGGGGCAATGAGGTCGGCCCCAACAGATGCCCTCACTGTGCTCTTGCATCTTCTGCCTCTTGACCTACATACAAAATATAACGCGTTATGCAGTGATCTAAGACTCAAGGAGTCTGGATGCTGGACTGCAAGGCCGTATGCCCATACTAACATCCTGGATTCGTTACCAAACGGCATGGTCACGCTTCCAACCGACTACATCACACCCAAATTAAACTTCACGAAAGGCTTCCACGTCGGTTTCCCTACAAGGGCTCAGTGGAAGAGGGGCGAAGTAGTGAAGGGCTTCGACACGGTCATATACACCGACGGATCTAAGATGAGCTGTGGTGTGGGGGCCGGTGTCTACTCGGAATCACCGCAAATATCACTTTCAGTTCGCTTACCGGATTTTGCCAGCGTTTTCCAGGCCGAATTACTGGCCATCCGAGAAGCCTGCACGCAACTAGGGCGTGACAAAACGCATAAAAAAAGCATTGCTATCCTTATAGATAGCCAAGCCGCCATCAAAGCCATCGATTCGGCTACCATATCCTCCAAACTGGTGCAGGAGTGCCGGAATGAGCTAGCCTGTCTGAGCGAACGTTTCAGGGTCACACTTCTCTGGGTTCCAGGGCATAGTGACATAAAAGGCAATGAGCGTGCGGACGAGCTGGCCAGGAAGGGCTCAGCACTCCACGCCTCGCTCTCAACGAGGGTCCACATCCCGCTAGGAGCGGTTAAGGGACAAATACATTCACATTTTCTGCAGAAAGCCAATCTCCGATGGTCGGGATTGACAAACTGCGTCATATCAAGGAAGATCTGGCCTACCTACAAACAGAACAAATAACCTACTAAACAGAACCCGCCCAGATATCGCCAGAATCACGGCAATAATTACGGGGCACTGGCCAATTGGAGACCATGCGGCCAAACTAGGTATCCCATACAACCCTCATTGCCGCAGTTGCGGTAATACAAATGAAAAAGAAACTCTCTCTCACTTCCTCTGTAAATGTCCAGCTCTAGCGAGAGCCAGACTGCGCGCACTGAACCAACCATTCTTTGACGACCTTAGCGATATGTCGGGCAAAGGGATACAGGATCTTATCCGTTTTCTCAATTCCACAGGTTGGCTATAGGCACCGACCAAACCACATCCTTAACAATCACCACAAAATAGGTCACACGAGGCGTGGTAACAAAACGGCACACCCTAGTGCTAATTGGGTTCAAGGATTGAACCACCACTTCTACCTACCTACCTACCACAGAATCGGTTGAGTTCAAACTTACAGATTATCTTAGGTATTGGCCTTAGAGTGCTCCTGTGAAGATTGGTCAATATCTGACAAAGGGGCGTGGCACCGCCCATACAAAAAAAACATTCAAAGTCTTTTCTCTCGAAAGCCAGCGAATCGATTGAGCTCAAACTTATAGATAATCTTAGGTATTGGCCTTAGAGTGCTCCTGTGAAGATTGGTCAATATTTGGCAAAGGGGCGTGGCACCGCCCATACAAAAAAAACATTCAAAGTCTTTTCTCTCGAAAGCCACCGAATCGATTGAGCTCAAACTCATAGATAATCTTAGGTATTGGCCCTAGAGTGCTCCTGTAAAGATTGGTCAAAGTTGGACAAAGGGGCGTGGCACCTCCAATACAAAAAAAAAATTTTAATTTTCGCCCGTAATTTTCAACCAATTTAGTTGATTTCTTTTTAATGTCAGTAATTACGCTGATCGATTGATAGGCCAAAAAAATAAAAAAAAAAATAATAATAATTAAAAAAGCAAAAAAGGCCTGGCGAAGCTGGCGGGGGTTCAGCTAGTTATGTATAAAACAAAGTTACAAGGCAGACAAGTTCTATCTTAATTTAGTTAAACATCTCTTTCTCTTATCTCTCTGATTTGGTGACGGAACGGAAGGAATTCCCGAGTCAAGTAGCATGAGTATTTTGCAAAATACATTTTTACTGTAGGTGTAAACTATGGTTAGAAACACCGCCTTAATAATCAAGGTGTTCCAGGTGAAACTAATGTCGTTTTCGATTGGGCAAAAAGGAGCTCCGGGAGCGTCCGGAATCAAAAAAATCGCTTCTGAAACCTGTTGATTCTGAAGAGAGAAATTCGCTCCTCGATTTGTAGTCAGAATCCACTCAAGAAGCACTTACACAAGTGCATTTTATGTATTTTATACAAACCAGCTGGCTGCAGCTATACAATAATTTTTGACGTTTCACCAATCCGTGAGTGTAGTCGACATAATAAATGGCGATCAAAGGAGTTCTATCTTGGCACAAGTAAAAGGTGTTATCCACTAAAGATATGCACTGCACATCTTTTCATATAGACAAATTATATATTAATTGCTTGGAATCCTTTTCCATTAACTCGAAAGTATAGCTCTAAGACTGCCTTCCGCTCTCTCATTCATTCCATATCGCGGTGAATCAAACCTGAATTTTCCTGTAGGATTTGTCAGGCTTGGTCATTTTTGAGCAATTTATGTCATTCTGAATTATTACTCATTTCATTACTCTGAATTACGACCCTTTGCCATTTCGCATTAGCAATATTATTGGTCAACCCAAGAACCATTTTCAGACGAAAATTCTGTAAATTTTAAGTCTTGTCTCAGATAGTGGTAGATATGCATCGATTCTGGATTGACTTCAGGGTGTTCAAATTCGGTTGTCGTAAACCACACGCGACAGAAGTGTGATTGTCCAGCGCAGCTCAATCTTATTCCAAAAAAAGCCTCGTGAAAGCAATTACTCAGAATCAGAACAAAACTGTAAATAATGGACGCGGACTTAATTTTGAAGCAATTACTATCGTCTTCGTCATCATCTTCTTTTTCATCTATTAATTTAGATTGAAGATATATGAAATATGATTATCCTAATAAAGTTCGTATGTTTTCATCGACAAACGAAAACAATTTGCACAGCTGATGTACTATCTAATAACGCACTAATTACTAATATAGCTATTTACAAAAGCAGATCAATCTGCTTTAATTAATTTCACATTAAAATGCACGCATGAAATTACGTGGGAAATGCAAATCTAAGGTTGAATTGACTAGATTAGAAGAGAAGGTTAATTATATCGCAAAAGGAACAGAGGCTCTAAAAGCTGTGAAAAGTAAGGAGCAAAATGAAAAACGTTGCAGAATTGAGTCAGAAATTTGAAAGTCAAAAAGGACGTGATGTGTCATCTGCCACAAATATCCTGGGGATATTTTACAAACTGAAGGTAGGTCATTGAATTGCAATGGCAATTACACCCAATATTCCAACAACAGCAGCAAAAAAGATTATATTTGTTCGATTACGTTTATGTTCCCACATATTTAATAAACATCTAACATAAATTTGTCTGTTTATTATTTTTCTCATTCACCCTTCTATTACATTCAATGAACTGTTTCCAGCAGCATCTAAAATTGACTGAAATGAGGTGCGAACCAATCGAAAGCAGACGTGGTCTCTGGATGTTTATGTTGCTTCCAAAGGCGTAGCCGACAGCATTATCAGTGAATCTTAGTACTTCCGCTGGTGGTTGCGAATGCTCACTCCAATAAAATCGGCAACCACTATTGTATTGATCCGAGTGCATAGTACCTATCGCAATACGATTAGTAACTGGGTTTTTGGTCGCAATTCACGCGATCTATCAAAGAAAAAAAGCACACCACTCAATACTATATTCAATCGATTCTACTCGCTCATCGACTACTTCGCGATGTACAAGTACAATACCTTCTCTCATCACACGGCAACGATGAGCACCATCACCAGCATTTTAAAATGCTGTCAAGGTCGGAATTTAATGAGCTTAACATACGTTGCCGTTCCAGTTCTACGGCCGAAGAGCAGGGACGTGAGTCTTGGAAAGAATATGAGAACCTAAGAGTGCTATCATCAGCAAAGGAATGAATTGGATTAGAAGTTGCAGACAAGAGATCATTTATAAAAATGAGAAAGAGAGTCGGAGACAGAACGGAGCCTTGGGGAACACCAGCATTTATATAGTGAGTTTCAGACTTGAAACCATCCAAAGCAACTTGAATTGAACGGCCAGAAAGGTAGTTTCTAATCCATTGAATAAGAGACGTATCGATGCCATAAGCACGCATTTTCGACAAAAGGGCTTGGTGCCAAACTCTGTCTAATGCCTTTGAAATATCAAGCGCAACAATCTTCGATTCACCGAAGTGATGGAGAGATTGGTTCCACTTCTCGGTGAGATAAGTCATCAAATCACCAGTGGACCTGTTGCCACGAAACCCGTACTGCCGGTCATTGAGGAGTTTCCGCGATTCAAGATATTTCATAAGCTGACTGTTTATCAGCGTTTCCATGACCTTAGAAAGAATGGACGTAAGTGCTATGGGTCGGTAGTTAGTGGGAGAAGAAGATTCGCCTTTTTAGCGACGGGCTGGACAAATGCTATTTTCGACCTACTCGGAAAGAGTCCAGAAGAATAGGACAGATGAAAAAGCTTACGCAGTGGTTTTGCCAGCGTGGAAGAACACCTCTTCAGAACGATGGGTTAGATACAGTCTGGGCCAGCGGATTTATTTATGTTGAGATCATAAAGTACTCTTGCGACTGTACGAGTGCGAAAATGGATGGTCCCATGGTAAATTCGACGCACTCGAGTACAGGTGCAGACAAAGCGCAATCTGTGAGCATAGAGTTGGCTGCGAAATGTGCAGCGAGCAGATTAGCTTTGTCTAAAGAGCTGACAGCTGGAGTGTCATTGTAAATGAGCGTTGGGATCGCGGATGTGGGCGAATTCTTAATATTTTTTATAAATGTCCAATAGTTTTTACTACCCTTGGGGCATTGTAGTTTTTTTTTGCCTCAACTTTTGGTCATATGATAATTTGACACGCTTTATAAGGGCATTGCAGTCTTTTCTGGCTCGTTTAAACTTCTTTCGGTTTTTCTCAGATGGGTTGGCTTTGTAAGACCGAAAACTCAATTCCCTTAATCTAATATTAATCTAATAGCCTCTTTACAGCTCAAGTCGTACCACGCGTTTTCTTTTGGTTTGATACTCTTTATCTTGTTAGGGATAAAGGATTTCATACCTAAGGTGATTATATTTGTTACCATATCAGCGGCGGCATCCACTTCGTTATCGAGGAAGCATAACGACCAGTTAAAACTCCTAAAGAAGCTGTTAAGTCCTTTCCAGTTGGCTTTCTCGTATTGCCATACGGTTCTTTTCGGAGTTTTTTCTTTAACTTTGTGGTCGGAGAACGAGAAATTAGCTGATATGGTACAGTGGTCTGACGAGCCTAGAGGCGATAATACTTCAATGGAGTATTTATTAGGGTGGAAGGTGAGAAACAAGTCCAGTGTGTTGGCATTTTGACCATTAATGTCTGGTACACGTGTTGGCGCATTTACAAGCTGAGTTATTGGTTTACCTCAGCAAAGATCTGACCATAAATTCCTTCGGGTGTTGTCTGTCCAGAATGTCGAAGCCAGTAAGAATTTTGAATATTGAAATCGCCCGCAATGACGATCTCAGTATGAGGGTACAGGGAAACAATTCTTATTATGGGATCAGACAGCATATCGAACTCGTTACAAGTCGAGTTGCTGTCAAAATTAGGGCTTATATAAAGAAAACAGTAATGAATTACTTGCCTACGGACATGGAATTTGAGCCATTTGAAATTAAATTCCGGATTGGAACACTGGCAATAATCTTGAGGAACTTGGTAGGCTACATCATTACGCACATAAATGGCGAGACCGCGATGAAAGAAGAATAATGGCACTAAGCGATACCCGGGGTCTCACGAACCGTTAGCCGTATGAACTTGAAAGTTTGTGTGTTGATAGACAAATCAAAATTATAACATGCCTCATTCCAATTTGGCGTAAAATGGGAATTCAAGCTTCTATGTAATTAATATACATTGTATTTGTTTATTTAAATTATAGTGTATTAATAAATATGCGGCAAAACATCGAGTGTAGCTTCGGCTGTGTGGCACGTAGCGCCGTCTTGTTGAAACCAAATGTTGCCAATATCCTCCTCTTCAATTTTTGTGAACAAAAATTCGTTCAACATGGCCCGATAACGATCGCCATTGACTGTAACGGCCACTTCTTGCTCATTTTCAAAGAAAAATGGCCCAATTATGCCTTCACGCACACTTTCTGCCACATCAGCAATTTTCTCGGGTGTACGCACTGTTTTTGGCTTTTCACGCTTTGATTTATCGATGAGGATGCCAGTTTCTTTCATTTTTTTCACAAGATAACGAACATACGGAGCTGACGGTGCTTCTCTTCTTCCAAAATCCGTACGCAATTTTCGCACACATTCTGCAACATTACCATGATATTCAAAGTAATGTCGTAATATTTCCTAGCGTTGTTCAAGCGTATACACAACCATATTCGTTCAGCGGAAGGATAAAACTAATTATCTATCAAATCAGACATGAGCTAAGTGATATCTACGTACCTATTCGTAAACGCATCCAAACTCCAATCAACCGAACAACAACCACAAATTGAGTCAATTTAAGTTCTTCGTCCAGTTGTAAGCTGATTTTCTGCTTCATAGAAAATTGCTAAGATAATAGTGTATTATGATTAAAATTTTCCTTTATGGGATTAAATTTTCCCACAAAGTTCCATTATATTGGTTACCCTACCCAATGCCAACTTGGGTTTGTGATGGAAAAAAAACAATGCAAAGCATAATTGTGCTTACGAACACGCGATGAATGTAAATTATGTTGTCTTCCATCCAACCATGTATATTAATCTGTACCTACTCCTATGTATTGCTCTCCGATAGGATGAAACTCATAATTTATCTGGCGCTACAATCCCGACTAGACTTTCGGACATGAGTATCATATTTGGATCAAGAAAAATCGAACTTGCTGTTAACTATTTAATTTTTAGGCTCATTTAAAATATAAATCGAGTCGATTTAACAAATTTATTAGTAGGTACATCTATTATTCTTTATAATAAGGTATAAGTATTTTTTTATATCCAAACATTTTTTATCAAAATCATATTTATGCATAATGATTATGTACTTGTATCTGACATGCCTCCCACACTTAGAAACGCTCAAGCCAAACAAAAATATCTTAACGTGATTTCTTTCTGGTACATTACCTACCAAGAGTTGCTTTGTCTATAGCTCTTACATAGATATAATACGAATATACTTTCATAATTTACAGTGAACTTAAGTAACCTTAATGTTGTCTGTGGTGGTTGTGTGGTATGTATATAATAACGGAACACATCATTAGATCATGTTAGAAAGAAGAAACCGCATTCAAACAAACTGTTCTTGTGGACTTTTATTTTTAGCGCGGTTAATTATGCATGCAGTTGTGTCAACTTTAAGGCTGTTTCAAATGTTTTACTGCTAACTAGACTAGGCAACAGTGATAATAATATGTACATAAGTAGATACGTTCGTGATGGTTTAATGAGAAGATAAGATAATATATTTGATAGGTCCCTATGTAAAATGCAATTGAAGAAACTATCTCCAACTACTAAATTATTTTTTATAATTTTAACATTTTTTTTGTTTGGGATTTGCTAGAATGTTAAGGTAATAAAAACACTGAATTTCAGTTCAAATTAAGTAAATCTTTTAAGGTTGGTATATTCACATCTCGTCTTACGTATGTGTCAGAAAATTAGGAGGATAATTATTTAAAGCAGTTGAGTGTAGACACACGGCCTTAATTGATCTTTTTGAATAGGTGACTACCTATACAGGGTGGGCTTTAGTGGTTTCTTTTAAAATCCTATGTTATTTTGACACTGACAGCTGGTTCCCGCTCGAAATCTTAACGGAAATTCAGTATCATACCTCCGCGGAGCGAAATGAGTCGCTTTACGGTTAAAAAACGTTATGGGAAATATTGAAAACTTATTTCCAAAGTGAGTGCTGTGTATCCCAAACAGTGCGTTTTTTGAAAATAACTTTTGGCCGAAATGAAGCACAGACCGCGCCTGCTGTACGCAAATTTGTGAAAAAAGTTCGTTAGACTGGTGCTAGTGGACAACACTCATGGTCCCCGTCATTGTACGGTATCGAGAAGCCAATTCATCCACAGAGAGTGACAGTTTGGTGCGGATTGTTGAGTAGTGGCATCATTGGACCATTTTTCTTCGAAATGAGGCTGGGAACAACGTTTCGGTCAACGAAGGGCGGTACAGAGCCATGTTAATCGCCTTTTTTTTTATTGAAATTGGACGACCTCTGGTTCATGCAGGATGGTCCGCCATGCCATACAGCCCATGCACAATCGATCTTTTGCGCACCAAATCGTGTTATCAGCCGTCTTGACGATGTCAATTGGCCGCCTTAGAGCTGCAATTTGACCCCTTTGGATTTTTTTTGTGGGAAACTGGGAAGGATCGATGTTATGCCACCAATCGGGAAACGATTAAAGCAAGACCAACATCATCCAAGCAATCCGTGAGCTCCAGCCCGAAACCATCAATAAGGTCTTGGAAAGTTGGAGTGACAGAATGCGTTACTGCGACGCCAGCCGAGGCAGCAACTTGAACGACGTTGTGTTCTAATATGTTTATAAAGTTAATGTACCATGTTCCGATCAACGTGATTTAGCTAAATCCGCGTGATTCGTTTTTCGTTGGACTTCTGATATTTTCAAAAAGGGGGGAAGATTGCATAATTTTAAGAACTTTGTTTTGCACAAAAGTTGCAATTTGGAACGAAAAAGATTAGTTCTGGAACTTTGGATAGAAAAGTTTCAGGAATTGACCTCGGAATTGACAGAAGTGTCAAAATAAAACACGTATAACGTTCGATGGAAATACCTTTCGTAATTTATAAATCACTCCGGCTTAATCACGTTGATAATATCGAAATCGATATTTTTGTTTTATTGTAAGTGTTTGAACAATACGATACACTACTGACGTATGTGATTAAACTAATTATTACTTGTGTATGCTTATGCATACACATAATATTTTTACTGTTATATCTAGGTACATATTATGTATTCCATTCGGTTCATTTCTGTATTTTGTATTTTATTCATATTCATCTAAAAAAACCTTTACAATGTTTGGTTTTTATATCTGCAAAGCCTTATGGGCTTGTCTGTAGAAGACTATGATCGTCATGAAAGTTTGATATTATTTCTAAGTTGTATATTTCCAGTATGTCGCCTGTTGTAATGTTGTCCTAATGTAGCCCGATGTATAATTTTTTGTAATTTGAGATGTATATTCTTAAGTCCTGCTAGTTGAGGTGCATTTCCCCACGCAAGAGTGCCATAACTTAGATGTGACTCTGCCAGTCCAAAATAGCTTTGCCTCTGCTATCTCTACGTTTCTATGACTTACTACTTGCTGCTTACTACTAATTGCTGTGTCATCAGCGTATGCATATCCCGTGCTTTGTTTAAGAACTGAGAGTAAGTCATTTATATAAGTTATGAAAAACAGTTGGCTTAATTTGGAACCTTGACTCTCGAGGAACTCCATAAACGAATTTTTCTTCTCCACTATTATAATAATTGTGTATGATTTTTACCTCAAACTTTCTTCCTTGTAGGTAGCTTTCAAACCATTTCAATATGGGTCCTCCTCGTACACCTACTTTTTCCAGCTGTTTCATTATATTTGCTATTTGCATGAGTGTCAAAAGCTTTCTTAAGGTCAATAAACACACTTATTGAGTTCTGATTTTTATCAAGACTTGAATATAATTTGTTTGTAAGTCTCCAAGCAAACGGTTTATACTTTTATTTTTTCGGAACCCGAATTGGTTACTTTTCAACAGTTTGTATTTTTCCTAATATGTGTAGATACAGTCTTTTAGAAACGGCTTCTTCAAGCACTTTATGGAGACTGGCCTTTAGTTTACTACTTCGTCTTTCCTTCCACCTTTATGTATAGTGTGCACTATATTGATGTTTTCAGTAGCTTAGGAACCGACGACTGCAAAAGGCTCATATTCACTATTTGTGCTATTACTGGAGCCAGATTTTTTGCGTTGGTTTTTAGATCTTTAGGCCTTATTTTATCAATTCCTGCTGATTTGTTTTCATTCATAGAATTAAGAATATTTTCTATTGCTGTTACAGTAGTTTCTTCTATAAACATTGACCGTTGTGTGCTGTTTCTAGGACTCTGAAATATTCTATGGTTACATTTGTGTACCGTATTAGATATTACAGACGGAAGCCTTTTCGAGAACTCATTCGCGAGAACTCCGTAATTGTCTCTGTTTCCAAAATTCGTTGATATGACTTCACCTAGGTTACTTGAATTTTCTCCTTATATTGCATTTACCAATTTCCAAGTCTCCCTAGGGTTCGATTTTACATCATAAAATGTTTGTTTGTAATAACTGGACTTCACTTGGTTGATCCTTTTATTTGATTCACTTCGATATTTTTTAAACTTCTCGTATTCTTGATTTTTTCTATTGTTTTTAAATCGCCTATATAATCTATCCCTTTCCTTACAAGCATATGTTCTCTTTGTTAAGCTAGTATTAGACGATATATTGAATCAGCATAAGTATGCTGAAAATTGTGCTCCAATCACAAAATATCGTGCATGCATACTTGATGGCAGATTTTTTTTTACACGATATGTTATGATTGGAACACAATTTTCAGCATACCTATGCTGATTCAACATATCGTCTAACACTAGCTTTATTGCTAGAGTTATTTATATTGGTAGACACCAGCGCACTGCATATTCGATAGTGATCAGATATTTTGAATTCAGAGACTGTGGATATTATGTATGTCTTTGTTGTTTCTTACACGAACTAAGTTAAGCAGTAGTCAATGAATGTATGGGTTTTATTGGTTACTCGTGTATGTGACATTATTGTATTCATAAGCCCCTTTCGAAGATATCATTGAAAGATAATTGTTAACACCAGCGCCGTTTGTGCTTTTTGTATTGATATTTATATCCCCTATAATAATAAGCCCACTTTTACTATCAATTTTATCTATGTTATCACTTAGCACTTGAATAAATTGATTTATTGGTGGTCTGTATATTGCCATTATAGTTCCTTTAAAGTTACCTTAATGCGCGTAATATTAAGTACCATACTTTCGTAAGAGATAACTTCTCCTTTAAGGCTGGGTGTTCGAGGGTATATGATTTTTCGCCCCGATGGGGCTTGCAGGGCTTAAGAGATAATTGATTGCAGTAAACGGCTTTCGACAGTAAATAAATAGACGCTGTTAGTGACCGTCTTAGAATTTTTATTTTTTGACTTTTATGTACCATAAAGTCCCAAAAACGTCATTTTTTGGGTGTTTTTTTTTTCGCCCCGGTGGGGCAATATCTAAATGGAACTTTTTTATTTTTTTATGATTTTATTTTATAGTTAATGGGTTAAATTAGTTAGTGACCGTCTTCGAATTTTGATTTTTTGAGTTTAACTATTATAATCTGCAAATTAAGGTGACCAAAAGGAAACAGTGTTTGTAGAGCAACCAGAACTTATTTTTGTCAGCTTTTCAAAACAGAATAACATTCAAACATTTATGTATCCGTTCATTAAATACAAATTAAAGATTTGGTTCATAAAATAGTTAAAATTGCATTTTGAAAAGTTAACAATTTAACAGCAGTTTCATTTTTGTTTCAGAACTCACGCTCACATATGCAATGTAGTTCACAAAATATCCGACACAGCGCTAATCGTTTTCTCTATAATTTTGCTCTCTCGCGAGAGTCTGTAATTTGCAGATTGTTGTTTTGCCACATTCGTTGCCACTGGGATATGGAGAAAACAAGTTTGGATCCTTTTTTTGGTTTTCTGATAGATACATACTAATTACTTAATAATATTATTGTTGTTGTTTGAAGTCAATCGAGCATTGTGAGGCATAGAGGCAGATTGGATAAATATCATCGTAGACGTTACCTACAAAACGGTACACGTACGTAACATAATTATGAATATGATAGGGAAATCAAATCAAAATGAAAAATTATATTGAGAGCGGAATATTTTTAAGGGATGATGAATGATGATTGATATGGATTGAGGGCTTGAGAAGATTTGAGAATATGTATGGGAGTGGGAGATGGGAGGTGAATGATGATTTTTTTTATTATGAGTTGAGTTCAAATCAAACTACCTAAATGCAATTTTGGGTCATCGTAAATAAAATACCTACTGTATGAGGAAAGGGGTTGATTGCTTTGCTGTTCCCTATTTTCGGCCGAACTTTTCAAAATAGATTAGTGGTTGTGTGTTTTAATATTTTGAAAATTATTGTGTGTAGTATAAGTATATATACACAACATCCGCTTTTATTGGTGATAGGTATTGAAATGGTCATCTTTTCATAAATCATAATGATTGGTCAATGTTTTGCATGACCAGTCAAGTGAGTCAGACGTATTGTGTTAAGATCGCAGTTCGTATATGATTGCAAGGGCGCTTGGCGAGTTCGCGCAGTGCACATTAAATTTAGTTATTAATACATACTCAATATCTATCTACGTACTAGCATGGCAGTCACACCCGGCTTCGTTCATGTTATTTTTATACCCTCCACAGGAAGGTACATTATCACTTTGTCATTACATTTGTAACGCCGAGAAGGATTCACCGGATACCCTATAAAGTATATATTATTCTGAATCAGGATCACATTCTGAATCGATTTAGCCATGTCCGTCTGTCTGTCTGTTGAAAACACAATAGCGTCCAAACGAATCGACATAGGCGAATGAAATTTTGTGAGAAGACTTCTTTTTACTGTCGTCAGGTATTGAAAATGGGCTATGTCGGTCAAGTAGTTCTGGTACCTCCCATAAAAAACCAATATTAGACACATGCGTGTACAATTGTACATATACAGTACATACAGTGGAGGGTATCAAAGCATCGGCCAGGCCGATGATAACACTTTTACTTGTTTTTTTCCGCATGATGCTGCCGTATATCTACAAAATTGATCTCATTATAGTCATATCCTCGGTCATATCTCTGTAGATTGAAGATAATTACAATAAGTAATTTTTCTCTTCTAAAGGGTGGAGGGGGATAATTAAAAAAAAATACCAAAAAAGCCAAAAACTATTATTATTTTTTTTTTCAAACACTATTTGGGAGTAGTACATATAGGACATACATATGTACATATATCCATCCATCAATCGAATGGAAAATATTAATTTTCCTATATAAACTTTGATGAAACTTGAGTTTGGCTCTTACCATTTGGGCTAGGCGTCCCCAATCCGTCAGGACAAACTTTTTATTAAATTAGATAATCCATACCTACATCCATAAATGGTGCGAGCAGGGCTGCAGCCGTTTGTTTTTGGATAGGATTTATATTCTATATATAATATGTAGATATACTAAAAAGGAACCCAAACCCACAAAACAAAGCAATAATAACAAACTAGCCCTAACAGGTTTTTATAAACAGCCAGCATAAAATGCCAAAAAATAAAAGCTAAGGTCAGGAATGAAAATTTGTATACCTAGGTACATATTATGGATTTTGGATATTATTATTAAAATATTTCGATTTGTGCTTACGATTGCGATTGTACGTCGCTATGATGACGAAGGCGATATTCATAAGTGTGCGTTAGGAAATTCTATATCACACACACTTTTGGTTTCAGTGTATTAGATAAACAACGTTTGCAGCAACAGGAGCAATAGCAACAGCAAGCACAGCTTGTCCCTTTCCCTTCCCTTTGGTTGTTTTGATTTATTTTGTTGTGCAGACAATTTTGTATTATTTTTATTAATTGAGCTGAGCGAGTCTGCACTCTGCACTGCAGAGTCTGCAGTCACAATTGTGATCTTGGTAAGGGAGGGTGTGCTCGGCTATTTTTAATTCTGTGCACTAATACATGTAAACACGTTTACTTGAGCACAGAGTTCGTAGCTGAGGGAGACCCACCCTTAAGGGTGGGTCTCCCTCAGCTACGATCTACGAACTCCGTACTCGCTCAGCTCAATTAATAAAAATAATACAAAATTGTCTGCACAACAAAATAAATCAAAACAACCAAAGGGAAGGGAAAGGGACAAGCTGTGCTTGCTGTTGCTGTTGCTCCTGTTGCTGCAAACGTTGTTTATCTAATACACTGAAACCAAGTGTGTGTGATATAGAATTTCCTAACGCACACTTATGAGTATGGCTTTCGTCATAGCGACGTACAATCGCATTCGTAAGCACAAATCGAAATAGGTATATAGCAATAATATGAATATTTAAAATCCATATTATACAAATTTTCAGTTCTGACCTTGGCTTTTATTTTTTGGTATTCTATGCTGGCTGTTTATAAAAACCTGTTAGGGCTAGTTTGTTATTTTTGCTTTGTTTTGTGGGTTTGGGTTCCTTTTTAGTATACATATTATATATTTATATAGAATATAAATCCTATCCAAAAGGGCTGCAGCCCTGCTCGCACCATTGATGGATAGGTATGGATTATCTAATTTAATAAAAAGTTTGTCCTGACTGATTGGGGACGCCTAGCCCAAATGGTAAGAGCCAGTCAAAGTTTCATCAAAGTTTATATAGGAAAATTCATATTTTCCATCCGATTGATGGATGGATATACATATATATGTCCTATATGTACATATATTGTACTACTCCCAAAAAACATATATTGTACATATATTGTACTACTTAAAAAAACTAATAATAGTTTTTGGCTTTTTTGGCATTTTTTTTTAATTATCCCCATACTCCCTTTAGAAGAGAAAATTGTAATTATCTTCACTCTACAGAGATATGACTATAATGAGATCAATTTTGTAGATATACGGCAGCATCATGCCATGCGGAAAAAAAATAACATGAACGGAGCCGGGTGTGACTGCCATGCTAGTACGTAGATAGATATTGAGTATTATCATTGTATATGAAACTTATAGTAGTATCATCACGGCTATTTTTTTATTTCTGTCTCTAGCCGCCTAGGAGGTGATCGATCGTTTCTCCCGAGAGAAGAAACATTTGTTCACTCCTATTGAATAGAGTAAATAATAGTGTAATGAGCAGCGTTCCCACTTCAAATTTACGAAAGCGTAGTGCCGAGATGAAGAAATCGTAGTGTTTCCAGCTAAATCGTAGTGAAATATGAAAAATAATATGCAATCTCCATAATTTTTTAGTTTTAAGCCTAGTACGACTATACAAAGCAATACACTGAACTGGGGGTCGATTCACGGTATAGTAAAAACAAGTGTCAGATTTTTTTATTTCATAATTTTTTTATCACAGCCCTTTTTATTTGTGAAGAAGTGTGAAAAACATAGACAAGGCTCTATGACTCACAATGGAAACGAAAAATAAGCGCGGACTAAGGGATTCAGAAACCCAAAATATGTATTTAATCTAATATCTGGAGAATAGCCCCGATTTGGCCAGTGAAAAGTATTCTATACCTTGAAATTAAATAAACCTCGAAAGTTGCAAATTACAAAAAATAACATTATGTTTATTACTTCACACTATCGCAGAACGTAAATCGACCTTTTAACCACCATTATTGGGCTGAAAAGTGAATGTGTTCAATTAATCGCCCTGTTGTAAATGCGTTCAGCCAACTTTTCCAAGGGAAAACATTTTAGAAATCAATATTATTACTTACTGAAGGAATTTTATATAAGAAATATATGGATACAAAATCTAACGGAAAATCGTAGTGTTTCTTAATTTTGCGTAGTGACGTAATGATTTTGCCGAACTGAGGCAAAATCGTAGTGAAACATTACGATCGTAGTGAAAGTGGGAACGCTGGTAATGAGTGAGTTTATGAGTGACTTGAAGAGTGCAAACAACACAAACCGGTTTTATCGTACTCGCACTGAACTAAATAAGATAATTATACTCTGTCCCATTTATATTTTCAGTACAGGCCTTATGGGAAGCTCTTTTTTCTACCAAAGGTGCCAGTAGCTACTTTTACGGCACTCAATCACAAGAATTGCCACTGAAATAAAAACCAAGCCACTGACTTACCAAGGAATTGTTGTTGTCATTTACGTAAAACCCACAATGACCAGTCTGTTTATGAAGAAATTTTCCTCAAAGGCGCATACACCCCACCATGACCAGTCTGCCTCGCATGTGCTGGCAGAATGAGGATGACGATGAGGGTGATCTTCTCGTGTGCGGTTGCTATTTCATCACTGAAAATAAACATGTGTGGTGTTGGTGTGTGTTTTAAGCAGAGTATATCCATTATAATGAGTAGGGACACTCTCGACAA
Source organism: Cheilosia soror (assembly GCA_949372485.1). NCBI lineage: Eukaryota > Metazoa > Arthropoda > Insecta > Diptera > Syrphidae > Cheilosia > Cheilosia soror. The sequence continues at coordinate 30,123,873 of OX443563.1, forward strand.
TTTCCTTATCAGCAAGTATTACTGTGTCACACAGACATGAGAAATAGACGGATATATAAAGTGGGTAGTGAGAGGGAGAGAAAAGAGGAGGAATATTTTTTCGGAAAATGGCACAGGGTGCTCCGTTAAAAAAAGGGAAATTTTTAACTTGTCATACATTTTTATTAAATACAAAATTATAATTACATGTGTGTTACGCTAAGATATTTATACTTGTTGTTGGTTTTTTTTTTGATTATTCTATTACATTTTTTGATAAAGTCATGCTCTCAAACACGTGCCTACATATCATTTTATAAGAAATTATTTGTTTTGATTTTTACAGCCAGTAATCAATCACATTTATTCCTTTATATGTAGGTAAAAATTGTAAATTTTTTTTTTAAATGAAAACCCGCGACCCACTTAATGGACAAGCGGACCATTGAAAATGAATGAATGAATTTTTTTATTTTGCTATAAACTTTCTACTGCATCTAAAAATTCATGTTAAATGCGCACTTCAAATGCGCTAAAAAATCTGTAAATATGGAGGAAACACTATGTTGCTGACTTAGTTCCAACTCACACTTGCATTTTTGACTTTTTTTTTTATATAAGGCATATTTTTTTGAGAATCTATAGCTAGCTCACTTTTACTTTTACATGCAAAACCTGTTTTTTGTTATGTTATGTTTTGTTATACTCTCTTTTGGTTTTATATGCAAAATTGTTATACTCACTTTTGGTTTTGTTATACTCACTTCCCAAAAAAATACGTCAATAGCATGTAAAATAATTTCACTACCGAAATCAACAGTTTTATACCTAATCAGATTCTGTTTTGAAATCGTTTATTTCAACGCTGGAAAGCTCTAAATTTGCAGTTGGCTCGCAACTATTTTCTCCATGTAGCTACTTTGCTGAAAAAGTTCTTTTAAATTCACAAATGTATTGAAATGGAGTCAGCAACTTATTATTTCTTCCTCGGTTGCATTAAAATGGTAATTAAGTCAATTGAAATACCAATAAGACTATTTATATTCTGCTGCCATTCTTTTAGTTATATTGGCAGACTTATCGAAAAAAGCAATACTTAAAAAATGCATTTCATAAGAAATTTATTTGCTCTTTATTTTCCAAAAATGGTCTTCTCAATTTGTTGGGGCCTTTAAATTTATATGAATTAAAGATTAATATAACTTAGGACACATTTTGACCACAAGCAATACTATTCATTTTAAAACCAAAAGGCATAGATATGCATTTTAAATGTGTTCAAGCAAAATAAAAGGGATAGTTTCAGGAGTTATCACTAAAAAACCAATAAAGTTAAACTTTTAATCCCCTCCATTATCGGCACATAAAAATATTTTACACCTGCATTTTCTTTTTGTTCCCGACCGTGCAGGCTAAACACTTCAAAATATGTTTTCCCATTTCCTATTTAAATTTCTATTTAATCCAAAAACAATTGCACTGTAGTTTGTTCGCACCGAAAACTATCACGGGTCACCCTGTATTGTGTTTATTTCCCTTCTTTCGCACAACTGATAAGCATTCGAGTTTACCGCCTTTAAAAATGCATTATGAAAAAACCTACCCCATTGTCACTGCAGAACCAGTGTGACCAGTTATTTTAAAAACTAGCAATAATGGAATGAAATCATTTTTATTGCTACTGCGCCCAATATCGAATTGCATTATTTTTAGCGAAGTCAGAACAGAGAAGAAACATTTATTTTCATATTTTAGATTGAAATATTAATGGTAAGAGTTCAGAATTAGTTGTAATTCCTGGAAAAAATAATCATAAAAACGAAGCATGAAACCATTTTCCAAAAAGCAAAGCAGGTCACACTGCATAAAGTGAATAGGTAAACACATCGAAAGCCGAGTTTACCGCCTTTAAAAATGCTTTATGAAAAAACCCACAATCGTTCGTCGTACACAGCAAGCCGTATGTAGTGGTACAGGTAAAATGTGTTGTTTACCCTTTTCTTCTCAGGCATTCGTCGTATTCAGGTAAAAAGAATTCTTTCGACCTGCTTCCACTTATTGCACGATTTTTTCTGCATTTTGCTTTGTGGTAGTATGAAATGCATATGTAGAGAGAGTGTCCCTACTCATTAATAGATATACTCTGGTTTTAAGCACCTTAGAAGAGTGTTACCATATTCATTTGCAAAAATATCATTACGGGTTTTTCTATGGATTGTGTCAAAGAACTTTCGTGTTTTGTTGCTTTTTAAAGCTTTTGAGAGCGAATAAATGAATTTGATTATGTGCGATGTTGCCACATTCGGTTTTTACTCTTACCTCTTGGTGGTGTGGAATAGATAGATTTAATTTGAGTTAGATTTAGTTTAATATTTAGACATGTTTCTGTTCATGAAATCTTAATAAACGGCTGGTAACCCTACCGATATTTATGAGAGAATTATGCCAATTTATAGTGCTCACTATGGCAACCATGTGAGAGCTTTATAATGGAGACAGCTTATTGAAATCCATAAAAGTAAGGGTGAAAGGCAAATACCCTATCTTCCCTGTACTGAAAATATAAATGGGACAGAGTATAGCAATATATATATAATGGTAGAGGTGATCGTTTTCTTTATGATGTAACTTATATGTCGTTTTCCATTGGGACAATCAGATTTTTATTTCAGATCTCAGATTTTTCGTGGCGAATGGAACACGATAGCAGATTGATCTGCTTTTGTGAATGTATTAGTGCGTTATTAGACAGTACATTAGCTGTGCAAAATTTTTTTCGTTTTTAGATGAAAACATACGAACTTAATGTGGGTTATCATATCGACGCAGAATCGAAATGACGAGGAAGAAGAAGAAGATGACGAAGATGATAGTATTATACTTCTTATCATATTTTAATCTTTTCGGTGTATCGAAAATGTAACGCGGTACAGAATTTGTTATTCCAACTTCAGATTTCTGAACGAAACGTGAACCGGGAGATTGAAACTGTGAGGGAGAAATTTCGGAGCTTTTGTTAAGAGGTGGTAAAGAGAAATCTCTTACAAATGTTACGGGGTTAGCAACCCTTTTAACAGAGCTGATAGGTGAACACACTGCAACATTTTCAGTTTCACCGGCGCCGGTTTCTTGAATAACGTTTGGATTATGGCATGTTCTGGAGTTACGTGAAATCAACACAATTAAAAATGCACAGTAAAATTCACCACTTGTCTGTAACCAACTGCCACTGCACTTCACCAAAACAATGGTTGAAAATGAGCGATGAGTATCAATAAAGCACACACACAAAAAAAAAATAATCAAAAACCGGTTATTGAGTTGAAGCAGAATGCATGCTGTACTTGGACGACGAAGATGATAGGGGATGGGGAACATCATACATTAACATGGAGTTAAACATCTTGCTTCATTATTCACTCAGGCTCAAATTTTAGTACATTGAGTAAATTAACAAAAAAATACGAAAATAAAATTTTAATCTGAGTGAAATACGAAACAAGACATGTACAACCTCCCTTAGCAAATGGCTTTGCAGCACTGAGATTGAGATATTAAATGCGATTGTTCAGATCAGTGGTTGGAGTTGGACTTGGTTTTTTTTCTTGGTAGAGCCGTAGACTGTAGAGGTAGTACAGTACACTCGCATTGCAACAAAGTAACTCACTTCGCTTTCGTATTTGGCTTGGCAAAATGAGGGAGAAAAAAATAGCATATTGGCATGCGATTGGTTTAATTTTAGAATAGAACTGTGTAAATTATGTGAGTGGATCTCCATTAAATTTAATAAAGAGAGCGTAATATTTTCAACCCTATTTGCCCTAGTTGTATCTCGCGCCGTTAGAAGCATCACCATCGATTTGCCAAAGTGATAGTACTATTAGTTTCATATACAATGGTATTATCATTGGGTTGGGTAACCCCTAATAATATTTTTTAGAGGAGCTTCAAAGCTGCACCTAATCTAGGGCCGCCTTACAAACCAACCACATGCGGCATGAAATACAAAAATAGCATCCTGTAGAACACTGTTTTTATATCGTGAATGAATTACCTAGACAACGTTTAAAGTGCAACAAAACATTACCCAGTTCTATATACTAATTGCCTTCAAATTTTGTAATACATAACAAACAATGAGTTTGCCCACAGGAACACATTTTATTGATGTCTCTAGCATTGTCAACCTCAACAAAAATTAACAATTCTTCTCCAGACTGGTCATGCAAAACATTGACCAATCATTATGATTTATGAATAGATGACATTTCAATATCACCAATAAAAGTGGATGTTGTGTAGGTACTTATACTACACACAATAATTTTCAAAATATTAAAACACACAACCACTAATCTATTTTGAAAAGTTCGGCCGCAAATAGGGAACAGCAAAGCAACCAACCCTTTCCCTCATACAGTAGGTATTTTATTTACGATGACCCAAAATTGCATTTAGGTAGGTTGTTTGATCTGAACTCAACTCCTGAGAATAAAAAAATCATCATTTACCTCCCAGCTCCCACTCCTATACATATTCTCAAATCTTCTCAAGCCCTCAATCCATATCAATCATATCATTCATCATCCCTTAAAAATATTCCGCTCTCAATATAATTTTTCATTTCGATATGATTTCCGTATCATATTCATAATTATATTACGTGTAGCGTGTAGGTGTAGGTAACGTCTAACGATGATATTTATCCAATCTGCCTCTATGCGATGCCTCACAATGCTCGATTGACTTCAAACAACAACAATAATATTATTAAATAAATAGTATGTATCTATCAGAAAACCAAAAAAAGGATCCAAACTTGTTTTCTCCATATCCCAGTGGCAACGCAACGAATGCGGCAAACAACAATCTGCAAATTACAGACTCTCGCGAGAGAGCAAAATTATAGAGAAAACAATTAGCGCTGTGTCGGATATTTTGTGAACTACATTGCATATGTGTGCGTGAGTTCTGAAACAAAAATGAAACTGCAGTTAAATTGTTAACTTTTCAAAATGCAATTTTAACTATTTTATAAACTAAATCTTTAATTTGTATTCAATGATCGGATACATTAATGTTTGGATGGTATAATATTTTGAAAAGCTGACAAAAATAAGTTCTGGTTGCTCTACAAACACTGTTTCCTTTTGGTCACCTCAATTTGCAGATTATAATAGTTAAACTCAAAAAATCAAAATTCGAAGACGGTCACTAACGAATTTAACCCATTAACTATAAAATAAAATAAAAAAGTTTCATTTAGATATTGCCCCAACCGGGGCGAAAATAAAAACACATCCTATTCCTCCTCCCTTTGCATTTTGCCTATTAAAAAATTCAGGTATAAAACCATAAATTTTGTAAAAATCTCTTTTCTTTCTTCTTTATGTTTATTTCTGACAAAACAATTAAATCAATATTTTGTAGACTTTCACTGTAGCTCAATATAAAGTTATTCTAATTTGTTCTCAGTGATCTTATATTTCATTTTCATTTTTTTCATTTTATTTATATCATTTAGTGGCATTACATTAATATCTTATAAAATAGCGTAAGCTTCAATAAATATTTTGATTAAGTTGACTCAGGTGGTAAGAAACAATATGAATTCATTATAAAATGTTTAATAACTAGAATTTTTTAATTCATCTCATTGAGAAAAAAAAGTAAACTAAAAATACAAAAGCAATTTAGTAGAAGGAAATAAAAGGTAACAAGTTAAGTTATACATACAGAATTTCGTCGTCATCATCAATAAAGCGTGTTCAAATACTGTCTTATTTCAATCCTGAAAAGAGCTGCACAACTTATTAATCGAACAGAAAGGGGGATGAAATTCCACAATCGGACTGCGAACACAAAGAATTGTTGGGTTGATACCAGGTACATACAGCGAAATGGTACCAGGTTACATGATCTATTAGAGCGCGGCATACAAATCTTATTATAGAGGTTCACAGGTTGATTTGTTTGCATAACATTATGAAGCAAGGCCAATGTCTTAAATTTAAAAAGGTTTTCAAGCGTTATACCATTAATTTGCTTAGAGAAGTGAGATATGTGATCATGCTTTCTCAATCCATAGATATAACGCCCAATACTATTATATGCCACATTCAGTTTTCTTTTATGTTCGTTATTGCAATTGCTAAAAATTTCACAACCGAATAGCATTATTGGTATGACTAGTGTTTTCGCTAAAATAATTCTAGTTTTCAGAGGTGTTATTTTTTGACTTGCCCATAGCATACGTAGGCTTTCATAAACCTTTCCAACTATTAGTCTAATATGGTCATTCCAAGAGAGAGTATTATTGAAAGTTATACCCAGATTTTTCGCTGAAACAACAAATTCAATCGGCGAGTCGTTCAGGTATAAATTATTAAAACAGGAGGTATCAATGGACCTTCTTGAAATAACCAAACATTTTGACTTGGTGGGATGTAGGCAGAGCCCATTAGATCGGGATCAGCACATAATTCTGTTTAGGTCTTCGTTCACTTCATAAGCTGCATTTTCCACTAGGCCCAAAGGAAAACTTTTTCGCACCTGAACGTCATCAGCATACATGTCGACCAAAGAGCTAACTGCACACAAGGGGAGATCGTTTATGCATTGTGAAGAACAATGGGTCCAATATGGAGCCTTGTGGAATGCCTTTACACAGTGGCAAAAATCGTGAAATACTGTTCTTTGACACAACAACATATCTGTTGTTCAGGTAAGAGGATACCAGATTCAGGGAAAAAGGCGAAAAGTTGAATTCATTCCTTAGATTGTTACATAAAACAGTGTGGTCCACTGTGTCGAATGCCTTAGAGAAATAAAACGAGAAAAGTTACATTATCATTGTTAACAGCCTGCCTTATGTCTTCAACAACATTAATTAGTGCAGTTGTACAGCTATGCTTAGGACGAAAACCAGATTGATTTTCATAAAGCAGGTTGTTGTATTTTAAATGTCTTTGAGTTTGGGATTTTACAATTTTTTCTAAAACTTTGGAAAAAAATGGGCACGAATGGGTCGCACGAAACTTTCTCGTTTATTGCGAATCTCGCAGAATCTCACAGTCATTTCCACAAATTTTACGTTTAAAATTATTTCCACTTTTCGAGAAAAAGCCAATTTTCAAAACTGCCGTTGCTGGACTTCTTAGCGAAAAACTGGGTATGCAGTCATGTTAAGCATGCTTACATTAACTCAACTATCAATTTTGGTTCAAATCGTTAGAGCGGTTTTCGAAAAAATCTAAATTTAGACATATTTGGTGATATTTCGTAAAATTTTAATATGGGAGGTACCGTTAATATTAGGGCTAGAATAAAAAAAGACGTCCCTAGCGGGAAGCCCACAAACTCTAAATACGAAATTTGAAGGAAATCCTTCTAAGCGTTTAGATTCCCCAGGGGTGGGACAGACAGACATGCGAGACCCACTTTTTTGAGTTCCCCTATCATCGTAATATCAGAATTGATCAAAATCTCGAGTTCGAAATTTTGTACGAAAACAATATCTTTCTCTTACTACGTATACGAGAAAGTTAAGAATGGTAGAATAGCGATGGGCCGAAACTCATTTTGATTTTTGGGAACAGGTATAATTTTTACATTCTTCCAAGTTGTAGGAAAAACTCCCGTCATGATGATGGTATTGAACAGATGCGTTATTGATTTTAAAATGTAGGAAGGATGGCTTTGGCAAAAACCGGATTAATTTCATCAAATCCAACCGAATTTGATTTAATTGAAATATAGCTTTCTAAGACATCGAATTCATCAACAGGTGTATAGTTAAAGCTAGGAGGTGAAGCAATATTATTTAATCTATTAGGACTTGGTGCAGATAATAAGGGATCGTTAAGGGTAGGGGTAGGAAGAGAGGTAAATTTTAAATTGAGATCATTCGGATCAATGCTTTGCAGAATACTATTTATTAAAGGCGCGAAATCAAGGAAAAAATTACTTTGCATGCATTTATAATACTTTTGTTGCTATTATAAATATAAGTTGCACATTTTACTATTCCAAGTGCAGGATAAATTTTAAATCCATCAAATTGTATTAAGAAAAAAAGTTTTAAAAGAGTTTAAATAACGAAATATCCAATTCCAAACGAAGGATGTTTTCGTTCGCTGCAAAAAGATTGGAATTGGAAATGTCGTTATTTAAACCCTTTAAAAACTTATTTTCTTAATACAATTTAATAGACTTACTAATTATTCTACACTAGGAATAGTAAAATGTGCAACTTTCTCTTTATAATTATTGCATCAGAAGTGGTTTGTTCGTATTTTATCAAATTCACTCTTTCCCTCTCATGCGAAATAGCTGACTGGTTTACCATCACAATTCCACAATTTTTATCCTTACCCTAAATACCTTCTAAAAATAAAAAATCTCCATGTCCATACCTACGCTTTAACGCTCCAAGGCCACAAACCAGTAAGAACTAGACCGCCAGCTTCGGCCAAAAATGAGAGTTTCATAGAGCCAGTTTCAAAAAGTTATTAAGTGGTTAAGTATGTGTGCCATGTTAAAGTAAATGGTGGGCAAATTTGGTCACGCATACACTTGCACTTAATAACATTTACCGTTATTCGGTGGTAACTTTAAAAAAATTCAAATAATGCAAATAAATTGGCCCCTATCGGGACGTGTTAAGCAAATTGTGTGTTCGGTGTGGGGAAATTATTACCAACTTATATTTTTTTAAAAAGCGTACAAATATAAATGGGTTTAAACTGCAAAACTAAAATGGATGATAAAAAAAAACATCAAACATGATTTTTTAGTTTTGCTGATATAAATGTAGACCTTTTTCTATATGTTTTAACGAAAATGTATTTATTTTCTTTAATTGTTTGTTTTATTAAAGTGTACCTACTGAGTTTTGGAATAAATAATTTAAAAAAAAGGAGGGAGGACATTTTGTTTTGTCAGACTACAAGAAAAATGTGATGAATTGATTTTAACCAACAAATAAATTGGTCATGGAATTTAAGAAAATTTTCATTCTAAAAATGAAATACGTTTTTTGCACACCAAAACGTAAGTGCGCATTGTCATATCGGCTTATCACAAGGAATCTGCATGAGGTGTAAATAAGAATTTATAAACATAATGTACACGTACATACCTATTACGCTTTCGCTAGGGCAAATATGCGAAATTCAGTAAATATTTTTAATACAATTCAATTTTTCCACTATATTTGAAAGTCAAAACGCGAATGTTATTCAAAATGTATGGATTATTAAGTTATAATTTCATTGTGAAAAACAAAAGAATACCTACACAAAAAGCAAAACTATAATAGCATAACAAAACAAATAAGATAATTACGTGTTTTAAATTAAAATATTACGTACCTACACCTTTCAGTACAGTTCACTTTTCGCTTTAGTTTACGCGTTACTATGGAAACGAACTTTTATTTTTATATCAAAAATGCCACCTTTTTAATTAAAATTTAAAAAGCGTCCTGGCCTGTGTATACGCTATGATATGCATTCCGTAGCGCCTATGTATGATGTTTTAAAACACGTTTAGCAGGTTTTGTATTAAAATGTCCATGTTTTAAGTGACAAAAATGTTGGTTTTTAATTTTTGAACAACCAATTCTTTATAAAACCTAATTCAAAAACCACTCAACTCATCATATTCTCCTCATAAATAAAATAAAACAATAAACATACCTATTTGCGTTAACTTTATTTATTCCAAAATAGCTGTTCTTGAAAATATAAGAAGAAAGAGCTCAAAATGTATATCAACAAAATTGCAAAGAATAGCGTTTAGCTGATTTCATTATGCTTGCAATTTAGTTTTACAGCTTAAAATAATATTTTTTTTTGTAATAATGTCATATAGGAAGTTATATAAACAGTTATTACGCAAATATAATTATTATGCTTTTTAATAAAACATAAGTTGGCAATTAATTCACCACACCATACACACCATTTGCTTAACACGTCCCAATAGTTGTCAGTTATTTCAATTATTTGAATTATTTCAAAGCCATCTCAGATTCAATTGTCTTATTTCATCTTTTTTTGCTTATTCACACGTATTCACAGATAGAAAAAGAGGCGGAGCTACTTATTTCAAAACTGGCTCTGTGAAACTCTCATTTTTGGCCGAAGCTGGTGGTCTATTCTCTCTGGTTTGTGTCCAAGGCGTACTGAAAACTGAATGAAAAAAGCAAACATTAAATAGAAATACAGAAAAAAATTCAACTCATCAGAAAACTTACTCAATTCGCAGGATTTGAGTCTGATTAAAACATAAACGAAAAAAAATTATACCTACTTACTCAATCGACAGACGACTGGGTACGTGTAGTGTGCACGCCGGCAGCTTGTAGGCAAAGTCCGTTATGTGGGAGGAGTCGACTGTCTATTCTTACTGGTTTGTGGTAGTGTGTGTGTCTGTCCCACAGACACAGTGTACACTACACTAATATATAGATGGCATATTTAGATTTGGAGAATTTTCGTTTAAACACATTAAATTCGTAGTTGCAAGTTTGTATTCTACCATTTTACGATGCGGCAACTCCGTACTTGATAGCACAGAGCAGAAGTGGAAACATTCAGAAGTAAATATTACTTAAATCTTTGGGTTTTGGGATTGGCTATCTGGATCATGAAAATTGAACCCGATAGAACACAGTATCTCGTAGATTTGTTGTAGTGCGGGTAAATCGATGATCCATATTCATTGGGGATACTAAAACGCGGCTAATATATTATAATCGGTAGAGTAGGTGCGGGAGCTATTATAGCAATCCTCTACATAGGGTAAACTACCTAGTGACCGACACCTTCTCAGTTATGGTCACCTGCCACTGTTTTTCCATTTTTCTAAGGTTTCCTGTGGCTGGATGTTAGGGAAGTTATTTTTAACGTGTTCAGGCACTCAAATGTGATAAGAAATAACTTCTCTTGATATTTTGTAGTCGTTCAGTGCCCTGTGATAATAGACTTTGGTTTGAAACCTTTAGAAATTTCAGAAAACTTGAGATTTCCTTAAGGAACACGTAAGTACAGATCATTATTTTAAAAATATAACCGTGTATAGTAACACTGTGAACAGTGAATTTTATTGAAAATAATTAAGTAGCCGATCTATATGTTAGTCAGTTATTATTAAAATAACAAAACAATTTAAATTTACGTGGGGTGTCAGTAACTCAAGTAGAATGTTCAATAAATCTAGTGACCGACACAGGTGTCTATTACTGGCGCAAATGGTCATTTTTAAGGATATTAGTTATGGACACCACCAATATTATCTTTGTATTTGCATACCTTTTAGCCGTTAGTTTTAAATCTCTAACGATTTCTCAGGCTTTTATTTGAAAATGCTAAAATTTTATTTGAGAATGCCAAAAAAAGGTCTGCGGCTAAATTTAACGTTCCTCGTAACCCCTTATCAAACTGGTCCGCAAGTACGTACAAAAGCCAACTTTTGGACTGGAAACTGCACTAACCACTAATGAAGAACAGCAAATCCATCACTGGATTACCTAAAATCATGAAAGCGGGTTTAAAAGACGAAAGGCAGACATTCAGAACAGTGTTCATGAATTTCTGAAAAAATGCGCCAATAAAAGTGTTATGTTCACATTTTCTGCGTCCGGTATGGTGACCCTTCCTAGGCTAGGTTAGGTTAGGTTAAAAAGGGGTATGAGATGTCTCATACAGCACTAGGCACCATAAGGGCCCATCGCGATCCCTAGGGGGAACCAATTGCAGTGACCTACAATGGAAAAATACCTAAACACTTGCCCTTGAGAAAGCCCCAATTTCCCTGCAAAAGCCAAGTAGTCCCTTGAAGTTGGTATTGTCTATCTCCCCTAAATGTTGGAAGAAGTATTTCTAATATCGCATTTTATGATGCAAGGAGGTGGTTTAATATCCACATCTCCTCCGTCTTGCAATTCCCCGCCTATCCTCGCAAGCTCATCCGCTTGCTCATTTTTACCGCAGTGTCCTGGTACCCAGAAAAGTCTCCCTCGGTTCTGACTACATAATGTCTTAAGCATTGTGCGACAGGTCCTGATTAATTCAGAATTGATGTTCGTAGATTCCAGTGCCTTGAGTGCAGCCTGGCTATCGATGTAGATGGCTATATCATTTCCAGATATAGATCTCATCCGCATTAGCTCTGCCGGTTTCAGAACAGCCAGAACTTTTGATTGGAAGACACTGCTTGTATCCGGTAGTCGTATAGACACTTTTACATCTGGATCTACGGAATAGATTCCAGCACCCGTACCTTCCGCTGTCGCAATGCTTAATTACTTTATCCCTTTGACCCCTCCTATGATTATATCCTTTTTTAAGAATTCCTTTTGAGGTTGGTAGTTTTTTTTAGGTATAGCTTTGTATTTATTTTTAAATAATCTATAGTATTCTTCTGTACGTGTGTTGTAACTGAACTCCTCCTAAACGGCTGGACTGATTTTGACGAAAGTTTGTGTGTGTGTTTGACTGGGTCCAAGAATGGTGTAGATTCACAATTATACCTGGTAGGCGGAGCTGCGATCCGGTCCCACAAAATTTCAAATATTAAAAACTCAACAACAAAAAAAAATTGTTAAATCAGTCCGGTCCGGACACATCGGTTAAATATAACGGCTGCAGATTAATTGAAGGACAATGAAAATGTACGAGCATGAAAACCAACATTTGGCAGGTCCGATAGTTACAAAAAGACTTAGTTTATTTATTTGAGCTGAGAATGTTTTCTTTTATTATATTTTATTTGCCCAAAATTTACCACTGGCCTGTTAAGAAAAGGGGGTGTCCATTACTAATATTTTAGGGTGTCGACTACTGAAAAAATGGTGTCCGCAACTCAAAACCTGGTAAGGTATTACAATTTCCTGTTTTACTTATTTTATGGAATTCCTTACATATCTCTTGTTATAACTTTCTTACAGGAAATTATATACAGTTACATTTTAAATAAAAATCATTAAAATTGATGCAACGGTGAAAAAGTTATGAATTTTCAAAGTCAAAATTTCTCTTAAGGGTTTCGGTCATTGGATACTTTACCCTATTTACAAAATCTGGGAATTTAGTTGCAACCAAGGGAAAATCAAAATCTATTGCAATTATTAGGTTCGTTTGTACTTTCAGCATAGAAAAATGAAAAATGTAAAAAAAAATAAATAGGTGGCGCAACAGGCGGGTGACACCCAAGGGCTAGCTCCTCGCAACCATTCGTTTTGTGTGAGTTTCTATTTTTGGGACGAATGGAAGGGACCTACAATTTTATGCCGAGTCCGAACGGCTGAATTGAGAAGCTTTTTCATGACAGTCATAGGTTAGGTTATACTCTCGAATGTTTGTCAGACGATCGCGAGAGGTGGCACAGTAGAAAAAACCTTAAGATGTAATTTGTGTTTTTCCGGGGATCGAACCTGGGATCCCTCGCACAGTAGTCCAGCACACTAACCACTGCGCTACTGCGCCCACAAAAATGTAAAATCCCAAAAATCGAGAGAGAAATCTCTCAATTTTCAGAGAAGTACCTACCTGACCGGTTTTCTTACGAAAAGTTTAAGAAATGTCATTTCGGCATTCCTAAAATAAACGTTAACGGCAGAATCTACAAAATAAGTTGGATTTGAATTTTTTATAAGCTAAAATACCTACTAAACCTACCATTTTGAAGGCGCTGATATGTTCTAGGAGAACATTCAATTACAACTTCTTCCTCCGACATCGTTGAAGACGAAAGTAAATGGAGTTTTATTTGTCAAATTTTTGAAATGTCACTTAGATGACAGTTTTCATTTTTCAGTAAGTCGAAATTCGGCGAGTAGAAAATTACGAAAAAATGAAAAGAGGGGAAATGGATTTCTCTCTCATTTTTTTTTATTTTACTCAGTACGTGGTCGCATTTGCACAGTTTCTTAGCAAATTTTTAATAATTTTACGTTTGCAAAAAAGTACCTACCCGAACGAACCTATTTTATTTATATAAATTAAACCTATTTCTCTTGTTTTCGTCGACTTCCTTCCGTTCTTGACTTATCTAAAAAAATGCAAATTGAAATCGTTTTCAGTCTGAATTAACTAGGTACTACGCTTCAAAACAAAGAAACCTAGATAATAATTACATGTAGATATTGTATTTGTATATACCCATGATGGAAATGGAATAAGTATAAGGTGGTCTCGTCGGCTGCCGAAGTGCCGAATAGTTCGTTTTTTGGTCCCTTCCTTAACGTTCAGTGAGCGTTTGCTTGTTGAAGCGAAAGGTTGTGTGCGGACGAATTTGTTTGCAAAACGTCAACCCTTGTGGAAAAAAAAAGATATTTTGCAGTTTTTGCCGCAATCACGTGCAAGGTGTAAAGTTTATAAATATATCGAAATGTTTTTTTATTATAATAAGCAACTTCAAACCAATTCCACTCCACTTAAAGGTTAATCAATATACTCATACTCTCTCTGCACACTCTATTTTCATTTCACTTACACTTACTGCGCTGAACCCTTTCACACGCACTTATTACTAGTATAGTTAAGCAAGGGACTACTTTTTGCCGACGAGACCACCTTATACTTATTCCATCATGGTATATACCTACAATAGATATTGATTCTGTTTTACTTCTTGGAAATTATTAGAAGAAGAAACACTTAACAAAAACTTTGTTAAATAGTAAATGATGGGCCATAATACAAAATAAATGTAAAAAAATTATAACAAAATAAAATTTTTTCCATGTACAATGGCTTTATAGTGCTAACATTCCCATTAATTATGGAACACAACGTGCGTTGCGCTGTTCAAGGCTGGCTTCGCAGTAGCTCATTCTGTCACTCAAATTTTCCAAGACCTTGTTGATGGTTTCGGGCTGTAGCTCACGAACTGCTTGGATGATATTCGCCTTAAGTGCTTGAATCGTTTCCGGATTGTTGACAAAACATCGGTCCAAAGTGGTCAAATCGGGGTGTATGACATGGCGCGCCATCCTGCATGAATCAGAGGTTGTCCAAACCCATGTCTTCACTTCCAGTAAAAAAAAGTCGGTTAACATGGCTCTGTGTCTGTAACGCCCACCGTCAGAGTGGCCATAATTATTTTCTTATATCCGTTAGATTCTAGCATTTAGCAGATTTTTTTTCAAACCAAATCCTGCTAGAAAAAGTGCTAAACATTTTTGGGCTTTTAGATTCTGCTAAAATGCATGCTAAATTAAAAAAAATTGTAAAATGACATAAATAATGTTCGGAACTATTTTTATTATATTTTATGCGGAATAATTAAGAAAAGCAAATACATGTAGGTACTTCACTACAAAAAGCATATAATTATTTATGTAAAATAGACATTACGTGTGTACAATTCGAGAGATAGGTGTTCAACAAAACACGCCTAATATAATAAGGAATCTGTAAATTATCACAACAATTATTTTTCAGTGGATTTTGCGATTAAGAAAAATTCGTCTCGTTTCGTCGCGGTAATATCTTTTTCTGTTATTTATGGAAATGGAACGTTTTGCTAGGTATTCAAATTGAGTTATTCAGGATTACGACAAAGACGACTTGAATTTGTATAGCTATGACAGAAAAGGGTAGGGTATGGATTGTTTGTTATGTTTATTCATTGAATTCTCTCCAGTTTCGTATGCTTAGTTGGTGAGTTCAGCTTTATTTTAAAACTAATTTAGTTTGGGTATGTTTGCAGTGAAAGTGTTATTGATTGAATGCGAATTAAAAAAAATATTAAGACTTCGGCTGGATTTCATGCCAGATCAGAAAATTATGCTAAAAATTATGCCGGCAGATTTTTAATTTTTTTCTAGCTAAAAAATATTCTTTCATGCTAGATCTGCTGGATCTGGTGGGTGCTTCCTTTCGGCTAAAACTTCTTTTCAAAAAACGAGCTATTTGTGCAACACAGCACTCACTTTGGAAATAAGTTTTCAATATTTTCCAACGTTGTTCAAGCGTAAGGTGAATCATTTCGGTCCGCGGAGGTATAATACTGACTTTCTGTCAAGATTTCGAGCGGGAAACAGCTGTCAGTGTCAAAATAACCTATGATTTAAAAAAAAACCATTAGATGGCCAAGCCTGTATATCACAAATCTCTGTTTTAAAGTCATGCATTTGTACCTAAGCCAATATCACAACATATTCTTTAATTTAGAAGCAATTATGTATTATTAAGTATTAAGCGACAATGGCCGAAAAAATGTATTAAGCGACTAAAACTTGTTTTCTATATTTCTATATTTCTTATTTAATTTTGGGTTTTCTAAAACCCTCAAGTTTTTTGTGTTGAAAATCCCTTTCGAAATTATGTTTATTCCTATAAAATACAGTAATAAATAACTGAGCAAGAAGTTTTTTCGTTTCCTGTAAAACTTTGAAATGTCGTTTAATACAAACTTACGGAAAGCTTTCGATATGAATTAAATAAAACTGAAATAATTAGCTATAATCTCGTTAAGAGCGGATGTGTTTATAGACGGTCCTAAATAATTGAATTTTATTTGAGTACCTATAAAGTCAAAATAAATTGCACTAGTGCAGTTCGGTAGTTTGCTTTCGCAAATGCGAACAAATTCAATTGTAAGATTGAAGCGCGAGTGTTTGATCTCAAAAATAAATAAAGTGTCAAAATAATCTAAAAGAGTGCAATATTAAATGTGTTAGTGCATACAAGTCTCCAAAAATAGATTGTTACAACGCCGTCATCGAAATTGGCAGTATTGCCAGTCAAAAAATTATGGAAAGTGAAAAATTAAATATCGGTTGGGATAGGTGTCGTGTTTATTATCATTTTACAGCCGTATTAATAATAGATCTCAAACCATTCTCTAACTCACTTGTTAAGTAACTGATAGTTAAAAATTTAACTCACTGACTAAATTTTCTTATTTATAAAGAAAAATAACCCATGCATTAACTAATTAACGTGTTTACTATTATCGTAGGTTTGTGATGGCAACGCTTCTCCAAATTATATTGAAAACTGACAGGAATGCGTCCTTCTTTTCTGCTGCCATCTTTTTCTTCTAATGCAATTAGAATTTTCTTACTCTTACTAATGCAATTAATTATTATACCCGGTACCACACTGTGGCGAGGGTATATTCACTTTGACATTCCATTTGTAACGCACATAAGGAGGCGTTGTAGGTATGACAAACTATATTATTGATCAGCATCACTTTCTTAGTCGATCTAGCGATGTCCGTCTGTCTGTCCGTCTGTCCGTCCGCACGATTACGGCCGTAATTTAAGAGCTATCGACTTGAAATTTGGTACGTAAGCTTTTATCCACCAAACTGAGGCTAAGTTCGAAGATGAGCAAGATCGGATGAAAACTACTACTACCTCCCATACAAAAATATCGGATTTATATAGCTTTTTGATGTTAAAAATTAAATTTAAATAGCTACAATAAAGATAGCAAATTTAAACTGTGCACATATTGTTTTAATAATATTTAAAATTTTTTGACAAAAAATGAGCTTGGTCGAATAAAAACTACCCATACCTCCCATACTAATATATATTTTTTTAGTACTAAAATAGTTTTTTTTATTTTTACAATAATACAGTACCGGGTATTTGAGCTTCGGCATAGTCGAAGATAATTGTCTTACTGGTTTTTGAATGTTTTAAATATAAATATTTTCATAGAATTTTTTAGTTTTTTTTTTTTTTTTTCGTCTAGCATATTCAAATTATTCAAAAAGGGTGAGCCATTTTGCTCCACAATTTTTGCAGACTTATTCAATTATTTATCACCCTTTAACCACATTCATAGCAATCAAACGAAATTAAACGCGAAACACCATTTGTCATTTTGCGCGGGAAACATGTTTTGCAAAGCTAACAAATCGCTAACATACCTACCACCGTGAGTTAGTTATGTAAAAGTTACGAAAGCTTAGTTATCTTTTAAAAATGTTTATAAATAGGAATTTGGGTTTAACCAATGGGTTAGTCAGTAGTTAGGGATAACTAGAAGTTCCTCAGCTATTATTAATACGGCTGTTAGTGTTTTGCGTTGCTAGTGTATGCAAAAAAATTAAAAAATGTATTAAATGATCTGAAAATCATGACGTAAAAGATTGTAAAAGTGAAAAAGAAAAATGTGTCAATTGTTGCATTGCGAAAAAAAACTTCAATATCAGTGTAAATGTTAATCATTGTGCAAATAACCCTGAATGTACAGGCGCCAGATTCCGTAAAATAAAAACTATCGAACGATATCGTTCCAACAATAGCAGTCTCCGTCTATTGCCACAGATATAATAGAGACAGGTTTAGTGAGAACGATATCGTTCGATCGTTTTCATTTTACGGAATCTGGGCCCAGTACACCTATGTGCGCAAACTTAAAATAGCGAGGGAGCGAGTTAATTATTAGCAATTATAGTCATTCAGATGTATATATTTAAATATACAAGGTCTACGTAACAATTACAGTGAACTACAATGTCTAGTTGAGGAAGAGGATGTGGATATAATTGCATTAAGTGAAACACATGTAACAAAAAAAGATGATTTAGATGATTTTGAAATGGATATCATCTTTTAAGTGTCTTTAGTCAATCTTGTCATACTGGCGGTGTCGCATTTTTTTATAAAAAATGGTATTAAATGTTCAGTTGTAAAAAAAATTATTGTACGTATGAAACTGCTGTGTCTAATTATTAAACTGAAATATAACAGCAATGCTGAAATAAATCTTTGTGCAATATATAAAACGCCAAAATTCTCAAAGCCTCAGTTCTGTGATAAATTTGAGCAAATCGTAGATACTATTCAACAGTGCAATAATGACATCGTCATATTTGGTGATTTTAATATAAATTAGTATGAGCATAACGATAGGTACGTATCGTAGACGTATATGTATAATGAACGATGGTAATAACAGAAGCAACGC
This sequence comes from Cheilosia soror, assembly GCA_949372485.1. NCBI lineage: Eukaryota > Metazoa > Arthropoda > Insecta > Diptera > Syrphidae > Cheilosia > Cheilosia soror. The sequence continues at coordinate 30,142,790 of OX443563.1, forward strand.
GAATAACTTCAAATACTAGAACTCTAATCGACTATGTTTTAACAAATAGCAGTCAAATAGTAAATGCTGAAGTAGATCATAACTTAAAGATAAGTGATCATGAAACAATTGATATCTCCATAACATGTATTGATAAATATTCAAGTAATAGAAAACAAATAGAATATTGGATAAGTACCATGATAGTGACCAAAACAGTTCCATACATAAATACCGAGTGGTTTGACGTCGAATTAAAACGAGCAAAGTTTACAAAAATTAATTTATTAAAAGAGCTGTGATATTAAATAATAGTAGTGACTGGGAACATTTTCGCTGGTATAGAAACTATTACAAAAACAAGGTAAGGCCAGCTAAATCTAACTTTATAAGAAGAAAAATTAGTTCTGCTAACAATCAGTAGCGCAGTGGTTAGTGTGTTGGACTACTGTGCGAGGGATCCCAGGTTCGATCCCCGGAAAAACACAAATTACATCTTAAGGTTTTTTTCTACTGCGCCACCTCTCGCGAATGTCTGACAAACATCCGAGGGTATGACTGTCCTGAAAAAGCTTCTCAATTCAGCCGTTCGGAATCGGCATAAAATTGTAGGTCCCTTCCATTCGTCCAAAAATTGAAACTCACACCAACGAATGGTTGCGAGAAGCTAGGCCTTGGGTGTCTACCCGCCTGTTGCGCCACCTATTTATTTATTTATTAACAATCAAAAAGACATGTAGCGTCAGCTAAAAAAATACGTACTGCAGAAGATAATAAATAATATATTAGAAGTGCAATTGGAAAATAGGGTCAAAGTTAATGATAGTGCAATATTGTATGACGAATTTAATAAATTTTTTGTGCAAAGCATAATAGACTTAAATCGATCTGTGATACCAATGCAATATGAAAATATAATGGATGAGTGCAATATAGATTTTAAGTTCAGTGCTGTTGAAATTTCAGACATATTAAGTGCAATAAAAAATATATACCAAAGAAATGACTATAAACTGTGTAATGTTAAAATGTTAAGAGATGCAATAAATTTAATTGGTCCAGTACTCGTACGTGTAATAAACACTTCATTGACTGCCGGTATTTTTCCTTACTCATGGAAAGAGTCCCTAATAGTACCGATAAAAAAAAGTTATGATGCTAAGTACTGCAAAGGCCTATAAACATGATGGCGGTATATGAAAAAATTCTAAAAAAAATAGTGCATAAGCAGCTGCAAGATCACATTGAAACCCAAAATATTATAAGACCTTACCAATCAGGGTTCAGACCAAACTATTCTTGTGAAACTTGTGTAAATTATGTGTTGAGTGACTGGAAATGTGAAATTGAGGGAAGGAAGTTTGTCATTGCTGTTTTCTTAGACCTAAATCGTGCCTTTGAAACTGTAAGTCATGAGATTCTACTAAAGAAACTTTACAAAAATGTGGTGTTAAATCTACAGTGTTAAAATGGTTTAAGATATTCCTTACTGGTAGGAGTCAGTGTACAAAAGTGAATGAATCTGTGTCTTCTACGATAAACAAGGAACTGTTCTCGGTGTATTAATGTTTCTTATATATGTGAATGACATTGTAAAAACTGTGAAGTACTCCAAACTCGTTCTATTTGCTGATGATGCCTTGTTATTTATTAGTGGTAGTGATTTTGTTACATGTGTAAATTATATCAATAGGGACTTAAGTGCAATAAATAGAGCGTTAAAAATGAATCAACTAATGTATGTATATAAGAAACTATCATGCTGCAGTACCATTAAACATCACAATTGACAACATTCAATAGAGCAAGTGGAAAAAATCAAATATCTCGGCATATTAATTGACAATAAATTAAAATTTAATGACCATATCAATTACGTGTGCAAAAAAATATCAACAAAAAATTGGCGTCCTAAGAAAAATAAGACAAAATATTTCGATGAACTGTCTTCTATTTGTCAAAAAAACAGGCTATTGCAAAATAAATCTATGCGAGCCCCCTCATGTAGCTGACCTCCCTGTGGTGGGGGGCGGGCAACATGTCTAGGTTCACCTAATGATGACAAAGGGGAAAAAGCGAGCTTCGGATATTGCCAAGCCTGTCAAAATAGGGCGCCCTTTGGAGCCAGGCCTGGAGGGTGGCAGTTTGCGAGCGTCTGGTGGTCTGCTTGTCACGCTCGGCAGTCGGCCGGGTTTAAACCGAAACGGCTACGAGCTTCCTGTCAATGGTTTCGCAAACCATTATGGGGGTCAGAGGGTGGATGCGCTATGCACCAATAGGGGCATAAGTGGACTTTCGGTTACTCGACAACGGCATCGACTTAGGATAGGCACGTGGAACATCTCTTCGCTCACGGGAAAAGACCTGGAGCTTGTTGGGGAGGCTGTCAAATATCGACTAGATATAGTTGGTGTTTCCTCAACAAAGCAAAGAGGTTCTGGAACTGTGGACCTTGCAGATGGGTGGAAACTCTTCATGTCGGGAGTAGCACCTTCAATGTCTGCTCAGGCGGGAGTGGGGAAACTTACAAGCCCCAGGCTGTCAGGCAGAGTATTGGAGTGGATTCCATTAGGAGGGAGAGTTGCGATCTTAAAGCTAAAACTTGAAAGATCAACTCTGGCTCTACTGCAGGTGTATGCACCGAATCTGGAGTCGGGGTACGCAGCTTTCTTAGATGAAGTTGATGCAGCCCTTGAAAAGGTTGCAGATATGGATTTTAATATCCTGATGGGTGATTTCAATGCTCACGTGGGTGCGGATTTCTCGACATGGGGCAGCGCGATTGGGAAACACGGTGACCCAGATCAGAACGCGACCGGAGAGAAGTTATTGGACTTTTGTTGTTCGAATGGAATGTCCATTATGAACACTTTCTTTCCACACAAAGATATCCATAAATACACATGGTACCGTCGAAGTCTGCAGCAGAAATCGCTGATAGATTTCTTTGTGGTACCGCCGTGTATTAAAAGGATGGTTTGTGATGTTCGTGAGTGGAGAGGGGCTGAACTGTCAACTGATCACCACCTGGTGTTGTGTAAATTGGATCTCAACGATCAAATACTTATCCTGCATGTGGTGACCTATCCTTAGAACATGACCACACAAGTCAATTATGTGCCAGAGAGTAACATCTGTTGGCTCTCTATATAAGAGCTTATTCCGCATTTCTTCAGTCAGTCGATTCTGAGATGTGGAGCTGAACACATCTATTTAGTGTCGAACACCGGTCTACACATTGGCGACGAGGATAAAATAACATACGCTACACAAGGCAGATATGGAGGCACGTACGCAGTGAGTATAGTGAAACAGAACAAGACAAGTTTAAACAAAACTGAACAATATTAAAAAAATAAGACAAGTTGATACAATACTAAACAAAACAGGACAAACTGAAACAAGATTAAACAAAACTGAACGAAATAAGACAAGTTGATATAAAATGTAACAATACTAATCAAAACAGGACAAACTGAAACAAGATTAAACTAAACAAGACAAATTAAAACAAGATTAAACAAAACTGAACAAAATAAGACAAGTTGAAACAAAATGTAACAATACTAAACAAAACAGGACAAACTCAAACAAGATTAAACAAAACTGGGCAAATTCAAACAAGTTAAACCGAGCGTGATGAAAAAAAAATTAAAATAAACTGTGAAAATTCTATTTGGCACATTCAGAACAAGATCGCACATTAAATTGTGGCAAAATCGCACATTAATTTGTGATAAGAACGCACATTAAATTGTGACAAGATCGCACATTACCTAAATTGTGTCAAGATTGCACATTAAATTGTGGCAAGAACGCACATTAAATTGTGGCAAGATCGCACATTAAATTGTGGCAAGAACGCACATTAAATTGTGACAAGATCGCACATTAAATTGTGTCAAGATTGCACACTAAAGTGTGGCAAGATCGCACATTAAATTGTGGCAAGAACGCACATTAAATTGTGGCAAGAGTGAAAAATGAGTAGCGCATTTAATTACGGAGGTACAGGCATTAAATTGCGAGCCGGAAGTAGTATTCAATGGCGAAAAGGCAAAATATTAAATTCATAGAAGCCTTAAGTTGCGAAAAGAGAAGCATTCAAGTGCTGTAAGATATAAGCATTACATTGCTAAACGAGGAGATTTGTAAATTTAGAGAAGGTTTAAATAAATTCCGAAAAGAAGCCTCAAATTTTTTAAAGAGAAAACTGTTAAAGTCCGAGGGGAGAAATGGATTGTGTTGCTAGGATAGATACTGATAAATTAAGTAAAGCATTAAGAAAACATTTTTAGCTGACGGCTCATGACTTGAGAAGAGCATTCATCAACTGAAAAAAATGTGCACGACTGGGTCGCACGTAACTTTCTCGTTTATTGCGAATCTCGCAGAATCTCAGAGTCATTTTAGCAAATTTTACGTTTAAAATCATACCCACTCAAGGTGTAATTAATACCGTAAATACATACTACATAAACATAAACCTACGTATTAACTAGAACACTTTATTACTTTCAAATTTCACCCCGAACTGACACTTGAAGGAGGCAAGTAGGCGATGAATTTCAAATTATATTGCTATGTCTTGGACTTGACAAAAATATATCGTGTGTGAATACAGATCGGGATTTGGGTAGTCATTTTTGAGAAATATTCATAAAACGGCAATATTAGAGTTTTCTGAGAAAAACTAAGTACATGATCATGTTAAGAATGCTTATGTTGTCTTAAATATGCATTTTGATCAAAATCGTTAGAGCGGTTTTTTGTAAAATTATGCTTACAAATGTTACAATTTGGATTCGAAAAGCACTGTTATTAAACTGTTTAGCTGAAAACTGAGTACGACATATTCTTCAGGATATAAACATTACCTCGCAGATATATTTTCATCCAAATCGAAAATGGCGTTTTCGATATATGTGTAGTTTTTAAAGTACCGGTTTTAGCGATTGGGAAGGACGCATTCATGGTTCAAGAAACACTGTTTTTCAACTGTTTAGCTCAAAACTGAGCCAGTGGTATTACTATGGATTTAAGCATTACCTGAAAGTAACATTTTTATTATAATCGAAAATGGCGTTTTTCAGATATGAGAATTTTTTTAAAGTACTTTTATTAGGGATTTGGGTGGATATCAAAGGACGTAGTCTTTTTAGGGAAAAACTGAGTTTGCTATCAAGTTAAGAATGACAATAGTACCTTAAAAATATTTTTTTTTTAATTTTTTTTACCGTTTTCGAGAAAATGCTAATTTTCAAAACTGCCGTTGCTGGACGTTTTAGCGAAAAACTGGGTATGCAGTCATGTTAAGCATGCTTACATTAATCCAACGATCAATTTTGGTTCAAATCGTTAGAGCCGTTTTCGAAAAAATCTTAATGCTTTAATATTTCGTAAAATGTTTAAAAACACTGTTTTGAAACTGTTTAGCTCAAAACGGAGCAAATGGTATTACTATGGATTTAAGCATTACCTGAAAGTAACATTTTTATCATAATCGAAAATGGCGTTTTTGAGATATGAGCAGTTTTTTAAAGTACTTTTATTAGGGATTTGGGTGGATATCAAAGGACGTAGTCTTTTTAGGGAAAAACTGAGTTTGCTATCAAGTTAAGAATGGCAATAGCACCTTAAAAATAATTTTTCTTAAAAATCGTTTTTACCGTTTTCGAGAAAAAAAGCAATTTTCTAAACTGCCGCTGCTGGACTTTTTAGCGAAAAACTGGGTATGCAGTCATGCTAAGCATGCTTACATTAACTCAGCTATCAATTTTGGTTCAAATCGTTAGAGCCGTTTTCGAAAAAATCTAAATTTAGGCATATTTCGTAAAATTTTTATATGGGAGGTACCGTTAATATTAGGGCTAGCTTAAAAAAAAAACGTCCCGAGCGGGAAGCCTACAAACTCTAAATACGAAGTTTGAAGCAAATCCGTCCAAAGCGTTTAGATTCCCCAGGGATGGGACAGACAGACATACGGACGGACAGAATTGCGAGACCCACTTTTTTGAGTTCCCCTATCATCGTAATATCAGAATTGATCAAAATCTCGAGTTCGAAATTTTGTACGAAAACAATATCTTTCTCTTAGATACTACGTATACGAGAAAGTTAAAAAGAGCATTGAATATTGAATCGCATCGGCATGTTGTGGTTTGTGAAGATGATAAAATTTAAAATGGAGTAAAGCATTCATTTGCATGACAAGAAAGGAAAAGGCATAAGACATAAAAGAAGAAATATATAGTACAAAATTACAAAAGATTCAAAAGTTAATTGCCTCATTGGCAGGCAAGGGCGCACGACCCTAAGTGAATTCTTAAAGATCATGTAGTACAAGTTATACCCTATAGTATAACGCATCTTCTTTCTTAAAAACAAAATGAAGGAGAAAGTGTGTGATATTTATATAAACTGTATAGATACATAATATTATTCTCTGATTATAATGAAGGATGACGAGTGATACAGTTGTGGAATATAGTCTATGAACGTATCTGGATTTATATAACAGTAATGCCAAGTGTGCTACAGAATAAAATAATTAGGTATTATGTATCTGTGATTATTCTTTATCATAAAAGTACGTTTCAGACAATTACATTAGATTATGAACAATGTTATCTAAATGAATCGAAATTAAAGAAAACAGGATCCGGATCAATTGAAAGTAAATATCATCTATTTCAAATTTATACAAAATTTTGAGGAATCATGTTGCTTTTGAAAGGACCATATTTAATCGCAAAACTGTTATAAAGGAAAGCATATTTAAAGCATCCAGATAGCACAGCTAAGAAATCAAATGTTCCTTTGGGAGCTAAGAAAAAAATGGAAGGGATGTGGTGACCTATCCTTAGAACATGACCACACAAGTCAATTATGTGCCAGAGAGTAACATCTGTTGGCTCTCTATATATGAGCTTGTTCCGCATTTCTTCAGTCAGTCGATTCTGAGATGTGGAGCTGAACACATCTATTTAGTGTCGAACACCGGTCTACACACTGCCAAAGCGTAAACCAAGAATGGTTACGCGCATACGGTGGGAGGGGCTACAGAACGGTGAGATACGGGAGGAATTTGCACGGCAGGTATCTGAAAGGTTTGAACAAATTTCAAATGTTCCATTGAATGTAGAGGAAGAATGGCAGTTGTTTTCAACAGCAGTCATTGCCTCTGCAGGACATGTTTGCGGAGTAAAGCGGCTCGGTGTGGCGGCTGGTAGTGAGAAAAGAACCGCGTGGTTTAAAACGCCCGGAGTTCAAGAAGCCATCAGAGAGAAGAAGAAGGCTTTCAAGGTGTGGATTCACTTGGGGGACTCTCCTTCTCGAAACCGGTACATTGAGGCGCAAAGAACTTGCAAATTGGCTGTTAAAACAGCCAAAGAACAATCTTGGAAGGAGTTCGGCGAAAAATTAGACCGTGACCACAGATCTGCAAGCAAGGTGTTCTGGCAGACCATCCGCCGTCTTAGAGGAAGGAAGTGGAACATTATCGAAGGAGTCAAATCCAAAGATGGTACACTTCTTTCTAATGAGGAGGACATCTTGCGCAGATGGAGCGAGCACTTTTCCGAATTGCTCAATCCAATCCAGGGCATTGAAGATGACACATCCATCGCCTTAAGCAGGGCGGAAAATAGTCCCACGGTAGAGGAAGTCACTTTTGCGATCAAATCGCTAAAAGCTGGCAAATCTGCCGGAGTGGATGAAATCCGGCCAGAAATGCTAAAGGCCTTAGGTGAAGAGGGAGTCAAATGGCTCTCTCGTCTCATTAAAGTGGCCTGGGAATGCGGCGAAACTCCCAGCGATTTTCAGATTGGGGTGATTGTGTCCCTTTTCAAGAAAGGGGATAAAAGGGATTGCTCCAATTACAGGGGTATATCACTTTTAAGTCTCCCCGGAAAAGTATTTGCCAAGGTGCTGGAAACGCGTTGCAGAGCTGTGGTCGAGGCACGACTAGGAGATGAGCAGTGCGGCTTTCGTCCCGGCAGAAGCACAACCGACCAGTTATTCACTCTCAGAAGGCTTGGGAGAATGCTACACCTGTTTACGCATGCTTCGCAGATTTGGAGAAAGCATACGACAGAGTCCCTCGAGGTAAACTCTTGAGTGTATTACAGGAGTACGGAGTTGACGGTTCTCTCTTGAGAGCAATTCAATCTCTTTACACAAACTGTAAAAGCTGTGTTCGAGTAAACGGCGTTAAATCAATACCTTTCACCGTGGGCGTTGGACTTCGCCAGGGGTGCGTCTTGTCCCCTCTCCTTTTCATAACTTATATGGACTGGATGTTTTAGCGCAGTCTTGGCGAAAAACGTTTCGAATTGGAAGATCTGAGGATAAGTCATTTGCTCTTCGCTGATGACTTGGTCATCTTTGGGTCCTCTCAGACTGAACTTCAGCGCGCACTCGATCGGTTTGTAGATGTTTGAGTTGAAGCTGAGATGAATGTAAATGTGAACAAATCTGAAGTGATGGTCATCTCCAGAACGCCTGTTCAATGCACTCTGCATGTTAGTGGAGTCCCATTGAAACAAGTGGAGAAGTTTAAGTATCTCGGGGTCTTATTCACGAGTGATGGAAGGAGCAATGCTGAGTTTTCCTGTAGGATTGGTCAGGCTGGATCGATTTGGAGACAGCTTGGTCATTCTATTATCAGGAGGACTGAACTTGGTGTCAAAGCTAAGTTGTCAGTCTTTAATTCGGTGTTTGTTCCAACTCTTACCTATGGGCATGAGGTTTGGGTAATGACCGAAAGATTAAGATCGCGAATACAAGCTGCCGAAATAAGATTTCTCCGTTGTATTGCTGGTGTGACCCGTAGAGATCGCATCAGAAATACCAGAATACGTGAGGAACTCAATGTCGAGCAGCTACTTCTCCGGACGGAGCGATCCATGCTTCGGTGGTTTGGTCATATTAAACGTATGTCCCCGACCAGGATCCCAAGACGTGCTTTGGAATCCGTACCATCGGGCAGGCGTCCCCTAGGTAGACCCAGGATGAGATGGTTAGATCAAATTTATAATCTCTCCTCTACCCGTATGGGGATTGCCCTTGATGATTTGGAGTCAATGGCGGAGGATCGAGTGCTATGGCGGGTCCACTTGAGCAACCTACACCCGCGACAAACTTAATGGATAAGCGGGGTATTGAAAATGAATGAAATGAGTGAATGAATGAAATCTACGCGAATAGTCCTTAAATGTGATAGATATACACTTATAGTGTTTATGTTAAACTCACTTAACTGGCTAAATGTTAACCAAAGACTATTTAATTGCTATGACATTAATATATAAAATAAAAAGTGGAACTTGCTCGAACTATTTCCAAGAATATATCAATAAATGATGGATCCTCGCACAACCTAAGAAGTGAAGGTGATTTTCGGGTGGAAAGAACCAGAACCAGAAGAGCTGAGCGGTCAATAAACCATATGGGTCTTCAAATATTCAACAGCCTTCCAGACCGAATAAAGAATGCTATAAATATTAAAAATAAAAAAATAAATAGGTGGCGCAACAGGCGGGTGACACCCAAGGCCTAGCTTCTCGCAACCATTCGTTTTGTGTGAGGACTTTAAAAAAAAATTTTTAAACCCAAAATGCGTATACATATTGCCCAATTTTTATACAATAAATACTAATAAAATAATAATTTAAGTACGCTGCTCGAGCTAAATTTTAGCTCCCATACAACATTTTCTCCAAAATTTAAGCAAATCTCTTTAGCCCTGCTTCAGCTAAAAAATTAAATTTTCATTTAAGACTGTAGGTACTTCATATATCTGTCAAAATATAGCGCGGTGCCCATTAATGGTTCGGCACATTTTCTCAAGCTAAATTTTGACAGATCATGTTAGTTTTTTTCTCTTGTGTTTTTGTCTTGCTGAAAAATAAATAAGTATGAGATTTTTCAATAAATACCTCGATGAGGAATCCTTTAAAAGTGAAAAATGTTTGATCAAACAATAGCAGACAAGGAAAAAAGAAAGCGCAACAAAAATATAACACTTTTTCGCGTCGATGAATTTTTGAAAGAAGTTATTTTCAACGAAAAGCTGTTTTCTGTGACACTTATATCCACAACGTACTCTATATATGTCAAAATTTAGCTACGATTTTAGCTAATGTTTAGATAGAAAATGCGAATAAACCGAAATCGACCGATGTCCTTAAACCCAATATAACCAGTGCCATCGCTCAAATTCAGCCGGATCTATGCATCAGTTTGGACCATAAAAAAAAAGGATTTCGTTAATAGGTACCTCTCACATCTCCTAAACGGCTGGACCGATTTTAATGAAATTTTGTGTGTGTGTTTAAATGGGTCTAAGAATAGTTTAGATTCACATTTGGTGAAAATTGGACAAAAGGACGTGGCACCTCACATATAAAAAAAAAAATTCATGAAGTGTGGGTGGGATTGGAAAACGGGTCATGGCACCACCCTTACAACAAAGTTACTTAAATCACTTTATCTGAACATTGCCTGATTGAACCTGACGGGAAGGACAAAAGGGTGTGACACCTTTCATAACAAAAAAATACATTTCAAACGCTATTCTTCGACAGTCATGGGAAAAAATATGTCTAGACAATTTGTGGACACATGTCTGAGAAAATATCGGTCGAAGCACACGGAGTACAGAATCAGTCAGAACACATCGGTGAAATAAAACGTCCGCAGAACAATTGACGGATAATGAAATTGTACGAGCAGGCAAAACAACGTTTGCCGCGTCCGCTAGTTGTGAAAATAAACGTGAATGCAAAAATGTAACCTAAAACGTTTTAATGTGCAAACCTTTCTAATTACTATTAGTCCAATACCTAAGTTTATTTGCTGCAAGATTCTTATTTATGGTATGTTGTATGAATATGTATGTATAATGATTACTTATATTGATTTATTGAATACAAATTTCGATTTCGCTTAAAGTAATGACCCCAAGAAAATCATACCTACTTGCACTTTCAAGAGCGAATAAAAATTGTGGGTGCGACATTTAGTTCATTGAATGGATTCTACGAATGACTCAAATATCTAATGTAGGTAAATAGGTTACCATAAATAGATATGTACGTGTTAGTAATGTCACTTATACAGACAGAACACAAGAGTCATAGCTTTGTACCTATACCTATTCGGACTGAATTTAATTTCTCCTTTCATATAGAAGAAACGTTAACAACAAAAACGTAATTTAATATTCTGTTGCGCTTCTGTCCCCCTTGTTATAACTCATAAGCCAACTCGTCTGCTTTCTAGCATACTAAGTCGAACCCGAGTTGGGATCACAGCACAAAATAAGTAGGTTTCCACAATTCATTTTAAATCTTATATACCTACCACATGAAGAGATAGATATACATATTACTGCAGTAGGAAGTTGTAGCAGACATAATAAATTTCACGCCTTAAATCTTAATGTGTAGCAGAGCAGAACAGAGTTAATTTCTTTTAAAGCACACTATCTTTCTACGCGGATTTGGGTCAAGTTAATGCTGGACAAGTACATTCGACCAGAACTGTGTAATCGGAATGGTGCTTGTGAATTTATTGCGATTGTGAGTATAGAAAATATATATTTTTGAATCGGACAATGGAATAAATGTTTGGCTTACCTCTTAGCAGCTCTGTATTGTATAGATCTCGTATGCGACTATTTTTTCAGGAATAGAATCTAAGCTTCCTAAGAACCTAAGTAAGTAAGTAAGGTTGGATAACTGGCAGTAAAGTTATTCTTTCAATGTAACATTAGCTACATAGCCTACAAGGCATAGATTTACCCTCCTTCTAAGAGAGGCCCGTTGAAAGAAGATAACGGAATGGCAATGGCGTGTATACAATTCCAATTGGATTTTAGAAAATTTGTTGCTTTTCAAATTCTAAGGGTATCTCCTTTTCAAAGTTTTGGGTTTCATTTTCTGATAAAATTTATGCAGATGGGGAAAATATTTCCATATTCATATAAGGAATCTACAATAAATATAATTTATTGTTTTATTTACTGTAGGTACACTACTACTCAACTGTACCCCCACGGCTTTTCCCGTGGCTTAAAACTTAATTTGGCCGTGCGCCCACTGCGCGAGAAAGCAATGTGAGAAGCGATACAGGATGAAGTGCGAGCTGCGATGCGATGTAAAAGCTTTTCTGTGCTATGGTTTTCCTTCCAGGCAAGATGAACTCCTCCTTAGAAGAAGAGTTTTATAGCCGAAAATCTATATTTTAAAATGCTTAAAGCAGAAGAAAACGAAAGTTCACGAAATATATTTCAAAACAAAAGAATTAGATAGTTTCATCACTACTCATCCGCAATTAAGAAATGATGAAATGAAATAGCATTTATCTATGACGTGCAGCTCAAGAGCAGTTGTTTTATTTCATCCTCTTTGTTTTGAAATTCCTTAAAAAAAATCAAAACAAACAGCAAATGAGGCTTCTCGCTTGGAAAAGTGGTCAGTGGCCACAGTACACATATTATAGGTAATTATATTGCGCATTCTGCAATGGCGGCCTATGTGACCCTGACAATAAACGTACAGAAATAATATGCGCGCGCATGAGTTTTCATGGATGACAATGTGACTCCATTCGTATCTCTATGAAAAAGCATGCCTTTTTGACAGATGCGCAGAACGAAACGAAAATGAGTGCTCTGAATATATCACCTTTAATATGTGTACTGTGGTCAGTGGCGAACCATCCTTTTTTATAGGTTTGGTTTTTAAACTGGTAACACTGTTTCTACAGATTGTTATTTTGACAGCTGAACATTGGTTTGTGATTAGTAGGTACGTTTTACCATTTTACGATGAATATAGATTAACACCAGAACAAGTCGTGCAAATGGGCCGAAAACATGATTCAGCTTGATCTACTTTTTTAAACCAACATTTTGTTCTCCTATGAGGCCCATTTGTGGTTAAATGGCTATGTAAACAAGCAAAATTACGGAATTTGAAGTGGAGAAAACCCAGAAGCCTTTGTCGAGACGCTCTTACGACCATTAAAACTCACTGTTTTGTGTGCTTTATGGGCTGGTGGAATCACTGGTCCATATTTCTTAAAGACAATGCCGGCCAATGTGTTACCGTCAATGGAGAGCGCTTTAGAAACATGATGTCTAACTTCTTCGTTTCTCAGTTGAATGGCATGCGGGAAACATTTACTAAGCTCATAATGGACCTGTAAACTGGCCTCCACGATGCTGTGATCTCACACATTAGATTACTTTCTTTGGGGGTATATGAAGTCATTAGTCTATTCTATACCGATTAACCTGAGACGTTGAACGATTTGAAGATCAACATTCGCCTTGTTATTCCTGATATACAGCCCCAGTTGCTCGATAAAGTTGTCAAAAATTCACGATCGCATCACTTTTTCGCCACAGCGCTAGCGGCCTACTGAAATATCCCAGGACTTGCCTTATTTTCCGTTTTAGTTTTCTTTCTTCGATGTAGGTAGGTAGTAAGAATTGTATTATGTACTTCCATAAGTTTCATTTTCCATTTTTTGAGTGTGACTGATGCTCCTAAAGATAGGTTATTATTAGCCGCTATCAAAGCATATACGTGTCGTTATTGGGGGGCGAGTGGATTTTTTGTCACACAAATAACACTTTTACTTTCAAGTATTATAATTATTTACAAAAACTACACTAAGCGACTAGCCCCTTACGGGATAAAAATTGAGAACAAAGTGGTTAATTATTTTTTTGTTTTGCTATTAAATGCAGAACTTTTAAAAGCTTGTTTTTTTTAGATTAGAGAAAGTTACTTGGTAGGTACCTCTCATAGAAAATTCATTTCATTCATTCATTCATTCATTTTCAATATCCCGCTTATCCATTAAGTGGGTCGCGGGTGTAGGTTGCTCAAGTGGACCCTCCATAGCACTCGATCCTCCGCCATCGACTCCAAATCATCAAGGGCAATCCCTATACGGGTAGAGGAGAGATTATGAATTATTGATCTAACCATCTCATCCTGGGTCTACCTAGGGGACGCCTGCCCGATGGTACGGATTCCATAGCACGTCGTGGGATCCTGGTCGGGGACATACGTTTAATATGACCAAACCACCGAAGCATGTACCGCTCCTTCTGGAGAAGTAGCTGCTCGACATTGAGTTCCTCACGTTTTCTAGTATTTTTAATGAGATCTCTACTGGTCACACCAGCAATACAACGGAGAAATCTCTTTTCGGCAACTTGTATTCGCGATCTTATTCTTTCGGTCATTACCCAAACCTCATGACCATAGGTAAAAGTTGAAACAAACACCGAATTAAAGACTGACAACTTAGCTTTGACACCAAGTTCAGTCCTCCTGATAACAGAATGACCAAGCTGTCTCCAAATCGATCCAGCCTGACCAATCCTACAGGAAAACTCAGCATTGCTCCTTCCATCACTCGTGAATAAGACCCCGAGATACTTAAACTTCTCCACTTGTTTCAATGGGACTCCACTGCTCCACTGGAGGATGAAAAATAACAAATGAAATCGATGATGGAGATGGAGATCGAGTACTCTTTGCATGATATAGCTATAGCATATATCTAGTTGTATATAGTATGGTGTGTGTGGTAGTTGGTAGTGCTAGGGTACTTTTAGCATGACGAAACTGATGATGATGGGGTATCTTATGAAGACATCAATTAATATAGAAGGAATGTGTCTATGGAAATGTGAAATAATTAAGTAGCTAAGCTGTGTGTACTGTCTAGGTATATTTATATATTTACTGGGATAGGCCATGATAAAGACTATGACAATTTTACTTAAAGTAGGCATATTTGATTCGAAATAGGCAATGTACATTTCTTTGGTGCTATAAGTATTAATTTCTATTGTTATTTCTAGCCATACTTCCCTTTCTTTTGTTTTTTTTTCGGGATCAAAAAAAAATCTCAGGAAAATCTTTCGATTTTTTACTGCACACAACACATTTTATCTTCCACTCCACTGATTGCATAATAATGATTGAGGAATGGAAGTGGAATATGCAAAGAAAAATGAAATCATTGTCAATGATCTACATACATACATTTATGCACAATCTTAAAATCTTTGGTAATGTCAGGAAGGAAACCAAATTCATTTATATAGGTACTTATATTCAATTTTGTCTTCCCAACTGATCACCCCTTGCATTGTCCTCCCTCACATTGCCATTGATAGGCACTTAATCACAACATTGCATCTCCTTTTCTTTGTTCGACTCCTCTTCCTCTGTCAACTATAAGAAAAACCAAACCAAAACCAGTTTCAGAAAGAATTTTTTACTGACAGATGGGGATGGCGATAATGAATGAAGAAATAGAAGAGGCAAATCAGTTTGTTTTTGTTTTGTTTCTTTGGTTTTCTTTATACTACATTAACTCCAAACGAGCTAGTAGGTATCGGTTTTCCGTTAACTATGAATTATCAAGGCAATTCATCTAGTAATCCCGAAGTTATTTTGAACATGTTTGCGTCTTGTTTTCAAAGTATTTATGATTCTTCAAGCCTCACTTCTTTTAATGATGACTATTTCGGTTCCTTATTATATTATATTATATTCAAATTACAGACCGGTGTCAAAACTGTCTATTATACCTAAACTTCTGGACCGTCTAGTGAGGGAAAGTATGGTATGCATATTAAGTAGCTTTATAAGTGATTCTCAGCATGGATTTTGGAAGGGTCGGTCGACTTGCTCTAACCTAGTACAGTTTACCAACTATTGCTTAACTTCTATTAAAAATCATAAGCAAGTACACGTAGTTTATACCGATTTCGTGAAAGCCTTTAGTAGAATCAACTTGCATATCCTTCTAAAAAAACTTGAGTGTTACGGATTTTTCGGTTCATTACTTTCTTGGTTTAAATCCTATCTTTTTGGTAGAAAACAATTTGTCTGTATAGGAAATTTATTTTCTGTAGCTATTAATGCTGTGTCTGGTGTTCCGTAGGGAAGTCATCTTGGACCGATCCTTTTTCTCATTTTTATTAATGATTTACCGAAAATTTTAATTTTTTGTCATTGTCTTTTGTACGCAGATGACAACAAATTGATACAAAATACTATTATACCCGCTTATCGTCTGGGTGAACAATTAATTAATATGGTAGCAGAATTTAAAGATCTTGGTGTGGTTTTTGATAGTAAACTCACTTTTGATCTTCATGTCAAAAGCTAACTCCGCTCTAGGATTTCTAAAAAGAAATTCGACGGATTTCAAGGATCCCTATACACTTAAGGCCATTTATATAAGCATGGTTCGCCCATGTCTGGAATATTGTAGTGTTGTCTGGAACCCGTTTTCTTTGAAAAAACATAAAAAAAATAGAAAATGCTCAAAAAAACTTTTTGCGCTTTGCTCTGCGTCGTTTCTTTCTGAATGACAATGTACATCATTCTTACCGCTCTAAATGTTTGTTGTTGGGTCTTGATACTCTCAAAGTTCGCCGTAAAATGTATTGTATTATGTTCGTCAGAGATTTACTCTGTCCTTCCATTGATTGTGCTAATTTACTTTCCTTAATTTGTATTTATGCCCCCCCAAAGGGTTCTTAGGGCTAGACCACTGTTATTGGAAGTTCATCACTCCACTTTGTACGGGGCCAACGAGCCTGTTACGTTTTGCTGTAGACTATTTAATGTTGTATATGATCAACTAGATATTGTATTACCCAGAACTAGATTTAAGGAACTAGCATTGTTAGCATTAAGATAATTGTTGTACTTTATATATTTTAATTTTTTCTTGATCTGTTGATGAAATTTATCGCAGATCTAAATAAATAAATCTAAATCTAAATCTATACGCATTTGCCATGCTATATCAAAAGTCTTATTAAGATACATGATGCCGTAAAGCCAAGGAACATTTTGCTTGTTTTGAGAATAAGGAAAATAAAGAAGAATCAGGTAAAGCCCGTCCCAAAGCAAAAGAAAAATTCCAACATGCGCAGTAGCACTATTTAAGGTACATTTTTATCTCTTGAATTTTTTGATCGCATGAAATTGTTAATGCTTTTCTCTACTTTATCACAAAGTATAGCGAAAATTCCATTTCAACCCTTTTTAATACATAGTGGGTTTCACGCCATGATACAACAAGACAAGATATCGCATTACGCATGTCGTTCATTCTTGCTGTTCATCGGTATTCATCTGTCAACAGATTATGACGTAGTAGCTGCGGAGATAATGGATGTACTATAAATTAAAAATTTGCGATTTTGTTAAATTATTATTGTAATTAATTGAATAAATAATAGTACATTTGTAAAAGGGATATTGGCTTTTTATTTGAGTGCAAATATAATTAATGAAAAACAAAAAGAATCATTAGAAACAGCTCCATAACTTTTCTAAGAAAAAAAAATCTTTTAAATCGATAAGACCCAATTAATAGAAAAATAAGGACATTTATGCTTAGACACGCACTTTCTTTGGTAGGATTTAGAGTCTGCAGCATGGTTGGTCTTCCGAAGCCATCTGAAGCTATGATGAAAGACAATAGTGAAACTATATTAACCACTGAATTGATTTAACTGCAATATCGGTATCAAAAACACTCTTTTTCCGCTCCCGAATGCACTTTTGCATTGGCCTCCTTAATCGCAAACATTGGACAAAAAAACCCCAGGAAAACCAAAATAGAATAAATAATTGACGAAACTAATTGTTTTTTTTTTTAATATTTTATTCACATTCGATTCAAAACACACGTTTTTTTTATCAATTTTGTTAATATGACACGTCGAGCTGAGCAGAAAATAAGTAATTCTGCGACTTAATTGAAAGGAACAACAAAAAAAAAGACACATGTTATGGACGATAAATGTTTTTCCAAGCACATTCACAGAATTCCGAAACTATATCTTCTATATTTTCCTTTTTATTTAACCCTTTAAAGAACCAACACAACTCGTTCCATATAAAACACACGTAAATACTGAGAGTCAAAATGTACACTCCGCAACTATGACGTACATGCGCAGAACAAATCAAAAATTAAAAATTTAATGCGCTATCTTGTCTTGTTGTATCATGGTTTCACGCTGTTATAATAAAGTTACTCAGAAATCTGGCTTTGATTACTAAACACATAGCTATTTGAGAAGTGCAACACCTAGCAAATTGCCCTCTTCTTTGGGGTGGGTAAATGTGTATCTTTTGCATATCTATCGACACCCTGAGGTCAACCCTGACAACGATGCATACTACGAGTATGAATCTGAGAAAACAATCACAATTTATTTATGTAAATCTAATAAGTTAAAAAAATTATTGTAAACCGTTGGGCCCCTGTTGTTGAGCCAACACACAAAATATTAATTATTCATCGGCTCTTGTAAACTAGCCTTAAGTCAAATTGTATATAAAAAAGTTCAATAAAAAAAAACAAGTAAAAGTGTTATCATCGGCCTGGCCGATGCTTTGATACCCTCCACTATATGTACTGTATAGGTACACGCGTGTGTCTAATATTGGTTTTGTATGGGAGGTACCAGAACTACTTGACCGACATGGACCATTTTTAATACAAACCTGAAGGCCATAAATATAAGACCTCTCACAAAATTTCATTCGCCTATGTCGATTCGTTTGGACGCTATCGTGTTTTCAACAGACAGACGGACAGACAGACAGACGGACATGGCTAAATCGATTCAGAATGTGATCCTGATTCAGAATAGATATATATACTTTATAGGGTCTCCGGTGAATCCTTCTTGGCGTTACAAATGTAATGACAAAGTGAATATACCTTCCTGTGGAGGGTATAATTTATTAATGTAATGTAATGTATCTTTTACATAAGCCAACGACGCACGCACGGTGCTGTGCTGCTGCTGTGTGGACAATCAGTAAGGACTCGATCCACAAACCAGTAAGAATAGACCGCCGACTTCCCGTACACCTACCCGATTCCAACCCGAAAAAATTTCCCTGTCTATGAATACGTGTAAATGTCAAAATTAATGGCGGCAATGTTTTTCTATGCAATACCATGGGCCTAGGATTTTTCAAGTATGCGTGCGTTAATGGCGCTCCTTTGATTTTGTACAGCACCAATACATGAAAAATCCTGGGCCCGCCGGCAGCTTGTAGGCAAAGTCCGTTATGTGGGAGGAGTCGACGGTCTATTCCTAATGGTTTGTGACTCGATCGTCGATTGAGAGAGATGTCTTCGCAAGTAGGGGTATGCTTGTTGTTTGAAATGCGCATACATTTTTTTAGCTGTAGTTCTGTGGCCTATTTCACAAAATTACAATTATAATTACAAGTTTGTCTTTGTTGATTACATTTTCCTAATGGTTTGTGACTCGATCGTCGATCGAGAGAGATGTCTTCGCAAGTAGGGGTATGCATGTTGTTTGAAATGCGCATAAATTTTTTTAGCTGTAGTTCTGTGGCCTATTTCACAAAATTACAATTATAATTACAAGTTTGTCTTTGTTGATTACATTTTCAAATATGTCAAATATGTTTCACCGTATATTTTTCAGAGTTGTAAACAACAACTGTTTTTCATAATTTTGTAATTCTTCTGATAACATCAAAGAACAAAATTAACAGAAACAACATTTTTATCGGTTTTATTCGCGATAAGAAAATTCATTTTCAATGGTCCGCTTGTCCATTAAGTGGGTCGCGGGTGTAGGTTGCTCAAGTGGACCCTCCATAGCTCTCGATCCTCCGCCATCGACTCTAAATCATCAAGGGCAATCCCCATACGGGTATAGGAGAGATTATGGACTTGATCTAACCATCTCATCCTTGGTCTACCTAGAGGACGCCTACCCGATGGTACGGATTCCATAGCACGTTGTGGAATCCTGGTCGGGGACATGCGTTTAACATGACCAAACCACCGAAGCATGGATCGCTCCGTCCGGAGAAGTAGCTGCTCGACATTGAGTTCCTCACGTATTCTGGTATTTCTGATGCGATCTCTACGGGTCACACCAGCAATACTACGGAGAAATCTCATTTCGGCAGCTTGTATCCGCGATCTTATTCTTTCGGTCATTACCCAAACCTCATGACCATAGGTGAGAGTTGGAACAAACACCGAGACGACCATCACTTCAGATTTGTTCACGTTTACCTTCATCTCAGCTTCAACACAAACGGTTACAAACCGATCGAGTGCGCGCTGAAGTTCAGTCTGAGAGGATCCAAGGATGACCAAGTCATCAGCGAAGAGCAAATGACTTATCCTCAGATCTCCCAATTCGAAACGTTCCTCGCCAAGACTGCGCTGTAACATCCAGTCCATATAAGTAATGAAAAGGAGAGGAGACAAGACGCACCCCTGACGAAGTCCAACGCCCACGGTGAAAGGTATTGATTTAACGCCGTTTACCCGAACACAGCTTTTATAGTTTGTGTAAAGAGATTGAATGGCTCTCAAGAGGGAACCGTCAATTCCATACTCCTGTAATACACTCCAGAGTTTCCCTCGAGGGACTCGGTCATATGCTTTCTCCAAATCTACGAAGCAAGCGTAAACAGGTGTAGCATACTCCCAAGCCTTCTCAAATACCATTCTGAGAGTGTATAACTGGTCGGTTGTGCTTCTGCCTGGACGAAAGCCGCGATAAGAAAAATGTTGGAAAAATGGTGGGCGCAGTGGTTAGTGTGCTGCACTGTGCGAAGGGTCCCAGCCCCAGGTTCGATCCCCGGAAAAACACAAATTACATCTTACTGCGTCACCTCTCGCGAACGTCTGACAAACATCTGAGAGTATATAACTCTCCTGAAAAATCATCTCAATTCAGCTGTTCGGACTCGGCATAAATTTGTGGGTCTCTTCCATTAGCCCAAAAAAAAAACTCTCAAAAACGAATGGTTGTGAGAAGCTAGTGTATATACGGCTGTTGCGTCAACTATTTATTTATTTATTTATATAAGAAAAAAAAATTTTTTTCGGCACATTTTCTAACCTGTTAGAAATTGATGTAAGTATGTTCATATCGGTGTCTGTGAAAAGTTTATTTTCAGACTGATTTGCAATTCGACGTCCAATTTGTCTTAAGGACTATTCACATGAGAGCGATCAACTACCTACAAACTAACGAATATTCGCGAGTTTTGACGGTTCGTTCACATAAACACTTTTCATGATGACGGCAGTTCACAAATTTCAGCCTTCAGTTCCTACCAGAAATTTCTCTAGCCGTTTAAAAATGTGGATTGCGAATAAACTTTGACAATTTGCGCCGCGGATGGTGTTTCCATTTTGGAATTCCAAATTCCGTAAACTATTTTTAAACTTGTTTTCTTAATACATTTTGGTGGGATAATTAATTATCCTCCTTTATAGCAAAATGTGCAATTTCCTGTTCATAAATGCATCAAAAGTGGTTTGTTCGTATTTCATTAATTTATTCGTTCGCTCTCATCTGAATGGTCCTTTATTTTCTCTGGCTTAACTGAAACTTTTCATTGAAAACAAAAGAATCTGAAATTTCGTAGTTTTTTCTTCGTCTATTTAACACAAACTTGGTGGTTGGGTGTGTATGAATCGGGTAGGCGCTGATCGGCATCAACCTGGCGGTGCCCAGCTGTTGTAACTTTTCGTACACATCAATTGTGCTTATTTTACCTCCTAGTGGTAACCACCGGGTACTGGTCTGCCCATCCGGGTGTGACTTGCTGAACTTATAAGCGCGAGTGTTGAACACGAAGAAAATAGCAACACTATAATGCTCTGTCGGAAAGACTGACTGATCGAGCCTCAGAAGTCTTACATGAGCCCCTCAGAAAGAGGACGTACGGCGGATGAATTCATTAGCCTGAATCAACGGTGTCGTCAACAGTCAAGATGACAGTTACCTTACTTGAGCTACTTCGACATATTTGGAGCTGTGGTCAGTGAGGATTTTTCAGGACTAGTCAGGGTGCTGAAACAGAGATGGTGGCGGATGAACCCTTTATGGGCCAACGGCAGCTCTCACATCCCCGAAGTGGGTTACTGACACCGGAGGAATCCGGCCCCTTTCGTCCAAGGGGTCCAACAAAGGGCCTGGCCCTCCAGGTTGGGGGTTTTACGCCGGGGTAACTGCCCGACTGCGGAAAACAACAATAGTTCCGAAACTACAACAAGCCTCGGATACGGATGATTTTACTGTTGACGAACCTGGCAAACGAATTAAGGACAACGAATTTCGGATCTGCACGTGGAATGTTAGGTCCCTTAACAGACCGCGTGCAGCCGAACAGCTAGCGGAGCCCTGGACTGCTATAAAGCAGACCTAACCGCCATCCAAGAAGTGCGATGGGATGGACCCGGCAAAAAGAGGATGAAGAACTGCGACATATACTATGACGACTGCTATCGGCAACAAAAACAGCGCTTATTCGGATGTGGATTCGTCGTTGGAGGCAGACTTAGGCAAGAAGTCTTAAGTTTCCACTGCGTGAACGAGCGCCTCACGACAATTCGCATCAAGGCTAAATTCGCCAACATTAGCCTAATATGTACCCATGCCCCCACGGAGGAGAAAGACGACGACACCAAAGAGAGGTTCTACGAGCTCTTGGACAAGACATACGAGCAGTGCCCTAACTATGACATTAAAATTGTCCTAGGTGATTTTAATGCAAAGATAGGAAGAGAGGGCATCTTTGGTAGTACTGTCGGAAGGTACAGCCTACACGACACCACCTCCGATAACGGATTTAGGCTGATCGACTTCGCGGCGGGGCGAAATGTTGTCATAGCAAGTACGCGGTTCCCGCATCTCGATATTCATAAAGGCACTTGGAGATCTCCCGATCAATCAACCGTCAACCAGATTGACCACATTGCGATCGACGCAAGGCACTCCTCCAGTATTATGGATGTCCGAACGTTCCGAGGGGCCAACATTGGCTCGGACCACTACCTTGTTGTAGCCAAGGTACGCCTTCGGATATCCCGAACACCGCCAAGACAAATAAATACTGTGAGGAAGTTTGACGTCGGACGGCTAAAATCGCAAGAGATCACCAGATCCTTCTCCGATCGAGTCTCTCTCAATCTCTCAAGAGGTTCTATGCAGCCAGCAGCAAGCATTGAAGACCAGTGGCAACATTGCCAAAAAGCCATCAGAGACGCCGCCTCTGATGTGCTTGGTTTCACTCGACCACCACAACGAAACCCCTGGTTCGACGACGAGTGCCGGCAAGCACATGCAGCGAAACAAGAGGCATACAAAGCGGCGCTGCAAAGAAGAACTAGAGCTGCTCGTGAGCTCTACGCGCAGAAAAGAAGAGACGAACACCGGCTTCTCAGGAGAAAAAAGAAAGAGCACGAGAAGCGCGCGATCGAGGAAATAGAGAGATGCTACAGCAGGAATGAGGTTCGGAAGTTTTACCAAAGGGTAAAAAGAACCTGCCAAGGCTACAGAGCCCGAACCGAAGCCTGTAAGGATGAACAAGGGAACATCGTAGTAGAATCGCAGTCGATGCTGAGGATATGGAAGAACTACTTCTGCAGACTGTTTAACGGCGATGACGAACTAAATCCCGCTGTCAGGCAGAATAAACCATTCAACCTGGACGATGAAGACCAACAATTCCGTCCACCCGACCTGGACGAAGTGAAGATAGCGATATCTAAGCTTAAGTCCAACAAAGCCGCTGGGGCAGATGGCCTAACCGCCGAGCTATTCAAAGCAGCAGGCGATGACTTGGTTAGGAGCATGCACCAACTCATCTGTAAAATATGGTCGGAGGAAAGTATGCCCGATGAATGGAACCTTAGCATTGTTTGCCCGATCCTCAAGAAAGGAGATCCTCTGAACTGCGCCAACTACAGAGGTATTAGTCTTCTTAACATCGCCTACAAGATCTTATCTGCCGTGTTGTGTGAACGCCTGAAGCCTTTCGTCAACAACCTGATTGGTCCCTATCAGTGTGGCTTCAGGCCAGGAAAGTCTACCATCGACCAAATATTCACACTGCGGCAGATCTTGGAGAAAACCCAGGAAGTTCAAATCGATACCCACCATATTTTCATCTATTTTAAGGCCGCCTACGACAGCATTTATAGAGTCGAGCTATACAGAGCAATGTCTAGTTTTGGCATCCCTGCCAAACTCGTTCGTTTATGTAGGATGACAATGGAGAATGCACGCTGCTCCATCAAGGTCGGTAAAGAACTCACCGAGACCTTCGATGTCAAAAAAGGATTTAGACAAGGCGATGCGCTGTCATGTGACTTCTTCAACATCGTTCTTGAAAGAATAGTGCAAAACTCAAACGCTAACACCAGAGGCACTATCTTTCAAAAGTCCGTCCATCTACTCGCCTACGCAGACGACATCGACATAATCGGGAGAACGCAGCGTGATGTCACTGGCGCTTTCGTGGGCTTTGAGACGGAGGCGGCGAAGATGGGTTTGGCGGTCAATGAGGGCAAGACAAAGCATATGCTGTCATCAAGAAAAGACACCCAACACCGACGTCTTGGACAGAATGTCACTATAGACAGATATAACTTTGAGGTGGTAAAGGACTTTGTCTACCTAGGCTCCGCTATGAACTCAGACAATGACACCAGCGCTGAGATTAAACGAAGAATAACTCTTGCCAATCGCTGTTTCTTTGGGCTAAGAAAACAATTGAGTAGCAAAGCCCTCTCTCGAACAACTAAAGTGACCCTTTATAAGACCTTAATCATCCCAGTCCTACTTTATGGTGCAGAGGCATGGACTCTATCAAAAGCGGATGAGCTTACTCTTGGTTACTTCGAGAGGAAAATTCTTCGAGTAATTTTCGGTCCCGTCTGCATAGACGGTGAATGGAGGAGGAGATACAACGACGAACTGTACGGGCTGTACAGCGACATTGACGTAGCCAGAAGAGTGAAGGTCCAACGACTGCGGTGGCTGGGTCATGTAGAGCGAATGGACGTGAATGCTCCGGCCCGGAAGATCTTCGAATCCACACCGGAGGGACGGCGCAGTAGAGGAAGACCGCGACTCAGGTGGCGCACGCAAGTGGAAAGGGACCTTAACCAACTTAGCGTGCGAAACTGGAGACAGCTGGCCAAAGATCGTGCTGGCTGGAGACGCTTGTTGGTTGAGGCCCAGGTCCACCCCGGACTGTAGCGCCACTTTAAGTAAGTAAGTATTTAGCACAAACTTATATCACTATCGGTGCTGCTACTATGCCTATGCCTTCGACGTTCCTTCCTTTGAAAAATTACAAATTGTTACTAAATCGACACACGATCTTTTTAGTGTAAGAAATTTTCAGTAATTGAACAAATTTTAAAACTTTTTGATTTGGTGAAACACAAACTTGAAAAAAAATATGAATTTTAACATATTTGTGCATGTAAGCAACAAAGAAAATTAACTTTTGGTGAAACGGAAATAATGAAATTTCTACAAATTTCCCTTTGTAAATAATAAAAACAATTTTGTAATACAAAATTTTTGTGAAACAGAAAAAATAGATTTTTGCACAAATTTGTTAAAAAAATGCCTGTAAACAACAATTTGTAAGTTGGTGAAATAGGCCACTGGTTGGAAAAGTTGTTTTGTTGTCGCTAAGATTATAAAATCCCTGATGTGAAGAGACCTGCGCAAGATATTTTCACTTAAGTTGGGACGGGCTATATGAACTCCACTGAGAAGCCAACGAAGTCCATTGTTCACGTTGATCGGAAGTGTTTCTCAACAGTACACCACAAATAAAGTGTTTTGCAGCATGTTTCCGAGTATGAGGTATATTTTCACGGTGGCGCCATCTAGATATTTGGGTGTTTGAGAATAACCATTTCCTTTATATGAAATGCACCGTCTATTATGTGTCTAAGTACCTACTTCTTTAGTATGTACGTTATGTAATTACGAAAATCCTATTTCCATAATACTGCTTTATACGTTAGTACATAGAAGCGTAGCGCTTTTGAAGTAAGAATATTAGTACTTAAACAAAAATAAATAGTTGGCGCAACAGGCGTGTAGACCTAGGGCCAGCCTCTCACATCTATTCGTTTGTGTCAGTTTTTATTTTTGGGACGAATGGATGGAAGGGACCTACAATTTTATTCAGAGTCCGAATATACCTTAAGATGTAATTAGTAATCAACCCTATCATGGAATCCGCCGCGCCGGGGGGAATTGTTCACGGAAAAGAATATTTTGGTATCGTCGAATATTAGTAGGTACTTTACTTGAGGTTAAAATCAGTACATTTTCCAATGCAATCGGCCGGAGGTAAGACCGGCTACTAACGAGTTCCCTCAGACGCCTTGGCGCGGGTCTTCTGTAATTAGCCTAACCTAGGTATAGCGGCGCTGCCTGGGCTGACCTTGTTTTTTCCGGCTTTACTCGTGGGAACTAAATGGACACAACTAATTTTAAAAACCAAAAAAAAAAAGACAAAAGAGGATTGGATATCCCGAAAACCAACAGGGAAGATTCTAGCCAGCCAGCGATGGAACTAGGTGATGACTCTAACGAGTCGGAACCTCAGTCATCCATCTCCGGCTTGGAAAATGAATTGGAGGATGTGCCGCTAGCTAGTGACAGTGAGGATGCGGATTGCACACTCACTGACACTAGTATGGCCTTTAGTGAGGTGGCTGGTACTCTCACTACTGTAAACAAGGGCAACGGTGGGCAGGCAGGTACTCCCACCAACATAGCGCAGGGCAAATGTGAGATGGCTGGTACACTCACTTAGGAAGCTAGGGGTGGTAGCGAGGTGGCTGGTACTCTCGCTATCACCGCTAAGGGTAGAAAACCGACCAAGGAAACCGGAGACGCAGGTGGCAGGTACTCTGTTGCCTCCGGGCACTCCAAAGTCGGCCAATCAGGGAAGGAGTTGAGCGCACATCAACTGAGCAGGATAGCGGCACGCAACGCACGACGCAAAGTCGAGATGGCGAAGCGGAAAGTTGACCAGTAAGCGCCTGGGATAGAACCCAACTAGAGCGGGCCAAGGGAACGTTGACCACGGAGGCTGCCAGAAAATCGGTAGCCGAAGCGGGCAAATTAGCTAGGGCAACTAGTCAGGCGTCCACCAGTGGACTTAGACCAGACAATAGTCAGGGAACGAGTAAGGAGGAGGCTGTTACTGCGGGAGTCAAGGAGAAGTTCCAGAGCAAAAGGAGCATATCTGATGACGTCGTCGAACCGAGCGCAGAAAAAAAGGTGAAGGCTGGTACTTCGCCTGCGGCGCATCCGGTCTTCGACCCAAAGGACGGGCTTCTTATTGCCATCATAAACGAGCAAGAACCGAGCGGTCGCCTGACCGCGGAACAGTGGATCGAGGAGAAGTTTCAGGATGCTCTGTGGAAGAAGATGTCCTCCACAGAGGATTGTGATCTTCAATTCGATGGCGCTGGGTGGGAATGCGGTCGCAAGGTTGTTGCTTGTGGGAACAACGCCTCCGTTGGCTTCCTCGGGGAGTTTGTGTCGGGCATAGGTGAAGTGTGGAGTGGGGCTCAACTTAAGTGCGTGTCAATGGCGGATTTGGCTAGGTACAATCCGCCCAAAGCTTGGGTCTGGATTCCGCTTCCCTATACTTACCCCGAGAAACTTCTCGGTCTCCTCCACATGCAGAATGAGCAGTTACCGGCCAACACATGGAAAGTGTTGAAGACAGGGCCCAGAAGGCAATTTGGCCAGCAATTTTTGCTGAGCCTCAATAGGGAATCGCTCCCATTCCTCGAGAAAACGAAGGGGATGGTAAGGCACAGCATAGGGAAGGTCATGGTTAAACTCATGACCAAGGGGGCAGAGGCTGAGGAACCAAATGTGGATGGAAGTGATGCAGATAAACTTGCATCACAGTAGGACTGCGATGGCGTGCTTGGTTGAGTACATAACCAAGCACGACGTTTCAGTCATACTAATACAAAAGCCCTGGATCAGTAGTAAAAACCGCATCCAATGGCTCAGTATCAGGGAATACACGCCTTATTTCAAGGCAAACGAAGGTAAAATCAGGGCTTGCATTCTTATAAAGAACAATATAAGGGCTTTTCTTTTGAATAATTTCAGTGACAGAGACCTTACAGCTGTTTCCTGTGAACGAGAAGGGAAGAAGCCGATTTGCATGGTATCGAGGTACGAGGCTACGGAGTCCCGTCTGACAATATGAGGCAGCTGATAGCCAGGGACGATTGGCTTTTTGTCGTGGGCTGCGATGCTAATGCACATCACTCTCAGTGGGGTAGAACTGACATAAACACTAGAGGTGAGTTACTTTTTGATTTTATTTTATCAACAAGCCTTACTATATGTAATAAGGGCAACACACCAACTTTTGTGGTGCGAAACAGACAGGAAGTGTTAGACATCACTCTAGCATCCTGCACTGATTCTCTCACAATTTGTAAATGGAGGGTCTTAGATGAGGAATCCCTATCGGATCACAAATGGATTCGCTTTCAAATAAGCTTCCTAAATAAGGAAAACAATACCTATAGAAACCCAAGAAGAGCTGACTGGGATAGGTACAAGGTTATAGTAGGGCAACACCTGGGGGAGGGGCCAACTCGTATGACCAATCCCCCGGATATAGACAGGGCGGTGGACAATCTATGCACAACTCTGAATAAAGCATATGAAAAAGTTTGTCCACTCAGAAAAACGGCTAAGAGGTCTCAACCTCAGTGGTGGAACAAGCTCCAAAAGAAAATATGTAGAGAGAAAGAGAGAGTTTAAGTAATTGATCAGGCGATCTAAAAGGAAATCCTGGAAGCTTTTCTGTGAATCGATTGCAGATACCAGCGAAGCCTCCAGACTTCGCAAGATTATTGCTAAAGATGTGGTAGTACCCAGCTTTTTTAGGAAATCTAATGGTGCATGGGCTGAAAGCAGTGAGGACGTTCTAGAAGCTTTAGTTGAAGCTCACTTTCCAGTAAGTAGCACTCCAACGGCTTCGAAGAATGCCCGAATGGGCATTATGAGTACGCTGACGTGTCAACCAAAACCGAAATAGAACACATTTTCACTTGGAAAAAAGTGCGTCGGGCTGTAATGTCCTTCTCTCAATATAAAGCACCGGGCCCTGGTGGCATTCTGCCAGCTATGCTGCAAAAGGCCCCGGCTATGGTTACAGGTAGAATCAGGGAAATTTTTATACATTGCCTTAAATTTGGCTACATACCCACGGCATGGAGAGAGGTGCGAGTGGTTTTCATACCCAAAGCATTTAAACCAAGCCATACCTCTGCGAAGGACTATAGATCCATCAGTCTTTCGTCATTTCTCCTCAAGATACTCGAAAGGCTTCTTGATATCCATATAAGAAGCAAGTGTTGCAATGGAAATCTATGCAATGCTCAGCACGCATACTTAAAAGGTAAATCGGTAGAAACAGCTCTACATGAAGTGGTAGGTAAAATAGAACAGAGCTTACACCACAAGGAATTTGCTTTAGCTGCCTTCTTAGACATCGAAGGGGCTTTCAATAACGTTAGGGCAGAGGCAGTCAAACACGCTCTGGAAAAGATAAAGGTAGATCATAGCATCACCAATTGGCTTTGCACGATGCTTGTCACCAGAAATATCAATTTCACTCTCGGACACAGTTCAATAAGAAAATCGGTTACTAGAGGCACTCCCCAGGGAGGGTTTATATCTCCTCTTCTCTGGGTTCTTGTCATGGACGATATACTTAATGAACTCAGTAACGCAGGGTTTAGCGTAACCGCTTATGCGGACGATGTGGCAATTCTAGTTCGGGGTAAATTCGTGAACACTTTGAGTGAAACCATGGAATCAGCCCTCAACAAGCTCAGAAAATGGGCGGAAGGGTGTGGACTTCGTGTCAACCCGGAAAAGACAGAACTAGTACTTTTAGTACAAAATACAAGATACCACCCTCAAACTACCCAGGATTGGTCGAGTGGAGCTTTCCTTTTCCGATAGCGCAAGATATCTTGGTATAAAAAAAATAAATAAATAAATAGGTGGCGCAACAGGCGGGTGACACCCAAGGCCTAGCTTCTCGCAACCATTCGTTTTGTGTGAGTTTCTATTTTTGGGACGAATGGAAGGGACCTACAATTTTATGCCGAGTCCGAACGGCTGAATTGAGAAGCTTTTTCATGACAGTCATACTCTCGGATGTTTGTCAGACGTTCGCGAGAGGTGGCGCAGTAGAAAAAACTTTAAGATGTAATTTGTGTTTTTCCGGGGATCGAACCTGGGATCCCTCGCACAGTAGTCCAACACACTAACCACTGCGCTACTGCGCCCACGATATCTTGGTATGGTCCTAGATAAAAAATTTAATTGGAAACTTAACGTTCAGGAAAGAGTCCGAAAGGCTCATAATGTTCTCTTCGTCTGTAAGAGAACAGCAGGAAAAAATGGAGATTGAGTCCAACAATGATGCATTGGTTATACTTTATACATCATGGTGGTTAGACCCATTCTTACCTATGGAGCTCTTGTTTGGTGGAAAGCCACAAATAAGTTATATATACGGGATATGTTGACCAGGGTACAAAGAACAGCCTGCACTGCCATCACTGGTGCTTTACGCACCACACCCACAGCTGCACTTGAGGCGTTTATGTATCTTTTACCCCTGGACCTTCGCTTCCCAGACAGGTAGGACATAGCTCCATACTAATTGAATCCTTCTCCAACATCCCCGATAAAACGGATGAAAGTTTGGGGGAAATTGACTTCGACACACCGTACGAAGTACAATATCCAGATAGGGAGGACTGGCAAAAGAATGAGGTTTCGAATGAAAAAGAAATTTCGATTTATACGGATGGTTTCAAAACTAAGGAGGGTACAGGGTCAGGTATATACTCCAGGGATATAGACCTACAAGTGTCATTAAGACTTCCGGATGGAAATACCAACGGTTGGTACTATTACCGAAAGGAAATAAACCACCGGAGGAGCCCTCATCTTATCGACCGCTCTGTATGCTCGATACTATGGGCAAAATTTTAGAGCGGAATCTGTGCTTATTACAAGTAGAAAGGTGCTAGAGACGATAGCGATCAAAGTCGGCGAGCACAACATTATTTCCAGCCCATTTATAAAATATCTGGGCGTGATGATTGATGCGCGGCTTAATTTCCGGCATCAACTCGAATACACTTGTGAGAAATCGTCCAAAACTATAGGCGCTCTTTCGAGACTCATGTCGAATATCGGCGGTCCGAAGCAAGGCAAAAGATTAATGCTTGCGAGAGTTGTAGCCTCCATACAGCTGTACGGGGCACACATATGGTCTGATGTCGCGAATAAAAAGACACACGTTAAGGAAATCTAATCGGTGTATAGATTATTTGCACTACGAGTTAGTAGTGCGTATCGAAAGGTATCCCACGACGCGATATTGGTACTATCCTCTATGGTACCAATCGATATCCTAGCTTTAGAAGCTAGGCGAGTTTATGACAATCGCGGCCAAGTGCAAATCAAACGAAGAAACTCGAAAGAAGCCGCAGCATAGAAACGTGGCAACAACAGTGGAACGAGTCTCAGAAAGGGAATGGACGTACCGACTAATTCCAAGAATTGAAAGTTGGGTAAACCGAAAACACGGCGAACTGAACTATTATCTTACACAGTTCTTGACTGGTCACGGTGGTTTCCGGGAATACCTATTCAAGCGAAACCGTGATTCGAGCCCATCCTGTCCTCGCTGCGTAAACGCGATAGAGAACGTGGAACACGTTTTCTTCGAATGTGCTCGGTATGCAAACGAAAGAGCCTGTATTGCGTGAAGCATTTGGTGAACCGCCAACACCAGAAAACATTGGCCAACATATGTTGAAATCCGAAGATCTTTGGGCTGCTGTGAACGATGCAGCAAAACGAATAATGTGCGATTTAAGGAGTTTAGAACGGTAGCGGAACGCGAATTCGCTAAACAACATGTGACGAAGCAAAAAGCTCGAAAATCCGTCCCTCGCGAAGTAATACCTAGCGGTAGTTCCACGAGGGAATAAACGGAAAGATTCGGGAGGTGGTTTTAGTCAGTAAGAATCTGACACTACCAATAAACGACGGGCCATTGGTGCCTATGAGAGGTTTCCATCTACCCACGAAAAAAAAAAAACTTCCGGATACATGCAGTGTGTTCCAGGCAGAGGTTCTGGCCGTGCTCAAAGTCGCGGATCTGCTTGATATGGGATCAATATCCAACAAGAATATCGCTACCTTCATTGATAGTCAGGCTGCGCTAAAGGCGCTAGAGTCAATTATCATCAAATCTGAACTAGTCAGGAGCTGCCGCACAATGCTCAGAGCATTATGCGCGCAGAACCAAGTCAGATTGTGTTGGGTACCCGGACACTGTGATATTGAGGGTAACGAAAGGGCTGATGTTCTGGCCAAAACCGGAGCAGAGCTTCCACCTAATGAAAAAATTGAGGGCATTAGACCACCAATAGCCGTGGCCAAGAGAATTATTCTCGAGAATATTAAAAACAGGGCAGATCAGAGATGGTTGAATATAGTAGGGCACAGGGTCTCAAAGGCTCTGTGGCCTAAGCTAGATCGGAAAAAATCTGTATAATTACTAAGGCTCAGCAGATCAAGGCTACGAATGGTAATAGGGATACTCTCCGGGCACTGTCTTCTAAGGAGGCAGGCTATGAAATTAGGTCTAACAGATATAAGACATATGCAGGTATTGCGAAGACTTGCATGTCACAGAGGACACAACTCATCTCCTCTGTGAATGTCAAGCTATTGCTCGGTACAGGAGGAAATTCCTCGGTAGGTACTTCTTCGACAATTTGCTTGGGCGAAGTGATTTAGGTTATTTGACCGTTAAGGTTCCCCAGGGATGGCGATGGGTCCAATATGGTGCATAGTCCAATGTGATGAACTCACACCCTATTCAACCTAACCTAACCTAACCTAGATAGAAATAGATGCTTCACGTATGCTCATGTAGAAGCGGTAAATAACTGAGTTTTTCCCTACCGCCTTTTTTTCTGCCTGCCTGATGGTACAGATTCTTGGGATCCTGTTTGGGGACATGCGTTTAACATGACCAAACCACAAGCATGGACCGCTCCGTCCGAAGAAGTAGCTGGTGTGTTTCTAATATGATCTCTACGGATCACACCAGCAATACAACGGAGGAATCTCATTTCGGCAATTATAATCGCGAACTAAGAGTTGGAAAAAACATCGAACTAAAGAATGACAACTAAGCTTTGACAACAATTTCAGTCCTTCTAATAACAGAATGATCAAGCTATTTCATAATTTACCCAGCCAATGCAACTCAATTTTTATTCATATAACGTGTTTTTCAACAGGGACGCTACAAAAGTAGAGCGACAGGGACAGCAAACGACGCCGAATTTCTTGCCGCTCTTTTGACATTTCTCGTAAGGCTTGCCATTTTATGATGGAAAGATATTTTTATTTTTTTTTATAATAGACACGCACTAAAGAGATTATGACTACTCTTTTAATGTAGGGTGAACTACACAGCGCGGGCGTTAGGGAAATGAGGATAGATGTGATAGGAGAAACCGATGCACATTGGTTTTAAATGTCTGTAAATTGTAACAAGGAGGAAAAACAGAGTTTGGTAAAGCATTCCACATTCGTGATGTACGGCTTATGAATGAATCTCTATATTTCATAGTACGTCCGAAGATAGGCTGAATGGTAAACTGATGAGCATTCCTAGCATGACGAGTATTGCGGTTGAATTGCTGAAGGGGTGGAATGCAGCTGGCAATTTCGTTTGAGCACTGTTTGTTAAAAAAGCGATAAAACAGCGAGAGGCACGTAACATTTCTGCGATGTTCAAGCGAATTAATAGAGTTCGCGATATTTATGTCACCGATAAGTTTTAACGCACGATTTTGGATCCTATCCAGTAGGCGCAATATGGTTTTGGGCGCACCAGACCAGATGTGAGAATTGTACTCAAGTTTTGGGCGAATGAACGCCTTGTATATTGTAGCCAGATCAGAAGGGGTAAAATATTTCTTGCACCGTTTGAGAAAACCTAGACATTTCGCAGCATTCTTGGCGACTTCGTGTATATGGTCATTCCAACGAAGGTTGTCATGGACGCACATACCGAGAATGGAAAGTTTTTCGGTTTCGGTGATGCAAGTGCCATTCATGGATAATGGCTGTAGGTTCGGGTTTCGCTTAAGAGACAGCAGACAGCATTGTGTTTTTGAAGCATTAAATTCCACTCTATTGGCTGAACCCCATTTTAAAATGCTGTCAAGGTCGGAATTCAATGAGCTTAACATACGTTGCCGTTCCAGTTCTACGGCCGAAGAGCAGGGACGTGAGTCTTGGAAAGAATATGAGAAGCTAAGAGTGCTGTCATCAGCGAAGGAATGAATTGGATTAGAAGTTGCAGATAAGAGATCATTTATAAAAATGAGGAAGAGAGTCGGAGACAGAACGGAGCCTTGGGGAACACCAGCATTTATATGGTGAGTTTCAGACTTGAAACCATCCAAAACAACTTGAATTGAACGGCCAGAAAGGTAGTTTCTAATCCATTGAATAAGAGACACATCGATGCCATAAGCACGCATTTTCGACAAAAGAGCTTGGTGCCAAACTCTGTCAAATGCCTTTGAAATATCAAGCGCAACAATCTTCGATTCACCGAAGTGATGGAGAGATTGGTTCCACTTCTCGGTGAGATAAGTCATCAAATCACCAGTGGACCTGTTGCCACGAAAACCGTACTGCCGGTCATTGAGGAGTTTCCGTGATTCAAGATATTTCATAAGCTGACGGTTTATCAGCGTTTCCATGACCTTAGAAAGAATGGACGTAAGTGCTATGGGTCGGTAATTGGTGGGAGAAGAAGATTCGCCTTTTTTAGGGACGGGCTGGACAAATGCTGTTTTCCACCTACTCGGAAAGAGTCCAGAAGAATAGGACAAATGAAAAAGCTTACGCAGTGGTTTTGCCAGCGTGGAAGAACACCTCTTCAGAACCATGGGGGAGATACAGTCTGGACCAGCGGATTTATTTATGTTGAGATCATAAAGTACTCTTGCGACTGTACGAGTGCGAAAATGGATTGGTCCCATGGTAAATTCGACGCACTCGAGTACAGGTGCAGACAAAGCGCAATCTGGGAGCAACGAGCTAGCTGCGAAATGTGCAGCGAGCAGATTAGCTTTGTCTAAAGAGCTGATAGCTGGAGTGTCATTGTAAATGAGCGTTGGGATCGCTGATGAGGCCGAATTCTTAATATTTTTTACAAATGACCAAACGTTTTTACTACCCTTGGGACATTGTAGTATTTTTTGCCTCAACTTTTGGTCATATGAGAATTTGACACGGTTTATAAGTGCATTGCAGTCATTTCTGGCTCGTTTAAACTTCTTTCGGTTTTCCTCAGGTGGATTGGCTTTGTAAGACCGAAAACTCAACTCCCTTAATCTAATAGCCTCTTTACAGCTCAAGTCGTACCACGCGTTTTCTTTTGGTTTGATACTATTTATCCTGTTAGGGATAAAGGATTTCATACCTAAGGTGATTATATTTGTTACCATATCAGCGGCGGCATCCACGTCGTTATCGAGGAAGCATAACGACCAGTTAAAACTCCTAAAGAAGCTGTTAAGTCCGCTCCAGTTGGTTTTCTCGTATTGCCATACGGTTCTTTTCGGAGTTTTTTCTTTAACTTTGTGGTCGGAGTACGAGAAATTAGCTGATATGGTACAGTGGTCTGACGAGCCTAGAGGCGATAATACTTCAATGGAGTATTTATTAGGGTGGGAGGTGAGAAACAAGTCCAGTGTGTTGGCATTTTGATATACGAGATATACGAGCCAACAACGAGTCCAAATTATTAAAATTTACTACCGAATTTCGGAGACAGTGGCCTCAACGTTAAGAGCGCTACGTCTAATTTGTGGTCGTCATAATCGTCCTAGCAGATCAACAATTGAGCGTCTAGTCGAAAAATTTGAATGCACAGGTACAGTACAAAATGTTCCCGTGCCAGTGAGACAAAGAAGTGCCCGTAGTGTCGAGAATATTGCTGCCGCTGAGGCTTCAGTTGAAGAAAGCCCAAATGTGCCTCTCACACGTCGTTCTCAAGCGTTGGGCATATCTGTGACGGCGTTGTGGCGAATTTTGCGAAAAGATCTTGGCCTACATCCTTACAAGATTAAATTGACGCAAGAACTGAAGCCGCTTGACCACCAGAAACGTCGTATGTTCGTGAATTGGACTGAGCAACGACTTGAAAATGATTCGGATTTTAATCGAAAAATCATCTTCAGCGATGAGGCTCATTTCTGGCTGAATGGCTTCGTCAATAAACCAAATATGCGGTATTGGTCCAGGCAGCAATCCACACGTACTCCATGAGTCATCATTGCATCCCGAAAAATTACGGTTTGGTGTGGTTTATGGGCAGGCGGCGTCATTGGGCCGTACTTCTTGATGATCAAGACCGGCACGTTACTGTGAATGGGAATCGCTACCGTTCCATGATAACAGAATATTTTTGGCCCCAATTGGATGATATGGACTTGGAGGACATGTGGTTCCAACAGGACGGCGCCACAAACCACACAGCGAATGTCACAATCAATTTATTGGAAACCAAGTTTGGAGAACGTGTTATCTCACGAAATGGTTCAGTCGCTTGGCCGCCTCGGTCGTGCGATTTGACGCCGTTAGACTATTTCCTGTTGGGCTACGTCAAGTCTATGGTCTATGCCAACAAGCCAGCGACGATTGATGAACTTCGTACGAATATCCAACGTGAAATTGCAGCAGTATCGCCCGATTTATGCTTGAAAACAGTCGAAAATTGGGTTCAGCGTC
Source organism: Cheilosia soror (assembly GCA_949372485.1). Taxonomy (NCBI): domain Eukaryota; kingdom Metazoa; phylum Arthropoda; class Insecta; order Diptera; family Syrphidae; genus Cheilosia; species Cheilosia soror. The sequence goes on from OX443563.1 coordinate 30,179,559, forward strand.
TGGACTTCTGCAAGCGTGCCCGTGGTGGCCATGCAAAAGAAATCGAGTTCCATACATAATTGCATCGAACGTACTTTTACAGGAATAAAGAATTTCATTGATATCCAAAACCGTTTTTTTTTTATTTAAAAAAAACTTTTGTAGCGCTCTTATTGAAAAACCCTGTAGTAATGTCAAAGGTATGTAGATACAGAAACCCACAACAAGTGGATTGAGTCTCTGGATTACTCAACACTGCCGAATTGGGAAAATTGCTCAGTGGTTCTCAATAAGCGTTGCCTGTTTTTGGAAAGCAATGAGTCTAAGACTTTATACGCTGGAGCTGAAAAGTTCGATAATCATTTCAAACCCTCTCAAAAGAGATCGTCACTTTCAATGACAAAATCGACCTGCTATTTTTGCAGATCATCGCATCATGTTATCGCGGTTTGCAATTAATACAAGGACTTGCGCGTTTACGATCGGTACAAGCAATCAAAACGTTTGTCCCTTTGCATCAATTGCCTGGTGAAAAGCCATGGAGTAAGCAGTTGTTCTGCTATTAGATGCAGTGTCTGTTCGGAGCCTCATCATCTACTTTTGCACAGGTATGGCAACCGTCATTCTCAGGATGATACTTCAGCTCTTCAGTCAGAACTTCTTGAACCTCAGGAACTTCGGGTACTCCAGGAACTTCGCGAACTGCTTTGTTAAGCTCAGCGGCAAGTGATGCTGAGTCACAAGTTATTTTAGCGACAGTTGTTGTTAGGGTTAGGAATCGGGCAGGCGAATTCGTTCAAGCCAGAGCACTCCTTGATTCAGGATCCCAAATAAATTTGATGACCCAAGCGTTGGCAAACAGTCTGCAACTGAAGTCGGTTTATAGTCTAGTCGATATTAGCGGAGTCAGTACAATAGGTACAACTATCCGCTCGTTGACAAATACTTCGATACAAGCCAGAATTAACAACTTTGAGAAGAATATCGAGTTTTGGATTGCCCGTTCAATTTCAACCTTAACGAGAACTTTTAACAGGTGGATGGAACATTCCAAAACATTTAAAATTGGCCGATTTTTAAACCGCATATAATCGATATGCTATTAGGTGCAGAGTTATTCTTTGAACTCATGGAAAGTGGGAAAATAGTTTTAGGCCCAAATTGACCTGTATATTGCACAAAACAGTCCTGGGATCGATTGTCTCAGGTACCTGCGCTGGAAAAGGACAACGAAGCTGCAATGTCGTGCAAAAGGTTTCGGATTCTTCCTGGTCCAATCTTGAAAAATTGGTGAAAAGATTTTGGAATATGGAAGAAGTATCAAGAAAATCGCGGCTTACTCCAGAGCAAGAAATTTGTGAGGAGCATTTCAAACAAAACCTTCGAATTTTGCCAAATGGCAGATTCTTCGTAAAGCTGTCGTTTAAGGATAGTCCATCTCAGCTAGGTTGCTCTTTGGAAATAGCAAAGAAAAGGTTTTTCGCATTGGAGCGTAGGTTGGATAGAAACTCGGGACTGAAGAAACAATATTCGGAATTCATCGAGGAATATTTAAAATTAGGACATATGACGCTAATTGAGCACGTAAGTCCAAACAAACCCCATTATTTCATGCCAAATCAGTGCGTTCTCCGTCCTGAAAGTTCGACAACGAAACTAAGAGTAGTTTTTTACGCATCGTGCCAAACTATCTTTTCTCTATCTCTTAACAATTTGCTGATGGTAGGAGCGAACATTCAGGGGGAACTGTATTCAATCGTGTTGCGATTTAGAGGCCATTTATTCGCCTTAACTGGAGACGTACAGAAAATGTATCGTCAAATTGAAATTGACACCAATGATCGAGGGTTCCAGCTAATTCTTTGGAGATTTGAACTTCAGCTGCACCATTTTTAGCTACACGTTGTCTTAAAGAAATCGGCCTTAGAAGTAAAATATCACATCCTCTCGGGAGCAAAATTATTCTGAGAGACTTCTATATGGATGATCTGATTGCAGGTGCATAGTCTATCGAAGAACTAAAGATAATCCAAGAGGAAGTTACTAACCTACTAGTGGTGGCTCATTTTGAGTTGCACAAATTGTATTCGAATGCCATCTTGAATTCCGCAAATAAGACCACAGGGGTGCAACTTGATCCGGACTAACTTGAAACAACCAAAACCCTCGGCATAGAGTGGAACCCGAAAGAGGAAGTATTTAACTTTTGCTATAAGGACTTGTTTTCACCAACCAATTCAACAAAACGCTCTGTTCTTTCAGTTTCTAGTAAGTTAATACATAGAAGATCTTCCAAATCTAAGCTGCATCAGCATTCCGCGTTTTATCAATTGTCCACGGCTAAAAGGAATTCAAAAACATCGATTTTCCGATGCCTCAATAAAGGCCTATAGATGTTGTTTTTATGATAGATGTATTGATGAATGTGGAAACGTTTTTGTTAGACTAATTACAGCCAAATCGAGAATTGCCCCATCGAAGACACAGTCTTTACCTCGCCTAGAGCTTTGTGGTGCTCAATTGCTCACCAAATTATGACAAACAGTAAAAAAGTCTTTGAATCAGGATTTTAAGGAAATATATTTTTGGGTCGATTCTGAAATAGTTTTGTATGGGATTGCATCTCAATCAAATTTGTACGATACATTTGTGGCCAATAGAGTCAGCGATACTCAAGGTTTAACTTTGAATGTCTGTTGGAGGCACGTCAGATCTGAAAATAATCCCGCAGATCTAATTTCTCGTGGAAGTATGGTCGAAGATTTGAATTCGTAAATCTGGTTCGAGTTCGATGGGCCTGAATTCTTAAACCCCGGCACCGGAGGAGTGGCCTGAAAATTTGAAATTCGATAGAGCGAATATCGACAGTTCGCAGCTAGAAGCCAAGAAAAAAAAACGTGTTAATTTGTGCGATGGTAGATGCCGAATGCATGGACCATCTAACTAAGTATAGTAGCTTTGTAAAAGCGATTGGGGTTATTGCAGAGGAGCTGGACGAGGCAACAATGGCAGTCATAAGGTGCATACAGCAGGGACATTTTTTAACAAATATAGCAGAATTAAAGGCAAAAAAGGAAAACCTATCATCGAAAGGCATAGCGAAATTGTCGCCATTTTTGGACGTCGTTGCTAACAAAACTTTGCTTCGTGTAGGAGGACGCATCAGGAATTAAGACATAGAATTCGACGCTGAATTTCCAATTCTTTTGCCAGGGTATAATGCTTTGGTAAAGGAGTACGTGCGACATTTGCATATAAAAAATTATCATGCGGGTCCCCAAATTATATTCACCACACTAACTCTCTTCTCTTCTTGTGTCATACAATTTCTTACTTTGTTCATTCTATTGTTAACTTTAAGGCGATCGTTCGTTAGAGCTAAATAAAGTAAAAGTTTATAACGTTTTAAAGAAAAGTGGATGTAGTTTATTTAATTTGAACAAAATTCAGTTGTGAATTATACAACTACCATACTCTATTTTTCTCTTGGTGTCACAATTATCTCTTTGGTGGTCATGAGCTTGTTTGCATAGACCTTTGACCTCAAAAAACCCCAAAGAAAAAAGTATAATGGCGTTAAATCGCAAGATCTGGATGTCTAATTCTGATCGCAAAAACGGCCGATTTCATGATTAGGAAATGACTCATGCAGTAATTGAGTTGTTTCTCTGGCTGTATGGCATGTGGCACCTTGTGAAACCACATGTTGCTAATATACATATCTTGTAATTAAGACACTAAAAACTGGGTTATCATATCACGATAACGAGCACCATTAACTGTTACTGCCTGGCCAGTCGCATTTTCGAAGAAGAATGGTCCGATAATGTCTCATTGTCTCCAGCCCAAAATCCGACACCAAACAGTCAAGCCACGCGTTATGTGTGGATGCATTTGTTTCTCAACAATTACTCGTGGGTTTTATGAAGCCCAAAAGCGACAATTTTGACGACTACCGAAGCTATCAAGATGACAATGAGCTTCATCACTGAAGATGATTTTGTTCGAAAAATCAACCTCCACTTGTTATTGTTCCAAAATCCATTCATCGAACTCTCTTCACACTGCATGGTCAGTAGTCAGTAGAAATGCCTAATTCTTGACTACGGTGCCGAATTGATGTTCCTGGACTTTCAGCAATACTCTCGCGAACTGCTTCAATGTTTCTGTTGAACGACTTTTGACAGGACATCCAGAGTGTTTAAGATCACTAATTGATCCAGTCTCCCTGAATTTTTCAATTCTTCCCTTCACAGTAGATGGTTTTAAATCAATATGACGGCCATACTGACAAACCTTCATTACATATTTTTAAAATATTGCTCAGCAATGAAAATGTTTTGTTCTTTCGTATAGCGCTCCATTTTTACTAACCCCGAACTATCAGCTGTCACATTGTTATCTTTTTTCCGTTGGCATCACTATACCTACTATTATACCCCCCCAAGTCTAAACAAAAAAAACTAAAACTTTCTAAAGCCCCATTTAGACGATCATTTCAGTTTCAGTTGTACATACCTAGCGTTTGGATACTGTATACCTACCGAATTTGAATTTGTAAGCCCCATTTAGACGGCCATTTCAGTTTCAGTATGTTGATTCTAATTTCTTGCATAGATTCGTTAATACAAAATCTTCGGTCAACGAAGACGTTATACCATCGTTTCAAGCTCTTCTCCCAGATTTTGCTGCAGTTCAGCCAATGAATAAAATTGAAAAAACACGTTACTTTGATAATGCAATTTCGTTGTCATCTGTGAGTAAATTCTTCGGTGCGAAAAAAAATCGTCGAATGATCCTTCTACCGAAGTTTTGAAATTGCTTGATATAATGTGACAAGACTTACTTTAGAAGTATAAATTTCTTGCTTACGGTTTTAGCAACGCTTCCAGTGACCACAGCTAGGGTTGAAAGAACCCTTTCAGCTATGAAAAGGATTAAAACAATGTCCCGAAACGTTATGGAGAATGCAAGGCAAAGTTTGCTATGATATCTGTTCATTCGGATATTATTGTGGATCCAGATAAGGTGATTGATCTCATGTCAAAAAAAAAACCGTAAGACAATTATCTTCAACTATGCCGAAGATCAAATACCCGGTACTATATTATTGTAAAAAATATTTTAGTATCAAAAAATTATATACCAAGCTCATTTTTTGTCAAAAAATTTTAAATATTATTAAAAACAATATGTGCAAAGCTTAAACTTGCTATCTTTACTGTAGCTAATAAAATTAAATTTTTTTAATATCAAAAAGCTTTATAAATTCGATATTTTTTTATGGGAGGTACCTAGTAGTAGTTTTCTTCCGATCTTGCTCATCTTCGAACTTAGCCTCAGTTTGGTGGATAAAAGCGTACGTATCAAATTTCAAGTCGATAGTCAATGTCAAGTCAATGAATAGGAATATACATAGTTCTTTGTTTCGTAAGATTTGGAAGCAGTATGCAGATGGCAGTAGTACATTTTTTATACATTAACCGCCCAAGTGATATACACAGTTGAATCTGAACCATTTTATAAGACACTTATTAACCGAATACAGTGTTTGCTTTTTGCGCCCATAAAAGCAAAAATAAATAACAAGCGGAGCAAAAAAAAATGCAAGTTCTACTAACACAGTTCTCGAAATGAAAACAACTGTATGTGTATCTTTCCCATCTACATTTTATGTGTTATCTCCATTCCGTTTGTCCCGAAAGAAAGACAACGCGAAGAAACGTTATTGGAGTGGGACTTTTTTTTTCTGTAGACAAATTAAAGTTTTGAATTGTGTTAATCTGTCTCAATGACAACTTTCAGCCGCAACACAATTCTCAAAAGAAACAATAAATTCCTGTTTTATTATCTACCCATAGGCAGGTTGGTTTGGTATGTTATTTGGATTTGGTCTCACCTTAATGTTTGTTAACGGTGGCAATAAATCTTTCTGAAAGTAAAAAAAAAAATTATTCAAATTACAGTAGGTAATAGATTAAAATTATTAGAAGCAGTTAACAGTTAGGTATATCTTATTATTAATGTTATTTAAATTTAAATACATAATCTGAAATAGGCCTCGAAGAAATGTGTATAAGCTAAGGTGTTGTGTTTTTTTTATAATTTGGTGCTAATAAAAATTATATAGGAATACCTACAAGCTGCGAAGGTAGACGAATGATTCTATGATGACATTTTTAAGGTCAATGTCCCTAAACCGTCTGAATACTATACGTAGCTGGAAACTTACTGATTTGCATAATCTCAATTTATTAATCGAATAAGCGGTCTGTTCATGATCGAAAGTACTTGTAGTAGTAGCCTTGATATGAATGCAATTAACATAAGATGATAAGAATAGATCTGCGGACACATAAAAAAATCTACAATAAAACTGGAGGAGGTATCTATAATGTACTTATAATCGTTTTGTGTTTTTCTGCAAGTGTTTACATTATTCTAAATCATAACATAAACAACGTTTCGAATTGGGAGATCTGAGGATAAGTCATTTGCTCTTCGCTGATGACTTGGTCATCCTTGGATCCTCTCAGACTGAACTTCAGCGCGCACTCGATCGGTTTGTAACCGTTTGTGTTGAAGCTGAGATGAAGGTAAATGTGAACAAATCTGAAGTGATGGTCGTCTCCAGAACGCCTGTTCAATGCACTCTGCATGTTAGTGGAGTCCCATTGAAACAGGTGGAGAAGTTTAAGTATCTCGGGGTCTTATTCACGAGTGATGGAAGGAGCAATGCCGAGTTTTCCTGTAGGATTGGTCAGGCTGGGTCAATTTTGAGACAGCTTGGTCATTCTGTTATTAGGAGGACTGAACTTGGTGTCAAAGCTAAGTTGTCAGTCTTTAATTCGGTGTTTGTTCCAACTCTCACCTATGGTCATGAGGTTTGGGTAATGACCGAAAGAATTAGATCGCGGATACAAGCTGCCGAAATGAGATTTCTCCGTAGTATTGCTGGTGTGACCCGTAGAGATCGCATCAGAAATACCAGAATACGTGAGGAACTCAATGTCGAGCAGCTACTTCTTCGGACGGAGCGATCCATGCTTCGATGGTTTGGTCATGTTAAACGCATGTCCCCGACCAGGATTCCACGACGTGCTATGGAATCCGTACCATCGGGTAGGCGTCCTCTAGGTAGACCAAGGATGAGATGGTTAGATCAAGTCCATAATCTCTCCTATACCCGTATGGGGATTGCCCTTGATGATTTAGAGTCGATGGCGGAGGATCGAGAGCTATGGAGGGTCCACTTGAGCAACCTACACCCGCGACGCGACCCACTTAATGGACAAGCGGACCATTGAAAATGAATGAATGAATGAATGAATAACATAAACAACAATTGAATTGAATTGAATATTATGTAGTTTGTATTCTTCATAACTTTAGAGCGTACATTCGAAATTTGTAACTTTCTCGAATAGAAAATACCTACGCACCAAGTTAAGAATGCAAACGTGGGCTTACACTACGGGCAAATATAATGGGTCGAATGCAAAAGCCTTTGATAAATCTGAACAGGCTAAGATGAAAGATGCACAGTTGCACAGTGCCCACTTATGTATCGATTCTCCCTCTAATTCCACTCAAGAGTCGATTTCTGTTTCATAGTGCCATATTTATTATTTAATTGTAAGACTTAAGTGCCCAACATTGGGCACTTAAGTTTTACGGAGTTAAATTCCTCGCGAAGCACTTCGTTGTCTGTACGCATCACATTTTTCGTAGTTATGGAAAACACAATTATCTGTACTATTTTCCGATTTTTTTTTAAATTTTATTAAATTGAAGAAAAAACTAACATTGTTATATTATATGGTAGGTATCTACTAGAAATTTCCGCGGCTCAGCCCGCCGCTTTAATTTTTTTTAAATAAAACTAAATTTATTTGACTTATCATTGTACGTTTGTTTATATTTTTTCGTCTTTTTAAGCCTACAAAATATGTTAACACGTTATTTTTTTGAGTGGGAGCAATTATAAACAAATTACCTCTGCAGCTCATCAACATGTCCATGTGAAAAAGATGGCTGTCGGAGGTAAACTCCGGCAATTGCAGAGTATGTAATTCCAAAGATAACTCCTATACCTCCGTTAACCCTTCCTCCATCTTCTCCCTAAGTAACTTAACTGGATCCGGAAGATGTAGCCAGTACCTACAATGTTGTAAGAATTTTTAAAATCGGCCTATTAGTTCCAGAGTTAGAGGGGTGCTACATATCGTGTACTAGCGCCTTTACACATTCCACAGCTGCAGATCTCAAATATACATTACATATTATGTAGATATGTACATGTACAATTGTGCATATCTGCTTACGCATCACAAACTCCTTATAGGTAGCTACGCAGTTTCATATCCATTCCCTACATCAAATTCAACTACGCATTTCATGAGCATTTACAATTATGCATTCTGTGGCCTATTTCACCAACTTACAAATTGTTGTTTACAGGCATTTTTTTTAACAAATTTGTGCAAAAATCGATTTTTTCTGTTTCACAAAAATTTTGTATTGCAAAATTGTTTTTGTTATTTACAAAGGGAAATTTTTGTAGAAATTTTATTATTTCCGTTTCACCAAAAGTTAATTTTCTTTGTTGCTTACATGTACAAATATGTTAAAAATTCATATTTTTTTTCAAGTTTGTCTTTCACGAAATCAAAAAGTTTTACAAATTTGTTCAATTACTGAAAATTTCTTACACTAGAAAGATCGTGTGTCGATTTAGTAACAATTTGTAATTTTTCAAAGTAAGGAATGTCGAAGGCATAGTAGCACCGATAGTGATATAAGTTTGTGCTAAATAGACGAAGAAAAAACACGAAATTTCAGATTCTTTTGTTTTCAATAAAAAGTTTCAGTTAAAACGTGCTAAGCCAGAGGAAATAAAGGACCATTCAGATGAGAGCGAACGAACAAATTGATGAAATGCGAACAAACCACTAGGAACTGAACTAAAGGCTGAAATTTGTGAACTGCCGCCACCATGAGAAGTGTTTATGTGAACGAACCGTCAAAACTCGCGAATATTCGTTCGTTTGTAGGTAGTTGGTCGCTCTCATGTGAATAGCCCTAAGGACAAATCGGACGTCGGATTGCAAATCAGTCTGAAAAAAAACTTTTCACTGACTCCGATATAAACATACTTACATCAATTTCTAACAGGTTAGAAAATGTGCCGAAATAAAATATTTGAAATAAATAAATAGTTGGCGCAACAACCGTATACATATACACTAGCTTCTCACAACCATACGTTTTTGAGAGTTTTATTTTTGGGACTAAAGGTAAGATTAGACTGTATGCCAAGTGGTCATAAAATGCCAATTTCTGACAGTTTTCCTGTCAAAATATGGTCATACAATGTAATGGGCATATCTCATATGCTCTAATGACCTAAATGCCACATATTACCAGGCTGATTTTGACAGATAAAAATGCCCAAATGGCATATAGTGTAATCGGACAATAAGCACGTATGCCAGCATAAAGCCCTATATGCCCAAATGCACTTTATTGAAATTTCGTTATGGCATTGCTGGCATTTTTGATGGAACACGAATTATTTTGTTGTCATCGGTGTTTGAGTTCGTGGGATTGTGATTTATTTTCATTTTCTTTCTCTTTTTTGTGGATTATTCAATCTATTATTTGTGTAAACTATTTATTTGATCTATTCTTTGAAATTTGTTTATGTTTAATTAGTGGTCTTGTCCTTTTCCGCAGTAATTGTGGTTATGTATACTTTTGTCCTGTTGTCAAAATTTGTTTGTGTAGAAATTGTTTGCTATCTATTTGTTTTGTGCTAGTTATTTGTATTTTTGTTAATATTCGGTATGTGTTTTCATTGGTTCGATTGCTTATTTCACTTGATGTATATTTTGTTTGTTATTTTACCCTTTTTAGTTCTTTTGTGTGTTTGCTTTTTCGAAGTGGCTATTCGCACGTTCATTTTGACAGATTTTGTACTGAACTGACGTTTACCGATTTTCGGGACACGACTACGTAATCAACGTAACGTAATCCTATTTTCATTAAAAACTCTTTATAAATAGAAAAGTTGGATCCAAAACGTACGGCATAATGTCCGAAAATGATTATACTGGAGTTTAGAATCCTTGCCGCGAGCGTAGCGAGCCACATACCCCAACTTGACGCAATATAAACTTTGACATTTCGTTACGTAGTCGTGTCCCGAACAACGTGCGAATAGCAACAGCCTTGCTTTTTTTCTGTTTGTACTTTTCTGAACCATCTACATGTCTTTGGGGAGCTCAATCGAAGCGGGCAGCGATGGCAGGATGATGGAGGAAGCAAAATCTGACAGGGCGAGGAAGAGACCGACAAAACAAATTAAAGGCGAATGGTCAGACGATCTCATCCGCAAATTGATTTCGGCTGTCGAGCTCCGACCTACCAGACAATTTCCAACTTCAAATTTTTGCTTTGTTTTTCTTTACATCATTACCCTACTACAACATTTGGCAATAAATAACAAATGCCTTAAATGACAATCAAGGCAAATATGACCATATTAGTAATTTTGGTCATATAGTCTAATATACAGTTTTGATAGTCCGGACATTTTGGTCACATGACAGCTAATCTGGTCATTTGCCTGTTGGCATTCATATGCACAATTGGCATACAGTCTAATCTTAGCTTAATGGAAGAGACCCACAATTTTATGCAGAGTCCGAACGGCTGAATTGAGATGATTTTTCAGGACAATATACTCTCAGATGTTTGTCAGACGTTCGCGAGAGGTGTCGCAGTAAGATGTAATTTGTGGTTTTCCAGGGATCGAACCTGGGGCTGGGACCCTTCGCACAGTAGTCCTGCACACTAACCACTGCGCCCACCATTTTCTTATCGCGAATACAACCGATAAAATTGTGGTTTCTGTTAATTTTGTTCTTTGATGTTATCAGTAAGATTGTTAGAAGAATTACAGAATTATGAAAAACAGTTGTTGTTTACAACTGTGAAAAATATACGGTGAAACGGTTTGTTTTTCTATTTGTAAATAACAAATACAATTTCCCTTCATTTTTTTCTCTTTTTAACAAATTTGTTGGAATTAAGTTTGTAGTTTGTGAAACAGAAAATCAGTTAACATATTTGAAAATGTAATCAACAAATACAAATGTGTATTTATAATTGTAATTTGGTGAAATAGGCCACTGAATGCACGACGGCGAGTAATCATTCTATTAGAACGAAATATAAAACTACCCCCAAGCACAACTGCAATCGATAAAGCAATTTTGTTCGCACTTGGTCAAATAAGATCTAATTTCAAATTATTGTATCTTACTCTCTGGATGGACCAGAAAGACGAATGTTAGCTCAAAATACTCGGTAAAATATTGTCTAACAATTAAAAGCATATCTTGAATCTACATAGATTTATGAGTATAATGGCAAGTTAAGCGCAGTTAGGTCGAAATAGAAAAGTTTATTTGAAAAGTTTTTCAACCCTTATAGGACGAATTTTGAAAAACGATGAATGAGGCATGTAATAGTTTCGTACGGCTAACGGTTCGTGGGACTTCTTACCCACCCTACGGTACGGACTAAGTTGGCAGCACATTTATAAATCAGAAAAAAAAAATCATGAAAATCGGACGAATGGTTCTCGAGTTATGATGAAACGAACAGACGCACATAAGAGTATTTGCACCGAAAAGCTGGTCAAAATTAAATTTTCTAAAAATTAAAATCAATAAGTAACAATTTTCTGTAGCGGAACCTAAATATACATGGGTCAACGCGCTGCTGCTTTTTTTTTTCTTCTTCATCGTATTTTGTGATAAACTGAGTTCAAAGTTGACGGTTTGGATTTTTTGCATTTTTTCTTTGCATGCATGCAATTGCGTTAGTGTTCTTCTGTAAGTGATTTCAAGTTGTTGTGCTATCAATCTTAATTTTTTTTAATGGAGAGTTCTACTGTGGGTATGCATTGACATAATAAATGCATTTTTGGAAATCGTGTGTAGGTAGTTGTTTTTGTTTCAATACGGGTTCAAACGCAATACAGCAAAAATATGTCGTATTTTTTCAAAAAAATTTAAGTTTTAATAATTTTAGTATAGTATACCGTGTTATTCTGTGATTGTTTGCACTCAATAAATTAGATTGAATATTTGTCATTGTAATGCAAAATTTGGCTGCTACTAGCTGCTACCCGATATTTTATGAACGTTTTAATTTTTCGATTTCGTGTGAAAAAAAATCACTCATACGCCATACGCCAATGATTAGTTATTGCAATGTTACTATCCTGTTTTAATTTTTTATTGTTTTCGGAATAAAAACATATACTGGGATATATTTTAAGTGCAGCAAAAATGGTGTGTTAGGGGTTGGGGCTGGGAGGCGGTCAAGTTATGCCTTTTTATTGTGTTCGTATCGTGAATGTTTTTTTTTGTGTAAAAGTAAGCATTTTTAAGTTCAATTCTACAATACATAGTATTTTTTAGGATTATCTGGTTCGAGAGTTGTACTAAAAAAAATATTTATTTAATATTATGGAAGAAAGTGGAGAGGCCGATATGAACCAAAAATTAAATTATTTAAAACAATTTTTTCTATAGATATGTCTTGTTCAAAAGAAAACCTTCGAACTTATAAATCAAATGTATCTAAAATTGTTTTCAATTTGAAGCAAAGATGGTTAGCCTCTAGCAGGAGAAAGGATTTGTTTGTAGAGAGAAATAAAGAGTGGCTTGAAGGGACTTTCACACTTTCAATTATGAGCGCGGACATAACTAAAAGCGACATTAACTTTATCCAGTCAAAAATTGATTTACTTAATGAGACTGCAATAAGTTCGACCATTAAAGTGAAACATACATTGCTTTTTACCATAGTCGATGTAAAAATATGCAATGCAATAACTGAAACTACATCAACACAGAAATGCTATCTTTGCGGGTCATCGTCAAAAGACTTAAACAAATTAACTACACCGACAAACAAAATCAATGAAAACTCCATGAAATTTGATTTATCAGTACTATATGCAAGAATCAGACTCCTTGAGAGTATTCTGCATGTATCCTATAAACTTCCAGTATAAAAATGGCAAATTAGATCCCAAGACGAGAAAGAAGTATGTAAAATAAGAAAAATTCAAATTCAACGGGGATTTAGAAACAAGCTTGTTCTCATTGTGGATGTACCACGAGTAGGTTTCAGTAATACAAATGACGGGAATACAAGTCGAAGATTTTTTAATAACCCTAAAAAATTGCCGCTGAAGTCACAGGGATTGATTTTAACTTGATTTTTCGATTCAAAATCATTTTAGAAGCAATTTCAAGTGGCAGTTTGGTGTTTATGCAATGGATACAGCCAGACTTTATGTCGAGAGCCATGGAAATGGTATCATATGACTCCGACCATGCATAAGATCTTGACGCACGGGTCTATAATTATAGAAAATGCCCTTCTTCCAATTGGTCAGCTATCGGAAGAAGCAGCAGAAGCCAGGAACAAACAATATGTAAAACTTTCAGATTATATCGTCTTAATTATGCTAGGAGAGATTGTAACCAAGACGTCCTAAATCGATTGTTGCTCAGCTCTGATCCTCTAATCACTTCTCTTATAAAGACGCATCCAAAAATAAGAAATGCTTCTTCCAGAGGCTCGAGAATGATAAAAATTTAGCGATTAGTTTTTGAACAATAAAAAAAATTTAGAAAAATGTAGAAAAAAGCAGTCTTTTTTCAAAAATATATGCCAAAATTAATAAAAATCAATTAGAAACTGTATTTTATTGAATAAATATTAATTTTAAGTTGAAAAAGTAACAAACGTAGCGAAAAATAATTTTGGCCAGGTTTTTCATGCAAATATTCCCCTGTGAGACGGACGCGACATTTCGTTTTATAAATAGTATGGAAGTAGTATGGGTGGATGGATAACACTTATAACTTGCTCTCATATTATATTATGTGTATGCAGTGTTGCCAGTTTGACTGTTTTCCAGTCAAATTTGACTGGATTTTTTCGGTTTTGACTGGAAAAAAAAAAATCAAATCCAGTCGACTGTTTTTTTGACTGGAGTTTTTTCCTAAAAAAAAATAAAAAAAAAATTGCACCTCCAATGTAAACCTAGTGTATATGAGATTCGCACAGTGCAATGAAATAAACAAACCCATTTTCCGCAAGCCGCTGAAAGTCAAATTGAATCTAGTATTTCTTGCAGTTTGCGCAGCGTTTCTTGAGAATTTTGAATGATTGCCTTTGCATTTAATTCGGTTTGTTGTTTATGTTTTGAGTTATGACTGCTGTTTATTCCAGATTTTAGAAACAAAATATAAACACAACTCTATTTGTACCATTAGAAATACCTAATTTGCGAGATAAAAAAAATGTTGTACAAATTTTGAAATACTTGAAGAAGTTATACAAAAAGTTGGAAAGCTACTACCTATATATCAAAATATAAAGGGTGGGCCAAATACAAGTTTCTTTTTAAAAATGCAATAAAATGAACAAAATAAAAATGTTCCCATGTATTATGGCTTTATTAGTAAGAGCAAACATTCCCATTAATTACGGAATACAACGTCGTTCAAGTTGCTGCCTCGGCTGGCTTCGCAGTAGCGTATTCTGTCACTCCAATTGTCCAAGACATTGTTGGTGGTTGCGGGCTGTAGCTCACGGATTGCTTGGATGATATTGGCCTTAAGTGCTTGAATCGTTTCCGAATTTTCCGAAGTCCAAAGTCCAAAGGAGTCAAATCGCAGCTCCGAGGAGGCCAATTGACATCGCCAAGACGGCTGATAACACGTTTTGGGAAGTTGGAGCAAAAGATCGATTGTGGCGTGGGCTGTGTGGCATGGCGTGCAATGCCGCATGAACCAGAGGACGTCCAAATCCATGTCTTCAATTCCAGTAAAAAAAAGTCGCTTAACATGGCTCTGTAACGCCCACCGTTGACCAAAACGTTGTTCCCAGCCTCATTGTCGGAGAAAAATGGACCAAACTGTCAATCTCTGTGACATTGTCGTCTGTGCGCATTCTACGATGACAGGGACCAAGAGTTTTGTCCACTCCCATACAAAGTCACACGAACTTTTTGTACAAACTTGCGTACAGCAGGCGCGGTGAGCGCTTCATTTCGGCCGAAACTTCTAAAAAAACGCACTGTTTGGGCTACACAGCACTCATACTTTGGAAATATTTTTTCAATATTTCCCAACGTTGCTCAAGCGTTAAGGGACTCACTTCGTTCCGCGCAGGTATGTCTTTTTGTAAAGATTTCGAGCTAGAAGCAGCTGTCAGTGTTGAAATAACCTATGATTTAAAAAGAAACCACGATGACCCACCTATTTTTGTTTTCGAAAAAATAGCTGTTTACATTTTCGACTGTTTTTTTGACTGGAATTTTTTGTTTTTAATGTTTGACTGTTTCTTTTGACTGGATTCGGAGAGAAAAAATCCAGTCAAACAGTCAAATTTGACTGGGTTTTAACATTTTCGCCTGGCAGCACTATGTGTATGCCTTCTGTTGTCATTTAGCCACGAACGTGAGCACTTATAAATAAAAAGAATGAGCTTCAACTTTGCGTTTTAATTTACATAATTGTCAAGATATAGCATGGCGCAGCCGTAAAAGAGAAAGCTATTTTGTCGTAAATGTGTAATGAAACATTTTAATTAATGAAAATTGTGGCACTTATATAATAAAGAAAAGAAAATGGAAAAATTTTGAGCACCCGGACCTTTAAATTTTGAAGGAAACGTGAGCAATGAGTGGACAGAATTTAAAACCCTTTTTTCGATTTACGTCCAGGCAACAACTAAAGAAGAAACTCTAGCGAAGAATTGAAAATTGCAATGCTGGTTGAATTTAATGGCTGAAAAAGCCATTGAAATATACGAAACATTGGACATATCAGAAGCTGATGCTAAAGTTTACAATAAAGTGGTCGAAAAGATTGATTCGTATTGTCAACCAAAAAACAAGGTACGTCATATACGAACGGTTCAAATTTCACTTAAGAGCAGCAGCCCGGTGAACAGTTTGACGGTTTTTTAACGGATTTCGTGAGCCAAGCAAAAAAAAAATGCGATTTCGACTGTATCAGATGATATGCGGCCGTATTGTCTTAGGAATTAGAGATAAAGATTCACAAGAAAAGCTGTTGAGAATGGAGAAACTAAAACTAAAGAAGGCAATAGAATTTTGCAGAGTAACAGAAATTACACATGAACAAGCGAGAGACGTTCAAAGGCAGTCAAATGCATAACATAACATCCATCGAGGAACCATGGGTGTGGAAAAATCGCATCTGTGGCCTTGGTGAATTGAGTGGTTCTCACCACGTTCTTTACGATAAACTGTCCGAGAGACCTAGGACATGTCTTGTTGTATCGAAATCCCTCACGGCAGTTAAAATCGACCGCTTTTGTGGCCAAGATTTGGTTGCTGCAAATATCACTTACCATGCAAACGGCAATTGGGAAACCTTTGTCGTTGCATCGGCTTACTTTCCCTATGACTCTCTAACTCCTCCACCACCAAAGGCAGTTGTTGAGCTCATAGAGTACTGCGAGTCCGAAAAGATTGGTCTTATCCTATGTTGCGACGCTAATGCCGAAAACACTGCTTGGGCAGCAGCAAATGTAATATACGTGGAGATCGTCTTCTGGACTTCATCCTATCGTCTGACATATCACCATCAACAATGTGGGTTGTCGACCTACAGCCAGGAGACAGCAAGTAATCGATATTACTCTGTCCAACAGGCATTCCAAGTCTATCAATAATTGGAGGGTATCGCCAGATAGCACTCTGTCAGTTCACCGATACATCGAATTTCAAATCTACTGTGAAGTTTCGCCTTCGCAAGAGAGGAGAAATGCGAGAAAAACGAACTGGGCACGGTTTAGGGTGGAACTTGGCAACTCTGTTAAAGCTCCACTTAAATTAAGATCAATACAAAGGGTAGAGAGGTCTGCTCAGGATCCGAACAGCGTCCTTATCCGTTGTTTTGAACAAGCGTGTCCAGTTACAAAAAACTCCTGTAGAAAACCGGTACCTTGGTGGAACACCGAACTACAGTGTATTCGTAGAGAAACCAGGAAGCTTCTAAATCGGTCTTTAAAAACCAACTTGGAGGAAGACTGGAATCTCTATCGATCGAAACAAAAAGAATTTAAGAGACTAATTCGAAAATCGAAAAATGACTCTTATAGGAAATTTTGTGAGGAGTCGAATCACTAAGTGCAGCCAGTAGGCTTGTTAAAGTCCTCAAAAGGTACGGACCAAGTAAACTGGAATCGCTCCAAAAATCTGATGGCACCTACACTGAGACAAAGGCGGAGACTTTTAGTCTTCTGCTGGAGACTCACTCACTGGTCACTACGCGTTCTTCAGTGGTACCGGCAACGGTGGCCACTACGGAACTGACAAACTCCACGCGGCGTAGCTGGTATATTGCATCCAGAGTGGTGACGGATGACGCTATCAAATATGCAATTGCATCGTTTGACAGCTTCAAGTCACCTGGTCCGGATGGAATTTACCCGGCTATGCTGAAACAAGGTTTTAGTCAGCTGATGCCGACGTTGAAAAGAATTTTCACCGCTAGCTTGATTTTGGCCTACATACATTCCCTTTGGCGTATTGTAGCATATGTTGGCAGAGCATGTTACTGCCACTGCGGCCATACGACAACTGCTATTTATTTGAAGGAAGCAAAACGAAAGATGATATTACGCTTCTATATCAAAAGTGTTATACGATGCACATTCCATTCAAAGCCACCTCTAATGCTCCCTTTCTAACATTCTCTTCCAGCTGCTCAGGGTTGGGTCGTGGGGAGAGGTGACGATCGAGAATGGATGATTGAAATGGTGTTAAGAGAAAATCGAACTGTTGCAACATACGTCACAATAGACACTAGATCTTCATAGATCGGCTTGGGAGGTTTGTCACAAGGAACAGCTAACTGATAGCAAGTGCATTAGGGCACTCATTACCGAAGCTGTGAGGGGGCGCGTGTTGTACAGGTTTTTGGCATGCTTGGTGTTATCGCATGCTGCAACTGCTTACTCGTACTCGCAGCCCGCAGGTACGTGCTGAAGGAGTAGATGGGGACGATGTTGATGACGAAGATGACCGATGAAAGGGGGAAAATTAGCAAGACATGGCAATTTCTCTATAAAAAATCAATTTGACTATGAGAGCAAGTGCTGCCATAGTTAACGAAACGTAATAGTCGTGGACACTGAATTTATGTATATGTGTGGTTATATACCACAAATCAAAACTCGGGATACTTGATATGTATAATTGAAATGAAATTAAATTTTATTGATTAATTCATGTGTTATGATCAATATGGATCATATTATATGCCTTCGATTTTGCTTTTCAGGGTTTTAAACACAATTTTTAGGGAATGTATGAAATAACAATAAGAATGAATGAAATTATTTAATGTTAAAATTGTATGAAATTGAAAGTATGCATGAATGTATGATTGATATGGAAGATTGAACTGTAATTATTTTTAAAATATATGTATAACAAATGCAAATATGTTTTGAGTGTTTAATGTAAAAATGCAATAGTGGTGATTATTATAAGATTATTATAGATAAGATGATTTGTTACCTGTTACAAAATAAGACAGAATAATATAACTCGGGTGTCATAAATCGTAAATTTTTGTTCCCAGGACTGTAGAAGAAGAAGAAGAAGAGCCAGAGGACGAAGCCGATGTTTTCATGGATTCCGAGGAAAGCCAAGGATCTACCGCGGACAGTGGCGCAGAAGAAGAAAAATGGAATGCCACCAATCATCTGCTTTTCCGGTAACATCGCCGAAATCAGCAGATATGCCAAAGGACAAAAAATAGACTATACCCTCAAGAATGTCAACACAACGAAGACGGTCATAAATGCTGCTAATCGGGAAGGTTTTGATGCCATTAAGAACTTCCTCAAGACAAGGAAAATACAGCACCACTCATTTACACCAAGAGAAGACCGACGCACGTTATTGATGCTCAAAGGGATCCACTTCTCGTACAGCACTGGTGAAATTGAGGAGGAACTCAAGGCCGAAGGAGTACCTGTTATAAAGGTTTCGCTCTTCAAGTCGCCGAGAGCAAAAGGCAAGGCGTTTAACTGCTTCGTTGTAGAAGTCAACAAAGCGTTTGACATCACCGAAGTCTGTAGGAAGACACTCCTGCTAAATCAACGGATTCACTGGGAACGCCTCAAGAACAACGACATTGTGCAGTGCAAGAATTGTCAGCGATTCGGACACGTGCGTCGCCACTAATTGCGGCATGGCATACGTTTGTGTCAAATGCAAGCTCAATCACCAACCAGGAGAATGCAAGCGAAAGTAAGTCATCGGACACCGAAGTCTATTGCGCAAACTGCAAATCCACAGGTCATCCAACAAGCTACAAGGGATGTTCGCAGTACAAACTTAAGCTGGCAGAAAAAGAGAAACAGGTCACACTAAAGAAAGCGCAAAAGGAATTCGCACAAAATCTGCTTGCACGTTGACAAAACCAGCCGTCAGTTTCGCCTCAATAGCCAGGATGGGCTTAAACCAAGTTCAACCAGAGCTGAACCAACCACAACCACCAACTATCAAGAAGCAACATCCTATTCGGAAGAACCAACCCAAAACCGGAAATGTGAACCTCGGGGAAGAAGTCCATCGAGTATTTGGTGCCGATCTATCCGCCATCATGAAGAACGCTCGTAATGCCGTCCCTACCAATTACTCCAGCATGAGGGAAGAGAATAAATCCGTGGCATTTGCCACTTTTATTTTCCAACTATGCAGTACATAAAGAAACTGCGTGTAATTGCATATAACGTTAATTCGTTATATAGCCTCAACAAAAGAACGGCTTTCCACCTCTTCATGAAGTCCAACAACCCAGATATTGCACTTATAAGTGAAACGATGCTGACCAGCCGCAACAAGATGGATCTACCATTTCTTCAAGACTGATAAAGTGGAATGCAAATGAGGGACAAACTCTGGCGGTCATCAGCATTTACAATAAGTGCAACGCTAACACTCCGAATATCCAACACGATCTACAAATCTTGAGCGGACTCCTAACCCAACACACATTCGGGATGATCGGCGGAGACTACAACGCAAGGCACCAAATGTGGGGCGATACAGTTGATAGCATTGAAGGCGTAGCAATTGTCAACTGGATGGAAGACAATTACGACAACCACTCCCTCGTTGTTGTATTCCAACCAAGACCGACCTTCCCCAGAACCCCATCTTTCCTGGACTTCTTCATGGTGACCTCTAACCTGGTAAACATTCTTCCAGAGATACAGAAGTACGAGTGCAAAACTCTTACCAGCGACTCTGACTATAAAGCAGTGCAGCTGATTATTAAGCTTCATCAACCGATCTTTACGAAAGAGCAACCAGGAGGTGACTACATAAACTTCAAGGAATTGGATATAGAGCTATTTCATAGAGAAGTCGAAAATAATATCACCCTACCCCCAGCGACAAGTAATCTCTCCAATGATGAAATAGACACAGCCATTGAAGATCTTCAGAGTGCAGTAAACCGAGCACTCGATATGCAAAAGAGGTGTCAGACGTCGAAGGACAGATACAGCCATCTTCCAGTCTACATCCAGAACTTTTACCACCACAGACAACGGTTAAGGAAACGACTCCAAAGAATACGCCACCGTGAATGGAATACTGTCCACAGTGATTATCAGACCGTTCTGAGTGAACTAAACTGCACTAACATCATGTTCAAGAATGCAGTACAGCACTACAACGATGTTCAGATGCAAAAGAGGTTGCAAGACATTAAGCCCAGCCCCGATACCTTTAAACAAATTAACCAAATTATCGGAAAAGGTAAAAAAATGCCAGATCCACCAGACACCAATCCTGGAACCACCACCACACTTGATGAGAAGGCAGAAGCGTTAGCTATATTCTTCGAAGGCAACTTCAGCCCATCACCTCCTAACGATCCTGTATTCCTCTCAGAAGTCCATGCAACAGTCAGGAATGGACGATCGCAACTACTGCGTTCACTGACACAAATCCAGCCGACAACCCCGTGGATGATGACACCTTATTAACACCAGAGGAAATCGCAGAAATAATTCAGAGCAGTCACTCTAAGAAGTTAACTGGACCGGACAAAATATCCAACTTCGTCCTGAAAAAGCTGCCGCAGTCAATATGATCCTGCTGGCTATAGTGATGAACAACTGCATCAACAACTGCTACTTTCCCAGGAAATGGAAGACCGCTAAAATAATATCCATTCCGAAGAAAGGCGACCGCAACAACATCAGAGGATATAGGCCTATATCGCTACTTTGTAGTGTGAGCAAAATACTCGAGGAACTCATCCTGCGGAGAGTGAAAGATGTGTGTAACCAACTCAACATCATACCGGACATACAATTTGGATTTCGGGAAAAACATTCTACGTTGCACCCATTAATGAAGTTCCACCATGATGTCACGAAGGCTCTCAACAACCACCAAGTCACAGTCGCATGCTTTCTAGATGTGGAGAAGGCATTCGATTCGGCGTGGATTCAAGGACTTATTCATAAACTTAAACAGCTAAGTTTTCCTTTACCACTTATTAAAATAATTTTTAGCTTTCTTCACTCCAGGTCCTTTTTTGTACAAATAGAAGACAGCCATTCACAAACAAAAAGCATCAGAGCCGGTGTAGCCCAAGGGTCAAAATTGGGTCCACTACTTTTCAATATCTTCACATCCGACCAGCCTCAGCTCGAGAACACAACCAACAGCTGCCTTTTCGCCGACGACTCCGCCACATTATAGCAGCTCAATGTCCCCAGCCATAGCAGCACGAAGAGTTGAAGTACATGTCAGGAAACTTTTCGAATACTACCAAAAATGAGGCATACGAACCAACACTGCCAAATCAGAACTAATCTGCATCAGAAGACTAATTAGAGGAAGCAGTAGAGGTAACGTCGTAACGTAAGGCTGAGACTACCTGATGAATCAGCGCTATGAACCACAAACGACATTAAATATCTTGGAGTGAACTTTAACGAGCGATTTAAATTCAACCCACACCTGAACACTGTTCTCAGGAAGGCTGCATTCGCGTTTCATCGAGTCTAAAACTGAGTAAAAAACCCAACTGCTGCTCTACAAACAGCATATAAAGCCGGTAGTAACATACGGTTTTCCCATTTGGTACACCATTTCCAAGACGTACATGAAGAAGCTGGCTATTTTTGAGAGAAAACTCTTATGCCCAGTTGTACAGTCAGAGTTTAAACTGAAGTTTAACTAAACCTGACCGAGAGTTTAAACTTTTGATTTAACTCGTTCTGTGAAACTGAAAATAATCTGACAGTTAACTAAACGCAGTTGTGGAAGCGCAGAACAATTTCCCTTAAGGGGATATTTTTCTATCAGCGCACTTTTGACCAAGTAAATGGTTATTGCTTTTCTCTACTTTATCTATTTTACCATTTGTAAATAAAAGAAAATGTGTGCAATATTATTACATTGTGTATTTTGGTATTAACGAAGTGAATTGATTTATTTTCGACACATGTTTGAACTGTCATCTACTTTCACCAATTAATTATTGCAGTAATTATTATTTCTTTTTTTTTCAATAATAATACATATCTAGTTGTTGAAATGTATGTGGCATTCAGACGGATGCGATCACAGGTACTGCTTCTTTGTAACTCGCTGGGTTTTTACCACATCCAATCACCCGTCGCCAGTAAAATATTGAAAGGATTTTATGAGCCTCTAATTAGGGTCATTGTCTGGTAATAGATAGGCCCAACATTTTTTGCTGGTGTTTCTACGAAAATCTGCGCTATCTTGTTCTGGTTTTACTTTTTTTTTAAACAAAAAATGTAGGTAATCCAGATCTGTATACAAAAATGGTATGAACTCCGAAACCTTTGAACTGAACAGGCATTGTCCCGAGAAGTGTGTTCAAAATCGGACAAACAAATTGCATTGTAAAAAGAATAGAGTGGGTAGTGTCTTGTTTCAGCCAAAACAAAATGTGAAAGATTTGAGTTTGTATAGAAATATATTTTGTTCGCGAAGAATCTAAAGAAATCACTAGTACATTACAAAAAAATAATCGTCATTTCCACACACGAAAAGAAATAATTTGTATTGAAAAAACCTCAATACAATTTACGCTTGTCTACATTATGTTTGGGCTAAGATCTACCTGATGTTCACTTGGAAAAATGCGTTTTCATTGAAAAGTACATTATATTGGTTGAAAATCTATTGAAATTTTCTGATGACAGTGGGTTTACCGCAGTAATGCTGGAACTAATCATAGCTCTACTTTTCACTCATATAAATTCAAGAAGTGCAGCACCCAAACAATTTCTCATTTCTGTTCTCTCTCTCTATCTCTCTTTATGAAATAGCAGCTGTCAAAATAAACCTCAAAATGCGAAACGAAAGTTTAAACGGCAGAATGCAGGCGTTTAACTTAAACCGAGAGTTGAACTCCACTTTGGGTATAAACGAACACAGTAAAACCGAAAATTTGTTGAACGAAGGTTTAAACCAAAACGAGAGTTTAAACTCTGACTGTACAACTGGGCATTAAGGATCTGCACAGGACTACACTATGATCCAATTCGAAAGAAAAACGTCAGAAGTTCAAGACTCTACGAAGGAGCCAGCATCACCCCCCTGGAAAAGTACATGGTCACACTTTTCCAGAGAATACTCGGGAATACAACCATCCAAACCCTCTAGTCCGAAGGATTCCGGAAACCCAACACATCTCAGAGCATCGCTGCCTCCATGTATTGGCTCTACTAAACGAGGACCTATTCCCAAGAGACACCGACATGGCAACTATACCCTTCTACGATTTGACCGAGACATCCCACCATCGAGGATAATACCAAGATGAACAACCCTCTCTACCACCACAAGGACATCGACACCCGGATTTGAACACCCTGAGGTCAACCCTGACAACGATGCATACTGCGAGTATGAAACTGAGAAAAGAATTACAATTTATTTATGTAAATCCAATTATTTAAAAAAAAATCATTGTAAACCGTTGGGCCCCTGTTGTTGAGCCAACACACAAAATATTAATTATTCATCAGCACTTGTAAATTAGCCTTATTCAATTCAATTCAATGTGTTAAATGTTAAAAATTTTCATCGTAATCGGATGTGCAGATGACATTATTGTGGTAAGTGGAGACACTTTATATAGATATATTTGTACATTTTTCTTAACTTTCTCTTAGCTATACCTTCTTAGTTCTTAGTAAAGAGACATACTGCTATCGTACGAAATTTCAAACTCGATAATGTTAATCCTATTATCAATTATTATAATATAAAATTGGTACTAGAAATCCAAAAAGTGGGCCTTTGTATTTCTCTGCTCCCAAATCCCAATGCATCCGTATTAGGAGTTTGTTGGCTTACAGTTCGGTCATATATTTTTATTTTGCATACAAAAGCCTCAATTCTAATGAGTATTGAGTAATGATAATTCGCATAACAATTTTAAGAAAACGTTAATTTTTTTTCAAAAACACGGCTTAACGATTTCAAGATACATATCAACCAAATATTAAAGTTAGTGTGGATATGGTTAATATAACTCCATATCCAGCTTCCAATATAGTTTTAGTTATTATGACATACTATAAACCGAATTGAAATCGATAACCGCATGAAGGCCAACAGTTGTAAAGTATTCTGTAACTGAGTAAGCAGGAGTGAAATCCGTTTGAAATGGCTTTCAATGCTTGTATCAACCTAAGCATGACCTCTCTGCCTGGACAGATAGCCATTAGATCCTATGGTAACTATGCATCCGAGCACTGATTAGGACTATTGAGTAAGGACCATAACAAGAAATGAACACAGCCGTAGAAACTCTATCATCGCAGTAACGAAGAAACCGAAAACGACGCCATAAGTATGAAAACCGTGGACAACGAAGGCAAATAATTGCTTGGGAGTTCCAGAATATAGCTGTTCCAGAATATAGCTATAGATTTATCGGTAAGTAGGCAGCGGCAGTTATGTGCAGTAGCAGTAGCTCAGTGGTTATTGTGCTGGAGTACTAAGCGATGGGTATCAGGTTCGATCCCCGACAAAAAACAGAAATTACATTTCATCGCCCGAGGATTGTTTTGTCGTAAACGCCAAAACGCACTTTTTTAAAGTGGGTATGCAGTACTAGGTTTTCAAAGGTGCTCTTTCCATTTCTGCAATCAGATCTAGCCTATCATTTACTGTTACTGAGATATTTGGTGTCCATTTTGTCGTACATCCACAAAATAATCCAACCTTTAGTTTTGTTTTGTCGTAAACGCCATATTTTGGCATATACGACAAAAAGTCCATATATTTTTGCCATTTTTTATATTTAGTTTTGTTTTGTCGTATGTGTATAGTCGTAATACATACGACAACAAATTTCAAAATAAACATTAGAATTGTTTTATCGTAGGTGGATGTGATTCGGGAGGGTATGAAACCGAGCGTATACAAATACAACAAAAATGCAAAAAATAATTGCGTCTTGGTTTGTTGTACGTAATTACAGATTTCAACAAAAATGTGGAAATCATATAAATATACCTATTGGAGAAGCAACAAAAAGAGTTCAATCGCATGGTAAATCTCGTTTAGCAAGGTTGAGCTGTGCTCTTAAAAAATGGAATAACCAGTCCAAAAATTTTCACAAGGAATACTTTTGTAAGTATGTACCATAATCGAAAATATTAGTTTCCTCATATTATTATTATTTCACTTTGTTTTGACTCTTTTAATTTTATTTATTTGATGAAATATTTCCTACTGGAAATTAATTTGCGGAAAATATTGATGATCCTAATTCTATTTTATTAGAAAACGATTTTGGTACCTATTTATGAACTTCAACACTAACAAGGATCCCGATTTTATTCCACCATCAGAAAAAAACCAAACAAAATTATTTAATCATTCAAAATAGGAATTGACTTATGAATTAGTTTCATTTTATAGTTTAATTTTTGTTGCTAAAAATGAAAATAATGTTTTTCTAAGAATACTAGCTGTTCCCGACCAGCTTTGCTCGTGCCCACAAATATTTGTCTAGATAAAGTCTTGATATTTTTGTCTCATTACTGTCGAAGAATAGCGTTGCATAGTTTTTTGTTATGAGAGCCGTCACTCCCTTTTGTGCTATCCTATCAGGTTTTGTAAAGTGCTTCAATGAGGATAATATGTTCAGATATTGTATTAAAAAAACCTTGTTGTAAGGGTGGTGCTACGTGACTTTGTAAAATTTTGACCAAACTTTCACAAAAACACCTTTAGGCCAATAACAAATATTTTCTTAAAATTTGATTTCAATCAGTTCGGTAGTTGTCTAAGACTTTTTTTTAGGTTTTTTTGTATGGAAGGTGCCACGCTCTTTTGCCAATTTTCCCCAAATGTGAATCTAAACCGTCCTTGGACCCAATCAAACACACACAAAAAATTTCAATAAAACCGGTCCAGCCGTTTAGGTTTTGGAGGAGTTCAAATATTTATTATTTTCAAATTTTATTAAATAAATAAAAAGTTATATTTTCAAAAAATTTTTATCATACCCCACTCATTACTGGATTCAACCCTTGGGCTCAGTATTGGAATGTCGTATGTGCGCTTATTTTGTCGTACGTGTATGTGGTGTAAACAACTCTTCATTTTCGTGGCGTATACGACAAACTAATTTTGAGAAAAAACCTTAATAATTTGAAAACTAAAAGCGATTGACAAGTCTAGAGCACCTCAATTGAAAGAAGATTGTCAATATAATATTCTATTAAAAATATAAAAAACTTCAGCGGTTTGTTTTCTTTTAATTTCAACGCAAACCCTAATATGCGATTTCCCAAAATCGTCCAAATGGCGTATACAACAAAACAATTCTCGGACGACGATTTATCTAAGGTTTTTTTTTTCACTGCACGCATGAGAAGCTAGGCCTAGAGTGCCTATATTTGGACCATTTGCCTAACTATGTATTTATTTTTTTGTTTATAGGCAGCAGGAAACATCTGACTGATCGCCAATTTGCCTCTCGCTTATGTCGATTTCCATTGGGCATGAAAAAGCACTTTTTTAAAGATTCAGTCCAGTTTTTCTGCTCTAGAAATCAGCTGTCTGTCAAATTCGTTTTCCATTGGGTTCACACATACATTCACCAATACCAAAACAAGAGACATTTGTAAACACAAATTGCAATAAAAAAAATAGCTGACTGTCAAATAACACACCAACACAAATGCAAAAAAAAGTAATCGCATTTCATGTTCCATTGGGGCAGGAAAAATCTGAGATCTGAGAGCAAAACGAAAAAAGCCCAATGGAAATCGACGTTATTGTGTTTGTGTTTATTAAAATACAGAGTTACCATTCGTCCGTTGATGGAAATTATAGTACCTTTTTCTTTGGTTTTTGATATAGAGATTTCGGAATTGAAGCTTTATTAGAGCTTTTGGAAGCATTTATTTTAAGTTTAAGGAAAAATGTGTTGTAGCTGCATGTACAATAGTTGTTGGCTATTTGTTTTAAGCAAGAATTACTATTTAAGCAAGTTTTTAATGGAGTTCGGTTCATTAATTATTTGCAAATTTGATTTTGAATTGCTAAATAGTTTTTTGTCCATAAAATTAAAAATTTCTGTGATTTATTATTACGTTAAAAGAGATTAGGCCTTCTGGGGAACTCTTAAAAAACGCGCCTCCTATCTTACCTCTTGGTGGTGTGGAGAAGATAGATTTAATTCAATTTATATTTAGTTTAATTTTTTTTATTTAGTTTATGGTCTTCATGTTTCTGTTCATGAAATCTTAATAAATAGTTGGTAACCCTCCCTTTCCGACATTTGTAAGAGAATTATGCCAATTTATAATGCTCACTATCTCTAAGGCAATCATGTGAGAGCTTTAAATTGGAGATGGCTTATTGAAATCAATAATAGTAAGGGTGAAAGGCCACTGTGTACTAGGAAGACATGCCGCAAGGCTTGGATTTACCGCTAATGACTTCTTCGGGGAGCTTGCTGATATTACCGAAACGGATATTAGCAAAATGCGGAAATTTCCCCAAAATTCGAAATGGTTCCAAGAGTAGCGGAAATAACCGACTCTGTTTGTGGTAGCATAATGGACCTTATCTGGTCTAAGTGAATTACTCCGTATTAATGGATAATTGCCACCTAACCTAACCTAAGGGTGAAATGTGTATAGGCTTGCCACCCGTCCTCGTTTGAGGAGGACAGTTCTCCTTTATAAGGTGATGTCCTCCGTCCTCCACAAAAAGAAAAATGTCCTCCACACACATAATTACTAAACCCAACAAAAAATCAAATTCCTTTCAGAGTACCTATGATTTTATTTTACAAATGTGGCAACATATATATTGGAGGTAAGTTTTAATATTGTCCAGGACCATTAATTGTTTGCGAAAATTTTACATTTCTGTTGACGGTGGCTACGCGATTCATGGGAATGACTTTCAAATACTAAATTAAGATTTGTATCGAGAGCGCATTGGTGCTGGTGGGGAAACGATCCTTCATGCCTAGGTACATCGAGAATTATGTCTGAAAATGGATTTCTGCCCATTTGCTTCTTATTCTACCCATCTCATTTCTACTCATTCTACTCATTGTTTGTTTTTGTTCCCCTAGTCTATTTATTTATGCATTTTTCATTAAAGCTTAGTACGCTGTTCGAGCGAAACTAAATTTTAACTGTTGGAGAGCAGTTTTCTCTCCAAACATTATCTAAAATCTTGGCTAAATTTTGACAAGGAGTGCGTTGTGGATGTATGTACTTACTTACTTACTTAGATGGCGCTACTGTCCGGGGTGGACCTGGGCCTCAACCAACACGCCTCTCCAGTTAGCACGATCTTTGGCTAACTGCCTCCAGTTGCGCACTCCAAGTTGGTTGAGGTCCCCTTCCACTTGTGCGCGCCACCTAAGGCGAGGTCTTCCTCTACTGCGTTGTCCCTCCGGGTTGGAATCGAAGACTCTTCGGACCGGAGCGTTGGTGTCCATTCGCTCTACATGTCCTAGCCGTCTTAGTCGACTGATACGCACTTTTCTGACCAGGTCGATGTCGCTGTACAGCTCGTAGAGTTCGCTGTTAAATCTCCTCCTCCAAAGCCCGTCAACGCAAACGGGACCGAAAATCACTCGAAGAATTTTGCGTTCGAAGCGCCCAAGGAGATCTTCATCCGCTTTTGTCAACGTCCATGATTCTGCGCCATAAAGCAGGACTGGGATGATGAGGGTCTTATATAGAGTCTCCTTGGTGTTTCTCGACAAGGCCTTACTAATCAATTGCCTTCTTAGGCCAAAGTAACAGCGGTTGGCAAGTGTAATTCTTCGCTTGATTTCTGATGTGATGTCCTTTTCAGAGTTAATAGCGGAGCCGAGGTAGACAAAGTCCCGAACTACCTCAAAGTTATAGCTGTCTATCGTGACGTTCTGTCCAATTCGTCGATGTTGTGGGTCCCTTTTCGTTGACAGCATATATTTTGTTTTGCCCTCATTCACCACTAAACCCATTTTTGCCGCCTCTGTACTGATACTTGCAAACGCACCAGTGACAGCTCGCTGTGTTCTGCCAATGATGTCGATGTCGTCAGCGTATGCAAGTAGTTGCACAGACTTTTGGAAAATTGTGCCCCTGGTGTTGGCTTGCGAGTTTCGCACAATTTTCTCAAGAATGTGGACTTACCGGGCCTAAAACCGCACTGATAGGGTCCAATCAGTTCGTTGACAAATGGTTTCAGGCGTTCACACAGTACGGAAGACAGGATTTTGTAAGCGATGTTAAGGAGACTGATGCCTCTATAGTTGGCGCAGTTTAGAGGGTCTCCTTTCTTATGGATCGGGCAAACAATGCTGAGGCTCCATTCTTCAGGCATACTTTCCTCTGACCAAATTTTAGAAACGAGTTGGTGTATGCCCTCTACCAAGTCATCCCCTGCTGCCTTAAAAAGCTCGGCCGATAAACCGTCCGGTCCTGCAGCTTTGTTGGACTTCAGCTTGGATATTGCTATCCTTACCTCATTTTGGTCAGGTGGACGGAAGTCTTGGCTTTCATCGCCCAGGTCGAATGGTTCATTCTGCCTGACAGCGGAATTTGTGTCGTCTTCGCCGTATAACAGTCTGCAGAAATGGTTTTTCCATGTCCTCAGCACCGACTGTGACTCTACTACAAGGTTTCCTTGTTCGTCTCTACAGGTCTCTGTTCGGGCCTTGTTCCCGTGACACGTTCTTTTTACCTTTTGGTAAAACTTCCGAACATTGTTCCTGGAGTAACACCTCTCTATTTCCTCGATCGCGCGCTTCTCATGCTCTTTCTTTTTCCTCCGGAGAAGCCGGTGTTCTTCCCTCCTTTTTTGCTCGTAGAGCTCACGAGCTGCTCTCGTCCTTCTCTGCAGCGCCGCTTTGTAGGCCAGTTGCTTTGCTGCATGTGCTTGCCGGCACTCTTCATCAAACCAAGGGTTTCGTGGTGGTGGTCGGGTGAAACCTAACACATCAGTCGCGGCTTTTCTGATGGCTTCTTGGCATCGATGCCACTGGTCTTCAGCACTTGATGCTGGCTGCACAGGACTTCTCGAGAGGTTGAGGGAGACGCGATCGGCAAAAGTTCTGGCGGTTTGTTGCGTTTGTAGCCGTTCAACGTTGAATCTTCTCACAGTATTTCCTCGTTGTTGTGGTGTCTGGGATATCCGCATACGTACCTTGGCTACAACAAGGTACTGATCCGAGTCTATGTTGGCCGCTCGGAAAGTTCGGACATCTAGAATACTGGAGGAGTGCCTTGCGTCGATCGCAACATGGTCAATTTGATTGACCGTTTGATGGTCTGGTGACCGCCATGTTCCTTTGTGAATGTTGAGGTGTGGAAACCGTGTGCTTGCTATAGTAGCATTACGTCCCGCAGCAAAGTCAATTAGCCTAAGTCCGTTTCCAGACGTGGTGTCGTGTAGGCTGTGCTTTCCGATTGTGCTACCAAAGATGTCCTCCTTTCCTATTTTGGCGTTAAAATCACCTAAGACGATTTTAACGTCGTACTTAGGACATTGCTCATACGTTTTGTCGAGGAGCTCATAGAAACATTCTTTGGTAATATCGTCCTTATCTTCTGTGGGGGCGTGAGCGCATATCAGGCTGATGTTGGCGAATTTAGCCTTGATGCGGATAGTTGTAAGGCGCTCACTAACGTGTCGAAAGCTCAAGACTTCTTGCCTAAGTCTGCCGCTTACAACGAATCCGCATCCGAATAGACGCTGCTTCTGTTCTCTGTAGCAATCACCGTAGTAGATGTCACAGTTTTTCATCCTTCTTTTGCCGGGCCCATCCCACCGCACTTCCTGGATGGCGGTGATATCTGCCTTGTAGCGGTCTAGGGCCTCCGCTAATTGTTCGGCTGCACGCGGTCTGTTCAGGGTTCGAACATTCCACGTGCAGATCCGAAAATCATTGTCCTTTTTTCGTTTTGCAGGGTCGTCAACAGTAAATCCATCCATATCCGTGGTTGGGTAGTTAACCCCACGCACAACCCCCAACCTGGAGGGCCAGGCCCTTTCTGTGACCCCTTGGGCGAAAGGGGCCGGATATTCCGGAGTCAGTAACCCGCTTCGGGGATTTGAGTGCTGCCGTTGACCCATTAAGGGCTCTTCCGCCACCATCTCTATTTCAACACCCTGACTAGTATTGAAAAATCCTTAATGACCTCAGCTCCAAATATGTCGAAGTAGCTCATTAAAGTATCTGCCATGCCGACTGTTGACGTCACCGTTGATTCAATCGCGTGAATTCTTCCGCCGCACGTCCTCTTTCTGAGGGGCTCATGTTAGACTTCTGAGACTGGAGCAGACAGTCAGTTCCGACAGAGCATTATAGTGTTGCTATTTTCTTCGTGTTCAACACTCGCGCTTATAAGTTTAGCAAGCCAAGCCTGGATGGGCGAGACCAGTACCCGGTGGTTACCACGCGGAGGTAAAATAAGCACAATTGATGTGTATGAAAAAGTTGCGACAGCTGGGCACCGCCAAGTTGATGCCAATCAGCGCCTACCCGATTCATACACACCCAACCACCTGTATGTAGTATGTTGAAAATAACTTTCTTCAAAAATTCATCGACGCAAAAAAGTGTTATATTTTCGTTGCGCTTTCTTTGATTTTATAGCTGAAGCAGCGTACCGCTCGGCTAAATAGATTTGCTTAAATTTAGCTTTGCTAAATTTAGGAGAGAATTTTGTATGGGAGCTAAAATTTAGCTCGAGCAGCTTGAATTGTTATTTTATTATTATTTAATTTATAATAATTGGGCAATATGTATACGCATTTTGGGTTTTTAAAAATTTTTATTTTCTTAAATCCACCGCGAGATTTTTTAAAAGGTGGCAATCCTAAATGTGTAGCACCTAGCACGATTTGCAATCTGAGTTAGAAACAAGCGATTAAGATGACCAAACTACTGAAGCATGAACAGCTCGGTTTGGGGAAGTAGGTGATCGACATTGAACCTAATCCCAGTAATACATCGAAGGAACTTTATTTCGATAACTTGTACCGCGATCTTATCATTTCAGCCAGTTCCCACATCTGAAGACCATATTGTATAATAGTACTAGTTAGAACAAGCACATATTTTAAAAACTATAACTTAGCTATTACAACAAGATCGGTCCTCCTGATAACAAAAACTTAGATGTCTCAAACTTCCCTAACTTTTGAGTAGCTCGGGATACTTCCATTCCAACAGAGATGGCTATACAAAGTTTTCGAGTTCTCGCTGAACTTATTAATAGATAAGTTGAAAACAAATTCTTTACTTTCTTAATTTAATTTGTTAACAAACAAAAGTGCCTATTTGGGCACTAAAATATTACAATTTCTTTATTTAGATTTAAAAGATCAGTACATTTGTATTCATACTTATCATAATTTATTTAAAAATGTAGGCGACTTATAAATATTATGCCTAGCTAACTATAGATTGCAGAAAATAGCTTTTTAATCATTATATAGGGTGTCCGCCGGGAAGGTATACTACTTTGTTTTGCCGCCATTTTGGTAAACATTAGTCTTGACAGTTCATATTTGGCAGTCGTGAAGTAGACACGTGGCAAATTTATTATGGCAAAATATTCGATAAGCCAACGTGTTTTAATCGTTAAAACATTTTATCAAAATCGATCATCGATTGCTGTGACGATGAAAAAGTTACGTGAAATTTTTGGGAGAAATTATACAGCCAGGAATACAATGGAACTACTGCCAGACCTCTTTCCAAAATAAGTTATTTCAAGAAATTGTGATGTTGATTGGCCTCCACGGTCGCCTGATTTGACTGCTCCGGACTTCTTTTTATGGGGATATCTGAAAAGCAAGGTTTATGCAAACCAACCAGAAACGCTTGAGCAATTCAAACAAAATATTCGTGATGAAATTAATGAAATACCGCGTGAAATGTGTGAGAATGTAATGAAAAATGTGCTCAAAAAGGCTCGCATTTGTGAGACTAACAGAGGCGGACATTTACCTGTATAAAGGGTGGGCCATCTAGTGGTTTCTTTTTAAATCATAGGTTATTTTGACACTGACAGCTGTTTCCCGCTCGAAATCTTGAAAGTCAGTATCATACCTCCCACTTTACTCATACAGTAATTTATTCGGATACAAATGCTGTATCCGGTATTTTTCTAAGAATCTAATCATTTTTCTCTCAAATTGTTCTAATTCTTTAGCTATTGTGGCTGAAATAGTAAATTCAATGCTTTGTTTTCTCTAACATCTAAGCGATAACCGTTACCACTTGCACTAAACTAAATAGAAGATTTTGCCGAATTCTCGTTAAGCATCTAATGCACTTTCATGTGAGAAATCATAAAGAAATATGAGAAACAGAATTGGTACTAGAATGGACACCTGCGGAATACCCGATAGCACTGGAAATGTTTCTGAGTATGTATAGATAATAATAACTATGAGGAAAAATTATTTTGTATGCAATTAAGAAGTATGTAATCAAATAAGACACGTACGAAAGTTTAATTTACTCAACCGAAAAGGTAAAACATCTTAAGTAAATTTTTAACATTTTTCATGACAGTGAAAAAGAGTCTCTAACACCAAAATATTTTCGTTTGAATGACGTAAAACAGTCAGAAATGCTTGATGGGATTATGTGTTAATCTCGACAAATATCAAGATCTTCAAAAAGTGATCCAATTAAAAAAAAAACAAGTAAAAGTGTTATCATCGGCCTGGCCGATGCTTTGATACCCTCCACTGCATAAAAGTCATGCAAAATGGTTGCCATGCGTGTTAGTATGTGTCTAATATTAGTTTTGTATGATAGGTAGCAAAACTATTTTACCGACATAGACAATTTTCAATACCAACCTGACGACGGTTAAAAAAAGTCCTCTCACAAAATTTCATTCACCTAAGTTAAGTCGTTTGGACGCTATCGTGCTTTAACAGACAGAGAGAGACGTGTGTTCAATAGTGGTTTTGTATGGGAGGTAACAGAACTGCTTGACCGACATGGACCATTTTTAATACAAACTTAAAGGCCATAAATATAAGACCTCTCATAAAATTTCAGTTGCCTAAGTCGATTCGTTCGGACGCTATCGTGATTTCAACAGACAGAGAGAGACGTGGGTCTAATAGTGGTTTTGTATGGGAGGTACCAGAACTACTTGACCGACATAGCTCATTTTCAATACCAACCTGACGACGGTAAAAAGAAGTCGTCTCACAAAATTTCATTCGCCTAGGTCAATTCCTTTGGACGCTATCGTGCTTTCAACAGACAGACAGACAGACAGACAGACAGACAGACAGACGGACATGGCTAAATCGATTCAGAATGTGATCCTGATTCAGAATATATATACTTTATAGGGTCTCCGGTGAATCCTTCTTGGCGTTACAAACGTAATGGCAAAGTGAATATACCTTCCTGTGGAGGGTATAAAAAAAAAAAACAAGTAAAAGTGTTATCATCAGCCTGGCCGATGCTTTGATACCCTCCACTGCATAAAAGTCATACAAAATGTTTGCCATGCGAGTTAGTATGTGTCTAATATTAGTTTTGTATGGTAGGTAGCAGAACTGCTTTACCGACATAGACAATTTTCAATACAAACCTGACGACGGTTAAAAAAAGTCCTTTCGCAAAATTTCATTCACCTAAGTCGATTCGTTTGGGCGCTATCGTGTTTTCAACAGATAGAGATATATGGGTCAAATATTGGCTTTGTATGGGAGGTAAAAGAACTACTTGACCGACATGGACCATTTTTAATAAAAACTTGAAGGTCATAAATATAAGACCTCTCATAAAATTTCAGTTGCCTAAGTCGATTCGTTCGGACGCTATCGTGATTTCAACAGACAGAGAGAGACGTGGGTCTAATAGTGGTTTTGTATGGGAGGTACCAGAACTACTTGACCGACATAGCCCATTTTCAATACCAACCTGGCGACGGTAAAAAGAAATCGTCTCACAAAATTTCATTCACCTAGGTCAATTCCTTTGGACGCTATCGTGCTTTCAACAGACAGACAGACAGACAGACAGACAGACAGACAGACGGACAGACAGACAGACAGACAGACAGACAGACATGGCTAAATCGATTCAGAATGTGATCCTGATTCAGAATATATATACTTTATACGGTCTCCGGTGAATCCTTCTTGGCGTTACAAACGTAATGGCAAAGTGAATATACCTTCCTGTGGAGGGTATAAAAATATATAGGATCGATTTTGTTTGCCAATGGAACATGTAAAGCGGTCTGAATAGACAAAAAATTATTTGTTGTCCCATTAAAAAACCAGAAAAATTCAGCATACCGATAAGGCCCTGTCTTTGACTGGCGCATTGTGTACCGCTCTTAGGTCAGTGGTTGTTTTTTAATCGATTCCTCTTTTCTTTTCATTTAAAGAAATAAACTCCTCTTCCTTTTTAAATCTGGCCTTGTTTTAAATTTCATCAGCTTATTATACCTGAGCCATCTTAAGACTTACTCACATAAGAGCGATTTTGAACATTTGAATATTTGTACATTCTGAACTTTTATTCACTTGAACGACCAAGAAAGGTCGCAGTATTTTTCGAATTTCGTTTGTACTAGCATTGCAATTTCTAATTTAAGGTTAAGCTCGAACACATTTTCTATGCGCTAGTTAGTCGAGCGCGTGCTAACACGTGGATAATGGTGGATTGTTAATAAACTTTTGACAATTTGCGCCTAAAGTGTTTTTGTTCTCTATAAAGGCATACCCTTCACTTTAAAATGTTGTTATTTAAACTCTTTAATGGATAAAACAATTCTTCTACACTCAAAATAGGAAAATGTAAAGTTTTTTATTTATAAATGCATAAAAAGTGATTTGTTCGCTATTATCAATTTGTTCATACGATCTTATATGAATATTACAAAGATTAATTAAAAAAAACTGGAGCAAGACCAGGATCTTATGTCGTCATAATGTTTCTGTTTGCACGTTTTTATTTTATAAAATCATCTTATGAAGACTTAAGATGATTTGGTTTTTCAAACTTTAAATAATAGATAACCTCGATTACCGTTGTCGTTTCCGACTCAAAAATACATGACCCTTGTCGTTTTTACGCCAAAAAAGTAGGATGAAAATGTCAAATTCCTATTTTTTTTTCATCGCATACATTAATTACCTAAGAAAAAGCGACACAACTAAAGACCTAAAAAACTGCCTTTTTTGTCATTTGCAATTCCGCTCTCGACAGGTAGTGGTTCGATTAGGTGCCATGAAATAAAGTCTTATGCAAAAAGGTCCAAAAAGTAATTTTGGATATAAAATCCAAAATTATGTGCGCGCATTCACATTGAAATGTGTGCGTTTAATTTTTTGCGACTAAACAGTCGCGCGATTGAAATCGCACGTGTGTTTCGAGCCTAATAACGCATCAACATATTCAATACCTATACAATAAGCCGGTTGTGAAAATGTGAGCTTCATAAACACGATCGGCTTCGCTTGCGGAAAGAACTCAAAAGAGAAAGAAGAAAACTAGAAAACGATGCCAAAGCCTTTTCTTTCTGCAGCTTGTGCTATTTCCGCTTGGGTTTTATATTCTAAACACAAACGGTCGGCAATTATTTCTTTTATAGTCTGAATTTGTCAAAAAGTTTACATGTACTTAGTAAAATCCACTTTTTTTTGTTTGTTATTTATTCGTTGCATTTGCAACTGTCAAAACCTTCTCACGCGCCGGCCGACTACAACTAGCTATTTCTAGCTGGGGGCTCCAGTGTAATTTGTTCTTTCATTTTGAATTTACTTTAATCGATACGACAGCACCAGCGCGAGCGTCCCGCTTTTCACAGCACCATACTCGTAGATAAGTACAACAAAATATGCAAAAATTTGCATCTTGACGAAAAGACAAAGAAATTATTTAGGTTATAGCCACTTTTACCTTTGTTATTTTCACACAACACAAGCAAGTAGCTACATTATGTTTACATTGACTTAGGCTTGCAGCATAAAGGCCAATGAAAGAAAGTGGTCGTGCGGATTCTCAATACTCGTAGTTAACAACATTCGATGTACAGTGGTATGTAGGTTAGTTTTACCGTTCTTTTTGTCTTAATTATATATATGAACTCGTATGCATACACACAGATGAAAGGTTATTACTTATTAGAATAATCACTTAACTACGAGTAAATAGTGCATCTTGTATATCATATTGCTAATATCCGATGTCATAATCACACATCTTCCAATTTATTAACACTATAAACATAAAGTTTGTTTGACGTGGTCGTACGTAGTGAATTTTCGTGACTGGCAGAAACCCAAGGAAACCCCAGAAATTTGGATTCATGTACCTAGAAGACGAAAATGTAGCCCTGAAATCTGTCACTTTAAAAATGTACTTGGAGATTCAACACTCATGCGATAATATTAAATTTAATAAGTTGTTTTAATAGGCGTGTTTTTTTGCTATGTCATATATAAAAAATGACATTAAATTATCGAAAAGTATTGTCTATTCTATTCTCCCGTCCTCGTTTGAGGAGGACAGTCCTCCTTTATAAGGTGATGTCCTCCGTCCTCCACAAAAAGAATAAATGTCCCCCACACATATATAATTACTAAACCCAACAAAAAATCAAATTCCTTTCAGAGTACCTACGATTTTATTTAACAAATGTGGGATTCATGGGAATGACTTTCAAATACTAAATTAAGATTTGTATCGAGAGCGCATTGGTGCTGGTGGGGAAACGATCCTTCATGCCTAGGTACATCGAGAATTATGTCTGAAAATGGATTTCTGCCCATTTGCTTCTTATTCTACCCATCTCATTTCTACTCATTCTACTCATTGTTTGTTTTTGTTCCCCTAGTCTATTTATTTATGCATTTTTCATTAAAGCTTAGTACGCTGTTCGAGCGAAACTAAATTTTAACTGCTCTCCAATTTTTCTCTCCAAACATTATCTAAAATCTTGGCTAAATTTTGACAAGGAGTGCGTTGTGGATGTATGTAGTATGTTGAAAATATAAATAACTTCCTTCAAAAATTCATCGACGGAAAAAAGTGTATTTTCGTTGCGCTTTCTTTGATTTTTTAGCTGAAGCAGCATACCGCTCGGCTAAATAGATTTGCTTGAATTTAGCTTTGCTAAATTTTGGAGAGAATTTTGTATGGGAGCTAAAATTTAGCTCGAGCAGCTTGAATTGTTATTTTATTATTATTTAATTTATAATAATTGGGCAATATGTATACGCATTTTAGGTTTTTAAAAATTTTTATTTTCTTAAGTCCTCCGCGAGATTTTCTAAAAGGTGGCAAGCCTAGTTGTGTCATAAATGACATCTTGACATCAACAAATTAATAAAAAAAAAATCAGTTGCCAAAAATATACACAATTTATGAATTTGTATGTTAATCGTTTTCATTGTCGTGGAAAAGAATGCCTGGCCATGTACATGGAACTATCCGCTGGCAGTAAAAGTGACGAATATCACCATGATACTGTGGTCATGGAGAGTAAGGATAAAAATAGGTGTCTGAAAGCGGCCCAACGAAAAGCAATTTTTACCGAAACACTGCTGTGTTTTCGGTTGTATTTCTGCGCTGCTCTTGAACTGATGAAATGCAATTGCAACTGAGGTTTTTGTTTTGTGGCACTACTTCTAGCGCTATTTACAATAATTATTGAATTTCTGTGCGATCCTGCGCTGCACTTGAAATGCAACTGGAACTAAGTTTTTGTCGAGTGGAACAGCACAGCTAAGATAAACGCAATTTACAATTGGATTTCTGTGCCATACTGCACTGTACTTGAAATGCAATTTTTTGTAGTTGCATTCCTGAGATGGGAATGGGCCATAATTCTGGATTTCAAAATACTGTATGAACAAAATTCTGTATTTCAGAATTCTGTATTTCAAAATGCTGTATATCCAAAATGCTGTGTATCCAAAATGCTGTATATCCAAAATGCTGTATATTCAAAATACTGTATGTGCAAAATTCTGTTTTCCGAATAGCTGCTTATACCCAA
This sequence comes from Cheilosia soror, assembly GCA_949372485.1. NCBI lineage: Eukaryota > Metazoa > Arthropoda > Insecta > Diptera > Syrphidae > Cheilosia > Cheilosia soror. Next base: position 30,219,201 of record OX443563.1, read on the forward strand.
TTCTATTTTTTGAAAAAGTGTTTGCATAAGAAAAAGCAAGCTGTAATATAACTTTTTAATTTTATTGGAAAAAAAAAACAAAAATTGGAAATCATTTAGGAACATAATTTAACAAAAACATAACAGTAAACTTAATACTTCAAAGAAATTTAATAAACAATAAACATAAAAATAACAAATTAGCATAACAGAATTATTGAAAACAAAAGCAAACTTTTTGCTATTCGCCTTAAATAAGCAACGTTGCTTAAATCGGGCCTCTTTCGCATAATACGTCGAATTCTCTTGTTTTTAAGTATTGTTTTTTTGTTTTTTTTTAATGTGCTCCCCATTCCTAACCCTTTCCACCTGTGCTTTAGTAAAAATTAGCTCCTTTTTCAGGTCGCTGATAAGTTTATACATGCCCGGCTTTTTCCTCCCAACCAAGACTTTTAATCGGCGATGCCATGCCTCAACGCTGTTTTGGGTCCTCGGAAACACTTCTGTTCTTGTTTTTGAACTTTCAAAAACAGACCAAAACATCGGTTTATGTTTTATAAATCTATGTAGATATGCAAGGAGACAGTAAAATATAAAAATAAAAGAAGTGGTATGTTAGAATTCTGTATTTAAAAAAAATGGTTTTGATAATGTAAAAAAGTGCGCACTTTTGATAATGTAAAAAAGTGCGCACTTTTTTACATTATCAAAACCATTTTTTTTAAATACAGAATTTTGATATACAGAATTTTGAAATACAGAGTTTTGTTCATACAGAATTTTGAAATACAGAGTTTTGTTCATACAGAATTTTGTTCATACAGAATTTTGAAATACAGTATTTTGAAATACAGTATTTTGAAAACAGAATTTTGACCATACAGTATTTCAACCCCAACCCTCCTGAGATATGAATGAGTAAGAGAATTGACGCTATTCCTTTTACAGTCATAAACGCACCGCAAAATTTGTTTGTATTTCGCGCGAGCAGCGTTATTGGATTCAGCGCTCAGCGCATCTAGAGCAATCCCGCATAGAGGTAGTTTCAACTCTGGAACTATGTACCACTTATGGTGGCCAAACCAATCTTTTCTCCGACAAGTACGGCGCTTGTGTGGCAACTTGATGACTTGTTGGCTTTCGTCTTCCGTTTCACTTCCGATTCCGAGTAAATACGCTGCCAAAATAACCCCCACCACATTTTATCACAACTTTGTTAAATTTGAAACCTGACCGAATCCAAGCAATTTTTTATTTATTTTTATTGAATATATGTACGTCAAACATGACCGAATCAAAAACAATCTGGCCAATACACAAATTTTGCATTGTGTAGGAATGGGTGCCTATTAATTCGCGGTTTTCATTTCGCAAACCATTTCTCGCGGCGGTTTAAATATTTTTCAAATGTTTCGCAGACGTCATGTGGCAAACTGTCATTTCGTCTTGCGTTCATCTAGCTGTAAGATTAACTCGCATTTTCTCTTTAGCATTTCTATGTTTTGCTCTTCTTTCAATTGGCTTTTCGTGTTTTAGCTTTTGTTTATTTTGCAAAACGTTATTGCGCGTTATGATATTTAGCCGCTTGTTTCTATCAGCATGTATTTTTTTGTCACTTTCAAGAGTGATTTTTTTTTTCATATGTGAGATGACCCCATACTTTGCATAATACTCAAACTTGGACCTACTCCAAATCCTACAGCGACCACAAGCAGGGGGGTTGCAGGGGCATGCCGGTGCTGCCCCATATTTAAAAATTTCAAAGTTTATGGGGTTTTTGTAAACAAAAAAAAAAGGTAAAAATTAAGAATCTTAAAAGGTTTTCCTATTATTGTATTATTGGCAAAAGCGAAAAAAGAAAACGCGAAATAAGACAATGCGAAAGTAAGTAAATCAAAGTAAGTTATAGCGAAATAATAAATGCGAAATATCTTATGCGGTGAAATAACTACAAGGCTAAAAAAAAATTTGCCAAATAAAAACTGCGAAATAACAAAATGCGAGTTGTTGATATGCGAAATAATAAAATGCAAAATGATCGCTGCGAAATAACAAAATGCAAGAAAAAAACCGCGAGTTATACCATACCCGGAATGGGTGCCTATTAATTCGCGGTTTTCATTTCGCAAACCATTTCTCGCGGCGGTTTAAATATTTTTCAAATGTTTCGCAGACGGGGTATGGTATAACTCGCGGTTTTTTTCTTGCATTTTGTTATTTCGCAGCGATCATTTTGCATTTTATTATTTCGCATATCAACAACTCGCATTTTGTTATTTCGCAGTTTTTATTTGGAAAAATTTCATTTAGCGTTGTAATTATTTTACCATAAGATATTTTGAATTTATTATTTCGCTATAACTTACTTACTTTCGCATTATTTTATTTCGCGTTTCTTTATTTCGCGTTTGCCAAATAAAATAGTAGCAAAACCTTTGTAAGATTCTTAATTTTTAACTCTTTATAATTTTTCTTTACAAAAACACCATAAACACTAAAATATGTTTGGGGGGGCATGCTGCCGCCCTGCAACCCCCCTGCCTGTGGTCACTGTAGGATTTGGAGTAGGTGCAAGTTTGAGTATTATGCAAAGTAGGGAGTCATTTTACATATAAAACAAACAATTTCCTCTTGAAAGTGACAAAAAATGCATGCTAATATAAACAAGCGGCTAAATAGCATGGCGCGAAATAACCTTTTACGAAATAAGCAAAAGCAAAAACTACAAAAGCTAATTGTAAGACTAGCGAAACATAGCAATGCTAAAAAAAAGTGAGTTTACCTTACAGCGAGATCAATGCAAGACGAAATGGCAATTTGCCACATGACTTCTGCGAAATAATTGAAAAATATTTAAAACGCCGCGAGATAATAGTTTGCGAAATGAAAACCGCGAATTGACAGGCACCCTCTCGGATGCTTTTAGACTTTCGCGAGAAATGGCGATACGCGTAGTAGAAAAACCCTAAGCTGCAATTTGTGTTTTCCTGGAATCCAGCAGACTAACCGCTGCATTCTGAGAAAATAAACAGCACGGTACAAGATTTCAGATTCCTGAAAAAATAAGATATTTCAAAAGTGTGATAACATAAATGTTGCTGTTCTGCGAAGAGCTTATATTTGTTTCAAATATTTTACGGCAATATTCAACACGAACTTCTTAAATACTCGTACAAAGAGAGGCAAACAACTAAAAGACGACGCTATACCAAATGAATACCTACAATTTTCTTATTCTTTACATAATCAGGAAAAGGTGCAAAACCAGAGGCGGATCCAGGAATTCTGTTTGGGTATGGTATGGTCACGTTAGCCGAGCCAGTTAACCAATAAAAAATATTTTTAAAAATAGATATACATATACATAAAACTTGCATATCTATATAGCAATGAACCTTATGCCTAGTCTCAATAAAAAAATCGGTAAAAAACGTATCCCATCGAGTTTCACAAATTCTTTGTTCAGGTGTTCCTTCCAGTTCTTCCTCGAAAACTTTGTATCTTTTTGCTGAAGCATTGTCAAAAGTTGTAACTTTTTTCATAGTCGCTGAAGCATTCAGATAAAATGTCACTTTTGAATACTTTGCCAAGGAGTTGTTTAAAACGTGGTCAAGGTTTAGCGTGAGTAGCTTTTTTGCAGAGTTCATATGGACTCGAACTCGTAGCAAAGATCTTCTAGTATCACTGCTTTAAAATTTTTGCTGATGAGCAGCATGGATTTTGTCCCAAAAAATCAAATGTAACTAATTTATTAGAATTTACTTCCCATGTCAATGAAAGCATGGTGAATGGGTTACAAACAGATGTTTTTTATGCTGATTTTAGTAAAGCGTTCGACAAAGTAAATCATGTTATCCTGTTAAGAAAACTTGAATTGTATGGATTCCCGCAGTGGATCTTGGAATGTATTTGCTCATACAGTTGCGTTCATGAAAATAGTAGTGCTGCTCTACACAAAACTTGAGCCAAATGAAACGGTACTTTTTCTATGTGAAATGTGAAATTGAATTACTGTTTGTCTAAAAATATTGTCGTCTATTCTGGTGTCCCTCAAGGCAGACACTTTGGTCCACTCCTTTTCCTGTTATTTATCAACGATCTATGTCCTCTTATTACATACTGAAAGATTTTACTATTTGCGGATGACTGTAAGCTGATATATTCATATAGTAGCCTGCAAGGTTATATATTTTTACAGCATGACATTGACACTATGCAAGAATGGTGTAAAAGGAACTATATGCAGCTTAATCTTAAGAAGTGTAAAAGCATGACCTTCACGAGACGCCAAAATCCAACTGCGGCAATTTATTTTATTAATGAGGAAGCTGTTGAAAGTGTTGATTGCTTTAATGATCTTGGTGTGGTCTTTGACAGAAAGCTCAACTTCAACCTCCACTTGGATTCCATTGTCAGCAAAGCAAGAAGCCGATTGTTACTTATAAAACGTTTCTCAAAGAAATTTAAGGATCCCTATGTAACCAAAATTCTATACTGTTCTTTTGTCCGACCTGTTTTGGAATACTGTAGTCCTGTTTGGTTTCCGTCCTACGAATCTGGAATCTCAAGAATTGAAAGTATTCAAAAGCAGTTTCTTCTTTTCGCATTACGTGATTTGCCTTGGGACCCCGAAAGTCGTCTTCCTCCCTACATAAGTCGATTAAAGCTGCTGAATCTGCAGACTTTGGAAAAACGAAGAGAGATATCAAATGTTATATTCCTGTTTTGCGTTCTGACTGGTAGCGTTAACTCCACATATGTTCTCAATTTCGTAAACATCAATACCAGACCGAGGACAACAAGGAACCCAATTTTTTTATACCAAAGGACGTCTCGATGTAACTATGAGAGTAATGGCCCTATCAATAACCTAACGAGGGATTTCAATAAGTACAATTATGTGATTGATTTCAATATCTCAAAATTTAATTTAAAAAAAATATTTAAAGAATAATTGTAAAACAGCATACTCTATTTTCAAAACTGATTAACTGTGACATTTATGTATAGTAGTTAAAAAAAAATGCTACGTGATAATTAAACGTTCTTTCACCATGTCTTCACATTGAATCTTCTCATATGCGTCGCAAAATGTTAAGAAATCCTTTCTGATTATGAAATCATCGAAAAGAGAGACTCAACTGATCGGTATGGGAAATGTCGGTAGTTTCATAGAAAATAAGGGAAAATATTTTAGAATTTGGATCCGTTTTTGGGTCCGTTTATGAGGTTTTTGCAGAGTCGCCTGCTTGAAGGGTATACCAGGAATTTCAAAGGGTTACCCTTTACCCACCGATATTAATATATCTGCAAGTGAGGCAATTTTATTTGACAGCCTCCGTAAATGCAAGAAATAGTGTTTGGTTTTCTTTCAATGGATGCCAAGTTTGGGGTCTTTCTGCTGATTGCCATATAAAAAGGCTCCAGATATCCCAAAATAAATTATTAAAAATGATGCTCGATCTGCCTTGGCATCATTCCACATTTGAGTTGCATAATAGAGCCAATGTTGAAATGTTATCCGATAGAATCAAAAAACTTATAAATACTTTTATGACCAGATGTAACTTCGCAGATAATAGACTGATAAACTTCGTGTGTTGTATCATGCTGTACCATAAAAATTACTTGTTATTTGATGTTCTTTATTGTTAATTAAGCTATTAATATTTATCTTATTTATTTGTTAATTTATTTATTTGATAATCTATTTTTTTTTGTTAGTTTAATTATTTGTTAATTTGTTTATTTAGCAATTTATTTATTTGTTAATTTATTTACATATTTGTTAATTTATTTTATTGTTAATTTATATATATATTTGTTAATTTATTTATTTATTCATTTAATTGTTAATTTATTTAATTGTTAATTTATTCTTTTGTTGGGAAGGTTGCCAATCACAGATCGGTATTTCTTAGGTTTTATTTATTTAGAAACTTTTACTTTTATTATTATCTATTATTATTATTAATTTATTTATTATTGTTATTATTATTATTATTATTTTCTATTAAATTGCGGGTTTTCTCGTTGTTTCCCTCAAAAATAAAAATTAATTCGTAACATTAATTTACTAATAATAGCTCTTAAATAATGTTTCAGTAGAAAGATATTCTTAAGTTCATATCTTTGTATTGTAAATTGTGCGATAACAAGCCTATGTAATTTGTAAACGAAATAACATATCTATCTATCTATCTATCTTTCAAGTATTAAATGATTCTAACGCATTTAATGATTCTACCGCATAGTTTTCGTTGGTAAACTTGAAGTGATAGCGAAATTTATTAACTCACAGCTGTAGTTCTTTTTAGTTATTTTTTCTTTTTTTTCTCTGGTGTTTTGGGTATGGTCAATGGTCATAACCCCCATGACCATACCCCTGGATCCGCCCCTGTGCAAAATTCCCGGTGATCATGAAAACATCGTCAAGTTGAGATACCAGCATTACTTAAAAGAAATCAAATGAAGAGACCCAATTTATAGAAAGTTTTGAAGAACAACCACAATACGCATTCAGAAACACACGGACGAAGAAACAACGAAATTAAAACAAGATTTGTTAAGTCTTCAAAAGCAAAGGAAGCTTTCTGTGTACCTTATACCTGAACCTGATCCAAAATTCCTACCAAATATTATTGATGATTTGTGATAAGAATGATGCTCCGAATATAACTTGGACTATTGTGATTAATAAAGGCGGGCTTTATAAGCCAAACGTGTTGTTTATGTCTTATTTGGAAAAGTTAGGCTATGGGTCTTACAAATAATCCCTGGTACTAATAATCATTTTTAGTGTCCAGGTTAACTTTTACGAAGTCACAATGACGAAAATTTCCTTTTAAAATTATCCACTGTGACCGTATTTAAGCTAAAGATTAAAAATGATTATTAGTAAGGCCCAATAATTTTCAACCTTCATAGTTGTATTGTAGGTCACAATATAAAATACTGTGAGCTCGTAAAACTTAACCTTGACTGTAATTATTAGTACCGCACAATGACGGTACCAGCCAAAGTTGTTATTATTACCGCGCAATATTGCAAATAAAAAAGAAAAAAAAAATAAATAAACCATGCTCTTAAAATTATAAAACCGCTTTATATCTATACATAATTAAACAAGATTACATACGTAAGACCGCCCATAACTCGAGAACGTATCGTCCGATTTCAGCTATCTTTTTTTGTCGTGTTTGTTTTCGATCAAGGAAACTACAGACGGCTAGACATTGAAACATTTTAATAGAAATTGGAAAATTCATAATATATAACTGATTCTCCAAAATATTGATCTAGTTACAGTGGAAGGTCGTAAGCAAAAATAACTGTGCCTACCTATACCTAATATTTTTCAGAAAAGAATTCACAATGTCAAATTCGTTGAAATAACAAAGACTAGGCCCACCAACTTTTTCTTTCGGTACTGAGTGGTGTTTTTTTTTGGGCGCATTTGCACACGCTGGTAAATACACAAATAACACTGAAGCCTGTTCTTTTGCACTGCTCCATCGCTAGCCTGTCTGACAAATATCTGAAAGTGTAAAAGCTAAGTACACACGATTGTCAGATCTTACAATATTGCCAGATCTGTCAGTGAAAAATGTGTCCCAAATGTCTTACAACCGTCTGAACTTACAATTTTGTCTTACAATATTGCCAGAAATGTGATTGTCAGTCTATTGTAAGACATCCATTTGACAATGAAATTGTCAGGTTGCTAACGATCGTCGGAAGAAGTCTGAACACACAATTTTTATTATTGTCAGACAAAGTTTAATCGGTGGTACAGACGCGAAATCGAAATTTACTTTTATTTGCGATGGAGAATAATTTAATCGATTCAAACAACTCTGCATTGGAAAAGTCGCCAACATAAAAAAAATTAAAAACAAGTAAAAGTGTTATCATCGGCCTGGCCGATGCTTTGATACCCTCCACTGCATAAAAGTCATGCAAAATGTTTGCCATGCGAGTTAGTATGTGTCTACTATTAGTTTTGTATGGTAGGTAGCAGAACTACTTTACTGACATAGACAATTTTCAATACCAACCTGACGACGGTTAAAAAAAGTCCTCTCACAAAATTTCATTCACCTAAGTCGATTCGTTTGTACGCTATCGTGCTTTCAACAGACAGAGATATATGGGTCAAATATTGGTTTTGTATGGGAGGTACCAGAACTACTTGACCGACATAGCCCATTTTCAGTACCAACCTGGCGACGGTAAAAAGAAATCTCACAAAATTTCATTCACCTAGCAGGGCAATTCTTTTGGACGCTATCGTGCTTTCAACAGACAGACGGACAGACAGTCAGACAGACGGACAGACAGATAGACAGACGGACATGGCTAAATCGATTCAGAATGTGATCCTGATTCAGATTCCGGTGAATCCTTCTTGGCGTTACAAACGTAATGGCAAAGTGAATATACCTTCCTGTGGAGGGTATATAAAAATGAAAGTCCAGAGTGAATGGTCGCACGATAGCATACTTCAATTAATCCAGGAAATCGAGACGCGACGCAGTCTGTGGGATGTTGGCTGCGCAGAGTATAAACTGCCCAAAGAAGCCCTGTGGCAAGAGGTCGCCGACGCGATTCAATTTCCTCATAACGAATGTAAGGACAAATGGAGAAATCTGCACACCACATTCAACAGCAACCTGGAGTAGTACAGGAAAAAGAAGTCTGGTCAAGCTGCCAACGAAACCGTCTCGATTTCCTGGAAGTATTTTAAGCAAATGTTGTTTCTAGAATCATCATCGAATTGTTTCGAGTCCATCCCCAAAAAAATTGCTATAAATCTCTGGCTCCTCAGCTCGCAATTCGACGAGTAACTTGGAGTAGAATCCCTCCTGCTGACTTTGAATCCTTTGTCAAACACGACGTCGTTTTTGAGGCAATTCATCTTCCTCGCTGTCTTCCAACACGTAGGCAGTTAAAATAGTCGCAAGTGCAATATTGTGATCCATTATCCGTATACAAAAAACAACCCACAAGACTATGAATTTATCTGACAATGTCTGACAACAGATCGACCAATTTTTCAAATTCAAATATCTGCCGACCGTGTGAATACACAATTTTCAACCTAACAACGTTGTCAGAAAAGTCATTGTCAGACCATTGTAAGACGTGCATCTGACAATGAAATTGTAAGACTTTGGGACAATATCTTACAACCGTTTGAACGCACAATTTTGTATTGTAAGGTAGTTGGGTATTGTAAGCTAATTGTCAGTCATTGTCAGAGCATTAACAGATCTGACAATATTGTAAAATCCTATGGCCAAATCACAACGGCGCTTTGCCGCTTGCGTGCGTTGACAGGCGTTTTAGAAACTTTACCGTACTTTATGTCAACGCGCGCAAGCCGCAGTTTTCCAAAACTAAATGCCGCTTCAGAGCGTTGGCGCGTTGAGAGATTATGCCCAAATCACAACGGCGCTTTGCCGCTTGCGTGCGTTGACAGATAAAGTAGAACCAATGCTTTCATATGGTGCAAGCCAAAATGCGGCTTCAGGCTTCGGGTCGCGTTTAGATCGTAAATATCGTAAAGTCCAACGCGACGCCCAAGTAGAGCAACTCTCTACTTTCAGGGGCGTTGGGCGGCTTTGACATTTCATTTTCGGTTTGGTTTGTTCGATTTGATAATATTTAAAGTGGTAGAGCATATGCCGTTCATGTTGGAGTAGCGTGGGTATACACGTACTCGTTTTTAGTAGAATATGAGGTTTTTGCAATACAAATTAATTATTTTACTGTGTGGAAATGACGAATATTATTTTAGTTGTAATGCTACTAGTGATTTCTTCAGATTGTTGAACAAAAAAATATGTGCCCAAATGTTATGTGCACGCTTTTGAAATTTTAATTTTCTCTGAAACTACTCTGTGCTTTATACAATTGATAAACGAAATAAACATTTTTGTTTAGAATATTTATAGTTTCTTTTTCTAGTCGAGGGAAAATCTAATTTTCTGCTATGTGCAAATGATTGGTATTAATTTATTACTTGGTGTACCCGCTCTTTTGCTCGTGCTAATGAATTGAAATGCTTAGGTAGATATAGCTACATATTTTTTATTGTCTATCGGGACAATGAACATGAATATGCGTACCGACTTTGACCCAAATTCACGGGAATTCTCGGTCCTATATCGATGATTCCCTGTAAATTTGAACTCCATAGGCGGGAAGGTTTTGAAGTCCAGCCATAGGAATATAAAAAAATGTCTGGACAGGACAGCAAGATCTTCGCGGAAATATAGCAAAAAAAATGTTCGTGTATTTAATTAATACCAGGCAAATGACCCTAATTAGAGGGTCATAAAATCCTTTCAATATGCATTGCCATTACTGGCGATAGGTGAACGGATGTGGTAAAAACCCAGCGAGCGACGAAAAACAGTACCTGCGGTCGCAATCGTCCGAATGAATGTCCAGCATACCACCAGATGTATAAATATAACTGAAATAAAATATAAATATGAATTGAAAAATCGAGTAGATCGTCGGTATCCATATTTGAGAATTTATTAATAGATTTTTATTTTTTTTAAATAGCCAAGGCAAGTTTTTAACAAAATTGCATCTCTGTATTTTAGTGACTGAACTTCTTTCCACAGCGTAGATAAAATATGCTGGCCATTTGGTAATCTTGCACACTTAAATCGTTTTTCAAGTATTCCACAAAGTAATCAATTCACAATTTAAAGGGAAGGGATTTTCGGTGTAATTTATCTACATTTTCTCAACCAAACTAAACATCTACCTGCCTCGCCTGAAAGGACTTTCATGGGAAGGCTTGTACCTGTGTATCTATGTACATTTCATGCACCAGACAATTCTGCCACAAAAATATTCCACGACAAGAAAAGTGAAAATACAATAACTGTTATTTATTTATGAATTTTTTACTATTTTGAACAAATTTCCTCTTAAATCGTGCATTAAAAATAACAGGTATAAGCAAAAAGGAGTAGACTTGCATTCTGCTCTGAATTGGGGTATATTAACATAAACCAAACAGAACTTTCAATCTCTCATACTCTAGTCTCTCAACGCGCCAAAGCTCTGAAGCGGCATTTAGTTTTGGAAAACTGCGGCCTGCGTGCGTTGACATAAAGTACGGTAAAGTTTCTAAAACGCCTGTCAACGCACGCAAGCGGCAAAGCGCCGTTGTGATTTGAGCATTGCTCTACTTGGGCGTCGCTTTGGACTTTACGATATTTACGATCTAAACGCGACCCGAAGCCTGAAGCCGCATTTTGGCTTGCACCATATGAAAGCATTGGTTCTACTTTATCTGTCACCCTTAACCATTTATTTTATATGTATGAGCTAAAATGCCATCACGAGCAGAGTCTTGATCTAGCATAATACTCGTATTCAAAGAACGCATAGGTCAGGGTTTTCATAAAAAGGTAACACAATTCTTGACAGAACTAGTAGTTTTTAGTACAAAATACAAGATACCACCCTTCAAACTACCCAGGATTGGTGGAGTGGAGCTTTCCCTTTCGGATAGCGCAAGATGTCTTGGTATAGTCCTAGATAAAAAATTGAATTGGAAACTTAACGTTCAGGAAAGAGTCCGAAAGGCTCATAATGCTCTCTTCGTCTGTAAGAGAACAGCAGGAAAAAAATGGGGATTGAGTCCAACAATGATGCACTGGTTATACATCATGGTGGTTAGACCCATCCTTACCTATGGGGCTCTTGTTTGGTGGAAAGCCACAAATAAGTTATATATACGGGATATGTTGACCAGGGTACAAAGAACAGCCGGCACTGCCATCACTGGTGCTTTACGCACCACACCCACAGCTGCACTTGAGGCGTTCATGTATCTTTTACCCCTGGACCTACAAATAAAACTGCAAGCAGGTAATAGTGCGCTTCGGCTAACTAACGCAGGGTTTTTCAAAACAAGACAGGTAGGACATAGCTCCATACTAAGGGAATCTTTCTCCAACATCCCCGACAAAACGGATGAAAGTTTGGGGGAAATTGACTTCGATACTCCGTACGAAGTACAATACCCAGTTAGGGAGGACTGGCAAAAGAACGAGGTATCGAAGGACAATGAAATCTCGATTTATACGGATGGCTCCAAAACTAAGGAGGGTACAGGATCAGGTATTTACTCTAGGGATAGAGACCTACACGTGTCATTACGACTTCCGGATACATGCAGTGTGTTCCAGGCAGAGGTTCTGGCCGTGCTCAAAGCCGCGGATCTACTTGATATGGGATCAATATCCAACAAGAATATCGCTATCTACATTGATAGTCAGGCTGCGCTAAAGGCGCTAGAGTCCTTCATCATCAAATCTGAACTAGTCAGGAGCTGCCGCACAATGCTCAGAGCATTATGCGCGCAGAACCAGGTCAGATTGTGTTGGGTACCCGGACACTGCGATATAGAGGGTAACGAACGGGCTGATGTTCTGGCGAAAACCGGAGCTGAGCTTCCACCTAATGAAACAATTGAGGGCATTAGACCACCAATAGCCGTGGCCAAGAGAATTATTCTCGAGGATATCAAAAATAGGGCAGATCAGAGATGGTTCAATATAGAAGGGCACAGGGTCTCAAAGGCTCTGTAGCCTAAGCTAGATAGGAAAAAATCTTTAGAATTACTAAAGCTCAGCAGATCAAGGCTAAGAATGACAATAGGGATACTCTCCGGGCATTGTCTTCTAAGGAAGCACGCTCAGAGATTAGGTCTAACGTGTGCAGGTATTGCGAAGACTTACAGGCCACAGAGGATATTACCCATCTCCTCTGTGAATGTCAAGCTATTGCTCGGTACAGGAGGAAATACCTTGGTAGGTACTTCTTCGACAATCTGGAAGAGGTCGGTCTCGCGAACAAAATTGAGGCAATTTTCAGGTTCTGTAGGGAAATTAATTGTTTGGGCGAAGTGGTTTAGGTTATTTGACCGTTATGGTTCCCCAGGGATGGCGATGGGTCCAATATGGTGCCTAGTCCTATGTGATGAACTCACACCCTATTCAACCTAACCTAACCTAACCTAACACAATTCAAGGTAGGTACAGCTTCCTATTTTTTTAATATTCCTTCGCTTCTCTGCATTGTAGTATTTTGCCATTGTGGACAAATCTATCGTCTCCTCTTTCTCCTTTCTTTATCTTAATGAAGCAAAAAAAAAAAATAAAATAACTACCTTAACTACAACAGACTACGGGACAGGAAGAACATAGGTAAGCACATTAAACAAGAAAGAAAATACACCTAAAACATGAAAAAGAAGAAGAAGAAGATGGAAAATGGTATACCATAGATATCCAAAGAATGCTACAATGAAGAATGAAGAAGAACATTGAAATTTCTATGCAAAAAAAAAAAAACATCTTAGAAGTTACCATTTTTGCAACTGCAGTAAGCATGCAACACCGTTTAGGTACTCGTATTAGTTGTAGTAGCTGCTGCTTCGTTGTTTATATTTTTGTTGGTACTTTTGGGTTCTTCAGTTTCTACTTGTGTTAAAAGAAATGCTTCACGTAGTTCATCGAACTTGGAGGGGCTAACAGAAAATGCATTACATGAATGCAGTTATGGGAGAGCGCACATCGCAATAGAACAATGTAATTTATTACCAATGAAGAGAAAACTACACTGATTCTTGGGAATCGAAAGTTTTTGGTATTTTTTTAACTAAATATCGTTATGGTCGGGAAAGGGCATATTCATATTAAAATATGTAATGATACGCTGGTTTCATTCGAACAAATCAATCAGTACAATCAGAGGTCCCTGGAAAAGAAAAAATCCTCTTCCATATTATGCTTAAAATAAAAGGAGAAGTGCTGGATGAATGTGCCGTACTATGTTTCAGGATACGTGGCAAACTCCAAACTAGTTAGCCTTACATGAATAATATGGATCTCGATTCGATGTGCAAGTGGAAGTGGCTTTAAGTAGTTTTATGAGCCTTAAGCTACGATTAGACGGCCATTTTTCGCGTCTTTTAAATAGCTCTTTGACGTAAAATTCGCGTAACAAAGCGTCATTTGTATCATTAAAATGACGGAAAAAAATATCCGTGAGATCCTTAATGACGCCTAGGACAAATGACTAAAAATGACTAAACTTTTTGGCTGTTACGTCATTTAAATGGCAGCCTTCAAAATATGACAAGGCACGAAATTCATGCCATGACATTTATCTACGCAAATGACAAATGACACAGCTTTAAATACAATATCTGTGTTTTCATTTGGATTTTTGTCTCGTGGCAAAAGGACGTGTAAATAATTAATAAACCGGTTTCTATTTTTTATTTTTGTGGTTGTGTTGTTCGGTACCTATTGAGATGAGAAATGAAATACGAACTGCCGGCAGTTTGGACTATTCAGTTGTGAATGTTAATGTTATGAACTTGAATAGTACCTACACTAGGTACAACTAAGTCGAAAAAATTACCCAAAACGCAAAAAGCAGTAGTGAATAGGGATAGGAAAATTAGCCATTCGTGGAGCGACGAAGAGGAATCGCATTTGATTGTAGCGCTGCAAAAGCAACGTGCGCTTTGGGATAGCTCGGTTCCAGAATACAAACTTGGGAAAATTGTTGTACTAGAGCTGGCCATCGACGCAGTTGATTTAACCGAAACAAGAAAGAAGTAGAACAGCACGCGCAGCAAATTTAAGACCTTCGTGACGAAACTGCGCAAGACAAAGTCCAAGGTGCAATCCATGCAGGTGAAGTAAAATATCCACATCGTTGGCTGCGATACACAGAAAAGAAATCGCAGCGATCGAAAACTCTCACCAGTTGCCAGGTTGCGCAGCGTTACCAGTCGTGCTTTCGCTGAAACGCTCTCGCATATTCGTGTTCTGTTTATCGATGTGTGGCTTCACCAATTTCAACAAATAATAATCGAATTGATTGGCTGACATACGAAGGACATTGCGATATAGTTCAGGTTCTTCTTCGCGCAATTCGGGTTATTAATTCAGCACAAAATCCATTCTTCTCTCGACGGCTCAACTTTCGCTTTCATCGCGTTGGCTCGTAGTCGTAATCAAGATCGTTTTCAGTGCTTTCCAGTACACACGCTGCTAGGTTTGTGGGCTGGCGAGGATTTTCTCCGTGCCACACTCAGGTCAATACTGACCCATTGTGAACACACGCTGCTAAATACGCCGTCTCCGCAATTTCCACCATCATCGCAAAAGTTGTTTTTGACATTTTTTATTTATTATAATATATTTTTTTCTTTTCACCGCTATTTAATTTAACAAAAAAAGTCGCACGTATGTGTCTTCGCCGAGAGAAAAAACACTAAATGACAGTAGCTATATTTTTCTCATTGGTCATAACCGTCTGATCACAAAACGGATAAATGACGCGAAATAGAATTAATAGGAAAAGTGACATTTGTCATTTTGATGAGGCAAGTCATTATCATGTGGTCGTCATTTTTTCGCTCAGCATTTAATGGCATCCCAACGGAATTTTAAATGACTAGCAGTGTCCGTCATTTGACATACACGACATACGCATGCCAGTCTGACGTCAATTCAACGTGCTGGACTACTGTGCGAGGGATCCCAGGTTCGATCCCCGGAAAAACTCAAATTACATATTAAGTTTTTTTTTTACTGCGCCACCTCTCGCGAACGTCTGACAAACATCCGAGAGTATGACTGTCCTGAAAATTCTTCTCAATTCAGCCGTTCGGACTCGTCATAAAATTGTAGGTCCCTTCCATTCGTCCCAAAAAATAGAAACTCACACAAACGAATGGTTGCGAGAAGCTAGGCCTAGGGTGTCTAGGTCTACCCGCCTGTTGCGCCACCTATTTATTTTTTTTTATGTCGAGTAATTATTAAATGTCGTTGACATGTCATGTACTCGTAGCTATAGAAAAAATCAGTTTCAAATTCATTTAAATAAGTGATAAACAGTTTTTATTGTAATGCTCCGTGGTACACATATTTTGTTTTTTCAGGAATCGTATTTCATAGATAGTATTCTTGTCTGTCAGGACAATGCATATCAATGTCACAAATCTTACAAACTTTGGATCCCATTACTGTCGAAAAATAGCGCCACGCCCCTTTGTTCAATTTTGACCAATCTTCATAAGATTATCTGTAAATTTGAGCTCAATCGATTCGATGGTTTTCGAGACATAAGATTTTGAATGTTTTTTTTTTGGTATGGGAGGTGCCACGCCCCTTTAACTCATGAAACAAAACACATGCAAAGACCGAATAATACTTATAAACCATGGTATAGCCATAGACGTCACCTTTCAGGGAAAGTTCAGAATCAAAATCGGTTCACGAATTACAGAGAACATCAGTGACAAACACAATGCAACTTATTAAAGGCTTTTACTTAACTTCGTGAAAAATTTGTTGTGTCAAAATCTTGCAAGTCAAATTTGAACCACTTTCTCTAAACTTAGAACTTTGAAATTTTCCATGCTGGTTGGGTTGTGAAGACAATGCCCCAATTCCCCTGCCCCTTTAAGGGGGGCTTTTTCATAACGCATGATCCATTAGCCTTGAAACTTTATATGTTAATAGATAAGTCAAAACTATTACATACCTAATTGATACTTTGCACCGATTCGTCCTATAAGGGTTGAAAAAAGGGGTGCAAACTTTTCTATTTAGGCAAGTAGACTCACCACAAGATGATGAAACAATAGACAGAGCGATAAACTGGAGGAAAGTAAGGTGGGCCATTTGGTCATTCAAACCATACAAATCCCCAGGCCCAGACGGCATACTACCCATCATGCTTCAAAAAGCACCGGATATAGTAACACAAAAAATTAGGGAAATCTTTAAGCACTGCCTTAGAACAGGGTACCAGGAATATGGAGGGAGGTTAAAGTGGTTTTCATATCCAAAGCAGGGAAGCAAGGTCATATGACGGCGAAACTTTAGACCTATAAGTCTGTCGTCATTCATTCTAAAGGCTCTTGAAAGAATCCTGGAGGCTTATGTGAGAAGCAAATGTGACAATAATCAAATTAGCAGGTCACAACACGCATATACCAAAGGCAAATCAGTAGAAACAGCTCTACATGAAGTCGTAGGAAATATAGAAAAAAGCTTACACTACAAAGAATACGCACTAGCTGCATTTTTAGATGTAGAGGGAGCCTTCAATAATGTAAGTGCAATGGCAATTAAAAATTCTTTAGGGAGAGTTAACACTGAGCAAAGCATAACCAACTGGATATGCCAAATGCTCAGCACTAGGAAAATCTATTCTTCTCTCGGACAAAGTTCCATAAGGAGATCGGTAACAAGAGGAACCCCTCAAGGAGGAGTCTTATCCCCCCTGCTATGGGTCCTAGTTATCAATGAAATCCTCAAAAGACTAGAATCAATGGACATTAATGTCACAGCATACGCAGATGACGTAGTAATAATGGTTCAAGGAAAATTCTTAGACACACTAAGTGAAATTATGGAAGTCGCTCTGGCTACCCTTAGCAAATGGGCAAGGGAAAATGGACTTAACGTCAATCCATCCAAAACGGAACTTGTTCTTTTCACTAGGAAGTACAAGATACCACAATTTAGGCTGCCAAAGTTAGATGGTACAGAGTTACCACTCTCAGAACAAGCAAAATATCTTGGCATAATTTTAGATAGGAAATTAAATTGGAACTTAAATACACAGGAAAGAATAAAAAAGGCAAACAATGCACTATTCATATGTAAAAGAACAGTAGGCAAAGCCTGGGGTTTGAAACCAACACTGATGCACTGCACTGGCTATATGTAATGATAGTCAGGCCCGTATTGACATATGGGGCACTTGTATGGTGGAAGGCAACAAGTAAGAAAACTACAGCGGAAAAATTAGCAGCAGTACAGAGAAGGGCCGAAATCGCCGTTACGGGTGCACTTTGTTCAACACCCACGGCGGCCTTGGATACCTTTCTCAGCTTACTGCCGCTTGATCTACAGATTAAGCTAACAGCTGGAAATAGTGCGCTCAGACTCACTAACTCAGGCTCCTTTTATAAAAGCAACATAGGACACTGCTCAATTATACAGAATATACAGAATTATTCAAAAAAAAAATCTATTTTCGTTTGGTATTAACAGCATAAGTTTCAGCAAACCGAATCCAGAGTTATTGAGTGGTCCTAAAAACACATTAAAAGTATTTTAAACATTGTGTTTGGTCAAAATGGCATTACTCCACATGTGTTGTTTTGACCCAGTAGTGACTTTACATTTTTCAAATAATTGTGTTTGATCAAAATGACATTACTCCACATGTGCTGTTTTGGCCGAACAGACATTTGAAATTTTTTAATTAATAACGTGGTCAAAACAACATATAACTCAACTGTTACTTCGTTCTCACACGTTTATCGTATACAATTATTTCGCTTTTCTGTATTAATATTGTTGTTTTAACAAAGTAGATAATCGTGACAATTATTGTGCATATTATTTCGCAGTATTTGGGGAAACCCATACATTATCAATTTTTCTTTTGATTTAGTTGTTCAATTTAAGTAAATGCCTTCGGTTTTTAACAATTTTGTTATTAAATTTATTTCCAATCTGAAACTTACCTCAATCGGTTGGAAAAAAATCAAAATATCGTTTGGTCAAAACAACATATCTCCACTAAAACACCTTTTTGTTATAATTTTTCAAATTTTAGTAATTGATTATTGTACATCTAATAATTTATATTATTATTGCACTGGAATATTACTTTAATACATAAAACAGGATTTAGAATAAATTGTTGAACTTTAAAACGCGTTTATCTCAAAACTTGTATTTTGGACTTGTGTCGTTTTGATCATACTCCATAGATATAGTATATCATATCCAGAAAGAGAAGAATGGCACGGAAACGCAGTAATAAAACCAAATGAGCTGGCAATATATACCGACGGATCAAAAACCCCGGAAGGAACAGGCTCTGGCATTTATTCTGCAAATCTAAACCTGCAAATGTCAATAAGACTACTGGATAGTTGCAGTGTCTTTCAGTCGGAGATTCTAGCCGTACTTCAAGCCGCAGAACTACTAGAGATGAAATCGATATCCGATAAGAATATTGTTATTTACATCGACAGTCAGGCTGCTCTCAAAGCACTAGAATCAAACTACACCAAGTCGACAATAGTCAGTGATTGTCGCACAATACTTAAGGCATTATGTGTACAGAACCAAGTCAGCTTATGCTGGGTTCCAGGTCACTGCAACATAGAAGGAAACGAACTCGCCGACGAATTGGCAAGAAAGGGCGGGGAATTGACAAGAAATCAAGAAGTTGACGTCAACCCACCATTGAGTACCTACAAGGAAACTATCAAAAGTACTATACAGAAACAAGCAGCCCGAAGATGGGACAACATTACTGGACACCGTGTGTCCAAGGCCCTGTGGCCAGAAACGGACAACAGACGGACTAGAGAAATTCTTAAACTTAGCAGGGCAAATCTGAAAATATCGATAGGTATCCTGTCTGGCCACTGTCTTCTTAGAAAGCATGCCAAAAGACTAGGACTTTCAGACACAGATCTGTGTAGATTCTGCAATGATATAGGTGTCGAGGAAGACATCACACACATACTGTGTGAATGTCATGGCATAGCACGTACTCGTTTCAAAATCCTGGGAAATTACTTCTTTAATAGCATAGAAGAGATAGGGCTTATCGACCAAGCGAAGATATTTAAATTCTGCAGGGAAATAAAATGCTTTGGGGAAAGTGACTAGGTTTTTCCATCTTTGTAAATGATGGTTCTCCCAGGGATCGCGATGGGCCCATTAAGGTGCCTAGTGTTTTGTAAGGTTCTCCTACAACCCTGATTCTAATCTAATCTAAAATTTTTACCTTACTACGCTCAACTTGCCATTATACTCATAAATTTATGTAAGTCAACTCAAAAAATCCTTTTAATTGTTAGGCAATACTTTACCGAGTGTTTTGAGCTAACATTCATCTTCCTAGTCCATCCAGAGGGCAAGATATAATAAATTGAAAATAGATCTTATTCGGCCAAATGCGAAAAAAATTGCTATCTCGATTGCAGTTGTGCTTAGGAAGGGTAGTTTTATTTGCGTTCTAAAAATAGAATTGTCATTGTGGCGGGCATTCAGAATGTATGCTCATATGTATGGCGTAGTTGAATTTGATGTAGGTATGGAATGGATAATATGGATAAAACAAACTACCTACGTACAGTACATATGTACGTATATAGGAGTTTGTGATGCGTAAATATGTAGGTATGCACATCCACAATGGTGCATACTTATATTTGAGATCTGCAGCTATGGAAAGTGTGTAGGTAGGTAGGTACGCGTAGTCCCTACCTGTCCCGAATTTTCATTTATGTGGAATACATTACATATCTATTATACCCTTTGACTTAGGACTTTGAAATTTTGAATGCTGATGTTTCAGTTTTGATGACAATACAATAAACCAATAGTAAAAAAATGCTTTTGTAAGTATACCTATAGGGATATTAAACTGCACTAAAAAGCAAAAAATAAAATAATATAGTTTAAAAAACTAAAAAGAACGCTTTTATAAGTAGGTAGGTATTGCACTAAAAGCAAACAAAAATAAAAATTAACCAATCTATTTTTAAGATTTGTCCTGGAAGGGGCTTAGTGTAAGCCATGTTTGTAGTTATGTATTGTATTATTTGAGTGTAAACTACACAAACATGGCTTACACTAAGCCCCTTACAGGATAAACCTTAAAAATAAATTGGTTAATTTTTATTTTTTTGCTTTTAGTGCAGTACCTACCTACTTATAAAAGCGTTCTTTTTAGTTTTTTAAACTATATTATTTTATTTTTATATTATGAACATAATAGATTTCATTATCATTAAATACTTTTTGTTTATTTTCGTAAGAATTAAGGAAAATGAAAACGTAGGTACCTATATTAAATATTATGCACTGGATCGCACGAAACTTTTTATGTTGGAAATTTAACGAATTAACCCATAAAAATGCTGCTTTAACCCACTATTTAGTTTATATTTAAAATCTACAAAAAATTTAATGTAATTCGATAGCCGAACACAAATTGGACTCCTAATTTATTGTAGTTTCAGAAAAACCTGTTAAAATATGAGACAGAAACTAACCCATAAAAATGCTGCTTTAAACCACTATTTAGTTTATATTTAAAATCTACAAAAAATTGAATGTAATTCGATGGCCGAACACAAATTGGACTCCTAATTTATTGTAGTTTCAGAAAAACCTGTTAAAATATGAGACAGAAATACCAAATAGGTACAGCTCAATTTTGTCGTAATTTTTATTTTTATTTTTTTGTTTGTAATGTAAAACTCCTTGCATTCGTTTTCAAATCTCTTCAGTAATAAAATATGAATATAATGCTGGCCAAGTATGTATAATTCTATTAATTGCAGGTAAAAAAAAACTATCTTGTTGTTACGTGTCGAAAAATTTGCTTGAACTCAATATCAGAAAAGTTGCAAAATCTCGTATTGTCATTTTTGTATAGGATTTTTCGTCCACAGCAGCAGCGTACTAGGCTTTAACGTTAAATGCAGATGCAGAAGTCAATAGTGCCTGAATAGATGAGAAACATTAAACTCTCTTGGTCTTCTGGGTTCTGCCAGGTGCCGTTTATATTAAAACTTGACTCTAATGTATGTGTTGCCACATTTCAAAAAAAAAATCGTACTGTCCTCCTCAACAGAGGACGGGTGGCAAGCCTAGGTGAGGTACAATGTACAAATCGTTTGCTCACTCATGCATACTGGACATGTTTAATCAGAAAGAAATTATACCACACACGGATTATATTTATAACTACGAGTATAAGAAACCAAAGTCAGGCATTGTCAAGAAATTTAAAGTCTGCCTACCGGACAGGAACGACTGGGTATCTCCACCAGTACTATCATAAAAGTCCTACCCATATTCGCAGATAGCTCAAAGACGAATTAAGTCGCAGCTTATGATATCGACTGGGAGACTTCTGCAGCGTTTTGCCTCATTTTGGACACTGCATCACTGGATGGCTAGGCATC
Organism: Cheilosia soror; assembly: GCA_949372485.1. Taxonomy (NCBI): domain Eukaryota; kingdom Metazoa; phylum Arthropoda; class Insecta; order Diptera; family Syrphidae; genus Cheilosia; species Cheilosia soror. The sequence continues at coordinate 30,241,246 of OX443563.1, forward strand.
TCTACGAATGACTTCTGCAGAATCTGCATAAAGGTTTGGTTAGGTTATCTTGTGTCACTGCCCAACCCTCCGAGAATGCCACTCCACTTTTGTTGCATGAGATCACACATGGCTCTTTGGTGACTTGGACAATCTACCAGATTTAAGAAGATTCATTAACAAATCCCAAATTGTTTTTCAGTTGCATGACCTGCCATTTACTTACTATAAAAGGGTAATCACAAAGACCCTCAATGCCTTCCAGGTAAAAATTATATGTGGAACATACTGCCCCCCACTAACTTAATTTAAAAGAAATTACAGTAAAATAAATAAAAGCGGTAAATAAAAGCTCGGTCAACTTTAACAAAAGTTTGCAATATTGCAATCAAAATTATTGCGAATGACCACAGAAACGTATTAGTATTAGACGAATACGTTAAAATAAGTTAAATTATTGTAATTTATTTAATCTTTAATAAATAATAGATAATAAAAATAATAAGAAATAATCAATGATCGTATCTGTAGCTTGTTTTGTGCTAAATATCGTAGAAAACTATTTGAACTTCTTTCTCATTAATAAATAAGTAGGTACATAATCCACAAAAACTGTTTTAAAATTTGTCTAACCCCCAAAGAAAATGAAAAAAAAAACAAAAGAACATTACAGAGTATATTCACTTCGCAAGTTTGACAGGAACTGCAAGGCAAGCACAGCAAAGTAAATGCTTACTTCGAATGCTAGTACACGATATGTAGCACGCCTCATATATATGTGGCTCCGACGTCACCAGATAGTCTACACATATGGCACACATTTGGTTTTTCTTATGTAGCGCACTGGCTACATAAAATTGTGCTAGTACACACGGAATGTAGCAGACCGCGCACATATCGGTTGGCTGCTCGTACAAAACACACTGACACAAACTGAAATGCTGAAATTACATTCAAAAATACATACGAACCGTGCAGGTTCGACATTATGTAGCGTATTGGCACAAATCGTGTGTGCTAGGGTAGTACACGGAATGCCGAAAAGCCACACACGAGTGCCTCATACGTATGAGTACCTTATGTGAGTGGCACAAAGAGGGCTAGTACACGGTATGTAGCCATTGGCTCCATACGCTGACGTCAAAATTACGTCAGAGCCTCATATACATGTGGCGAGCTACATATCGCGTACTAGCACCTTAAGGGCCACTTGCACCAAGCTCATTTGACAGCAGTATTTATTATTTTATTCACTGTTTAGCTCTATTCCGCTGATTAGGAAAAAATTGTGTTGCACATGTACACTTATTTTTCTATCCGTGGATAAATTCATAAAATATTTATCCAGTCTCAAAAGGCTGGATAGTTGTGCACAAACGTCAAATAGTAAAAGAAAATGTGAAGTAGGTACTTGGTAGTGTAAGAAATAAAATCAAGAAATAAAGAATGGTAATTTAATTTCCGCTACGCCTGCTTCTTTATTTGCCATTTATTCGACAGTTCAATGCATTTTTTTGCGTTTTAGTACTGATAGTACTGTCAAATTTAAAATAATCGAAGGGTACTTATCCAGGCACAATTTTGCATGGTGCAACACAAAGACGGGAAGTAACTATTTATTTGTTTATCTATGGTTAGCTATTCAGAAGTTTATTTAGATATACAATGATTTGGTGCAAGTGGCCCTAAGTGTTTTTACTTTACTATAGCCTTTTACTCTTTCTCTTGCTGAGTATGCGAGAAAGTTTAAAAGCGAAATGACCTAGAACTGAGCCATTCGCCGCGTTCCATTGACCCCTAGATGACTAGCGGCATGTCAAATTCCATAAAAAAATGTACATTTCAGCATTTGCGCTAGAGCTCTAGCACATATTGTGAAATGTCAGTTTTTTTTTATATGAAGTTTGGCATGCCGCTAGTCATCTAGCGGTCAATGGAACCCGGGCATTATGTGATGATGATGAAAACTAATTGACATGAGAAACGTTTGGTTTTATTTTTATTAAAACAATTTGAAATTGAAACTTTCGGATCAATCAGTCAAAACTGCCAGCAGTTGAAAAGCGGTTTATGATCAATAAATATTTTGTAAATATTTTTAAGAAACAATACAAAAATAGAATAAATCAACATTTAAGTAGGTACCCATTAACCATTCCGACCTGTGAAGGTGGGTAGTGAATTCGATATGTCCCCTAACTAACATCTGAAAGAATATATATAACTGTCCTGAAAAAAAGCTTTTCAAATTATCCATTCGGATATGGCATAAGTCCCTTCCATTCATCGGAAAAATAAAACTCGCTCACGCGAATGGCGGTGACAAGCTGGGCCAAGGGTCCTATATGGACCTGTTCCACCATAATAATCGTATTACAGTAATCGCATGTGTTGACATATTGTAGATGGTTATTGGGTGTAACTACTTTTTTGTTATTTGAAGTAGTCTCCACCTGGGCAACCGTTTATGGGATTAGATATACATACGAGTATCTATCCGGCTGAATTGAGGACGTAACCCGACAGGGAAGGGAAAGCTTGTGCGCTGTTTGTGTTATGATCCTCAACGTGTTCTCATCTTCATCGAGGAATGTATTTGTGTGTGTAGTATAGTGACTCGGACTGGCTGTATATAGGTATATATAGTATATACATATAGATATAATAGATAGAGATACGGTAGACTGCATTCTCATCTTAACATCTAGTATTAGCTAACGCTGTGGTCATTTCGCTCCACTCTATGAGTAGCTTCTAAATTCTGAACAGTTAGTCGATTAAAAGGAAATCAAGTACAGGTTTGGTATTGGCTTGGATGGCTTCTTCGGCTCGGTTCAGTTCTTCAGTCAGCCACACCGCATGCGCCGTGTTGCAATGATCAATTTTATGTAGTCATTCGTGATTGCTTTCCTCAATTTCTCTGTTTATCGTGGTTCTACTTCTTCTGTATAGTACATACATAAAATATGGAGAAGCAACAGCGGCACATGGATTGGATTTTTCAAAGTGTATACTTAAATAAATTGTAGACTACGGATTTCCAGTTAATGAGAATAGGTACAAATATATTGCGATACCAATACAATGAATCGATAAAAGCTGTTAGGTATAATTGTTTTGTCTTTTTGCTTATACATTATTATACCTATAACCTTTACTATAGTTAATTTCCGGAATGTGCTATTTCAGATTTACCTAAGTTGTAGATATTTACCCCTGTGCTAAGTTTCAACAGAAATTGAAGACGTATGTAGATTTATTATCTCATTGGCATGACATCTGCTTTGAAAGGCTGAATAGCTCTTTTGGCCAGTCTTAGGCCTGGGATGTTCTCCCAATATGATTGGGCCTCCGCACACGAGACTAATTCTGCCGGCATAAAACCGATTTTGTTGGCGAGGGGACTGAAGTGAGGGGAAACAAACGGAATAAAATGTTCTGCCGAGTTTGAGCGGTTGAACAAGGCATAAAACTAATACATACACAACTTTCAAAATATTTCAGTTGTGAAAATAATACTACACAATGAAAAGGGGTTCATATATATAATTTTTCTGCCGGCAGAAATCATCCCGTGTGCGCTCGAAGTATGGTATAAAAACGGTTTTCTGCCGGCAGAATTAATCTCGTGTGCGGAGGCCCAATTACATTTGTTTTGTTCCCAGCTTCTTATAGCCGAATTTATAGCTGATTTGAAGATTGCACAGAAGGGTTCAGGTCCAATGAAATGATTGAGTATGTCATTTCCGTGCCCAAATTACCATGTATGCCTCGGGAACTATGGAAATGACGACATTGAAATGACATCGAAAGGCATTTTTCTAAAATAAAACCGAACTTTACTGAATATTTTCTTAAAACGCATATAATTAATTAAGTATAAAAAAAGCATGCATTGTAAAAAATATTTGATTTAGTTATTACAATCAAAAACACTAACCACGGTAATGACAACTTTGGGTAACGAAAACATGAAACACCTTAATCGCATGAAAGAAAAATCGCTTTTGATTTATATATGGGCTTATTGCGAAATGTTCCGCAAACAATCAACATGTCCCGTTATTAATGTGAAATCCGCCGGCAAGTCCTTTCTTCTTCAAAGCTTCATCAATAAAATTTGCAAACCGCCTTAGATTTTAAAAATAAAATATACTTTTGTTGAATGAAGGTACAACTTATGACATCCCATGATAATGACATTTTGAGTGTTTAAGTCAAAATGTCGCCATTTTTAAGTCGAATTTGTTTAGCCTTTAAATGCATGACCGCAGAATATGAATATTTGGAAATATTGAACCAAATAATAATAATAATATTTAGGAAACACAAAATACAAAAAAAAATTTTAACATAGATTTGGAATTTAAAAAAAACTACCAATTATTTTATTTTTAAATTTTACAATAAAAAAATTGAGAGCAACAAGTGTGTTTTGTTTAATTTAAATTCTATTTATTTCTTTTATTGACTTGATTTGTGACTATTTTTGTGTCCAGTCTGCTTTCGATATTTTTAAAATGATTGAATAGATAAGCACTGAAATTTCGTGACCCTACCATACGTCTAATTACATATGGCAGTGCATTCCATAACCTTATAGCATGAACAAAAAAGAAACGGCTACTTTCTAAATAGCGATGAATTGGGGGAATTATATTTCCAGTTCTGGAAGAACAAGGAAACTGCAGCTTTTGGTATAAATAATTTCGTTTATACCGTGATTAGGGCAAAAAGAAACATGAACCAAAAATTCTGAAAACAAACTAACACCACCAGTCCAACAAACACGACTGTGGTATTAGTTTATGACCAAAAATCGACGAAAAAAGAACCAAATGCTTTCTGAAAATAAAAAAAACGAGAAATGCGTAGATATCTTAACATGTTTACTGACAGGCCACTGTGCCATACGAAAGAAACGGATTCTGCTCTGCAAGTGTCCAAATTTCCAAACTAGTCGATTCTGCTGCTTTAAGAAAACAAACTTTTTAGAGATCTAAAGGACATGCAGCACGGTTACCGTTGACAGCACATGCTGTGCACATGCTGTGCACCTTGAAGTAAAAAACTCCTAGACCAACTGTCAACTGCTCAAGTAGAAAACTAATTGCTGATGTTTTATGAACGGAGCAACTAACTCCAAAGTAACTACTACTGCTACGAGAAAGTCGCCCACTTTTGCTGGTCCAGTGCTTACGAAACACCTTCATAACATACTGGTCCAAATGTGATTCCGACTATCAACTTTTCCAAAGAACAATTCAGTGACACGCATATTTGGGCTGAGCGAAATCCTCAACTTGTTGTTCCTTCCCGCGGGCGCCCGCCTGAAAATGGCTAACCAGATTGTCTCATTAGTGTCAGCCAAGGATTTATGCTTACGCTTTAATCGTATGTCGTGTCTATTAGTTGAGGTGGGAGTAAACCCTAAAATCGTACCTGATGCCAGAGGTGGAGTGAGGGTATAGCAAACCGTGCTTCTGGCTGCAATTGGCTGGGGGTAAAACCGGCTATCTACTTAATTTAGATGGCCCTGATAGTTAAATTACGCAAAGAAACGTCACCATAGCCGTAAAAGGGCTATAATGGTATTGTGTAGACCGGTGTTCGACACTAAATAGATGTGTTCAGCTCCACATCTCAGAATAGGTCACCACACCACAGGTATGTTGTGCGATCTCTTATTATGGCCAATGTTAATTACAGTTTCCGTTATCAAGAATGAACGCGAATAACTACAAAGACGTACTGCAGAAGACTCTTCCTAACTGTAGTAATGTAGTTGGCAATGGAATTTCCAGCAGGATAACACCCTCATTCATACCGCACGCGTGGTAAAAGAGTGTATACGGACCAAAAACGTGCCTATATACTGAAATGACCACCTTATTCCCCTGATCTCAATATAATTGATACATACTATTTGGAGACGGTGGTGGTTAGATGTGTATGAATCGGGTAGGCGCTGATTGGAATCAACTTGGCGGTGCCCAGCTGTTGCAACTCTTTCATACACATCAATTGTATTTATTTTACCTCCGGTTGGTAACCACCGGGTACTGGTCTCGCTCAACCGGGCTTGGCTTGCTAAACTTATAAGCGCGAGTGTTCAACACGAAGAAAATAGCAACACTATAATGCTCTGTCGGAATGACTGACTGAACGAGTCTCAGAGGTCTTACATGAGCCCCTCAGAAAGAGGACATACAGCGGATGAATACACAAGATTGAATCAACGGTGTTGTCAACAGTCGAGATGGCAGATACCTTGCGTGAGCTTCTCTGACATATTATTCATTTCTTGAATTAATTCTTGATTTGAAAACTTTTCGGCTTCTCTGACATATTTGGAGCAAAGGTCTGTAGGATTTTCAGCACTAGTCAGGGTGCTGAAATAGAAATGGTGGCGGATGAACCCTTTATGGGCCAACGGCAGCACTCATATCCCCGAAGTGGGTTACTGACAACGGAGTATCCGACCCGCTGTCCTAGGGTCATCTTAGGGCCTGGTCCTCCAGGTTGGGGGTTGTGCGTGGGGCTAACTACCCAACCACGGAAAAAATTAATGGTTACGAAGCAACCAAAAGCCTCGGATACGGATGGATTTATTGTTGACGACCCTGCAAAACGAAAAAAGGACAATGACGTTCGGATCTGCACGTGGAATGTTCGAACCCTGAACAGACCGTGTGCAGCCGAACAATTAGCGGAGGCCCTAGACTGTTACAAGGCAGATATCACCGCCATTCAGGAGGTGCGGTGGGATGGGCCAGGCAAAAGAAGGATGAAAACCTGTGACATCTACTACGGTGATTGCTACAGAGAACAGAAGCAGCGTCTATTTGGATGCGGATTCGTTGAAAGCGGCAGACTTAGGCAAGAAGTCTTGAGCTTTCGACACGTAAGTGAGCGTCTTACAACTATTCGCATCAAGGCTAAATTCGCCAACATCAGCCTGATATGCGCTCACGCCCCCACAGAAGATAAAGAGATAAAGATGCTACCAAAGAATGTTTCTATGAGCTCCTCGACAAAACATATGAGCAATGTCCTAAGTACGACGTTAAAATCGTCTTAGGTGATTTTAACGCCAAAATAGGAAAGGAGGACATATTTGGTAGCACAATCGGAAAGCACAGCCTACACGACACCACGTCTGGAAACGGACTTAGGCTAATTGACTTTGCTGCGGGACGTAATATTACTGTTTAACTAGCACACGGTTTCCTCACCTCAACATTCACATGGCGGTCACCAGATCAACAAACCGTCAATCAAATTGACCATGTTACGATCGACGCAAGGCGCTCCTCCAGTATCCTAGATGTCCGAACTTTCCGAGCGGCCAACATAGACTCGGATCACTACCTTGTTGTAGCCAAGGTACGTATGCGGATATCCCAGATACCACAACAACGAGGAAATACTGTGAGGAGATTCAACGTTGAACGGCTACAAACGCAACAAACCGCCAGAACTTTTGCCGATCGCGTCTCCCTCAACCTTTTGAGAAGTCCTGTGCAGCCAGCATCAAGCTGAAGTCCAACAAAGCTGCAGGACCGGACAGTTTATCGGCCGAGCTTTTTAAAGCAGCGGGGGATGACTTGGTTTCGTTTCTAAAATTTGGTCAGAGGAAAGTATGCCTGATGAATGGAGCCTCAGCATTGTTTGCCCGATCCATAAGAAAGGAGACCCTATAAACTGCGCCAACTATAGAGGCATCAGTCTCCTTAACATCCCTTACAAAATCCTGTCTTCCGTACTGTGTGAACGCCTAAAACCATTTGTCAACGAACTGATTGGACTCTATCAGCGCGGTTTTAGGCCCGGTAAGTCCACAACCGATCAAATATTCACACTACGGCAGATCCGGGAGAAAATCCAAGAAGTCCAAATCGATACTCATCACCTATTTATCGAGTTTAAAGCCGCATATGACAGCATTTACGATGGAGAACGCTCGCTGCTCCGTAAAGTTTGGAAACAATCTCACCGAGACCTTTGATGTCAAAAAAGGATTTAGACAAGGTGATGCGCTGTCATGTGACTTTTTCAACATCATTCTTGAGAAAATTGTGCGAAACTCGCAAGCCAACACCAGGGGCACAATTTTCCAAAAGTCTGTGCAACTACTTGCATAGGTATGCTGACGACATCGACATCATTCGCAAAACACAGCGAGCTGTCACTGGTGCGTTTGCAAGTATCAGTACAGAGGCGGCAAAAATGGGTTTAGTGGTGAATGAGGGCAAAACAAAATATATGCTGTCAACAACATCGACGAATAGGACAGAACGTCACGATAGACAGCTATAACTTTGAGGTAGTTCGGGACTTTGTCTACCTCGGCTCCGCTATTAATTCTGAAAATGACATCACATCAGAAATCAAGCGAAGAATTACACTTGCCAACCGCTGTTACTTTGGCCTAAGAAGGCAATTGATTAGTAAGGCCTTGACGAGAAACACCAAGGAGACACCGAAGAGTCTTCGATTCCAACCCGGAGGGACAACGCGGTAGAGAAAGACCTCGCCTTTGGTGGCGCGCACAAGTGGAAGGGGACCTCAACCAACTTGGAGTGCGCAACTGGAGGCAGTTAGCCAAAGATCGTGCTAACTAGAGAGGCGTGTTGGTTGAGGCCCAGGTCCACCCCGGACTGTAGCGCCATCTAAGTAAGTAAGTATTTGGAGATGGTTGTCACGGAAAGTATACGAGTCCGGTAAACAATTTGTGGATGTTAAATCATCAATGCCGCATGGAGCAATATTTCCTAGAGCTACCTAGAATCTATTGTCGTTTTCGGTTGGTCATCCAGAACCGTCCGGAAGAACTCTCCGCGATTCTGAATTCAAATCCAGAAGCAAATTTCTCTTCTTGTCAGTAGAAGAACTGTCAGTTGAGTGCCAATCGAACGCTTTTAGAAGCGTGGATTTGAAGTCAGTATCAGAGCAATGTCGCATGAGTTCTTCTTTATTTTGATTTTTTTATGTTTAACATAAAATTCCACGCGTCAGAAAAATCTACCATCTGTTGAAATCTTTCATTCATAGATATACATTATACATAGATAGGGTGTACAAAAAAGCATTAAAAAAATGTACTTTGACATTTTTTGTTTGATCACTTATTGGTTCATCAACAGCATCTTCACCCGGTCTACGTTTAATACGTCTTAATCGCGCTGCTGGTTTGAAAAATGTTCTCTCAAGAAAAATAATTATTTCGACTTCCCCCAAATAAAACATCTCAGGCGCTCCGGAAGTCTTGTCCGTTTTTCTAAGCTGAGTAGGTATTCATATTCAAGATTAGTTCATAAAATTTAAATTCAAATTCAGTTAAGTTAAGCTGTCGCGCGTACGCTTCAGCGCCCTCCTGGTGCCGGCGCCACCGGTCGCCCACCTCTAAAGCCGGCACTGCGCAGGGCAAAAGTGAGCTGGCTGGTACACTCACTCAGAAAGCTATGGGTAGTAGCGAGGTGTCTGGTACTCTCTCGAACACCGCTAAGGGGTAGGAAGCCGACCAAGGAAACCGGAGACGCAGGTGGCAGGTACTCTGTGGCCTCCGGGCACTCCAAAGTCGGACAATCAGTGAAAGAGTTAAGCGCACATCAGCTGAGCAGGATAGCGTCACAACGCACGACGCAAAGTCGAGACGGCGCCTGGGATAGAACCCACAAATAAAAAAAGCCCCCCTTAGAACAGAAATAGGGGTCACGGATAGTAAAATACACTCTCAAAGTTTCGTGATTCTACAATTAGCGGTTTGACCAGTCACCCGTGGAACGAGTATATATATGTAGCTATATTACTGTTTTATCTACATAAAGAGACTCCGGGATAATTTATCCATGCAGCTAATCATTCGCAACGCATTTACTAAAAATTATGCAAAATTACTTTAATTATGAGATGTATATTGTATAGTATATTATATTACAGTAAAAAAAACCGCAGCACAATAAGTAGGACTCCTTTCGATGGAAGAAAGCTCATGCTATGTCGATATCACATTTCAAGATCAATGCGCTGGAATTGAGTGAATGCATTTCCCAGCCCACAATATAGGTACGTAGTCGCCTATATGATTTCAATGATGATGCTGTCGAGGATTTGTGGTTATAATAATTGTCTCATTACAAAACGGTACTTTTATCTTCCTCTTATCCGGATTTCCTTATGTCATTTGATATCCGTAGAAGCTATCTAGAAAATATAACAGAAGCAGTAGTTATTGCTCTGCTTGTAATCAAAATAGTCTTCAATAATTCCAAGGAATTCATAGTAATCATGCAATTTTCCAAACGACCATCTTTTCATAATGCTTATGAAGAATTTTCGTATGTGGTTTTGCCTTAACAATAAACAAGTAAAAGTGCTTTGATACCCTCCACTGTATGTACTGTATAGGTACACGCGTGTGTCTAATATTGGTTTTGTATGGGAGGTACCAGAACTACTTGACCGACATAGACATAATACCAAGTTCACAACTTTAAAAACAAGTCATCTCACAAAATTTCATTCAGCTAAGTCGATTCGTTTGGACGCTTACGTGATTTCAACAGACAGAGAGATATATGCGTCAAATATTGGCTTTGTAAGGGAGTTAACAGAACTACTTGACCGACATGGACCATTTTTAATACAAACCTGAAAGCCATAAATAAAAATTTCAGTTGCCTAAGTCGATTCTTTTGGACGATATTGTGATTTCAACAGACAGATAGACACATGGGTCTAATAGTGGCTTTGTATGGGAGATAACAGAGCTACTTGACCGACATGGGCCATTTTTGCTACAAACCTGAAAGGCATAAATATAAGACATCTCATAAAATTTCACTTGCCTAAGTCGATTCTTTCGGACGCTATCGTGATTTCAACAGACAGAGAGAGACGTGGGGCGAATAGTGGTTTTGTATGGGAGGTACCAGAACTACTTTACTGACATAGCCCATTTTCAATAGCAACCTGACAACGGTAAAAGGAAGTTCACTCGCAAAATTTCATTCGACTAAACGATTCGTTTGGACGCTATCGTGATTTCAACAGACAGAGAGACACATGGGTCTAAAAGTGGCTTTGTATGGGAGGTAACATAGCTACTTGACCGACATGGACCATTTTTGCTACAAACCTGAAAGCCATAAATATAACACCTCTCATAAAATTTCAGTTGCCTAAGTCGATTCTTTCGGACGCTATCGTGATTTCAACAGATAGAGAAAGAGACGTGGGTCTAATAGTGGTTTAGACGGTAAAAAGAAATCCTCTCACAAAATTTCATTCGCCTACGTCGATTCGTTTGGACGCTATCGTGTTTTCAACAGACAGACGGACTGACAGACGGATGGACATTGGACATGACTAAATCGATTCAGAATGTGATCCTGATTCAGAATATAAAACAATACAACGTAAACAATTTACTTTAAAATTTTGTCGACATGTCCATGTTAACAACGTAGACAATGTAGGATTTATTAAAACAAGTTTTTTCTTAATTTTTCCTGCAAAGTTTCCCAATAAATCATTAAAATTGAAGCAAGTTATGTATTTAAACTTTTAATTGAATATTGTATGTATTAAATAAATATATATTGTATGCATTTAAAACAAAGCAAGTTTATGATGTTTAACAAAAAAAATGTTCAGCTCAAAACATATCCATCTATTAGCGTATTTTTTTTGGTAAGTGAGTATAACAAAACCAAAGGTATAGGTACAAGTTTTGCATGTAAAAGTAAAAGTGAGCAAGCTATAGTTTCTCAAAAAAATACGCCTTACATAAGGGGTTTGTTATACTCACTTCCCAAAAAAATACCCCAATTATTATAAAAAAAAAAAAAAAAAACAGAACAACTTTATTATTTTAGAAGAGTTGCCAACAAGAACTTATACGAGCTGTTTTATCGGCGCGGGGGGAAGGGAGCGGGCGGGTCGCAACGCGAACGCGCGACACGAACGCGCACCGTCGCGGTTACCGCGCCCGCGACTAACGCGTCGACGGCGCCCCGCCCGCCCCCCTTCCCCCCGCGCCGATTAAACAGCTAATTTTAATCTATTAATATAGTAATTTATATATCCACAGGTATTTCCATTCTTGTTTGTCCTCTTGGATAAGAAGTCAAAGAAGAGTTACACCGCGATGCAGTTTGAAAAACAGTATTTTAAATACAAAAGAATTAAGAAATTTAATTTTAATAAAAATTAAATAACTCCTAACATTGATGAAATAACTCCTAACAACATTGAGTGAAATAGCTTTTAATTAGAATTTTTTTTATTAATTTATATGAATTTAGGATTTACTTCATGATGAAAAAATTCATAACACGTAACATGCAATAGGTAAGCGACAATTTGGCTTTATGTCACTTTTACGATTTGGCCTTATGACGTTTTATCAAAGTGTCATATTGCCAAATGCTAGAATTTGGCCTTATGTCACTTTCACAATGCGACATAAAGCCAAATTTCAAGATTTGGATTTATGTCACGGCCTTATGTCACGGCACCATTTCTGGCAGTGCTGCTATAGACTAAGAGCTAGCAACGTTTTTTCTCAAGTCATTTTAGCAAGGCTGTAACTTTGTGAGCTTAGTTCGGGGTGACTATTGAACACGAAAATATATTTCTGGCAGCGCTGCGTTGGTTTATATATTAATGCCATAACCTCAAAAGGGCAAAAAATGTAGGTACCTCATTTTAGCAAATTTAAGATTTTGGTATGTGTTAATTTACGACCGATGTAGACAGAAAATGCAATTTTCATATCAGTTTGCCGGTTTTAAGATGCAAAAAATGCAACATTTAATCTTAATAGCAAAGTCAAATTTTTAATACTACCTATGTAAGAAATATTATCACTCTACTAGTTCCTCGAAGCTAAACCAAAACTCCGGTTTCATCATATACCAAAATCTTAAGTTTACTAAAATGAGGTAAATTTCTTTCACTTTTGAGGTTATAGCATTCCAATATAAACAAACGCAGCGCTGCCAGAAATGTATTTTTCACCACGAACTAAGGTCACAAAGTTACAGCCAGAATGCTAAAATGACTTGAGAAAACACGTTGCTGGCTCGCTTACTCTATTACCTATCGTCATAGATTTTTGTAGGTACTTGATCAATGTCTGTATAAACACTTAATGAATACTTCGTTATGAATACGAACAAATCGAAATGAACACAATAGAAAACATCGTGAGCAACGATCATAATATATGACGTTCAAGTGTGAAAACAGGGAAACTCAACTGTAGCATTCCCAATTAGTTATATATCTTCTTTAAAAGATACTTCAGCCGGTGTTATCTATTTCGTGAAGAGAGGATGGGATTGCACCAATAAGCCTCTTATGGAGTACCTAGCTGACACTCATTTGCATGAACTCTCGAGAATAATTTTGGGTGTACCTATATATTGTATCGTTTATCTTATTTCCCTAATCTTACGTTTATGTAGTTGGTGCTTTTAAATTTAAACCGTTTAATTCCTTTGGATGCTTACAAACAAAATTGACGTAATTGGTTGTTGGTGATTATTTATGCTTGTTTTATAGGTCATCGACCCTGAAATAGAAACAACAACAATCATGCATTTCTTTTGCTTTTAAATGCAGGGCAGTCGGTAGAAAAAAATCTGTCCCCAGAGCACAATGGGATGCCCTTTTCGTCACAATTACTATACGGAACCGAGATGCGATACGCTGGTGACCCTTTCGTACATCATATTTTTACCACTTTTGGGAAACCTGTATGACTACTATGCTGAACATCATGATCATGTGAACGCGAGGCATGAGGATGATATTAATTAACTGAATTTAGGTCAGCTGAAAGGGGGAAACAAAATACATATTGTGAAAGAATTTTCACAGCACGAATTCTTACTTGTTTGGCGTTATGTAGTTATACTCATAAAGTACCTATAGATACTTATGTATACACCTTAGTGCCTTACATGTGTCAAGTAATTTACTGTACCCAGCGTAATTAAGGTTCTGATCACTTGGATGTGCACTATGCAGTCGGGTTCAGAACAACTCTAGATACAATTTGATTAATCATCATCACTAGCTAGTTCCTGAATGGTAGATAGAAAATCGTAGAAATACATTATACATATTATTAAAGTAGGGCAAGAAAATGTTTGGCGTTTTCGTTCTTTCGAACGAGAATGTGAAAGCGAAGTGTGAGTGACTTTTTAATGAATTCGACCGTTTGCTTGCTTCGACCTAGTTTGATGTGTATTCGTTTCGTACAACAGTTAAATTATTGACCATGTATCAACCAACGGTCTCGCACTTAGGTAGAAGATGGATTTGTGTCTAATGTATGCTTGTATATGGGAATGAATACTGCGGGTATGGCTTATGATGTTGATGTTGGCTCACACATTCATACTAAGTATAATGATTAATTCATTCTGTTAAGTGATTACATATTGAATATAGAAAGCACAGGTGAACGATGTCTCAATGTTGGAAAATATCATGCTATAGTCACTGTGAAGTATTCTTGTGCATTGGTTCTTGACTACGTTTTGAGGCAGAAAATTCATGATACAACTTCTGGTCATGCTTTTTCAATTACATATGTAGTTATATTACTCAAAATTGATACCATGTAAAAAAACAGGACTAAAACGGGAAGAAACCAAAGACAAGTTCGGGTTACAAAAGGAAAATTTTCATAATGAACCAAATTACATATTTCAAAATATACGTTTTTTATGAGAGAAGTCGCTGTAACCAGTTCTCGCAACCACACCGACTTAATTTTCGTAGTAGGCGCTAGGGTGAACAATTCCTTTTCTGTACACTTTATATAATATGTATTGTTTAATATATATTAAATACACGGTAGACGATGCTGCCTCGTTTTAGGCATGAAGGGTAATTTTTTTAAGGAAAATTACTATAGCAGATGTGAGGGCCATTAATCTCTGTATTCATATTATGAATGTATTTAAAAAAAAATTATTTCTGTCAATAATTTCTAAAAAAAAAAAATACATACCTAGGTATGTACATACTTTTAAACTTACCATTTTGAAAAATTAAATTGTAAACAGATTATTATATTTTTTCTCAAAATTCTGAAATAAGGTATACACCTACTAAATTGGCATTATTGAGTATTGACTGTCCATATCAATTCTTATTCGAACAGCAAAAACTAGATGGTTATATGTTTTCTAGTTTTTGAGAAATGAAAAATTAAAAAAAAAAAAAAACAAGTAAAAGTGTTATCATCGGCCTAGCCAATGCTTTGATACCCTCCACTGCATAAAAGTCATGCAAAATGTTTGCCATGCGAGTTAGTATGTGTCTAATATTAGTTTTGTATGGTAGGTGGCAGAAATACTTTACCGACATAGACAATTTTCAATACCTGACGACGGTTAAAAAAGTCCTCTCACAAAATTTCATTCACCTAAGTCGATTCGTTTGGGCGCTATCGTGCTTTCAACAGACAGAGATATATGGGTTAAATATTGGCTTTGTATGGGAGGTAACAGAACTACTTGACCGACATGGACCATTTGTAATACAAACTTGAAGGCCATAAATATAAGACCTCCCATAAAATTTCAGTTGCCTGAGTCGATTCGTTCGGACGCTATCGTGATTTCAACAGACAGAGAGACACATTGGTCTACTAATGGTTTTGTATGAGAGGACCAGAACTACGTGACCGACATAGCCCATTTTCAGTACCAACCTGGCGACGGTAAAAAGAAGTCGTCTCACGAAATTTCATTCGCCTAGGTCACTTCCTTTGGACGCTATCGTACTTTCAACAGACAGACAGACAGACGGACAGACAGACAGACATGGTTTAATCGATTCGGAATGTGATCCTGATTCAGAATATATATATACTTTATAGGGTCACCGGTGAATCCTTCTTGGCGTTACAAAGGTAATGGCAAAGTGAATATACCTTCCTGTGGAGGGTATAAAAAAGGTTAAAATTTTTGTCACGAGTAAGAGTACTCACAAAAAAGTACCTATCTACTATAGCCGTTTTGATAGTTAGAAGTCCGCGAATGGTTACTATTGTACCGTGGAATATGTATGGAGGGTAGGGGTGAAATTTGGAGTAGGTACGAGGTTGATTATATGTAAAATCTTCGAAATATATGCAACCATTCAGTAATAACTTCAGTTGCTTTTCCTTTCCACTTTTAATAAAGGAAGACGGATTGCTTGCATTAACACCTACATAAAAAGTGGGTATTGGCGATTGAGGTGAACAAAAAAAATAGTTGGCGCAACAGGTCCGTAAAGTACCATAGGCCTAGCTTATCACACCCCTTCGTTTGTGTAAGTTTTTATTTTTGGGACGAAGTGAAATTTGATGCCGAGTTCGAACAGCTGAATTGAGAAGCTTTTTCAGGACAATATACTGTCGAATGTTTGTCATACGTTTGGGAGAGGTGGAAAAAAAAAATTAGATTTAATTTTGTTTTTCCAGAGATCGAACCCTGGAACACCTGGTCTAGCACTGAGCCCTTGCAGATTGAGGTAGAATGACTTAAATCTAGAACGAAAGAAATCTCAAAAATCAACATCATAATATCGTCAATATTTTCAATCGTGATTACCCTGCATCGACAATAATTGATTTTTTTATATTCTTGTATAAAGTACACTTGCTAAAGAGGTCATAATAATTGAGTGCGAAATATACACAGCGGGGTATTGGGAAAGATTAACCAGGAGATACCGAACCGATGCACATTGTTTTTAAATTTCTGTCGATTTATCTAATTCAAAAAGAGCATAAAATACATTTTTTCCATATTTTAGGGTTAGTGATTTTAATTTTGTTTCTTGTTTCCTATAATATTTGTGCTTCAATATTGCCACAGAATTCTACTCAATATTCAGCAAAATCAGCGCTACCAGAGGTGGAATTATCGATGACAAATGTAACATTTTGACAACGAGCAAATTTCGCGCACCTTTAAAATGCTGGATTTTAAAAAGACAATGGAAACCGACGGGATTTCAGTCATAGTAGGTAGGTTAGGTACTAAAATTTCCACCTATTGGTAGGTACTGTATAAGGTGTTCAACATGTCGTACTCCCAGAAGAGCTTTGCTTTTTTACAAAACCGATTCCTAAAAAAGTAAGGAAATGATTGTTTTGTGGCAATGTAATGAATAAGGTTAACAAATGTCGAAATAATCAAATATGTGTCCAAAAGGCCACCGATTTATAAATGACAGGCAATATGAATTTCGCAGCCTTCTGTTAGAAAGTTAGGATATGTAACCCATTTATGCACGCAGAGAATTGACGGACATAGCGAATCCACAACCTAAGCCGAAATAATCAAATATGTGTCCAAAAGGCCACCGATTTATAAATGACAGGCAATATGAATTTCGCAGCCTTCTGTTAGAAAGTTAGGATATGTAACCCATTTATGCACGCAGAGAATTGACGGACATAGCGAATCCACAACCTAAGCCTTGGATATATCGAAAGCTTTTGATTCATTCTGGCATTACAGATTACCACAACAACTCTGCAAATGGAGCTTTCAGATTTCAGGATTTCATCGGATTGTTTTCCTAATTTATTTCTATTTCTTTCCCATATCAATATATAATACTTGCTGATGACAGCGCTATTACATCTTCCTTCTCGAACAGTGTTCGTGAATACCTACAACTATATATTGTCGTCGTTCTTTCCATCGACCTAGGACCATTTTTGGTTTTGAGATATTTGCATTTGAAGTTCGTAATTAATATTAAAAATCAAAAAATGTTCATTTAGTATTCATAAGAACTAAGTTAATTTCTGTTTATTATAACGTTTCACAATCGATTTTAGTAGTAGTCGGCTCTTACATTGAGGCAACAATCAATAAGCAGCTGGCAATATTAAACACGCAATATTAGCCGTTTTTTATTATCAGTGTGATCTGATCCGGATCAGATCATGAAAATAAAACAAACTGGATCATTGAAAGATTTTATATTTAAGTTGTGGCAACAGTTGTTTTTCACATATAAAATCCAGTACCAATTATGACAAACTTTGTATTGCCACCGCCATATTGCAGCCACACGGTACAATGTGACGTCACAACGCGATGATTTCTCCATTGCACTTGCTCATATTTGAGTTTGACATTTCGCTGTTGTGTCGGGGGTGTTACCATATGAATACAAATCTGCATACATTATGCACTCAATATTTTTTTGTTGAAAACTATGCTCAAATGTTATGTTCAAATACGCATCATAATTAACCGTATTGTACTGATAATATTTCCATTTATATTTCTGTGCTATATAGCGAAACAAAACATCTCGAAAGTCGGAGTAGTGACTTATTCGAATTTGAAAAAATGCTAATTGGTTCTATGTGTTGTTAATTTTGTTCCATATTTTGGTCTGGCAACATTACTGTATGGCTATAATTTACAGGGACACCAACATTTAGTAAATGAAATAAACAACGCCACGAAACAACAACGAGAAATAGTTGAATTAATTTTCAGATCATATTTGGATCACATGTTGTTGTTGTTAGTGCATGTAAATCGATGATCTATATGGATCACAGTTGATAATAAAAAACGGCTATTATCGCTCAAGCTACGAGTACACGACATGCCAAACATGACATACGCATGCCAGTCTGGTGTCAATTTTACGTCAGAATATGTCATAAAAGAGTGCATGTCGTGTACTCGGCATATTATTGACGCTGACGTACATATTATGTTGGCATGCGTCTGACACCCATAATGTCCGCATGTAAATTTCGGAGAATAAAAAAATCGTTTGATTTGAAGATTTCTTGGACGTTTTTATATCCATTAACATCGTAGCCATCCTTTTATGGAATTTGTTACTTTATGCCTTATTAAGACGAACCATATTTTGGAATATATACATAGGTACTATATTTATTTCGAAATGTCACCAGAAAGCCCTAAAATATTAAAAATTTGAGTAATTTTTTTTTTCGCTTGGAAAAAATAAGATTTTAGCTGTGTCAACAGAATTCCTTCGTTCCTTATAGCATTTTTCATTGTTTGTACCTAGGTATTAGCAGATTGGTTTATTTGAATGCATAAATTATCTGGCGGGACTTAAAATATATGTTCTTGTATATTTATATATTTGTGACCCCAGAGATAGTTTTATTTGTTTATTTCTTTTTTTGTTCAATTATTTCGAAAACTTTTTTTTAACTTTAAAATATCTGGCAAGGCAAAGCCGCTTTCAAACGGTCTTGGACCAACATATTAGTGATCAGGGGGATTTGACCGGTATTTCTGTATACATTATTTTTGGTTATAACAATTACCTCGAAAACTGACTTTTTCAGAATTTCGAATTGGTCTGGTATGACTCTGGCCACCTACAACTGGTCTTGGACACACATATTAGTGATCAGGGATGGATTTTCTATGTTTTAAAGTTAATATTATTTGGTTATGTCAAATAATCCAAAAAAAAAAAAACGATTTTTTTAGCATTTGAAACAAGTCTTGCCGCTCTCAAAACGTCTTGGACCTACATATTTGCGATGAGATAATAATATTCTATACAATAAAACTAATATTGACTGGTTATATCAATTATCTCAGTTTTAGAAAAACGTGGGTTTTCAAGATAGCATTACTCACTAAAGCCACGACCATCAGTTGCAAGACTTTGGTTTATAGCATCAGCCTTACTTCATCCTTCAACTCATCTACTTTTTTTTCGGTTATATCTCGCACCCAAAATTTGCTGTGGGCTCTTGGTCTATTACAAAAATAGTCAGCACTTTCAACATTTTTGCTCAAAATCTAGTAGATGAAGCATCATCGGCGTTATTCGAAATAACTATAACGTCTAAGAAAGTACTTAACTGTGTCTAAGAGTTGTTAATGTTGTTTTCTTAACTCATGAACCATTATTTAAAAAATGTTTATATTAATTTAATACATCTGCTATTTGATTTACTTTATTTCAAGTCTTAATTTTTCGGAATTTCAGTTGTGGAAATATTGTGTGCCAAGCGAGTCAAGTAAAATTGTCTTACGACTAGAAACCATTATGAGGCGGAAAAGAACAGCAATTTTATGATTGATAGCCTCAGATCTGATCCTCACTTGACAATTGCGTCGAAGTAGCCCTCAGACGTGCACTTTTATGACGACAAATTTAGTTACAAATATTTTTTTTTAAGGTCGCTGATAAGGAAAAAAAGCAGCACATAGTAACAGGACTTGCTAGTTGTATGACTGTCGGTGATTAACATATAGAAAAGCTAGTTTTTTTGTACACCCAAGGCAATATAAGCCATTATAACCAAAATTCAGTTGAAATCCCTGAGATGCAGGATGAGAATGCATTCTATAATTTTGATTTCACTACTTCGCCAAAGTCGGTTACAAAAATGTACTTAAACTTTTGATGCCAAAAAAAGTAGGCAATGTAACATTCCGTGATGTGCTTTCACTTCATATTATTGTACACAAAACTTAAAGGTAATACAATTTGTTAAATCATTAAAAAGCCTGTGTAGTTTCTTGCGTTCAGTAATGGCATCGATATAATTGGTAGAGCTAAGCATTCTATCAGCATGAGTTTGCCAGTATACTAATAAAGGCAGAAGTGGTTATAAGAGGTTTAACGACGAGTCTTTGAATTGAATCCAAAGGAATATCATATCTAGCACACAATTAGACTGACGCCTAACTTAACTATGTTGGTGTGCGCAAACGATGACAGGCTGCTATGAAGTTAGCTAATTGGTCGGTTGCGGTTTTAGTTGACCCCGAACTGTAGCTTCGTTTAAAGAAAGAAGAACAAACATTTTTTTATATCTCGTAAGTACCTACAGAGGTTCAATGGTTAGTAAATCAGACTACTGATATTGACTAAGAAATCTCAGGATCAGCCTTTGGATAAAAAAGAGTCCTTGCATCCGTTCCAAAAATAGAATCAAAAACAATGGTTCTGAAATGGTGCAAAAAGACCTGTTGCACCAACTGTTATAAATTTACTTTATGCCTCACATTTAAGAAATGATGTACATCAATTGAAAAATTACTTTCCAACTGATTCCAGTTTCTATGGGCTGGAACAACAATAGCCCTTAAACACATTTTTTTAATTTAAAACGTAAATGTAAATCAATGTTTTACGTTTTATTTTAAATAAATGTTGTTGTAATTTATTTATTATTATTGTAATTTATTTATTATTATAGTTTAAGGGAACTGGTACAGTTACGCGTAGCGTAACATATTTAAAATGGGTATGGGAAGGACAAAGGACATGTACAAAAAAGTTATAAATTAAGGAATAGTTAAGCCCTTATTAAATATTTAGAAACAATTTTACTCAACCACATCGCATCGAAGGAAACACATAATTTAGCAACAATCACCTCAATTTTGAGTTAATTTTTAGAACTAAAAAACTTTTTCAGTAACTTAATGGGATTATTGTAATTAATATTGAAAATAATTACTGAATTTGTAGCGAAAATTTAATATACATATGTATAAACTTTAAATTAGAAACATATTTTTATTGTTAGGCTATATAATTGATTTATTATTAGTAAGGTCCTTTTTGATTTTTTTCTTATGGTTTACAATTTTAATCATTAATATTTTGCAATCAAATTGAGGTGTTATGTATCACAATTGAAAGGAATTTTTAGCAATTAACCTTTATATATTATTTTTAACGGGAAGTTTTCTATGACTAAACAATTTTCAATTATCTCCAAGGTTTTAAAGTATCAAAGAACTATTGATATTATATATATATCAAAGTATAGGGTTTCAAATAACCATTGATATTATATACCACACTTTCATCTTAGAAGCTGTAGGACCTTAAATATTCTACGATTCATATTCATTTTAAATAGCGATATATTTATTGTTCTTGCTGATTTGTATAGCAATCTTTTGTTGTAGCTATAAAACAGTTTTAGCAGCATTAGAGCTAACGGCTTTTTATTGAGTTGCATGTGGTAAATCTTATTTCTGACCAGTATTTAAATTAATCGCAGAAAGATTTGCATGTTCATATTCTTGACAAAGGCAATTAAAAAATTAGAAACAGGAAGACATGGGGCAAATTAAAATTTAATCACGAATTCTATTTAAATCTACATTTTCAACGGTAGTTATTAATTTTGCAGTATTTATGATTATATCCTTTGCATCAACTTTACTTACCGCGGGTCAATAATCAGCAATGTATACAAATATCCAAAATAATCCACGGTTTTTGTCCCTTTTATTGTAGTTTCTTGTGTGTAGGTTTAAACACTTTTGAAATTATTCTTTACACTGGTGTCTTAAATTCACTGATTCACTTCACTCAGTTTCACTGATTTTTTTTATTTTGTTAATAACAATAATTGTGGACACAAATAAATATTAATATGGATGGGCTCATATATGCAGATACAGAATTAATTTAATATATTTTTATTTTAAAGAAAAGTCACTTCTGCGGTTCACACAAAAAAAAAAAAATATAATAGAACTGTGGATAGTGAGTGATGTCAGTCTTTGAATATTCTTAAGACATATGGTATCTTAAGAAGAATGGTATCCAATTTTGTATCCACAAACACACAAAAAAAAGTTAAGCAGAAAAAGGAAGGTAAATATCTCTGCAACTTTGCAATGTTAAGCTGTTTAGCAAAGACGTTACTACATCAGTTGCATCATGGACAATGACTTTGAACCTGTAAATGTTCCCCTTTTATGCTTTTGCCTGAACTGCTCTAAAATACATGTGTATATAAGGGAGAACAGAACCAAAAAGGGGGATAAAAATACAATTACGGTGCAAAGAAGGAAATAAGTAAAGAATGGTGGTATAGTGATAGATGTAGAAAATGATGATGGTGATGGTGATCGTCTTCTTTGGTCTTTCCGTTCTTTTCTTTCTTGTGGCCTGTGTGCTATAGAAATTCACCTATCTATCAACTACCATTCCAGTGAGTTTTGTGCTACACTCAGGGCACTAGCACTATAATCTTTAAATTCAGTGCTTCCAGTCATGATTTTAAAGTAAATACAAGAAAAAAGAAAATTCTTCAACCTCCATCCAAGAGTCGTCGAGTGGTGTCGGTTCGGTGTGTATTTCCTATTCTTTAGTTTGGAGAGATTTCCTGATAATATAGCTGCAAGAGTGGATATGATCGTATGGAATGGATTAGCCGATACAGAAACGATGGGTGGCAGAGGGAGAAAGAGCTGCTTATTTTCAGATGGCTGTCGCTTCGTTGAAGACCATAGCATTGAGTTAGATCAAGGTTACCATTACCTTACCACTGACTATTGAGAAAGCTCTTTCTTTAGTAGGCACTGGCACTGACAGTTCAGTTTGGATTTTAGTTAGCTTTCTTCGGTTGGGACCTGTTTTGGAACTAGAACGAAATAGTATTCTCAGTATTCTCCCACTGAAGATGTAATTTCAGAATGAAAGGTAATAGTCTCATTTGCATTCCTAAAGTCTATACATATTTTTACATTTTAAGTTCTATATTGGCTTCCACTAAAATTATATCATTTTGAAGAAGGTAAGGAAATCGGCATTAATTTTTTGTATCGACATTTTACAAACAGTATAGCGAGACATACGTCAGTATATATGCAGGAAACGTGGAGAAATTAACAAAACCTGTAGCTAATAGATCCCATACATTATACATGTATAGTTTTATTTGATCTTTAAAATTGCAATAATATATGCACTGGACTTAAGTTGATCATCTTTTTTACAACAATTATTTGCTAAAGACAAGCAATGAAATCCAGTGGTTAGAACTTAGTTAATCTAATGCGAAATAGTTTTTATATTTTAACCAATGATGATTTAGCTGGTCTACCTACACTCCTACAGTGCGGTTAATTTCAATAGATGCACCAGATTTACGTTCTATGTGGGTCAATGAAAAGAAAAATGTAGCTCAAAGGTATATAAATACTGAATAAAACAAACGTAATTTAAAGCTTGGTAAGTGATCCATGGCGGTAGTTTTAGACTCTTTCTCCCATATCTTGCCAAAACGTGTTATGTGCGTATGAATGGTCGCCCATTTTAGGTTGCGTTTACCGGTAGGAAGAGCAGAATTAACACTGCTATACCCCATACGTTCGTGTGGACCCTTTGTGATGAGGGTTAGCCGTATATAGCAAGTGAAGTATGTTTTCGTGTATGTCTATGGTAATGTCGTCATCCTTGAGATTTAATTTCATTGAATGGTTTCTTAGGAAGTTATCACCGCTTGGTCATAATCCATTGGAGGCTGACTCCCCGTAACTTGAATTAAACACCCTGTACACTCTCTTTACAATTGCTCATATCTTTAAAGCTGAATTATAAAATAATGGAATTTTCGAACGTTGTTTTTGGGTGACTCTTCTACTTTCTCTGTGACAAATTGCAATTTTTGAAAAAGAGCCGTTATATGTTTTTTCCACTTGATTTTATCATTCGCTTAAATTCAGGCAACATTTTTGCGCCACTTGAATGGAACATGCATTTAGTTTTACCTTTTTCTTTGGCACGCACTCATATGTTAGGTTAGGTTGAATGGGGTGTGAGTTCGTCACATTGGACTAGACACCATATTGGGCCCATCGCCATCCCTGGGGAACCCTAACGGTCAAAACCTAAACCAAACCTAAACAATTGGGCGAATGACCAATCAATTAATTTCCCGAAAAAACCTGATATGTAATTGTTTCAATTTTGTTTGTGAGGCTAACCTACTCCAAATTGTCGAAGAAGTACCCTAGGTGTTTCCTCCTGTACCAAGAAATAGCTTGACATTCACAGAGAAGATGAATAATATCCTCTGCGACATGTAGGTCTTCGCAGTAGGTACCTGCACGTGTCAGTGCTCGGAGATTATCCCTATATTGCCATTCGTAGTTTTGATCTGCTGAGTTTTAATAATTCTACAGATTTTTTCGATCTAGCTTAGGTCACAGATCCTTTGAGACCCTGTGATCTACTATATCCGACCATCTTTTAATTTTCTCGAGAATGATTCTCTTGGCCATGGCTAATTGGTGTTATTAAGCCCTCGGTAGTTTTAATTTGTGGAAGCTCTGCTCCGTTTTTGGCCAGAACGTCGGCCCTTTTTTAAAACAATATTACAGTGTTCGGGTACCCAACACAATCTGACTTGGTTATGTGCGCCAGGCACGTAGCCAGGGGGGGGGCTTGAGGGGCTGAAGCCCCCCCCGAAAGTCCTAAACAAAAGACAAAAACTAAAATTTTCTAACTGATAGCTCAACTTTTTTTTAAATACTTCTCCCGGGAAAGGAGAACCTATAACGCTTCAGTAGCGCCCCGAGATGCTTGCAGATGTCTGTTAGTTCTGCACTTTAATTGCTTCAAATTGTAGTCTTCTGGAAATATATTTCCAGTACCTCTTTGCTCTAAATAGCTAGCTCAACTTAGCGGACGCCGATCGTGCGATATAGGGTATGTGATCCTGATAGGCCATCCATTTGGATC
Organism: Cheilosia soror; assembly: GCA_949372485.1. Classification (NCBI taxonomy): domain Eukaryota; kingdom Metazoa; phylum Arthropoda; class Insecta; order Diptera; family Syrphidae; genus Cheilosia; species Cheilosia soror. The sequence goes on from OX443563.1 coordinate 30,266,761, forward strand.
TGAGGAACTGTTGAAGCATTTTTTCTTAGAAAATGTTGTGAACTGTGTCTTGTTTGCAACTGAAACTGAAATGACCGTAATGGGGCTTAATATAAATCAAATCTATAAAAATAAGGAGACTATCCCGGTAGGTATACAGTATTCAAACGCTAGGTATGTACACTGTGCAAACTATAGCTTTAACCTTGCTCTGCCATGTCAACTCCTGCAATTCGCAATTGCCTTAGTATAGTTAGTGAAATAGCTACTTTCTTCCGCAACCTTTCAAATGCATAGGTATTATGTAACTTTCAAAACTGTCATTAAAAAACACGCATCAGAGAGCCGAAAAACTCGACTTCTACGCCTTTGTAAAACAAAATTCATTGACAGTGTTAGTTCCCTTGTAGAGCTCTTCAAATGCATCTCAATAAGTATTGAAAAAATAACGAGCAGAACGTGGGTGAAGTCTTCGAAAGTATCAACACTTTTGGCAGCGCCAGCGGTCCAAAAAAGTCATTGGCTAGTATAGTAAGCCTCATTGTATACGCAAAACTATTCAGTTTAGCGCTGCCCTTATCAGTTTCCCTACAGAACAAATCCCTAGATTCCGTTTCTGCAATCGACCGCACAAAAGAAGTTCTGAATTCTCTTAAGGACATCGGAGAAAATGCCGAAGATTTTTTCAGAGAGGCTTTTCAATTTGCATCCTAACTTGCCGAGGACTTATTTGAAGAACTTCATTGAAACAAACAACGCGTTCCAATCCAGAAACCTCTCCTTCTGAAGCCTATTTTAGAGTCGATACTGATTTCTTGCATAGATTCTTAATAAAAAATCTTAGGGGCATATTCATGGTCAACGAAGGCGTTGTATCATCGTTTCAAGCTGTTCTCCCATAGGTCTTGCTGCAGTTGAGCGAGTGAACGAAATGGAAAAGCTAAGACGTTACTTTGATAATGCAATTTGTCAGCTGTGAAAGCTGAGTACATTCTTTGGTTTGAAAAAAAAATCGTCGAGTGACCCTTCTACCGAAGTTTTGAAATTGCTTAATATATGTGACAAGAATTACTTTAGACTATAAATTTCTTGCTTATGGTTTTAGCAACGCTTCCAGTGACCACAGCTAGTGTTGAAAGAACCCTTTCAGCTATGAAAAAGATTAAAACTATGTCCCGAAGCGTTATGGAGAATTCAAGGTTAAGTTCACTTGCTATGATATCTGTTCATTCGGATATTATTGTGGATCCAGATAAGTTGATTGATCTCATATCAAAAAAAATCAAGACGTCTTCTGCTTTGAAAAAATGTGACTAATAGGAATTGGAATAGTTTTCTGTTTCGTAAGACTTGGAAGCTAGCCCCCCCCGAACCAAAATCCTGGCTACGGCCCTGATGTGCGCATAATGATCTGAGCATTGTGCGGCAGCTCCTGACTAGACACGGCCAGAACCTCTGCCTGGAACACACTGCATATGTCCGGATTTTACCCAAACTTTCATCCGTTTTATCAGGGATGTTGGAGAAGGATTCCCTTAGTATGGAGCTATGTCCTACCTGTATGGTTTTGAAGAACCCTGCGTTAGTTAACCGAAACGCATTCTATTACCTACTTGTAGCTTTATTTGTAGGTGCAGTGGTAAAAGATACATAAACGCCCCATTGTTTTAGTTTTGTTTTCAAATTTAACCGGCATCAGAAAAGGAGATGGTTGGGTGTGTATGAATCGGGCATTCGCTGATCGGCATCAACCTGGCGGTGCCCAGCTGTTGTAACTTTTCGTACACATCAATTGTGCTTATTTTACCTCCCAGTGGTAACCACCGGGTACTGGTCTGCCCATCCGGGTGTGACTTGCTGAACTTATAAGTGCGAGTGTTGAACACGAAGAAAATAGCAACACTATAATGCTCTGTCGGAAAGACTGACTGAACGAGTCTCAGAAGTCTTACATGAGCTCCTCAGAAAGAGGACGTACGGCGGATGAATTCATTAGACCGAATCAACGGTGTCGTCAACAGTCAATACGACAGTTACCTTACTTGAGCTACTTCGACATATTTGGAGCTGAGGTCAGTGAGGATTTTTCAGGACTTGTCAGGGTGCTGAAACGGAGATGGTGGCGGACAGGGGCGTAGCGAGGGGGGGGTGTGGGGGGGTGCGACACCCCCCCACCGGTTTTAAGAGTCGGCAAATCAAGGAGTAACATTTTAACTTGAGCAGCTAAAAAAAAAAAATTCAAAAAATTTCAAAAAAAAAAAAAATTTTAAAATTTGACTCGGAACAAAATGTTAAAAAATAAGAAGTGAGTTTGGATTTTCATTGAAATGCGAATTTATATTTTTTTGACTGTATGTACCTTTTCCGAGTTTCGATTTTAAAAATGACGGTCAGCATCGGTGAATTTGCCGACTGAACACATTAAAATTTAGCGAGTTTCGATTCGATTTTAAAAAAGATTGTCGGCATCGCTGAATTTGCCGACTGAAAACACTAAAATTTAGCGAGTTTCGATTCGATTTAAAAAAAGATTGTCGGCATCGCTGAATTTGCCGACTGAACACATTACAATTTAGCGAGTTTCGATTCGATTTAAAAAAAGATTGTCGGCATCGCTGAATTTGCCGACTGAACACATTACAATTTAGCGAGTTTCGATTCGATTTTAAAAAAGATTGTCGGCATCGCTGAATTTGCCGACTGAAAACACTAAAATTTAGCGAGTTTCGATTCGATTTAAAAAAAGATTGTCGGCATCGCTGAATTTGCCGACTGAACACATTACAATTTAGCGAGTTTCGATTCGATTTAAAAAAAGATTGTCGGCATCGCTGAATTTGCCGACTGAACACATTACAATTTAGCGAGTTTCGATTCGATTTTAAAAAAGATTGTCGGCATCGCTGAATTTGCCGACTGAAAACACTAAAATTTAGCGAGTTTCGATTCGATTTAAAAAAAGATTGTCGGCATCGCTGAATTTGCCGACTGAACACATTACAATTTAGCGAGTTTCGATTCGATTTAAAAAAAGATTGTCGGCATCGCTGAATTTGCCGACTGAACACATTACAATTTAGCGAGTTTCGATTCGATTTTAAAAAAGATTGTCGGCATCGCTGAATTTGCCGACTGAAAACACTAAAATTTAGCGAGTTTCGATTCGATTTAAAAAAAGATTGTCGGCATCGCTGAATTTGCCGACTGAACACATTACAATTTAGCGAGTTTCGATTCGATTTTAAAAAAGATTGTCGGCATCGCTGAATTTGCCGACTGAAAACACTAAAATTTAGCGAGTTTCGATTCGATTTAAAAAAAGATTGTCGGCATCGCTGAATTTGCCGACTGAAAACACTAAAATTTTGCGAGTTTCTATTCGATTTAAAAAAAGATTGTCGGCATCGGTGAATTTGTCGACTGAAAATGGATCGTGGTTTGTGTTCGGATGCGTAAAACTTGAAAACGACTTGACCAAATTGGATAGGTACTTCCTTCTGCGGGTTTGTTCGTAATTGCTACGCGAAGGTTTAGGAAAAAAATGTCGGAAAACAGGTGGCGCTGTAGCCCCACATTTAGATATCTCGAAGACCACAAAATCGATTGAGCTCCAATTTAAAGATAGTAATAGGTATTGGCCCAAAAGTATCGTGTTAAGATTGATCAAAATTGGACAAAGGGGCGTGGCGCCTCCATACAAAAAACATCTTCTATGGGGTGAAACTCGATGACGTTATAACTCGATAACCGCTGGCCCGATACAGTCGGCAAGTTCCTAAAATAAGTCGGCATTTCAATGAAAGTCACCCCCCCACGGCTCGAACCCTCGCTACGCCACTGGTGGCGGATGAACCCTTAATGGGCCAACGGCAGCTCTCACATCCCCGAAGTGGGTTACTGACACCGGAGGAATCCGGCCCCTTTTGTCCAAGGGGTCCAACAAAGGGCACGGCCCTGCAGGTTGGGGGTTGTACACCGGAGTAACTGCCCGACTGCGGAAAACAAACCCAGTTCCGAAACGACAACAAGCCTCGGATACGGATGATTTTACTGTTTACGAACCTGGCAAACGAAGAAAGGACAACGAATTTTGGATCTGCACGTGAAATGGGCGCAGTAGCGCAGTGGTTAGTGTGTTGGACTACTGTGCGAGGGATCCCAGGTTCGATCCCCGGAAAAACCCAAATTAAATCATAAAGTTTTTTCTACTGCGCCACCTCTCGCGAACGTCTGACAAACATCCGAGAGTATGACTGTCATGAAAAAGCTTCTCAATCGAGCCGTTCGGACTCGGCATAAAATTGTAGGTCCCTTCCATTCATCCCAAAAATAGAAACTCACACAAAACGAATGGTTGCGAGAAGCTAGGCCTTGGGTGTCACCCGCCTGTTGCGCCACCTATTTATTTTTTTTTTTTAAGTGAAATGTTAGGTCCCTTAACAGACCACGTGCAGCCGAACAACTAGCGGAGGCCCTGAACTGCAATAAAGCAGACCTAACCGCCATCCAAGAAGTGCGATTCGCAAGAAGAGGATGAAAGACTGCGATATTTACTTTGGCGACTGCTATCGGCAACAAAACCAGCGCTTATTTGGATGTGGATTCGTCGTTGGAGGCAGACTTAGGCAAGAAGTCTTAAGTTTCAACTGTGTGAACGAGCGCCTCACGACAATCCGCGTCAAGGCTAAATTCGCCAACATTAGTTTAATTTAATTTAATTTTGGTGGGGACCAATGTCCCCATTTATTAGGCTTAGTACTACAAGCTAGAAATACAAACTTATAATACTAGAACTAAAAGCTAAGACTTATAACTAGGACATAAAGCTAGGGTTTAGAGTTAAGGAGACTGAGCTTAATGGAGGGAGTGCTGCGGTTAAAATCGAAAATGGAAATGTTAGAGTTTACCTTCCGTAGCATACGGGAAATTGGTTCGTTGGAGCCGTAGGACGTGCGGTGGTTTGGTAGATAGAATAGGCGGGGGTGCCTTAAATTACGAGGGTTTGTATTGAAGAAGATTGAGTTGTAAAGAGACGGGCAGTCGATAGAGCCCGATAGGAGTCGATGAATGAAGAGAATGTCTGCAGTATCCCTGCGATCCTCAAGGCTATTCAAGTCAATGAGTTTTAGGCGGTTTTGATAGGGAGGAAGAATAAGGGGATCGTCCCAAGAAAGACCGCGGAGTGCAAATCGAAGAAAACGTCTTTGTATATTTTCGATTCTGCTTATATGCACTTGCTGAAAGGGTGACCACGTTTGGCTGGCGTATTCGAGGAGTGGGCGGACAAAAGTGGTGTAGAGAGATCTGGTCACGTAGGGGTCGGAGAATTCCTTTGACCATCGTTTAATGAATTCAAGGGATGAATTGGCTTTACGTATTGTCTCTTCGATATGCGAACGGAAACTAAGCTCGCGGTCGTACAATATGCCAAGGTCGCGAAGAGATATAGGGTGATTATTAAGTAGGTATAGACGGGGAGGGGATTTGTTGTGCTTACGTGATAAGGTGATAGATTGGCATTTGGGAATATTGAGCTCTAAGCTGTTTTTGAGACACCAGATAGAAAAACTATCTAGGTCTTGTTGCAGCAGACAAGGGTCTTGTGATGAAGATATGTGCTTGAAAAATTTGGTATCGTCGGCATAGAGAGAGATAGAGGAGTGCTTAATGACCCTTTCAAGATCGTTTATAGTTAAGATAAAGAGAAGGGGACCTAGGTGACAGCCTTGTCACCACCAGAGGTTGCAAGAAAAGGGGCGGATATGATGGACCTGAAGCGAGTACTATAAAAACGGTTTTCCAAATAAGATGATAACCATTTCAGCAGTATTGGTTCGAAGCCGAGGGCAGACAATTTGAAAAGAATTAATTTATACGGTATCTTATCGAAAGCTTTGCTAAAATCAGTTGCAATAACATCAACTTCCTTACCACTTTCCATGGCCGATAGGGCAGAGGACACAAATTCAACGAGGTTTGTGGTTGTTGATCTACCTTTAAGAAAGCCGTGTTGGTTTGGGGAAATTAAAGACTTGCATTGGAAGCTTAGGGATTCGTACAAAATACTTTCCAGGAGTTTGGGTATGTGCGAAAGTTTGGCTATCGGGCGATAATTACTAACTTGGCTCTTTGATCCCTTTTTATGAATCGGTGTTATGAAAGAGGACTTCCATATCTGAGGAAAGTCTCCTTGGGAAAGCGAGAGCTGAAAGAGGTGCGAAATGGGATAGGGGAGAGCAAGGGAACACTTCTTGAGAAATATAGCGGGAATACCATCTGGGCCAGGTGAATATTCATCACTAAGTTGTTGTGATTTATTTTTAATTACAGTAGGTTCAAAAGTTTGGGAGAGGGAGGGGCCAATGGAGTAGTTCAGTAGGTAATTGAAATAAGATGGAACTGGTACAAAGGAATTGTCGGCAAAAGATTGTTTAAAAAATGTGGCAAAAAAGTTAGCAATGGTGAGAGGATCACTAGAAGCTGTATTTTCGTAAGAGAGGGATGGGGGGTAACCGTCTGATTTTTTCTTGTAGTTAACGAATCGGAAAAAAGATTTGGGGTCGCTTATAAGTTTCGCTTGCGCATCGTTTATATATCGTTGATAGAGGGAATTATAGGCCTGAGTGAACTGAAGGTAGGAGCCGAGATAATTGGAATAGTCAGAATAAGGCTTGGTTCGAAGAAAAACTGACCATAATTTGTTTCTCTTGTTATGTAATGATCGGAGGTTTCGATTATACCATGGGGGAGAATGCTATGCTGGGGGGGTGGCTGTGTTCCAGGTATCGAGTTAGGGACGAAAAAAATTGTTGTGGTCAGCACGGCTCCGTTGAAGGTGCGAGATACGTTTAGAGCTGATATGAGAAGCAAAGGCAGATAGGTCTTTGTCCACGGTAGCCGACGAAATGTTGAAGCCATCGTGATAACGGTTGTAGATTTCTCGCAGTTCGGCAGGATCAATAGGAAGGCCTTCTTTTTTAATATATATCTGAACGTTTGTTTTGGTTTTACCGTCAATGCAGACGGATTCAGGCTTATCAAATAAGTAGGCAAGGTAAAGTCGAACATTTTCAAATAGCCTGCTGTCTCTCAGCCGTGACATAATATATCGGCCATCAAGGTCGTCGGGGGATGACATACAAGGCAAATTACCGTGGGGTGATGATGGGTACCTTGAGGAGGTGCTAAGATCATGGGTGGTATGCATAAAAGACAGTAAATGCTTTTACTGGGGATTTTCTAAGTAAATACTTATTTTGGTATGCATAAAACGGAGTAAATACTAAAAATTAAGTATTTACTTCGAGTAAAAGCATATAGTTGTATTTTATTTAATTTTAGTTTTATTAAAATGCAATTGCAATTGAATTTTGTTCAAAAGTTTTATTTTTTCTTTACGTGTCTTAACAATATGACAATACTTTACAAAGCCTTACTTATGACTAACTCGATAAATTACTAGTCGTGACTAGCTCGACACTCTAACGTCATCTTTCCAAGAAGATAAGGTCAGAGAGAGAGTAGTCCGCTAAAACCTCTGTAATTAACTCTTGTCGTTTGTTGATAAAACGACAAGAGTACAAAAGAGAAGATTTATGAAGAGTGGAGAATGGAAGTTTTATATAACACCTCCCCCCTTTAAGATTTTTGGTCTCCAAAAATAAACAAATAGATTAACGCAGAAACATTACAATAATTATATAATTAGAATAAGATATACCTACATAAATGTATTTACAAAAGAATATTTTGCATTTACGTGTTAAGTACGTAGTTTTTATGCTATAATTAATATGAGTAATATAATGTAGTATACAAACTTTTTTTTTGTACATTAATTTATTTATTTCAAATAGCCAATAAATGAAGAAAAAACAATTTTTTTTTTTTTTTTATTATTATTATTTTACAAACATAAGTAACTATGATGTCATTCCTGGATAGAGGACTAGAAATGTTTATAATCTCTTTGTTAGAGCAAATCCTATGCAATACCCAATAAGTTCTTTTCGTCCAATTTTAATTTTTAGTACAATAATTCGCACTGCATTACCAATAACATACACCCAACGAACACACTTTTCATTACCAGCAACGAGCAAACCCAAAATCCATTGAACGCACTCATTGAACTGACACTAGTTTCGGCTTGCGGCTCGCGCACAAAGTAAATTACCTACCTACAATATCGGCTATTTGGTATCAAATTCGGAAACTTTGAAGAGGAATTAGAAAAATCTACGTAACAGACGTTAGAAATTTGAAAAAAATAAACTATTCATTAAATTCATTATTAAATTCTAATAATCAAAATAAGTATCAAAATAGAAAAGAAATTGCCATAGAACGGAAAAAAAAGTAAATACACAAGTTCGTGAAAAGCAAAATGGCAAAATTGCAACAAAGATCAAAGAGGCAAAACGAAGAAAATGGATGGGGTAAATTAATTGTGAATATTATATTCCCAGTTTATTGGTTCTGGTGTTTAAATTTACGTTTTAGTTGTTTTTTATAGTATTTTGTGTTCCGTTTCGTCGATCTGTCTACAACGTAATTACCTTCTTGGGTAAATGTGTTCAATTTTTTGTATTTCGGTTGACTTTTTACGACTGTTCTATTTTGAACTATGTCCAAACATTGGTTCGGATTAATATCTGTTTCTCTATTTCTAATGGCTATACTTGCTTCTTTATCATTTTTAAATTTTTGCACTAGAGCGTCAATATCATTACGACTAAGATTGTTGCAAAGAATATCCAGAGGCTTACATTTTGTAGTGGTGTGTATAGTGTTATTGTAAATACGTATTATGTTAAATAGTTTCTCATCTATGTCCGCATTGTCTCTCTCTGCATTTCTAATCCTTAGGTGTTCGTTTAATGTACCGTGCAGTCTTTCAACGTCGGCATTTCCAGTTTTGTGTGATGCAGTTGTTTTATGAAAAACAATATCATTCTCTTTTAAAAACTGTTCAACAGCTGAATGTAATATACACGTATCACCATCCGATACAATTTTGTTTGGCTTGCCTAAAAATTGGATTCGTTGTTTTATAGCATCGAGGATTGCTAACCAGTTCCTGTTTTCTAATTTGTGAATTGTTGCATACTTTGAAAATTTATCTATGGTGGTTAGATACATTTTGTTTCTTTCTGGGAACCAAATGTCCACGTGAATGATATCGTTAAAATATCGTGGCGTTTCTGTGATCTGCATCGGTATTCTTAGTGGATGACGATCGTGTTTTGCTATGTTGCAAATGTCACAATTATTAACAAATTTTTGTATTTCGATTTGCATGTTTGGATAGAAGTATATTTTTTTTAATTCAAAAAAAAGTTCGTTGATTCCTCTATGATTTGTGCTTATATGTTGGTTTTTTATTATATTTAAAATTTCATTTTTGTCTGTGATATCTTTTAGCCTAATATTCGATTTTAATAGTTTAAGATTTTGGTTCATCGAAAAATATTTAACATACAAGTTTTGAAATGTTAGAAACAGTGGTGTATCTTCACAATGTATGCATACCAGTCCTTTATTAATAAGTAGTCTTTTCATGATCTCTAACAAGTTATTACTGTCTCTTTTTAGTTGAACATGGTTTTGTATTTTTTTGTGTATGATTTTCATGAACACCCTTTCATTTGTGCCATAAGATAAATAAATTTGGTTCTTATACATGTTTATAGGTTTGTCAGTTATGTATATGTGTAGTGTCTCGTCTTCCATTGCACTATGGACAGTAGCATCTGTAGACATGATTTCATTATTATTGGGCCTGAAACTTGACATACTTGAGAAAATAACTTCATCGTTATCGTCGGGCTTATCACCCGTCGTCTCGTTATTAAATAGGTCTCCTAAATAAGCTGAGTCGTTGTTATTCAGATCCTCGTTGCAACCCTGATCGATATACCTGCTGAGTCCATCAGCCACACAGTTTTGTTTTCCTTTTAAGTACTCCATATTGAAATCGTATTCATTAAGAATAATTTTCCAACGTTGGAGTTTTAAATTTGGTTCTTTAATACCATTTAACCAAACGAGAGGTTTATGGTCTGTGCATATCGTGAACTTTCTACCGTACAGATATGTCCTAAAATAGCCAACAGACCAAACGACAGCGAGAAGTTCTTTCTCGATTGTTGAATAGTTCAGTTCATGTTTTTGGAGAGTTCGGGAAGCATAACAAACCGGATGACCATTTTGGCTAAGCACAGCTCCTAATGCATAATTCGATGCATCGGTTGTTAGCACAAAGGTTTTGCTAAAATCTGGACTCTTTAAAACAGGGTCTGTTGTAAGCAACGTTTTTAATGTATTGAATGCTTTTACATACTGCGGATCAGACATATTAATTCTTTCAGATTTTTTCAGGTACCTAATCATTGGGTATGCTACCTTGGCATAGTCTTTTATAAATTTCCTGTAGTACCCGGTTATTCCTAAAAACTGTTTTATGCCTTTTACAGTAGATGGTAATTTCATTGCGGTTATTGAACTAACTTTTTTGCTATCCGGCTTAATTCCGTTGTTTACAATAATGTGGCCTAAGTAGGAGGTAGACAAGTCTGCGAAGTTACATTTGTTAACTTGGATTTTTAAATTACATTCCTTTAATTTTTCAAAAATTTTCTTTAGTGATACTAGGTGTTCTTCGAAACTAGTCGAAAATACAAGGATGTCATCCAAGTATACTACACATATCTTGTTTATGAAATCCTTAAGTACATCATTCATTAACCTCTGGAATGTCGCTGGGGCATTTTTTAGCCCAAACGGCATTCTGAGGAATTCGTAATGACCGCTCTTAGTTGAGAAGGCGGTTTTTGCTCTATCGCGATGTTCCACCTCAATTTGGTGAAACCCCTTCACGAGGTCTATGGTCGAGAAGTAATTACATTTACCAAGTTTGTCGAAGAGGTCATCAATATTTGGCATAGGGAATCGGTCGTCGATCGTTTGATCATTTAACTTTCTGTAATCGATTACAATTCGCCATTGTTTCTGCCCGCTTTTATCATCCTTTTTTGGCACTACCCAAATGGGAGAATTGTAAGGACTATTACTTGGTATAATTATTTTTTGTCGCAGCATATCAGCAATTTGCCTATCAACCTCTTCCGTGTGTATTTCTGGATATCTATAGAGCCTACTAAAAACAGGAATGTCGTTTTTAGTATTAATTGGGTGTCTTATTTTGCTTGTAAAGGATAAGACGTCTCCGTCTTTGTAAAAAATTGATTTGTATGAGTAAAGCAAAGATTTAAGCTTGCAAAGATCGGAGCTATTTAAATGTTTTGAAAAGGCTTTGTCAGAAATTTGAGTTTCAAAAACTTCGTTTTGAAAAACATCTAGACATGTGCTCTGACAACTTTTTGCATACTCCTCCTCTTCTTTATTTAAAAATATTGGTATTTTTGCGTTATCGGTTATGAGAAACCGGTTTTTATAATCAATAATTGGATTCAGATGGATTAGTATGTTATTTCCAATTAAGCCATCGAAAAAATTATGAAACTGATATTCTATAAAATTCACAAAATAATTTTTTTTATTGAATTCACTAAATAGTGGGACTCTAAATTCTACATTTGTTTTAATATAACGGTCGAGTACCTTAAGGGTTTGAGTCGCAGTTGGTATTTGCCACTTTGGGTCACAAACTTGTTCATTTATTATGCTATACTCAGCGCCGCAATCAATTATAAATCTAAGTTCTTTTATGTGTGTTTTGATAACTATATAGGGTAGTTGTTTTGTGCGTGCATTGGAAAATTTAAGGGATATTGTGTGTGCTCGCTATTGGGACTGTGCTCGTTGAGTGTAATATCCATAGGCTCGGCGTTATTGTCTTGCCGATATCTGTTTGCTTGCCTTGATTGGCTACTTTGTGTGTAATTATTGTTCTGTCGTGGTTGGTTGTTTTGGGTATAACTATTATCATGTCGCGGATAACCACCCTGTTATGATAACCACCGGGAATGATAACTTTGTATGTTGTTATTATTATTTTGTCCTAATTGATTATTCTGTGGGTAATACATATTTTGTCTTGGTGCATAATTAGTGTTTTGAATCATAGGGTCAAATTGTGGAAAATGGTTATTTATATTATTGCTTCTATTATTTGGAGGAGGGTATCTTTGGGTATAGAATTGCCTTTGATCCCTGCGTCTGAACTGTTGGGTTTCTACATTTGGTCCAGATAACTGATGACCAATTTCGACCACTATTTTATACGCGTCATTGAGAGAATCGGGGTTACGACTTAATATTATGGATTTTGTTGGTTCCGGCAGGTTGTATTTAAATGATTCTAAGGCAATTCTATTATTTGAATCGATCAATTCTTGTTGGTCGATTCCATCATTTTCAATTAAAAAGGCATTATTTATTCTGCTGAGAAAACTATTTATTCTATCATAGTAGTCTTCAATAGTTGTCTCAACCCTAGCTGTTCTAATACTATCTATTAATTTATTTGTTGAGAGTTTTTCTCTGAAACTAATTTTAAGAATATCTCTTATAGCTGACCAAGTTCTTAATCTACCGTGTTTCTGAAGCTCATCCCTAGCCTTTCCTACAATTTTATCTTTAATATAACCTGTAAGAATTTCTTGGGTACCGACATCAAAAGTTGCTAAAGTTGAAGTTAATGAATCTACTCTTTCCAGGAATTCTATCAGACTGTTACTATTACCATTATATTCTGGAATTTTACTTATCAAATCTAACATTAATCTAAATCTATCAACTGGATTTTGGATATCCATGACTCACTGCAATTAGTTCTGCTCCGCTCCAATCGTTACGCGCCAAATTGTCCTCTATGTACAGCACAGGTCAAGTCGTCCGAGATGTTTTATTTTTTGTTGTTTTTGCGGTCGTATCGGTTCGAGTTAGATGGTTGGAAGTGTAGCGTCGTTTTGCTTTACGTTTGAAGCTTTGCTTAGCTTTCCGTTAGAGAGCTTCTGTTCGGTGGTTGGTTTTAGGCGTCGTATGCTTAAAGACTTGTTTTCGAACAAATATGTCTTATGTGTTTTTTTTTTTTGCTGTTGAATCGAAACGCATGCGTTTTTTTTTTGTTTTTTAAGAAATCACTAGTTTTTGGTGATTTTTATGTGAGTTATATAAGTTGATGTCTTTTATATAATATAATAATGACGCTGCGAATCTTTATTTCAAATATGTATAGTTTTTTTTTTTTTTTTTTTTTTTTTTTTTTGTTTTTTGAACACTTTATGTTGCCTTACACACGCACTTTTCCAACCGAACAGTGTTTCGACTGCGCCAGTTGTATTTTATTTAATTTTAGTTTTATTAAAATGCAATTGCAATTGAATTTTGTTCAAAAGTTTTATTTTTTCTTTACGTGTCTTAACAATATGACAATACTTTACAAAGCCTTACTTATGACTAACTCGATAAATTACTAGTCGTGACTAGCTCGACACTCTAACGTCATCTTTCCAAGAAGATAAGGTCAGAGAGAGAGTAGTCCGCTAAAACCTCTGTAATTAACTCTTGTCGTTTGTTGATAAAACGACAAGAGTACAAAAGAGAAGATTTATGAAGAGTGGAGAATGGAAGTTTTATATAACAATATACTTTTTTCGGATGAAATTTTTCAGTAAATACTTTTTGGAATGCATAAAAACTAGTATTTACTTTTTTTCTTCAGTAAATACTGGAAATTTTTCAAGTTGCTATCGACCAACTTGAAAATTTCATAGCATTTACTTTTTCTTGAATTTAGCAGTTTTGTAAGGAGCAAAACTAAGAGACTTTAGTTTAGTCACAGATCGAGTTTAAAGCGATTAAGGTCGTATAATAATTTAAATTTAAAAAAGAAAAGTCTATATTCTAATCAGAATGGCAGAGTATATACGTGTTAACTCCACAAAGGTTATATACGACGATCAGGGACCGAACACCGAAGCAAATTTCAAGCAACTGTATCGTTTTGAACGAGAAAATGTAGAGTGGTTAAGTGAATATTTCATTGGTAAGATGCATTTGGCAAATTGACAAATTTTCTAGCTCTTTAGTTGCCATCACTTGTCACTTAAAGAAACTAGTTTAGTATGACTAAAAAGCTCAAGGCGATGGACAATAAAGAAAACTAGTCCAACCGTACATTTTTTAAGCCTGGATTTGTACAATAAAAAAAACTAAGCCAACCGCACATTTTTCAAACCCGTTTGTAAAAAAATAGTATTTACTATGATTTTGGATGAATTTTAAGTATTTACTTGAATGAATTCAATATTTACTTAAAGTATTTGCTATCAAGTAAAAACTTATTTTTATGCATACGAAACGAAGTAACTGCTGAAAATCGGAGCTTCTACTTCAATTTCAGTATTTACTTAAACCTTTTACTTGAAGTAAATATTGTGGTTTTATGCATACCACCCCATATCTGTACGTCTGCGATCCCTGCACATGTTTTGGAATTTGACTGCTTACTCAATACTCATCGACAACCTTCTTCAGATATACTGAGTGTAATGACCGGTGGTCCGCAGCAACTAGATGTGCTCCGCTCCACATCTCAGTATCAACTCATCGACTGACTCCAGAAATCCGGATCAAGCTCTTTTATAGAGAGACAACAGATGTTACTCTTTGGCACGTAATTGACTTGTATGATCATGTTCTAAGCACAGGTCACTACCAGTGTTGTCACTTGGGATTTCAAAAATGTGGTAGATTGGAAGGAAAAAAGAGTGGTAGATTTAAGAAATGGGTGGTAGATTTGATATGCACCATTACAATTAGTCACAGAAAAATCAGCAAATACCTATGTATAGGTAAGGTGCGATCCCAGCAATTACTGGTCGGATAAGTTCTCCTAGAACTCTCATTAGCTGGGATTAATATAATCATCTGTCCTATTCTTCTGGATTCTTTCCGAGTAAGTGGAAAATAACTCCAGCGCGTCCCTAAAAGAGGCGGTTCTTGTTCTCCTACCAATTAGTGACCCATAGCACTTACGTCCGTTCTTTTCTAAAGTCATAGAAATGCTGACAAATCGTCAGCTTATGAAATATCTTGAATCACGGAAACTTCTCAATGACCGGAAGTACGGTTTTCATGGCAACAGATCCACTGATGATATGATGACTTATCTCACCGGAAAGCGGGAACAATCTCTCCACTACTCTGGTGAAATAAAGATTGTTGCGCTTGATTTTTTAAAAACATTTCACAGAGTTTGACACCAAGCTCTTTTGTCAATGGGGTCGAAGCGACTTTTATTCAAGCGATTAGAAACTACATTTCTGGCCGCTCAATTCAAGTTATTTTGGATGGTTTCACGTCTGAAACTCACCATATAAATGCTAATGCTCCCCAAGGCTCTGTTTTGTCTCCGACTCTCTTTCTCATTTTCATAAATGATCTCTTGTCTGCAACTTGTAATCCAATTTTTTCCTTCGCTGATGACAGCAGACTTACCTTCTCATATTCATTCCAGGACTCACGTACTTGCTCTTCGGCCATAAAAGTGGAACGGCGACATATGTTAAGCTCATCCAATTCCGACCTTGATAGCATTATAAAAAAGGTTCAGCCAATAGGGCGCAGTTGAATGCTTCTAAAGTGCAATGCTGTTTGCTATCCCTAAGCAAAAACCAATTCAGCCATTATCAATTATCATTATCAATGAATGACCCTTATATTTTCGAAAGCGAAAGACTTTCCATTTTCGATATGTGTGTCCATGAAACACATAGTTAGAACGACCATATACACGAAGTCTTCAAGAACGCTGCGAAATGTGTAGGTTGCGTCAAACGGTGCAAAAAATAGTTTACCCCTTTTGATCTAGCTACAATATTTAAGGCGTTCATTCGCCCCAAACTTAAGTACGCTTCTCATTATCTGGTCGGGTGCGCCGAAAACCACATTGCACGATTGCACCTACTGGAAAGAATACAATACCGCGCTTGAAAACTAATTGGAGATACGAACAAAGGGCGTCAAATGTCAATCTATCGCTCGAAATTCTTAATCGAACTCCTTTAAGGAACAAAATCTTCTTAGCGAACGAAATGGAAATTGCCTGTTTTGCTGGGATATAAAACTGTAGACTGAAGATGTTAATGACGACACAAATGATAAAAATATCCATCAAAAGTACGCCTCGCTTTCATTTTCTTATCGATATGAAAGCGTAGAGAACTATAAAATATTTAACATTGGAATAACAAAACGTGGTAGAATTTTTGGGTGCAGTGGTAGCTGTGATAGATTGAAAAAATATTAAGAAATTGTGGTAGATCTACCACATTGTGGTAGAAGTGACAACACTGGACTCACTACATCCCTTCCATTTTTTCTTAACTCCTGAAGTAACATTTAATGCGATAGCTGAGAAATTTGGATGCGTTAAATATGCTTCCCCTTACAGCAGTCTTGCAATTAGCTTAAATCCTTTCAAATGCAACATGTTTCCTCAGAATTTGCTGGTCATTTTAAGTAGATGACTTTTAGTTTCAAATCGATCCGGATCGAGCCTGTTTAACCTGACTCTCACGTCGTTCCTGTTTTCTTGAATTTCGTTTAATTTAGACAACATTGTTCATAATCTAATGGTTCGAATTCAATGTCTTATTACATATCTTATTCTGTAGCACATTTGGTATGTATTAAGTACTGTAATATCCAGAAACGTTCATAGATTACTTCACAAACTGTATCAATGTACCACCTGTATCATTCGTTGTATTTTATTATGATCAGAGAATAATATGTACAAGTGCAATGAATATTAACGGCAAAATTCATATCATCTACACAATCTATACAAATATAACATACTTTCTCCTCCATTTTGTTTTTAAGAATATGCGTCAAACTCATACACATCACAGTCTTGTTCTGGCAAACGCCGTGTTCACACGTGTTGCTTGAAAGAATTTATAAGTGATTTGTGAAAGTCAGTCTATTTCTTCAAATAAAACTTTTTTTCTACTTTTTACTTGCTCCCTGGGGTGAGTTTTTTGTATATTAAACTTCATATTCTTTAAATAAATACAAAAAAAAAAAAACCACATCTGTACTAACAAATCATGGACGGGGGGACTGCCCCTCCCCGCCAAAACTGGTTTAAAGGCCTACCGCCCGAGGTAGATTTAAACCAGAGTAATAACCAGAGACGTAGACCCAAACGCACCAAAATCGATGATGAAGAATACCCAGTATTGCCTGTAGTTAATAATGATAATAATATCCCGCGCTATATAGTAATAACTGGAATGGAAGAAACTGCAGAACATCCTCGCCCTCTCTCATCATATAACCCCATTCAGATTAATCGTGGTCTTGAGCACATATCGAAAGATATATTGGAAGTTAAAGCCATGAGGTCAGGAGACTTACTTCTAAAAGTTATGAATGTTTCCACAGCAGAAAAATTCCTCAAAGCAAAACGAATCGACTCCATACCAGTCAAGGTTACTAACCACCTAAGTCTCAATTCAATTCAAGGGAGAATTTTTTCAAGGCACATCATAGAAATAACGGAAGAAGAATTACTCTTAGAACTTAAAAGATTCAAGGTTGTTGGTGTCAAAAAAATGATGAAAATGACGAGAGAGAAGGATAAAGATGTTTTAGTTCCAACCGGCGCGGCTATACTAACATAAACATTTGACTTAATTCGCAGACCAAACGAGGTTAAAATTGGATGGGTAAACTGCAAAGTGGAAGAATACGTACAAAATCCCATGCGCTGTGTGACATGTCAAAAAATTGGTCGCACCAAAAACCGCTGCACCAATGCCCCTATTTGCAAAACTTGCTCTCTTCCTCCACCTCACGATGAATGCAGCCGTGTTTACTGCATAAACTGCAAAGAAGAAAGCCATACACCATACGACCCCGCCTGCCCTGCCTTCCTTCGCTACAAATCTGTCAACAAGATTAAGGCTGATCGCCGTTGTACTGTCCGCGATGCCTGGACAATCTATAACGATAACCCCTCTCTGCATCAGCTGCCTGCTCCAAGAAAGCGCAATGGAGACAAACCAACAATGGCCGATATTATAAAATCCCGATTAGAGAGAACCGAACAACTTGATCACCAAAACCGCTCACAGAGAGTCTCAGTACCAGTACCCAGCACAGACGAACCCAAAGCTCAGATAAATAATTTCCTAATTACTCAAACATCACCAATACTAACAAACGTTACAGACAAAACTAATAAAACAACTACAGAAGAACCCCAAACTACTCAACAACAACCAAAAAATCAAAATACCTCATGCAATCAAACCACTCAGCCACTCATCATCACCGCTCGCGCATCAGTGTCAAAAAATAATGAAAACTATACTGATATTAGTAAAGAGAAAGAACTCTCTGCTGATTCATATACACACGATATTAACATGGACTTAGGTACTGATACTGAGGTACCTCAGTCTTCCTCGTCTCATCTTAATAAATTATCAAATCTCTTAAATAAAACAACAACATACAACAACTAAATAAAAACACACAAAATTCATTACTCTTAGAAAAAGACCCTCAACCATAATAATGTCTTTAATGGCTATGGACTTACTAATCCTCCAATGGAATATCCAAGGCTTTATCAACAACAAACATGCTCTCGAACTTTTAATAACTAAATACAAACCAGACATCATTGCTTTGCAAGAAACGCATATCATTCCGAAAAATAAAGAATTATTTAAAATGAAAAATTACAAACCATTTTATTTTAATAAAACTTACAATTATTCAAAAGCAGGTATAGGCATTCTTGTTAGAAATAACATTCCAATAGACTCCCACACAACATCTTCTACAAATCTGCTACACCAAACTATACAAATTCCTGGTAGAAAGCCTATCAAAATTACAAATATATATAGGGAGCATGACGTGCAAATTACTTTGAATATCTTAAACAGTATTCCAACGAGTGACAACGATTGTCACCACATAATATTGGGTGATATAAACGCCCATAACACCTTATGGGGTTCAAACACTACAAACTCTGTAGGAATCTTTTTTGAAATGTTTGCCAATGATCGTGGACTCATAACTTTGAACGATGGATCACCAACTTTTTTCAGTACTAGAAATACCCTTTCCGCAATTGACGTCACCTTCGCAACTCAAGATATAGCGCCCCTCCTCAATTGGGAGGCACTGGATCACACAGAAGGTAGAGATCATATACCAATAGTTATACGCACTTCAGAACAAAGATCGGTTCCCAAATTTACTGCTCGTTTTAAAGAAGAACTTGCTAACTGGAATTTATTTAGAACTACAACGCAAGATCTTACATCGAAAATACCTAAAACTGATAACACCAACCAGGATGCCTCAAAAAATTAAAAAAAATCATTAGAACCGCCGCTGCGAAAGCTATCCCAACTACGAAGAATGTATGTCTTAAGACCAACCCTGTCTGGTTTACGCGAGCTATAGGAAATTTAGTAAAGGAGAAGAACAAATCTTGGAAAAAAGCTCGCAGGTACCCTACCACCGAAAACTGCGTAGCATATAGAAAAACCTGTGCCAAACTTAGAAGGGAATCAATCTGTGCCAAGAGAGCTTCATGGGAAAATTTTATAAACACTATGAATCCGTCACTGGATATAAAAACCTTGTGGGGAAGGATTAGAGCTCTTCGCTCTCCTATCTCAGATCGAAGTTTCCCTTACATGCTCTTAGATGACAAATTACAAATAGATCCAGAAACTATCGCAAATACTTTTGCAGATAAGTGGAAAAAATACAGTGCAGATAACACATATCCAGAGAGTCTGATCCAAGAAAAATCAAACTTTAGTTTACAAGATCTTCTGACTCATACAAACCACAACCCATGTGAACTGCTAGCAGAAAGAATAACACGCGTTGAACTGGAAATGACTCTTAAGATGACAAAAGGAACCAGCCCTGGCGAGGACAAAATCTCTTATAAAATGGTTAAACTATGCGATGACAGCCTCAAAGATAGAATATGTTCTCTTTATAATAGCATCTTATCGACTGGAATTTTTCCATACGATTGGAAAAAAGCAAAACTTAAGCCGATTCCAAAAACCGGACGAAACCATCATGATTTTAATGAATACCGCCCTATTTCTCTTCTCCCGGTTCTCTCCAAAATTTTTGAAAAAATTTTAGCGAGACGAATTAGTTGGTTAATGGAAAAAAAGGCTAGTCCAGAGCAACATGGTTTTAGACCTAGTAGAGGAGTTTCAACGCTCATACACCTTTTAGAGCATAAACTCTCTGACAACTTATCTCAAACCAAACACATCAGCGTAGTCATGTCATCCGACTTGGAGAAGGCTTTTGATAGAGTTATGATGGTGCCGGTTATAAAGCAGCTGCACAAATGGAATGTTCCTAAAGCAATTCTTAAGGTGGTTATGTCTTTTATGAGTAATAGAACTTTCCGAGTGAATGTTGAAGGACATAATTCATTAACTGTAAGATTGGATAATGGGACTCCTCAAGGGTCTCCTCTTTCAGTTGTGTTATAAATTACAATGCTTACAATGCTTACATTGACTCTCTTATAGTCCAACTCAACCAACCGATACACAAACTTGATTTCGTTGGAGTATACGCTGACAACATTTATGTTGTTGCGTCTGGTGATCCTATCCAGGTAAAGCACACTTTGGAAAGAACTGATTTGACAATCCATAATTGGGCTGAAGAAACCGGTGCAATTATTCCTCCATCAAAAACAGAAGCACTACATCTTTGTAGAAAAAGAAAATGCATCTGCAACCCACTTAGTCTTCGGGGTACAGCAATTACTCTAAAAAAAGATATTACTATTCTGGGAATAACTTTTAGCGGAAATTTGAAATGGGACTTACATATTAAGAAAATAGTTAACCAATTAAAACGACGAAACAACGCATTAAAAATGATCAGCTCAAAGCGAAAAGGACCACACATTGAAACCGCACTACAAATAGCGAAAATATTGGTTGAAGGTACGCTACAACATGGTTTAACACTTTTTATGTGGACGACAAACAAAAATATTAATAAAATTGACACAGCTATAAACGAATGCTTTCGAACAGCGTCAGGAGCTTTAAGGGCCACAAATGTCGAAGCTCTAAGACTGGAAGCAGGGTATGACTCTTTTGAAAACTTAGGGAAAAGAAGAGCTGTTAATTTAACCAGCAAAGCAATGGCAGATTCAAAACATTCCCTGTTCTATGCTATTAAAGAAAAAATGTCTAACAAGAAACCCAATAGAAAGAATTCTGTTTCAGCGCTTAGTAAGATGGTATCCCTAGTATCTCTTATATCCACTTCTTTATCATATATCCCAGTGATAACAGATGGTCCACCCTCCTGGAAAAGGAGCCTTTTAAATATCAATACTACGCTCGCAAGCTTCAAGAAGGAAAACACCCCGGATAGAACTTTTCGAATGCTTCATAAAGAAATGATTAGTACCATCGATGCTGATAGAATATTTTACACAGACGGTTCACAAAAGGAAAATAACTGGTGTTCATATGCAGTCATTCAGCTAAACCGAACTTTAGAGACATCTATTATTCACCAAGGACTCTTACCCCAATCTGCTGACAGTTACATTGTTGAACTAGCAGCAATCTATAAAGGTATCTCTGTTGCTCAGAACGAGACTGGCCGATCCTTAATTTTTACAGATAGTCTAAGTATTCTCATGGCACTTAAAAATGAGACGAATAAATGTCCTTCTTTAGAGCTCATCAGAAGTTGTTTGTACTCTAATAATAATATTACACTTTCATGGATACCTGGAATCAGGGGAAATGATGCTGCAGACCTAGCGGCAAAAACTGCTACTAACTACCCCCTTATTGTTGAGACCCCCAATTTTTATCAGATTGCAAGAATAAATTTCATCCAACGGAAAAAAATAGAGCTCACTGAATCCTGGGAAAACTCTCAAACGTTTCTACGAAAGCATAACCCTGTGTACTCTCGGACACCCTACAATCAAGCACTCAACAGGGAAGATTGCATAAAACTCCTTCGAATAAGAGTTGGGAAAGCTCTATTTAATTCCCAACATTATTATAATAATGAACCTCATGTGGAGTGTACGAATTGTCGAGCAGCTCTCTCCGTTTGGCATATATTTGTTGAATGTCCTCTCTCTCGCCAAATCGATGAGTCTTCAGACAATATTGCTCAGGACTTAGCCAAAATCTTAAGCCCGTCGGACAAAAAGTCAATCCAACGTTTAAAAGTTGCTACATCTGCTCATCATAAATTTAATGAAATATAATATTATGTTGCCTCTGTTTTTTATTTTTCTTTTCATTTACTTTATTTCTGTTTTTTTTCTTTTGTAATATGTATATATACTATCAAAAAAAAAAAAAAAAAAAGCTGTATTTAAATGTAATAATGCACTAAAATTATTTTTAACTAAAAGACGGTATCATATGGCCTGGTTGCCCAGATGCCTTTTTGTAAATTAATTTATAAATTCACTTTGTAAATTATTTCAATAAAATAAATAAACTCATACACATGATCTTTAAGCATTCTCATTCACGTACGTACGAGCCTGCCTGCCAATGAGGTAGTGATGCGCGATATAGGGAGGTATGCATAAAAGACAGTAAATGCTTTTACTGGGGATTTTCTAAGTAAATACTAATTTTGCTATGCATTAAATGCAGTAAATACTTAAGATTGGGTGCATTATTGACTTCAAGTAAAAGCAATTACTTTTTTCGCATGCATTTTTCTAGTAAATACTTTTTTGGAAAGCATAAATACTAGTATGTGCTTGTTTTTCTGCAGTAAATACTGGAAAATTTTCAAGTTGCTATCGACCAATTTGAAAATTTCATAGTAACTACTTAAAAAAAAGTATTTACTATGATATCCGACGAATTTTAAGTACCATTTACTTGAACGAACTCAGTATTTACTTAAAGTATTTGCAATCAAGTAAAAACTTATTTGTTTTAAGCAAACGCAACGAAGTAAATACTGAAAATCAGAGCTTCTACTTCAACTTCTACTACTACTTCCACTTCTACTTTTTAGTATTTCCTTAAACCTTTTACTTAAAGTAAATACTTTTTTTTATGCATACCACCCATAATATCGAATCACTCGATTCATCGATATCAGAAAAAAATATCAATTATTTCACTCGATAATTTATTTTCGATATTACACTCAAAGACACTCTCAGCTATAACAACACGCCTCGTTAGGATTCAAGAAACTTAAAACATTTTCTTCTAATTACAATATCGGCTTAATGTACATAATATTTGCACAATATACCTATACTATTTCAAATAAGCTATTTCTTTATTATGTACCTACATATTACTAAAGAATAAATAATTTAATTGGTAACTATTTTAATTCACAGGATGTCGACTTCGTCACTATTGTATGTTTTTTTCTGTAAATATGTATCTTATTTATTTTTTAATTTGATTATTCCTTAACTTTTAAATAAACAAACTACAATACATACTATGCATAAAAGTTAAATTATTGTCTTGAATTATTTCTTTTGTGAAATAGAAATTGATTGAGTACTCTACACAATAAAAATATTTTTTTTAATAAAAATGAATAAAAAACTCAGGAAAATTTTAAGTTTGCATATAAACCGATATCGATTTTTTTGGGTCGATTTTTTTTTTGCATCGATATTTTCATCCTGATAATAAAATATCGATGTATCGATGCAGTTTTCGGCGCAACACTACAATGAGGCAATGAACTTTACATAATTCTTTAAGTAACAAATTGAACATACGAAATGTACTTTGATTGTTTTTAATTAAAGTAGATATTTAGTTTTATTTTATTTTATCAGGTGTTCTCTTCTATATAACTTAGAATTCTTCATTATTCATTTTATTACGCGCGCTTCCGCGACAGCCAAAAACTTATATTTTGGTATGTGGGTATTACCAACAGTAAAAGTTAAAAACCAGTTCTCTGTTGCTATTTTTTTTTTTGAAAGTTACCTATTGTAGCTGTAAGCTTATAGGACAAATTTATGCAAATGTTCAATTCTCCTTTAGTTTTGTTTTTTTCTTTGCTTTGAGTTGAGTCCCTCTAATCTAGGACGTAAATGTGGTCAACTTGTGATTCGTATGATTGATCCAACATATTTAAATCTGCATCTGCGGATACTATAACAACCTTATTGGCATTTGCGGTAACTGGGAAAATTTGTATTAGACAGCACTATAGCAGACTCGTAACAGTATATTGTTTCCTCACAATTTCTCTAAAGAATTATTTCGTGAATGTTCAAATGTATCGATTTGCGCACTCAATGTCGAACAAACTGTCTCCAAATCAACATAAATTACATTACGCTGACAGTATTGTACGTCATATCGAAATTCGAAAGTAACAAATCTGAAAGTCTCATTTTCGCTCATATTTTTTTTAAGTTTAAGTTACCGTATAACTAGTGCTAGTATCTAGTAAACCCCCCTATTTTCCATTTCCGCATTTAGAAACCATTTTCGAATCTGTCTCTTTTTATACTCTGGTAATTGATTTCGAAGTTCTTCTTTGTGCTTCTGCATGATTCCTTTTTACAATAAAGGAGTTATACGTACGCAAACCCGATTATTAATTGCAATAATATTCAGTATTCCGTATGAATATATGTAACCGTTTTTTTAATCTATAGGTATTCTAGACAAGTTTAAGCAACTTCATTCGTTATCTTTTCTGAAAGTATATAATCTACAGGCGGTGGCCATGGTGTAGTGGTTAGAGTCATTGCTTGTGACCCGAGCGGCGTTGGTTCGAGCCCCGGCGGGGACAGCAATACTCTGCACCGACCATAAAGAGAAACGAATAATATCAGAGTTTCTCCACCACTACACCAAAAAAAAGGGTTTCTGCTTGGTAGTAAAATTGACCGAGATTCGTCTGAGTGCTCCAGGATTTGGAATCTCCTTTTTAAAAAAAATAAAAAAAAAAAAAGATAATCTACAACTGCCAGCAGACTATAAATAATTTTTTTTTTTTTTTTAAATTTTGTACTGTTTTTTTCTATTTTGGTCATGCAAATATATGCTTTACTCGATTTTAAATTATATCATCTCTACAAACCACAACATGCCGATGCAATTCAATATTAAATGCTCTTTTCTTTATTGAGTTGATGAATGCTCTTCTCATGTCACCCGCCGTCAGCTAATGTTTTTTTTTGAATGCTTTATTTGAATTATCATTCTGTCTTCTAGCAACACAATCCATTCTCTCCTCGGACTTTAACAGTCTTCTCTTGAAACAATTTGATGCTTCTTTTTGGAATTTATTTAAATCTTCCCGAAATCTAAAAATTTTCTCATTATATCTTACAGAAATTGAATGTTTTTTTTTTTCAACTTAAGGCTTCTATGAATTTAATCTTTTATCATTTTCACAATTGAATGCTACTTCCGGCTCGCAGTTTAATACCAGTATCTGCGTAATTAAATGTGCTACTCATTTCACAATTTAATGTGTGTATTTGCCCTCAATTGCGCACTTTTCCACAAATTTTATTTATTTTTATTTTTTTTGCCACAATTAAATGTACGTTATCGCCACAATTTAATGTGCGTATTCTTGTTCTGCACAATTTAATGTCGGCAATTTCTTGTGGTGTTCTTGTCACAATTTAATGTGCGCATTCATGTTCTATACAATTTAATGTTTTGTTTTGTTTTGTTTTGTTTTGTTTTGTTTTGTTTTGTTTTGTTTTGTTTTGTTTTGTTTTGTTTTGTTTTGTTTTGTTTTGTTTTGTTTTGTTTTGTTTTGTTTTGTTTTGTTTTGTTTTGTTTTGTTTTGTTTTGTTTTGTTTTGTTTTGTTTTGTTTTGTTTTGTTTTGTTTTGTTTTGTTTTGTTTTGTTTTGTTTTGTTTTGTTTTGTTTTGTTTTGTTTTGTTTTGTTTTGTTTTGTTTTGTTTTGTTTTGTTTTGTTTTGTTTTGTTTTGTTTTGTTTTGTTTTGTTTTGTTTTGTTTTGTTTTGTTTTGTTTTGTTTTGTTTTGTTTTGTTTTGTTTTGTTTTGTTTTGTTTTGTTTTGTTTTGTTTTGTTTTGTTTTGTTTTGTTTTGTTTTGTTTTGTTTTGTTTTGTTTTGTTTTGTTTTGTTTTGTTTTGTTTTGTTTTGTTTTGTTTTGTTTTGTTTTGTTTTGTTTTGTTTTGTTTTGTTTTGTTTTGTTTTGTTTTGTTTTGTTTTGTTTTGTTTTGTTTTGTTTTGTTTTGTTTTGTTTTGTTTTGTTTTGTTTTGTTTTGTTTTGTTTTGTTTTGTTTTGTTTTGTTTTGTTTTGTTTTGTTTTGTTTTGTTTTGTTTTGTTTTGTTTTGTTTTGTTTTGTTTTGTTTTGTTTTGTTTTGTTTCAACTTCCCTTATTTTGTTCATTTCAGTTTTCAGTTTTGTTTCAACTTGTCTTATTTTGTTTCGTTCTTTTTTCAACTTGTCTTATTTTGTTCAGTTTTGTTTAAACGTGTCTTGTTCTGTTTCACTCTACTCACTGATTTTATCCTCGTCGCCAATGTAATGACCAGTGATGCCATTCTGACCGGATTCCGGTCATATCTGACCGAAATCTATTTACTCTGACCGGAGAAAATTTTGAAATCCGGTCTAACCGTTTTTTGACCGGAACGAAAAATGGTTTTAACCGGAAAACGCTTTTTGGGCTGGAAAAATTAAATTGCTCTACTGACTATAAATAGAGATAGATTTCTATAGGTAATTTGAATAAAACGTTGCCATACATTACGAACCCGCTCCCAAGTTCAAACAGAAACCAATTTATTGCGAATATTGGGACATTTACAACATCACGCATGAAATTATCCTTCGGGAGCAGGATAATAGATTATCTTATAGGCTAATTTTTTGACGTTTTCTTTTGCTAGAATGTTGAAGAGGAAATTAAACAATTCATTTCAATTAATTAAAGTGTGAAATTCGATAAATCCAGGTTAGAGTTTGGTGATCTGCTCTTTTCAAGTGTTAGAAAATTATCCGAGAATAATTATTTAGCCATACACGTCTTCCCACGACTTTCATTTCCATTAACGACTTGGCTACAAACAAAAACGAGTCGTCATTGCAATGAAATAAAATTTAACAGGTAAAAGAATATTGAAATAGAAAACACAAACAAATTTTATAGTAAAGCCGAAGCCGACGGCCGTTTTTGACGCCACTCTATCAATGCAAATATCAAATGCAGATTTATATCGAAAGCACAATGGTACGAAAAATAACCTTTATGCCATGCCCAGCCCATGCCGGAATTATTTCTGAAAATGGATTTTCTGCGCATTTTCTTTTATACGAATATTTTTTTGTAAATCCATTCCTTTTTTCTAATCGCGGTTACGAGTTATATATAGGTATATATAATATTAATAAGACCGGTTTGTAGCCGTTTGTGTTGAAGCTGAGATGAAAGTAAATGTGAACAAATCCGAAGTGATGGTCGTCTCTAGAACGCCTGTGCAATGCACTCTGCATGTTAGTGGAGTCCCATTGAAACAGGTGGAGAAGTTTAAGTATCTCGGGGTCTTATTCACGAGTGATGGAAGGAGCAATGCCGAGTTTTCCTGTAGGATTGGTCAGGCTGGGTAAATTTTGAGACAGCTTGGTCATTCTGTTATTAGGAGGACTGAACTTGGTGTCAAAGCTAAGTTGTCAGTCTTTAATTCGGTGTTTGTTACAACTCTTACCTATGGTCATGAGGTTTGGGTAATGACGGAAAGAATAAGATCGCGAATACAAGCTGTCGAAATGAGATTTCTCCGTAGTATTGCTGGTGTGACCCGTAGAGATCGCATCAGAAATACCAGAATACGTGAGGAACTCAATGTCGAGCAGCTACTTCTCCGGACGGAGCGATCCATGCTTCGGTGGTTTGGTCATATTAAACGTATGTCCCCGACCAGGATCCCAAGACGTGCTATGGAATCCGTACCATCGGGCAGGCGTCCCCTAGGTAGACCCAGGATGAGATGGTTAGATCAAATTCATAATCTCTCCTCTACCCGTATGGGGATTGCCCTTAATGATTTGGAGTCGATGGCGGATGACCGAGAGCTATGGAGGGTCCACTTGAGCAACCTACACCCGCGACCCACTTAATGGATAAGCGGGATATTGAAAATGAATGAAATGAATGAATGAATCATTTATTTGTTTTTGTTGTTTATTAATATAGTTTGTTATGTTTTTCATTACTTTATTAAATTGTTCATTAATTTTTACTTTTTCGTTAAGGTTATTCAAAACATTTCTATTGTTTATTTCTGTTATTTCTAGTCTCTCTCTTATTTCTATCTCGTCATCAGCATCCATGGTGCCAGCTAACAATTTTTAAACCTGTACCCCAAATATTAAGTAATCCTCTCCTTTTTCTGGTATGTGCAAAAAGCTTTTCATTTCTTGTTCTAATGAATTGAAGTTATGCAATATGGTTGGATAGTGATCGCTAAATTTTGGATTTTCTATGTTATATTTGACTATTTTTAAGTTCTCTTCCCATGTCTCTACATCAACTATATGTAAAATCTTTCTGTAATTAACTACAATTTGTAGTTCTTCATCCTTGATCATTATAAATCCCTGTCCTTCGTTTAAGTATTGTAAGTCGAGTCTCTGTCCTTGTATAAAGTAGTGTATCGTCGTCAGTGTCAGAAGTATGCTAATTGGGTAACACCCCACCTGAAATTTACGAGATTTTTTTATTTTGGATTTGTGGTACCTAGTGAACATTATTCGTTACTAAAATAGTTATTCTATTATTTCTTTTTACCTTTAGTTGTTTAAATCTAGGCTTTTGTTTTCTGATTTTTCTTTCCTTATAATAGAATGTATCTTCTTCTTTATATTCTATAGGTTCTTTTCTATTTTCGTTTCGTTTTACAATTGTATTTGTTTTGTTATTAAGCGACATTAAAAAGGATTTCCTTTTTATTGTCCCGGGTATTCTTTTGAAAAAGAGTTCAAAGGGTGTTTGTTTTGTTGCTGAGTTAATTGAGTTATTATATGCAAAGAGCGATTTTAGTAAAGCTTCACTAGCGCTGATATTATTGTGGTTTTTCAATATTCTTAAGTGCTCAATTAATGTAGTGTTGTATTGTTTTAATGTTTTCTCCTCGATAGATTTGTTGCGGGACTTGCATTAACACTTGGCGATGTTTCATTGAATAATTATTTCATAACAAACGTTTCGGTCGCACTTTATTGTTTATAATGTTTTAAGAAATATTTTGCGTGCGTCGTGCTGTGTATTAGGTAACGATAAATTTTATTGTGAAAAACGAATATAAATCGCGAGAGAAAAATAAAACACACACAAAAATGCTTGACACTTCCAACACTTTACTTTAAAAACTACCTAACTATTTGTCTAGTGTCTACTCCGCCTCCGAACATGCATTTTTTTTGACAGTGCGTTGAAGGTGATAGATTATACCTTTGAGAACGCTGGCAGTGACCAGTTCACTCAGGTAATTTGAATTAGTGTAGATGATTGTATTTGAAATCATTGACACATAAGATACATAGACATTCAATACAATAATGTAACAAAACTACATAATCACATACACATATAACATGTCCTATAAATATGAAGTAAACTGTCACCCAAAATCAGTCGTTGTAATAAACTCTAAATCGTTTCATTTAATTCGTTTAGTTTTTTTCCCACAAAGGTTATGGGCCCAGCAACGTCATAGACCGGTACAAGGTTAAACGTTTTAAATTTGTTTATTAATCTTTTTCCCAAATTAGTTTGTGTAACTAAGTAAAAAGTGTTTTAGTTGGCCAAGATGAGTTCTAGCCTTTATCAGATTGATAAACTCGACGACAATAATTACGATGTGTGGAAAGTGCACTGTGCACATGAAATCGGTTTTGGTTCACAGTGAGCTATGGGGATATGTTTCCAAAAGTATTGTTCAGCCTATTGTCGCAGCCGATGTACCCAACTGGCAGAAAAAGGACGAAAAAGCGCTGGCCACAATTATGCTTTGTTTAAAGTCTTCTCAGCTATGTCATATAAAAAATTGCAAAATGTCTAGTGAAGCTTGGAAAAGGCTTGAAGAAGAGCACTGTCCAAGTGGGCAAGCGCCCAAAGTGACAATTTTTAAGCAGTTACTAGGCCTAAAAATGGTGGAAAATGGATCCATGGCAGATCATCTCAACAAATTTCTAGACTTGTCAGAGAAATTGACTGAAATGGACATCAAACTGCAAGACGAACTTCTCGTCATATTGATGCTTTCCAGCTTGCACAAAAATTACGATAATTTCGTTATTGCAATTGAATCAAAAGTTGCTTGAAGAGGCGAAACGGCGGGAGAGCGATACATCGATAGAAGAATCACGCGAGTCTGCGTTTTTCCAAAAACCGCAAAAAAGTTTCGCAGTACATAAGCAGAAGAGAAAATGCTATAAATGCAATAAAAAGGGTCACCTTGCAGCCGCTTGTACATCCACATATACAGCGAAAAATAAATCTACCGCTTCTTTCGTTATGTTGAATATAGCAAGCAACTCGCAGCTTGACAAGAGTACTTGGGTTTGGGAATGCGGTGCTACTTGCCATATGTGTTGCGACTAAGACATGTTTACTTATATAACACCACACGTTGAAAAAATAGAAGTAGCTGGAAATCAATTTATTTGCTCTAAAGGTATAGGAACGGTGAGAATTGGTACAAGAAGCAGTGAAATTTCGTTAACAGATGTATTGTCCACAATGGTTTTTGGGACTTCAACGAAATGAAATAATTAGCAACGAGTCTAAGAGTTCAATATCTTTATTCGGCTGTGGTCCAATGGAAAAAGAGACCGAGCAACCATCATCCAATTTCAATTACACATTTTTCTGGTATAAAACAGAAAGGGATATTTCAAAGGGAAATTTAGCTTACATTAAAAGTTTTCACATCGAAATCAGTTTTAAGTTAATTCACAATTGTAACAATATTTCAAAGCAACGTTTTTATGCAATTTTATGTATTAAATAAATTTTAAGTTTTAAACGCATATGTAAAGTATGAACATTCTGCCCGCCTTGAAGAATCGCACAGAATTGAAGATCTCTTCAATGTATTGGTAGCGGTGCCAACCGATGAATTGGTCTTCTAAGAATCGTCTTTTTAACTCGGATATCCGCCACTCGTATCTTTGAATCCGCACCAGATATGACTCGTTCTATGCGACCTAACATCCACTGCTGCGGAGGTAAATTATCATCTGCCACAAGCACAAGAGTTCCGACTTCGATATTCTCAGATGCATTTTGCCATTTTGTTCGTCTTTGAAGCTCCAGTACGTACTCTTTCGACCATCTTGCCCAAAAATGTTGTTTGACTTGGGTAAGTTTTCGCCATCTGTCAAGTGGTGGAACATCTTGCTGAACTGCTGGTTCTGGAAAAGAGTTTAAAGGGACACCAATTAAAAAATGACCTGGGGTCAAAACTCTTTCGTCATTTGGATCAGGACTTTGAACACAAAGTGGACGAGAATTCATGATACTCTCGATTTCCGCTACGACGGTTGAGAATTCTTCGTATGTCAGATGAGCCAATTTGACTGTCCGATATAAGTGAGACTTAGCAGACTTCACTGCTGCCTCCCATAGGCCTCCGAAGTGGGGTGATCTCGGCGGTATGTGGATGAACTGGATACGTTTAGCAGCACACCAGGATTGTATCTTATCCTGTGTTTACTGCTCCAAAAATAGTCTGCGAAGTTCTTTGAGCTCATTCCGAGCACCAACAAAGTTTGTGCCGTTGTCACAGTGTATTTCACTACACAGGCCTCTTCGTGCGACAAATCGCTTCAGAGCAGCTATGAAACCTTGTGTTGAAAGGTCGGAAACAACTTCTAAATGGGAAGCCTTCGTCGCAAAACAAATAAACACTGCAATATACGCCTTGTGAGTGCAGTACCCGCGTCGTCCTTGAGAGATGTGAAACGGCCCACAGAAATCCACACCAGAGATAGCGAACGGCCTCGACATCGTGACTCTGCTTGCAGGTAGATCACCCATGATTTGGCGCATCAATTTCGGACGATATTTGAAACAATGAAGACATCCATCTACTACTTTTTTGGCTAAGTGTCGAGCGTTGACGATCCAGAATCGCTGTCTAATAATTGCGACTAAGGCTTGAGGACCTGCATGAAAGTTAGTTTTGTGTAAATGGACAACGACATTTTTGACAAAAAGGGAATCTTTCGGAAGGAGGATGGGACATTTGGAACTGTAAGGAATGTCTGCATTCTGCAAACGCCCACCTACTCTTAGGAGTTCGATTCCGTGCTCAGTATCGAGAAAGGGATTGAGATTACTGATAACACTTTTTGGGCTTATCTTTTTTGTTTTACTCAAATCCGTAATTTCCTCCAGGAAATGAATCTGTTGAATAGTCCATATAATACGAAACAACGCCTTTTCCAATTCCTCTGATGTGAGTGTCGTACAAAGACCAATAGAGCTTTTGGGGGGGTTAGATTGTGTTGATACTTTTGACCTCAAATTATTGCAAAATCGTAATACGTATCCGAAGATTCTGTTAATTTTTTGAAAGTCATTGCAACGATTAAAGTGTTCAGCAAATTCAACTATTTCGTTTGCTTTCGTAAGCAGGGTAACAGGGTAATTATTTTTATCAGCAACGAGCGAAAGAAGGGGTTTCTGTTTTGGCCAGTTCTCGATAGTCTGATACAAAAACTGTGGTCCACTGAACCAATTACTATTTATAAGTTCCATCACATAGGCACCGCGGGACACAATATCAGCAGGGTTTGTTTTTGTATTTACATACCTCCATATAGCGGAGGGCAATGAAGATTGAATCATGGAGACACGGTTGGCCACAAATATTTCCCAAGTAGATGGGTAAGCAGAAATCCAGCGAAGGACAATTTCGGAGTCTGTCCACAAATAAATATTTTCAATTACGTAGTTTAGATTGGGTAACACTTTTAAGACTAATTCAACAAGGAGAGCAGCAGCACAGAGTTCCAATTTCGGAAGAGATTTGGTCTTAATGGGTGCTACTTTCGACTTTGCGCTGAGTAAGCTGCATTTGATGTTTCCGAATGCATCGATGGTCCTCAAATAGAGACAACAACCGTAGGCTCGAATAGATGCATCGGCGAAGCCATGTATCTCAACTTTAATATCATCTTGGTTTGAAAACGAGATATATCTGGAGAGTTTTATTTGATCTATTTTGCATATTTCCTTGCGAAACTCGTCCCAGCGAGTCTGTATCTCCATGGGAAGGGATTCATCCCAACTACTTTTGATGATCCAAATATCTTGCATCACAATTTTTCCTTTGACGACAATTGGATTGATAAGACCAAGGGGATCAAAAATCTGAGACAACTCTGATAAGATTAATCTCTTGGTAATGTTCTTAGAGTAACTCTCTTTCGGTTTGATGTATTGAAATTCATCGTTTCTAGGGTTCCAAATAATTCCTAGGGTTTTAATAACGTCCTTGTCATTAATCCTCAGAGCTGAATCTTCTTCCCTTTCCTGATGAGAAATTTTTTCCATTATTTCAGTGCTATTACTGCACCATTTCCTAAGATCAAAGCCAGCACTAACCAAAATCGTTCTAACCTCAGAATAAATTTTAGATATGGTCTCTAATGAATCTCCTCCAGTTATCATATCATCCATATAAAAATCCTCATTTATAACTTTCGATCCTAAAGGATATGTAGATACATGCTGATCGGCCAAGAATTTAAGACACCTCGTTGCAATAAATGGAGCCGAGGTTGTACCATAAGTTACAGTTCGTAACCGAAATGCCTTTAGTTCATCTTGATCCGAAGATCTCCACAAAATGCATTGAAAATGTTGGTCTTCATCATGCACGAGTATCTGCCGATACATTTTTGAAATATCGGCAGTAACAACGAAGTTGTACGTACGAAAACGAAGGATTATATCGTACAACTCGTCTTGAATTACTGGACCTTTTAATAATAGGTCGTTCAACGAAAGATTTGAAGTTGTCTTTGCGCTGCAATCAAAGACAACTCTCAATTTTGTTGTCAAAGAATCGGGTCTGAGCACAAATTGATGAGGAGCAAAATATTTGATTTGATCCATTTTATTCCTAGGAACTTCTTCCATGTGCCCTAGGCTTTCATACTCAGTCATAAACTCTATGTATTGTTCTCTAACTTCCTTATGCCTTTGCAATCTTCTTTCAAGATTTAAAAACCGTCTTTGAGCATGGCCCAATGAGTCTCCCAATTGACCACCATTCGATTTAAACAACAGATTAACTATAAATCTTCCATCTTCCTGTCGACGCACACCTCTTAAAAATTCCATCTCACACTCCTCCTCTTCCTTTGATGAGAATGGTTGCTTCCGATTCACCTCCTCCATTTCCCAGAACCTTTTGACTATTTCACTAAGAAATGCATCATCAGACTCGGCACAGGCAACTAGGGTACATGCTGCACGAGGATTAGACGCCTTGTCGTATTTGCCAGAGACAATCCACCCAAACAATGTCTTTTGGAGAATCGGGAGTTGGGGGTTTAGGACTATTTGTCCGACACACAATAGCTGGAAAAAGCTGTCAGCTCCTATGAGCAAATCTATATGGCTTGGTCGGTAAAAATTAGGATCAGCAAGCAAAATATTTTTAGGTATCTTCCAATCAGATATATCCAATTCCTCTGTCGGAAGAATGTTGGTAATATTTTTTAGAACCAAAAGATCTAGATCGATTTCAAAATCGGAAATACGAGATTTGCAACTAGTTTCTACTTTGTAGTTAATGGCGGCATTCGATTTGCCAATACCAGAAACTATTGAATGAGTTTGACTTTTCTTAAGTCTTAACTTTTGCACCATGTCCTCAGTAATAAAATTAAGTTGTGATGCTGAATCAAGAAGAGCGCGAACAGGATATAATTGACCATACGAATTTTTCATATACACTAGAGCAGTGGCTAGGATAACCTCGGGGCAATTTTTCTCAAACATGTTTGAAACTAGGTGAGTACTGCCGGAGGTACTTGGCTGTAAACTATCTGCAGGTAAACTACTAGTGCTAGCAGGTTGATTAGTTGTAAACCTGTGCAACAAATGGTGATGTGGCATTGAGCATACTCTGCATTTTTGTGCCCGACATCTTCGGACCGAATGTCCCTTTGCCAGACAATTAATGCAAAGAACTCGTTGCTTAGCTTCTTGAAACCGCCTAATTACTGGCAGCTGATTAAAAGTTTCACACGCACTTATATCATGTGTAGTTGCGGAGCAAAATTCGCAAGATACCGACTGCGCAACTAACGTGGAATGAGACTGTGACTGTCGATTATTATTTCGAAAACGATATCGATTCGGTGGTGCATTACTATATGCTTCATTCTTACAAAGCTTTGATTCCTTTGCCTCAAGCGTTTGGCAACGACGTTCTAACACTTTCGCAAATTCGTCCCACTTTGGAAGTGTAGAGTGGTCGACCGACTCATCCCACTTTGCCCTAGTATCAGCATCAACTTTGTCCAAAGCTAGCGAAATGAAAAAAGCATCACAAATATTCTCATGACTTCCAATCGAAAGCATTGCTGCAATATGCGAATTAAAACTATCCTCTAAGTTGCGAAGATTAACTGCAGAGCATTTTGAAATTTTATTAGTATTCATTAATCCATTTAAGTGTTCTTGAAACATCAGTGTTTTACTATCAAAGCGTTTTGTCAAACGATCCAGGGCCTTACGATAATTTGAAGAAGTTAAATCGAACTCTTTGATTGCGTTCAAGGCTGCACCAGATAAACATTTTCTCAAGTAATTAAATTTCTGTAATGCCTCCAATGAATCATCCTTGTCAACAAGATTAGTAAAAATGCCGATGAAATTCGGAAAGTCCGAAAATTTGCCAGAGAATGTTGGAAGTGTTATACGTTCCAGCTTAGAACGAGAAATAGGTTGCTGCGACATAAACGACATATTAAAACCATCTCCAACTGTTACATTTCCTCTCTGTTCTAGCAACTTTGATTGAATCATAGATTTCGTCGACACATATACTTCCTCTAATTCTGCTCTATGATTAGCCTTTTCTTCCTCAGCCATATTTATTTTATCCAACGATAATTGTACATTCAAACCTTGTTTGAAGTAGGATTCAATAATGCCTAATCGACATTCCAATTCTACACTAGACATTGACGAGCCTTTTCCAGAAATTAGCTTGTTTATTCTAGTTATATTACCCTTTGTAGAAGATCTAATAGCTTTTAATTCGGCCGTTGTTCGCTGTTGATTAAAATCTAACCCCCCACTAGAACTCTCTCCTCCTCCTTGTGCAGCATTTTCCACTTGATTAATCATAATATCTAGTGTTCAACTATCTAGCTAACAAAATTAACCAAGCAAATTCAACTATCCAACTATCCAACTATTTATGGAATTTCCAGTGAAGAATTAGCAATCCGAAACGACAAGATGACAATTTTAATAGCAGCAACAACTTAATCTTAACTCCAACAAGCGATGACCAGACCACAGTGACAGCAGCAACAGCAATAAAAGCTTTTCAATTTTCACTCACAGCACAGAGTATCGAATTATAGCAAGTGGCGAATTCAACAACGGTAACGATTACCTTCAAAAAACGGCGACGATCAAAGCAGAAACCAAATTGAAACTCAAAAGCTTTTCTTCGGTGAAAGAAATTTTAAGAAAATACTGTATGCACTGATTGCGTGTGCAGTTGTTTTTGGTAATTTGCAAAAACAATTCTATCATAAGAGACGATGGAAAGCAGAAAGACGAAAATGATGTACGAAGTATGAAGTTTGATGAATTAAATCGAATGTAGATTTATCCAATATTTCCAAATGTTTAAATTAAAATAGTTTACAGCTCTAAATCACAAATGTTCAGTGATGCATACATACATTTTACAGGAGTTTTTATACTCGTACTCTTTCCAGTCGGTGGGTTGTGTTTCTCCAACTGTTCGCCCTCGATGTAGATCGATGATCGTTCAACAAAATTAAAAAA
Organism: Cheilosia soror; assembly: GCA_949372485.1. NCBI lineage: Eukaryota > Metazoa > Arthropoda > Insecta > Diptera > Syrphidae > Cheilosia > Cheilosia soror. The sequence continues at coordinate 30,303,812 of OX443563.1, forward strand.
TTTAAATCGACTTTCAATTTCAGTTTTATGACTTAAAAGTATGATGGGGATTAATGTCAATCCCGGGTTTCGGCACCAAAAAATGTCCACAATGGTTTTTGGGACTTCAACGAAATGAAATAATTAGCAACGAGTCTAAGAGTTCAATATCTTTATTCGGCTGTGGTCCAATGGAAAAAGAGACCGAGCAACCATCATCCAATTTCAATTACACATTTTTCTGGTATAAAACAGAAAGGGATATTTCAAAGGGAAATTTAGCTTACATTAAAAGTTTTCACATCGAAATCAGTTTTAAGTTAATTCACAATTGTAACAATATTTCAAAGCAACGTTTTTATGCAATTTTATGTATTAAATAAATTTTAAGTTTTAAACGCATATGTAAAGTATGAACATGTATTGTATGTGCCGGTACTTCAATCAAATTTTATTTCGTTGCGAAAGGCAGTTGAAAACAACTATGTTGTCGAATTAAATAAAAATCGTGGAATATTAAGAAATACGAGTGGTGAAGAAATAATGGTAGCAAGAATGTGCGGTAAATTTTTCATACTCTGTTGGAATGTTGAAAATGCATTATGTGTCGCGAAAGCAAAAAATAATACGTCTATTACGGAATGGCATAGAAAATATGGAAGGAATTCGTAGAGAACTTACAGTGGCGTACACCCCGCAACAAAATGGGGTTGCAGAACGTGCAAATAGAACCTTGGTCGAAATGTCACGGTGTATGCTGATTGACTCCGGGCTACCTGAATTCATTTGGGCGGAGGCCATAAATACGGCCGTCTATTTGCGTAACCGCTCTCCAACAAAAGTGTTAGGAAATGTTACTCCGTATGAATCTTGGTCTGGTTACAAGCCAAGTGTAGCTCACCTACAGGTCTTTGGACAAAAGGCCATCATTTTGGACAAACGGCCAGGGAGATCAAAATTTTCTGCAAAAGGCTTCGAATGCTTCATGGTGGGGTATTCAACGGAATCGAAGGCCTGCAGATTTTTTGACCCCAAAAGCAGGAAAATTCATACTAGCCGCGATGCAAAGTTCCTGATGCAATTCGAGATGAAACAGGATGACGCAGATTACATTTTGCTTGAAGATGCTGAGGATGTCTCAACAATTTATACATCTACGGGTCAAAATGAGCTTGTAGGAAATGATGTTACTGATGGCTGTGGTGTTGGTGAGTCTGTTGCTGGTGCTGTAAAGGAAAATGTTGGTTCTGTTTCTGCTGATGAGGATAATGGCGAAATGGATGTGTTTAGTAATGCTGTAGAGGGTAGATTTGTTGCTGCTGATGAGGAGGATGGCGAAACAGATGTGTTTGATAATGATGTAGATGGTAGATTTGTTGCTGCTGATGAAGAAAATAGTGCTGAAAATGAGGATGCTGAAGAATATGTTGGTGCTGAAACTTTTCGCGATGAAGGACTTGCTTCTGCGAGTGATGTACGACAGCTATCATCATCAGGGAACTTCTTCAAGAATGGTCTTACGCCCACGTAAACCATCAAACTCAAATTTTTTCTGCGAAACTAGAAAGTACTCGCGCAATCCACTCAGTGTAAAGGAAGCCTTAAGCAGAGCAGACGCAGTAAAGTGGAAAGTCAGGTATACTTACATTCGACTCATACTTGCATTGTCAGCTGAGCATAATTTAACATTACATCAAATGGACGTATCATCCGCTTATTTAAATGGTGAGTTTAAGGAGGAAGTTTTTATGTTTCAACCACAGTGTTTTATCAATCCCATGCATCAAGAGAAGATTTGCCGTTTAAGAAAAACACTCTATGGCCTCAAACAATCAGGGCGGGAATGGAACAGTGAATTGGATGCAGTGCTAAGAAAAATAGGATTTACGAAATGTAAAAGCCATGCTTGCGTATACAAAAGGAATAGCGGTACAGACATTAACTTGGTTGCAGTGTTTGTGGATGACATTTTGCTGGCGTGCTCTAATCTTGGATATTTGGAAAAAATCAAAGAGGCAATCAGTTTGCAGTTTGAGGTGGTTGACAAGGGTCCTGTTGATCATTTCCTTGGGATGGAGGTTACCAGTAAAAAAAATTCAATCCAAGTTTCACAACGACAGTTCATCCAGAAACTTCTAGTTGAATTTGGGATGGTGCAAACTAAACCCTGTGCTACTCCTTTGCAACCAGAAAGCAAATTCAAGAAGTGCATCGATTGTTCAAAGTGTACCAAGGTGGACGAGAAGCTGTACCAGTCCCTCATCGGCTCATTAATGTATTTGAGCATTTGTACCAGGCCTGATATAATGCACTCAGTTTGCAAACTAGCGCAGTTTAACAAGAACCCACATTCTGAGCACCTGACTGCTGCGAAACATATCTTGAGGTAACTTAATCACATTTTAAATTTTAAAATTAACTATTTTCAGACTCAAAAGCAACTAGTCGGCTACGCTGATGCTGATTGGGCAGGAAGCTGTGATGAAAGAAAATCGTTTACCGGCTTTGTTTTTTTTGTTGCGGGTGCGCCGATCTCATGGGAATGCAGCAAACGATAGCACTGAGCAGTACTGAAGCTGAGTACATGGCTCTCTCCGCAGCATCCAAAGAAGTCGTCTACTTGAGGAGTTTCCTACGAGAATTGGGTTTTAATTCTCTTACAGATGGTCCAACCGTACTATATGGCGACAACATAAGTGCACAGCATTTAGTGAAAACCCCAGTGTATCACAACAGGACGAAGCACATCGACATAAAAGTACATTACATACGTCAGGTTTTCGAAAATGGACTTATAACATTAAAATATATTCCAACCGGTAAAATGATTGCCGATATTTTTACAAAAAATCTAAAAAAGAATAAGCACTCTGAATTAACTTCCTTGCTTGGTTTCATACCATAATATTTTTAAATTTGTATGATTTGCATAAATATTAAGATCTGAACTAAATTGAATTGAATTGAATTGCATATATTTTTACTATTAACTAAAAAAAAATGTAGAGTAATATAGTTTTGAGAGAAGGATTGATTGTATTTGAAATCATTAACACATAACATACATAGACATTCAACACAATAATGTAACAAAACTACATAATCACATACACATATAACATGTCCTATAAATATGAAGTAAACTGTCACCCATTATCAGTCGTTGTAATAAACTCTAATAGCCGGTTTTACAGTGCAAGTTTAAACTCCGTTTAACTAGAAATCAGGTTTAAACCGACGTTTCACACAAAAATGTGTATTACAGTGCTAGTTTAAACTTAATCGATAGTTTAAACCGAGTTTAACTTAACCGGCCAGGGATGGGGGTTTAAACTGAGTTTAAATATGTCTGAGGCCAAATCATTTCGTAGAATGGAATGATGCAAATTTCTTTTAACGATTTCTGCTGACCAAACTAGCTGCTCAAATGGTTTTTAATCCAATAGAACACAGAAAAGAACACAAAAGGAAATGGTATCTACGCAACAAATATAAGTTTTCAGATGATGTTAGCGATATCATTAATGGAATAATGGATATAATTGCATAGACTTGAAGTGAATTAAAAACCTTTCGCTCCACTAAACTACAATTTATTTGTTCTGGCGTTTGTTCTGAAGTTTAACTAAACGTTCGTTCAAATTTCACTGTAATACACTCACGGTTTACGTACATGGTTTAAACTTGCTTGCGAGTTTAGCTAAACCTGAGTTTAAACTCGCACTGTAAAACCGGCTATAAATCGTTTCATTTAATTCGTTTAGTTTTTTTTCCCACAGTAGATACAAGGAAGCCATACATAAGATAGATAAGCGAGATATGCGAATAAGACACGATAACAAAATTATTAATTTGTGGAGAAAAGAGAAAGAATGTGTAATACGATTTGCGTATGCTGGTAGTGACCAGTTAGCCAAATATAAGATAGATAAGTGAGATATGCGAATAAGACACGATGTACAATTTTTTTAATTCGTGCAAAGAAATATGAAGTGTATGAATATTGAATATAAGATAGGATAGGTATTTTATAGGAGAGACATATTTGCGCATGCAATGGTAATTTGAAAAAAATAGAGTGAAGGTAGGCATATTTACGTACGCAACAAGTCCTTCCTTCTTAATAAAAGAGGATTATTCTTTGAAGAGGAATAATACTCGGAAAATAATTTAGAATTTTCGGTACCAGTTTGAAGGCAGATCAGAACAATATTTTACAAAAAAAAATTTATTATGTATTTTCTGTTTTAACATATAGGAATTTATGATATAATAAGTAGGTATGTACTAATATATATTTTCTTTTGACAAGTAAAATTATAATTTTATTTTATTTATTTATTTTTTTAATACTAGAAGTAAATCTAAAATGTTTTTTTAAATTATATTTATTTATAAAATAATTCATTTATGTGTTAATTTTCGTTTGGGGTAGTTACATCCCCCTTTTTTACGTTTACTTATTGAAATAGTGTAATATATTTATTTTATATAAATACATATTTTGTATAGTTAGGTATATATTTTATATTTATATTTTTTATTTTTATTTCTTTTTTTATATATGAACAATGAATATAATGTATTATGTTTACATGTGTAAATGTTTTTTTGTTGGTTTAAATTTGATACATACATTTTTACTTAAATAAAGAACAAATGTGAGTAAGGAATTGTATGATTTGCCAATTTTCAGATTAGTTTTAAACTACTTGAATTAATTTTTGTAATGTGAGTGATCGAGTTAACGGCTTCCTGGGAATTTCACTACTAGAAGGTATATTAACGACAGGGGATGAAGCCTTTAGGGGCTCCGTAGCGGGGTCTATAACCTGCATTTCTATGTCATTAAGGGATGACGTTTTTCTACTCTGTAATTTTTTTTTTTAAATTGCGGGCATTGTTTTATATACTATAAACACAATTAGCACTATTATTAGAATACTTGAGATTGAAAGGGACGTTATGGACAGGTTGCGGTGATTATCAGCGTTCGAATTCTCCTTTAGTTGCTCTAATTTATCTTGTATTTGCTCTAGGGATTGAGTGCCTTTATGAATAATTGCATTTGTATCTGTACCTATTATTAATCGCGTTCGATTAAAATTTGTAGCAGAGGGGATAAGGGAAGTATGGTTTAAGCTGGACAATTCTTCACTGGAAGGGGGGAAATATTGTGGTTGTACAATGAAATTTCTTAGTTTTATTTTGCCTTATTCGTAGTAAGGCTTTAATCGATTGTTATGGATCACAATTTCTTTTCTACCAAATTTGATAGCTGTGTTTACGGGTTCTTTTATACTAATTACTGGATAAGGCCCTCTCCATAAGGGTGATAATTTCCCTTTTCGGTTGTCGCTTTTGACGAGTACTTTATCCCCTACATGAAATGAATGAGGTCTTATTGTTTTGTCAAAATAGTTTTTCGACCTGTGTTTGCTTGCTAAGAGGTTGCGTCGGGCTATGGAATACGATTTTTGAAGTCTACATCGTAGAAGATGGCAGTAATTTTCATGATTGTATATGGGCTCAGGATCTCTTTTCAAATTAGACGGTATGTCGGGAGTGAACCTATATAGGCATTCCATGGGTGTGAGTTTAGTACTATCATGAATACTATTATTATAAACAAAAGTCGCTGTTCGCAAGAACTGATCCCATGACTTGGGGTTTTCATGCGTTATGCTGCGGAAATATTCCACTATTGGCCGGTGTGCTCGTTCAAGTGCACCATTAGACTGGGGATGGTAAGCTGTTGTCTGTAATTTGTTTATCTTAAGTAGTTTGCAGAGCCCTTTAAATAAGTCACTGAGAAAGTTTGTCCCCTGATCAGTTACAATCCGTTTAGGAATACCGAAACATGTAATTATGTTATCGAAAACCACTTGCACCACTGTTTGAGCCTCTGCATTTTGCATGGCATAGCAATCAACAATTTTCGCCAAATTATCCTGAAAGGTTAGAATGTACAAACGATATCTAAATAGACCTTATCGAAAGGTTTTTCGGCGATATCAGTGATCATCATTGGCATTCGTATCAAAGAAGTTGCTTTCATGGTCTGACATTTTTTTACATTTTTTAATGTAATTTTTTATGTCTCTGAGCATGTACTTACTTACTTATCGGGCTCCCGACCCGTGAAGAGTCTCTGCCTGAGACACTGCAGCCTTCCATCCTCTACGATCCCGGGCACGCTGCTTCCAATTGTCCAGACCAAGCGCTCTGGCATCCGCGATGGCTTGGTCTTTGAAACGGAGGTTCGGTCTTCCTTGTCTTCTCGAACCTGGGGGCTGGGATTCGAAGATCCTCTTGGCTGGAGCATTATTGTCCATTCGCTCGATGTGGCCGAGCCAATGTAGTCGACGTGTTTTGGCTTTTTGGACTACATCCACATCTTGGTACAGCTCATAGAGTTCGCGGTTGTATCTTCTCCTCCATTCGCCCTCCTCGCACACAGGACCAAAAATCCGCCGAAGTATTTTTCTTTCGAAGGAGCCCAGTATCAGCTCTCCCTTCTTGCTTATCGTCCAGCACTCGGCGCCATAAAGCAGAACTGGCAGGATAAGGGTTTTGTAGAGCACACGAAATCCTTCGAGTTAGGAGTTTTGAACCCCGTTGTTTTGCCAAACCGAAGTAACAACGGTTTCCTAGGGTAATTCTTCGTCGGATCTCCACTAGGGTGCCATTCGTGGAGTTTACGTTTACTCCGAGGTAGGTGAACTCCTTAACTACCTCGAAATTATTGCTATCAATAGTGACGTTTTGTCCTAGGCGGTGGACAGATGCTTGTTTGTTTGTTGATAGCATGTACTTAGTCTTGTCGTCATTTACTACAATTCCAACGGATTTCGCCTGTTCTTCAATCGCCGTGAACGCTTCTATCACGGCACGCTGGGAGCGACCGATGATGTCAATATCGTCCGCATAGCCAAGCAGCTGGACGGACCTGTTGATGCTAGTGCCTTCCGTGTTGACACCTGCCCTGCGCACTATCTGCTCCAGTACGAGATTGAAGAAGTCGCATGATAGAGCGTCTCCTTGCCGAAATCCGGTGCATGTTTGAAATAGTTCGGAAGAGCTGCTTCCAAAGTGCACGTTGCAGCGTGTGTTTTCCAGCGTCGCGCGACACAGCTGAATCAGTTTTGCCGGGATTCCGAATTCGGCCATCGCCATATAGAGCTCCTGACGATGTATGCTATCATTCGCGGCTTTGAAGTCGATGAATAGGTGGTGAGTTTCGACTTGAAATTCGTTGGTCTTTTCCAAAATTTGCCTCAGTGTGAAAATTTGGTCTATAGTCGATCTGCCGGGCCGGAAGCCACACTGGTACGTGCCGATTAGTGTGTTGCAGAACGGTTTTAGACGTTCACACGGTACGTTGGATAGGATCTTGTATGCGACATTTAGCAGGGATATGCCTCGATAATTCTTGCAAGACATAGGATCGCCTTTTTTGAAGATGGGGCATATGGAGCTGATAGTCCAGTCATCGGGCATGTTTTCTTCCAACCATACTTGGTTGATGATTCGGTGCATGCTCCCAACCAAAACATCACCACCGTATTTAAAGAGCTCCGCTGGTAGACCATCAGAGCCTGCGGCCTTGTTGTTCTTAAGCTTTTTTATAGCTAAGCCAACTTCTTCTATACTTGGTGGTGGGACTAGTTCCTCATTGACTGGACGTGGGTTCTCTTCTTGCCCTATCACTCTCTCTACATGATGCCCATTAAGCAGCTGCTGGAAATGCTGCTTAAACACATCTACTATTCCCTGCGCTTCGATGACTAGGTTTCCTTCGCTATCTCGAAGAGCCTGCGTTCCGGTTTTGTAGCCAGCAGCTAGTTGCTTAGCTTTTTTATAAAACCTCCGGATGTTATTACGATCGCGCGACTCTTCGATCTCCTTGAGCTGGGAAGCTGCGTAAGCCCTCTTCTTTCTACGCAGGATCTTCTTTTCCTCCCTTCTCCTGGCTCGATACTCTTCTCTCGCTGCCCTTGTTTTGCGCTGCAGCGCTTTCTTGTGTGCATCTTCTGTCACCTTTTTCCTGTACACGCATTCATCATCATACCACGGGCTCTTTCTCTGGGGTGGCTGGTACCCTACGGTGGTTTCGGCTACCTCTTTGATGATGTCGCGATACTGGCACCACTGATTGTTGGCGTTTGTGGTAGGTGAGTGCACAGAGGAGAGTTTCATACTCAGGCGCTCGCTGTAGGCTCTGGCTACTCCAGGTGTGCTAAGGCGTCCAACGTCGAATTTCTTCTTCTGGGCGGTTCGCAGCTTCTTCTCGTTGGACAGTCGAGCTCTGAATTTAGCCGCGACAAGAAAATGGTCAGAGTCGACGGTTGCCCCTCGGAATGTGTGCACGTCGAGGATGTTGGATGCGTGCCTCGCATCGATTAGCACATGGTCGATTTGGTTGGCGGTTCGACCGTCTGGAGAGCGCCAGGTTGCTGTGTGGATCCTTAGCCTTGGAAACCTAGTGCTACTTATCACCGTGTTACGAGCTGCTGCAAAATCGATTAGTCGGTAGCCGTTGTCTGTTGTCGTTTCGTGGATTCTGTGCTTACCAACTAATCCGCCAAAGATGTTTTCCTTTCCGACTTTAGCATTGAAATCCCCGAGTACAACTTTTACATCATACTCCGGACAGGCTCCGTAGGCTCCGTCCAGGAGGTCATAAAACTCCTCCTTGATAGGATCTTCTGCCTCGTCGGTAGGGGCGTGTGCACATATTAGGCTTATATTTTGGAAGGTAGCTTTGATGCGGATCACAGAAAGGCGATCACTTATCGGCTAGAAGTCAATGACTTTTGTCCTAAGCCGATTTCCCACGACGAATCCGCATCCTAATACATGCAATCTTTTGTTGCAGCTGTAATAAATGTCGCAATCACAAACCACAGAGAACTAGACCGCCGACTTTCCGTACTCCTACCCGATTCTCCCCGGAAAAAATTACCCTGTCTGTGAATACGTGTAAATGTCAAAATTAATGGCGGGAATGTAAATAAAACATAAGAGCGGCCATTTATTGGGATGTGTTAAGAAATGTTGGGAACTAAGTTTAGGTACTGTTTACATTTTAGATAAAATCATATTGCAAGTAGCTAGACGGCTGGTTGGAATGATTTAAACTTAATTTTGAGCGAAAATATAATCTATATCGTTGATAATATTTTGTTCGCTCGTTCGAAAACTAATACTTTTTTCAATTCACAAGAAACTCATCGCAACAACAAATCACCCGCGTATAAAAAAGAGGTACCTAGGGATTAGTGAATGAAAAAAAAATCGCTGGCGATTTATTCTACGTTCCAGCAAATTTGTTAAAATTGCTACCAACTAAAGGACCATTCACATGGGAGCGAACGAACGAATTGATGAAATGCGAATAAACCACTTTTTATGCATTTATAAACAGAAAATTCCACAATGTTACGCTTGAAATAAAGGCGCGAAATCAGGAAAAAAATACTTTGCATGCATTTATAATACTTTTGATGTTTTTATAAATAGAAATTGCACATTTTACTATTCCAAGTGTATAAATTATTAATCCATCAAATTGTATTAAGAAAACAAGTTTTAAAAGAGTTTAAATAACGAAATTTTCAATTCCAAACAAAGTATGTTTTCGTTCACGGCAAAAAGTTTGGAATTGGAAATTTCGTTATGTAAACCCTTTTAAAACTTGTTTTCTTAATACAATTTGATAGAATAACTAATTATTCTATACTAGGAATAGTAAAATGTGCAATTTTCTCTTTACGCGAATGGTAAACTTACGACGTTGCATGAATACGTGTCAAGCAGTGTGTAGTTGTTGTAATTGCGTGTTAAAATTTCTACTTTTCTTTACTTCACTGCGATAGATGTGCAATAAAACAGGTCTAATAACAAAATCAAAATAACAAATAAAGGATAACCAGGTGAATAAACTAAAGTAAAAAATAAATCACGAAAAGAGTTTCATTTTGACACTTTGTTTTGACTGTCAATTCCTGAAGCTCTTCATTCCAAAGTTCCAGGAGCAAGTCTTTTCCGGACCAATTTTGTTTTTTTGCAGTTGTGAAAATATATAATAGTAGGCGTATTTTTTTGGGAAGTGAGTATAACAAAACCAAAAGTGAGTATAACAATTTTGCATGTAAAACCAAAAGTGAGTATAACAAAACCAAAAGTGAGTATAAAAGTTTTGCATGTAAAAGTAAAAGTGAGCTAGCTAAAGATTCTCAAAAAAATACGCCTAGAAATAGATCACGAAATTAATAACATGATTTTAGCTAAATCAAATGAATTTAGCTAAATCACGTTGGTGGGAACATGGTATAAGTGAAAAGAATATTATCACATGTTTTGACAGTCCATTTACATGAACACTTTTATTTTTCGCAACAGTTCGCCAAGTTCAAACATCAATTTCTACTACTTAACAATCTTTGATTTAAGTTTACATAAGTTCGAACGAATTTTGTACATATTTGATAGTTTGTGGAGCGGGTTTTAATGTCTGAATTTTGAATAAACTTGTGAAAATTCGCACCAAGGGTGTTTTCCTTCGAGGCAAACATTTTTAGTTCGAAAATTCGTTGTTTAAACTCTTTTCAAACTAGTTTTCCCCATATTTTGATGCAGTAATTTATTATTCTAGGTAATCTTGCAATAGTAAAATGAGCAAATTTTTGTTATATGAATGCATCAAAAGTGGTTCGTTCGCATATTATTATCAATTCGTTTGTTCATTATCATGTGAATATTCCTTTACATCGCCAATTTTAATTGATATCAACAGTTTGAACAATTTAATATTTCCTAAAACTAAACTGTGATGTGAACGAAGTGTAACTGGAAAAAAAGAAGAAACCTTCAGAACACAGCCCTACTGCCATAAACCACTGCCAGGTGCAACTGCCATAGGATTTTACTAAGTATGCGTGTGCCGTAATTTCTTCCCTTTGATTTATACAGGCCCAACACATAAATAAATCCTATGGTGCCAACAGCTTGTAGGCAAAGTCCGTTATGTGGGAGGAGTCGACGGTCTATTTCTTACTGGTTTGTGGTCGCAATCTTTTCTTTTCATCATGCCTGATCCTATCCATCGTATCTCCTGGATCGCGGTTATATCTGCCTTGTACCGCATGAGGACAGACTCAAGTTTTTGAGTAGCACCTGGGGTGTAGAGCGTTCGTACATTCCAGGTACATACTCTCAGATCGTAGTCCATTGACGTTCCGGGTCTGGTTGCCATTTGAGGAGTTCCATTATCCGAGGCTGGTTGTGTCTCTCTCATAACTACTGGTTTTTTCCATGGTCGGGAAGTTACCCCGACGGCACAACCCCCAACCTGGAGGACCAGGCCCTTGTTTTGACCCTAGGACAGCGGGCCGGAAAAACCGATGCCAGTAACCCATTTTGGGATATGAGCGCTGCCGTTGACCCATATTGACCCATATTGAGGGCTCCGTAGTTTCTTGTGTAATTGGCGGAGATGCATTTAAATTCGCACAAATTCTGCACTCTACAGGTTCTTGAATTGTTTGCTTCGCTTTCTCGGCTTCGTACTCGTCATATGTTAGGATTTTGTCTGTAAATGTACACTGTCTGGGTTCTTGTGCAGATTTTGCCACCCTAAATTATGGAATTCGGCTAAGGGCATCAGCATTAGTATTGTATTTGCCTGGCTTATATTCTATTTTATAACCAATTTCCGACAATTTATGATGAAATCGAACGAGGCGAGTTATAGGGTATTTTACATTAAATACTCCCTTTAAAGGCTTATGGTCTGTATACACAGTAAATTTGCGTCCTTGAAGGTAAAATTTCTGGTAGCCCATACAATCGCTAATAACTCTTTCTCAATAGTAGAGTAGTTACGTTGTGGAAAACTATAGAGGAATTTCATTTATGAATGTCATAGCAAAAATATTCTGCGGTGTTCTTGTAGGGAGACTGGAAAAATGGGTCGAATGGAAAAATATTCTATCTGACTTTCAAGCTGGTTTTAGAAGGAATTACTCCACGATCGATCAAATATTTACTCTCTCATCCATTGTAAAAGCTTTTCATGCCAGGAACAAAAAGGTGTATGCATTTTTTGTAGATTTTAAAGCGGCTTTTGACCTAGTTAACAGAAATGCTCTCTTCTACAAGCTCTCACAACTTGGCATATCCTCAAAATTCATTAGAGTGATCAAGGAAATGTATACGGATACAAAAGCAGCAGTTTGGGATGGTACCACCTATTCTGAATGGTTTGGAACAAATACTGGTGTGAAACAAGGTTGTCTGCTCAGTGCACTGTTGTTTTCGTTGTTTATAAACGACATAGTAGATGTTCTCCCCGGAGGAGTAAGAATTGCGAATTCTACCATTAATGTTTTGCTGTATGCTGATGACCTAGTCATACTCTCCGAATCACCGGAACATATGCAACTAATGATAAATCGCTTATCATGCTACTGCAAGAAATGGGGGTTGATAATTAATACAGAGAAGTCGAAAATGATGGTTTTTGCACGATCCCCAAGAGTTCATATTGAAAGGCAATGGAAATACGATGGCCATCTTCTAGAAACAGCTAAAGAGGTTAAATATTTAGGAGTGAAACTGAATCCAACTTTAAATTTCAACAAACACCTAACCGAAAAGGCCAATAGCTCGCAAAGCTTGCTTAACTTTATATGGAAAAATGTGTTCTCAAATAACAAAATAAGTTTATCGGCAAAATATAAGGTATTTAATTCTGTTGTTAAATCAAGTCTTTGCTATGCTTCTCAAGTTTGGGGGACATATGAACATGAAGAAATCGAAAAATTCCATAGGAACTTTATAAAAAAACTCTTCAATCTACCTCAAAATACGCCTAGTTACGCTATATACTTGGAAACTGGACTACCGAAATTGCTGACGAACACACTCAAGTCACAAGCTGACTTCATAATCAAGATATGCAGCCATTATGATGATTCCAGACTTTCAAAAAAACTGCTATTGTATGAGCTGAGGAATAAGGACTGGTGGTATGAAAGATGGCGAACTATTGGTGACACGTGTGGAGAATCGTTACATATCGATATGAACAACCTACGTAATTTGAAAGACCAACTTTACCGCATTATTCAGAAAAACGAAGACTCTATTCGAGATGAGTTCATCATAAAAGCTCGGGAATCCGAAAGCAGGCTTTTATATAGACAGCTTAACTATAACTTCAACGGTAGAAACTACTTCAACGACTCACTAAGTTATAATGAAATATCCTTCATATTCAAAGCAAGATGTGAACTTCTTCCCTTAAATGGTAACCCATATAATGGCAGCTACAATCAATTCTGTACGCTCTGTAACCTGAAATCTAAAGAAGATTGCTTCCACATCATAAGTGTATGCCCAATATTTAGACCGCAAAGGCAAATTTTCTTCGGAAAACAGACATTAACTATGCAGGAAACTATCAAAGTTCTAAACGAGTGCGACTGGAAAACCCTAAGCAATTTTATAAAATCAGTTTATAAGTATAGAATGTTACTAATATCGGAATATGTTTGAATCTTTAGCTTTTTCTTTTATTTATAGAAAATTAAATTTAATTTATATTTATAAATTTGCCAACCAGGCTGACGGCTTAGCCATAGCTCTTAAATTCATTTTTGTATACTATGTTTATGTTGAAATGTAATAATAAATGAATCACTTACTTACTTACTTACTAGTTACGTTCGGCTTTGTTTAAAGTGCGGCTAGCATACGCAATGGGCTGGTCTTTTCCAACATTGCCTTGGGAAAGTACAGCACCGATGGCCACTGGCATCCGTCGTCAGATTAAAAGGCTTTGAAAACTCAGGGTAGATCAAAAGAGGGGGTGAGACTAAAAGCTCTTTAATTTTTTGAAATGCTATCTGGCATTTGTCCGTCCAGTTGAATTTTACAACCTTATGGAGTAAGTTAGTTAGAGGTCGAACTATTTTAGAAAACTGGGGTATAAATTTACGATAGTAGTTGGCGAGTTTCAAGAAAGATTGGATCTGTCTAACTGTACGTGGGGGTGGAAAATGTTGAACAGTGGCAGTTGTGCTGGGATTTGGAAGTGCTCCTTTTTCTGAGCATATATGTCCCAAATATACTACTTCCTTTTGTAGGAACTTGCACTTTTCCGGCTGCAACTTTAAATTATTTTCTCTAAGTCTATCAAAAACCTTTTTTTGTTTGTTGTTATGATCTGTGAGATTTTTTCCATATATGACGATGTCCTCCAGATATACAAAGCATTCAATACCTTGTAACCCAGTAAGAACAAAGTTCATCAAGCGTTGGAACGTAGCCGGCGCTCCTTTTAAGCCAAAAGGCATGCGCTTAAACTCATAATGTCCGTAGTTGGTGCTAAAAGCGGTTTTTGGTTGATCCTTGGGATCTACCGTTGGGAGTTTCCCTGGTTCTCCGATTCCCATTTAACCTTTCGTCTACATTGGGTGACTTCATTACCAAGTCGGCCACAGAAATCACATTTGTTTTGTATGCTATAAACCCTAGAGATGTTTTGCGACTAGCTATGGGTCGCCTGGTTGGAAGGGGTATTTTCGTAGACTTTTACAGGATTTCGATGGGTAAAGTATTTTTTTCTATTATTGGGAAACCTGTTGTTAGTTGGTCTGTTAGCTCGTCGGCAGTCTCTAATGTCGTGGCTATATATCCTACAATTTGTGCAGAAAGGTGTGTTTTTTCTGCGTAGGCTATCACTGTAAGTATGTCCAGTCTTTCCACAGAAACTACAAATGATGGTATTGGAAACTGCTTTATTTTGGGAATGTTCGTGGGATTGCTGCATATTTGAATCGGCCCGTGGGTTTAATTGTGCTTGAAAATAGCTACTATTGTTTCCGAACCATAATGGTGGATTTGCGAAACTATTATTGCAGGATGAATTAGTAGGAACTTGGGTAGTGGAATGGAGAATTTGTTGTGTTGGAATGACAGTTTGTTGCAACCTTTCCATGTCTAATGCTTTCTGCACTAATTGGTCTAGGGTTCCATCTCCTATCGTTAATAGATACTGGCAGAGATGGGGATTAGTGACGCCACTTTTTAAAGCGTTTTTGGCAAAATCTTCCAGCTGTGTTTTCACAGCGGGAGCTGCCGTTGAACCATACTTGTGGTCCGCCGCCACCTTACAAAGCTGCAGCATCTGCTTTATCCTTCCGGTAAAAGCGATGAGAGCTTCCAAGGGGTACTGTCTCATTGTTATTAGTTTATTTACCACTTATTGGTAAGTTTCCCTTGAAAAATAAGTGCGGTTGAGGAGCTTTTCTGCTTCCTCAACGATTTTGCAAAAGTCGACATCGACAGACATTTTTAAATTTTTCTCTGTTTTAGGTTCTATGAAAAATTCCTGTTCAGACTCAGGAATGGAAATATCTAACCAGTTTAAAGAAATTTCGTTATCCCTCGAATCACTTTCACTAGGTACTATTTACTCGATTAAACTTATTTTCTAATGCACGAGGTTGGGATTGACCATGAAAAGCGAATAGTTCCCTTTTGAAATGTGCAGTAGCTTCTGTTAAATTGCTAATTCTACTGAGTCTCTGCGCACGAGTTTTTTCTAACTCCCTGTTTACACTGCAGAACTTCACTATTTCGGGCTTTTTCTAATACTAGTTTCAAATAATCACTTAGACTTACACTATTATTGGTCGGCAATACTGTTCCTGATCGAAGCTTTCTCGGAGATAGAGCTGGTTGGGGTTGTTGCCCTCGTAATGATTGGGGTTGTTGCGGTGGTTGATTGTTGGATGTTCCTGGTTGGTCTTCTTGATAATGTTTTTCGGGAGTAGTGTTACTCACTTGCCTCTAAATATACCCTCGAAACCAGACTCAGTTCCGAGTTAAAGGCTAAAGAAGTCCTGCCCAGTATGAGGTGTTCAGATTAAGGCTTTTCAAGCTATTACCAGTGTAAACTGTTGCTTCCTTAATCCTACCGGCTGCGCCAAATTGTTGTACTGTTTTAGTGTTTTCTCCTCGAAAGATTTGTTGCGGGACTTGCATTAACACTTGGCGATGTTTCATTGAATAATTATTTCATAACAAACGTTTCGGTCGCACTTTATTGTTTAGAATGTTTTAAGAAATATTTTGCGTGCGTCGTGCTGTGTATTAACGATAAATTTTATTGTGAAAAACGAATATAAATCGCGAGAGAAAAATAAAACACACACAAAAATGCTTGACACTTCCAACACTTTACTTTAAAAACTAACTATTTTTCTAGTGTCTACTCCGCCTCCGAACATGCATTTTTTTTGACAGTGCGTTGAAGGTGATAGATGATACCTTTGAGAACGCTGGCAGTGACCAGTTCACTCAGGTAATTTGAATTAGTGTAGATAAAAGGAAGCCATACATAAGATAGATAAGCGAGATATGCGAATAAGACACGATAATAAAATTATTAATTCGTGGAAAAAAGAGAAATAATGTGTAATACGATTTGCGTATGCTGGCAGTGACCAGTTAGCCAAATATAAGATAGATAAGTGAGATATGCGAATAAGACACGATGTACAATTTTTTAATTTGTGCAAAGAAATATGAAGTGTATGAATATAAGATAGGATAGGTAGGATATAGGAGAAACATATATGCGTATGCAATGGTAATTTGAAATAGAGTGAAGGTAGGCATATTTACGTATGCAACAGTAGAATAAAATCTTTCTACAGGTGAGTTTGAATTTGAATTGCTTACTGTTGTAAAGTGTATTCTAATATTTTCTTCTCTTAGGAATTCCCTAAAGTCTATGGATGTTGCTGCTTTTTCTTGATCTATGGCTATTAATTTTGGTTTACCGTAAGTGTTAATGTATTTCAAAATTCCTTCTTTCAAACGAATAGAATTTCTGGTCTCTATCTGATCTGCGTAAGCATATCCATACTACTTATAAAATGCAACGTCCGTCTTTTCGTTTTTCCATAACTCGAGAACCATTGGTCCGATTTTCATGATTTTTTTTTTGATTTATAGATGTGTGGCCAACTTAGTCTGTAGGGTGGGTGAGAATTGCTTAGGAGTAAAGGGGTCACGGGGACTAAGGGGGGTCTCAAGAACCGTTATTCGTATGAACTTGATAGTTCGTGTGCTGATAGATAGGTCAAAATTATTGTATGCCTAATTAATCTTTTTCCAAAATTCGTCCTTTTAAAGTTGAAAAAAGAGGGTTCAAAATTTTCTATTTCGACCTTACTACGCTTAACTTGCCATTATACTCATAGATTTGTGTATGTGAATTCAAGATATGCTTTTAACTGTTAGGCAATACTTCAGCGAGTATTTTGAGCTAACATTCATCTTTCTGGTCCATCTACAGGGTGAGTTATAATAAATTAAAATAGATCTTATTTGGCTAAGTGCGAAAAAAATTGTTTCATCAATTGCAGTTGTGCTTAGGGGTAGTTATATATTGCGTTCTAAAAATAGAATGATAACTCCCACGACGGGCTTTCAGAATGCACATTGTAAATGCTCATGAATGGCGTAGTTGAGTTTTATGTAGGGAATGGATATTGGATATACATAAAGCAAACTACATAATGTACATATTATATATGTACGTCTACGTAGTACATATAAGAAAATTGTGATGCGTAAGTGGATATATGTACATAATCGTAGATGCATGCATATATTTAAGAAATGCATCTATGGAAAGTGTTACGAAATGATCGCGTAGTATAAATAATTATTAGATCATACCTGTGACGAGTTTTTATTGATGTAAAATCGTATGTCAATCGACTTAGGACTTTCGGATCAGTACAGGTTACGTAATGACTAAGTTGACGACGGGGGAGAGGTAAAGGTGGTATGGTAGGGACTAACTCTGGAACTACATATCTATTTGGCCCATTTTAAAAATTCTTTCAACATTGTACTGGCTACATCCTCCCGGTCAGTATAGGTTAGTTAGGGTGCTAATGGGGCAAGGGGAAACGGTGGTATAGGGGCTATCTTGGGAAATCGGAAGTACTCGGCCATTGCCGGAGTTGACCTCCGACAGCCACGTTTTTCACATGAACAGCTATATATTGCATGTTCGCGTGTGAGCTGTAGGCGTAATTTGTTTAGGTACTCGCGCCCATTAAATAAATAACATGTAGGTATAGTTTATAAGAAGGCATTGCGATAAAATATTTTGTAAGCTTAAAAAAGAAGACAAAATATACCCCACGTTCATTTATATGATAACTCAAAAAAATTTGAATTCAATTTAAAAGAAAAAAAAACCGGCGGGCGGAGCCGCGGGCATTGCTAGTCTACTATATTTATCAATTATTGTTAATGATAATTGATTATTATTTCATATCGCCTTTCTTCTTCTTCAACATCTTCTAAGATCGTTTCACGTGTAAGAACTTTAAATTGCCTATTCCTAGCAAAATGTTCCTTATACATTTGTTCTGCATTTTTAGAAAAAGTGCTAGATCCTTTACGTGGATAGCATTTATTCCTTGTGGATTGAAGTTGTTCTTCATAATTTGTATTATTGTTTCTTCAGAAAAATCCTTACATTTTATAATTTTTCTGGTTTTATTAAAAATCTTCTTAACTCTTATCTGATTTGATCCGCTCAGTAGTTTATCTATAACAATTTGATTTTTAAAAACATTTAGCGGCGATTCTGATATAGGTATGAAATCTTGTTCGTCTTCCTGTCCACTATGTATTGTAGCTCATATGTATATGTATGTATATATGTATATTTTATTTAGTAAATATTACTATTGCAATCACAAATAAGTATAAGTAAATATTTAATTAAATTACTTATAAACTAGTATACAATGCAAAACTAAAGATCTATTTATTTTCATTTCTTATGCAACTGTTTCTCTAATATGGGATATGAGTAGGTTTTTAAATCTTCTCAAGATTCTTTAATTTTTTATTTCAGGTGGTAATTCATTAAATAATTTAAGGCCACGATAATAATTAATCATATTTTGTGTTCTAGAGTCTCTATACAATTGAAGTCTAAAATCACAGTTAGTTCTTAAATTATACGGCTGGCTATCACATATTAGATTTAAATTCGATGTTAATGAAACACAATATGTTAGGACCATATTGTGTTTTATTTTAAACACAAACAAAAGAGTATTAAATAGTATCCTTTGTTTGATATTGTTTAACCATTTCAGGCACGATAGCATCCATGTTATTGGCGTGTAAAAGTTACATTTGAGAATGGTTCTCATGGCTTTGTTTTGTAGCACTTGTAGTCGATTTATATGTTCATTATTGCCTAAAAATAATATTGTGGAACAGAATTCAAAATGCGGTTTGATAATCGTATTTTAAATGTTAATGGAACACATTGTGGTTATATTTTTGCTTATCCTTTTCAGGAATGCAATTTTCTTTGACACTTTTTTTGTTACATAAATCATATGGCTTTTAAAGTTAAATTTATTGTCCAATACTACCCCCAGATATTTGATTTCATTCCCTTGTTCAATGGCTTTTCCTTCAATTGATAAGTCAATTAATTCATCACTATTTAGCACCATGCATTTAGTTTTGTTAACATTAATTTTAAGTTTATATATATTTATGCCCAATAAGTTCACATAAATTTTTACCACTTACAAACATTAAAGCATCATCAGCAAACAACGTTATTTTAGACTTTTTTAAATCTTTGGAGATGTCGTTAATATAAATTAAAAAAAATGTGCACGACTGGGTTCACTCGAAACTTTCTCGTTTATTGCAAATCTTGAAAAATCTCAGATTAATTTCAGCTAATTTTACGTTTAAAATCATACCTACTCAAGATGTACTCAGGTTTAGTAACTGGACCCTTTTTAGTTAAAAACGTAATACATACTACATAAACATACGTATTAACTACAAGACTTTACTACTTTCCGCCGGTAAGTTCATCTACCTTTAACCGAAGATTGGGCACCTTGTCGGGGTGGGGCGGCTTAAGTAGAGGAACAGAGGTAGTGGCCAAACTCCTCTGGTAGAGTTGAATGTGAATTGAAAAACTAAGATCCAATCCGATCAATCGATCAACCCTTAACTCCAAGGTGGCTTGTCACCACGCCGATGGAGCTGTGGTTAGGTGGCTAAAACTACTGGATCACAGGGTTCAGGGGTAATTGAACCGCTAGTGGAGACTCCTCAGGGGCAGCTCAATCCTCTGTTGTAATGTAGTCGAGTAGGATAGGTATTGGGGATCTCTGCCTATCCGGTCCGTTTAATTCTCCCCTACTCGTGGGAATCACATGAATAAAAACAAAACTAAAGAAAAAACAACGTCTTCGGAAAACGAGGTGGAAGGCTTCGAAGGGGTCGAGAAGGTGCTGGAAGACGCTGGATTGAACCCGACGAAGCTCGATGGGTCAATGGGCTCTGATGGGAAACCAAAAGAGTTAGCTGGCCAGTCGTCAGCGGAGGTGGGCACCGAGGTGCAGAAATGCGCTAAGGGGTTAGCCGAAACTGCGGAAACCGAATTGGAAGTGGAAGGAAGACTCGACTCCGAGCGGAAGTTGCGAAAACAACTGAGGCGAAGGATGAAGAGGGTAAGAAAGAGAAAGGAATTGGCCTTGGCCAAATCTATCTCGGCTGAAGGCATAAGCAAGTCAGTCGATGAGTTGACTGACATGGTTGCCAACATGACGTCGACCGAAACCTCTCCAGAAGAGAGTGGAACCAGGAAACGGTTCAAATGTTCCGGGACCAAAAATCCACCCGAAACTGAGAAGAAGGGGACGGAAGGCGGAAGGGAAGACGGACAGTCTGTTCAACATGGGGTCAGTCTACATGTGCCGCACTACAGTGGTTATGTGGACGGTCAACATGGACAACGGATAATCTGTCAACCCGAAACGCAGAAATCGAGCAAGGCTGAGCAACCCGGACCAAGCAAGGTAAAGCGAAAGCTGAACCAGGCTAAGGAAAGGAGGGCGAAGCAAGCAGATGATGCAAAGCCATACGCGAGGAGTGAGAGAGCCAAAGTTGACAAGGGCGTAAAAACCTTTGCTCAAGCCGCGGCGAACGATATCCACATGGGTATTACCGATATAAGTCAGGAGGGGGGGATAGATGCTGCGCGGTTGAGTATCTTTAAAAATGCTTTGCTGGGGGCTCTAGACCTACTTCCGGCAAATGCAGGTGATATCGGCGTTAGGGAGATAACCTTGGAGGAAGGGATTATCGCAATAAAATGCGGTAACCAAGAAACCAAGGGTTGGCTATGTGAGACTGTGGGGAAGATGACCAACCTATGGGAGGGAATCAACCTTAAGATAGACAGGCTTCACATACTAAAGGATGTGGAAAGGTTGATAATCTTCGTTCCCGGCCAATCAGAGAGCAAAGATGTCATCCTTCCCAGAATAGGTCGTCAGAATTCCTGTGTGAAGGACACTTCTAAATGGAGGGTTACTCATGTGGGAAGGTATGAGGACGGCAAAATTGGTGGAACCAAGCTGACGATCTGGTGTCCGAGGGAGGAAGCGAAGCTGGTTAGACAAGCAGGAGATAAACTCTTTTGCGGGTTGGACGTAGCATTCGTGAAGTTCCAAGGATCATCGGAAAAGACTCAACAGGGAAAGCCACCCGGTAGGGCGACGAAGTGATAGAGACCATGGATGTGGGATCAACACAAGTCGGGCGGGAGGTGGGCATGGCTGAATTGCATTATGAGCAAAACAGCGAAAGAGTTAGGTCCTGTATCCTGGTAAGGCACGGAGTTCAGGCTTATAAATTGCACGATCTGTGTGCCCCAGACCTAGCAGCAGTACGAGTAGGATCAGGTGCGGGAAGTTTTGTCATCGCATCTGCATACCTGCCGTATGATTCGCCGGAACCTCCTCCGACAAGAGAGTTGGAGTCTTTGGTGAATGCATGCAGGAACAGGAACGAGGATCTAATAATTGGTTGTGATGCCAATGCACATAATACAGTGTGGGGCAGAACCAACGATAATTACAGAGGAGAATCGTTATTCGAATTTGTATTAAGCAAGGATCTAGCTATCCTAAACAGGGGAACAGAGCCAACCTTCGTGGATGTGAGGCGAAGTGAAGTGATTGATGTAACCCTGTGCAGTAGCAAGATAATTGAAAGGGTATCAAATTGGAGGGTAATGGATCAGGCTACATTGTCGGATCACAGAGCCATTTCGTTTGATGTTCGTTATGGATCTAAAAGAAAGAAAGATCGGAAATACATCAGGATTCCGAAGAACACGGATAGGATAAAGTACCAAGAAGTGTTGGAGGGAAAACTGAATGTAATGGAATTCGGAATACCGAAAAATATTTGGCATGTAGAATCACAGCTAAAGCATTTGCAATCAGCTGTTGAAGATGCGTACCGAGTGTCTTGCACACCTACTCTAGTGGAAAACAGGATCCTACGCCTTGGTGGTGTCGGGAACTTGAAAAGCTAAAGAAGGCTGTGAGGAAGGCCTTCAATCATGCCATGAGAAGGGGAGAGCCCGAAGCATGGGATGAATACAAGGCGAAAAAGAAAGAGATGAATGTTACTCTACGACGACGTAAAAGGGAGTCGTGGAGGGACTTCTGCTCGAGTATGAGGAGTACATCTGAAGTCAGTGGACTACAAAAGATTGTCTCCAGAGACCCAGTTTCCAAGATCGGACTCATTCATAATAGAGCGGGGGAGATAGTGGAAACTCTGGATCAAACAAACGAGGTCCTGATGGAAGTACACTTTACAGGAAGCTATAAGTCAGATCGGCCCTGGGCTCTTAGGAAACAAGGAGCGAACAGGATGGATAGGATGGAAGCAGAACGGATCGTGACACCAGAGGCGGTTAGGGGGGCGATAGCAACATTTTCACCCTTCAAAACCGCGGGACCAGATGGTATATTTCTGGGTCTAATGCAATGGGGAGTAGACGTAATTGCACCAAGGCTCAGGAACATATACGTTGCATGCCTAGCAATAGGCTACATCCCGATTACATGAAGGGAGGCAAATGTGGTCTTCCTTTCAAAACCGAGAAAAAAGGATTCACCGAGGCAAAGTCCTTCAGACCAGTTAGCCTAACATCCTTTCTGTTAAAAACAATGGAAAGGGTGGTGGTGGACCATATGGAGAGTACGGCGCTTAAGATGTATCCTTTGAATAGTAGACAACATGCTTATAGGGTAGGTATGTCTACAGAAACAGCGCTACACCAAGTGGTACGCGCTGCGGAGGAAGAGCTAAATACCGGGGGTATTGCGATGACCACTATAATGGACATTGAAGGTGCCTTCGATAAGATTTGCTTTGAAAGTCTGAAACAAGCCTTGGAAAAACGTAGAGTTAATAGAGTTAACCCACTGGTGGTAAGATGGGTGGACAATATGTTAAATACAAGGACGATAAATATACAGACGGGAACCTCAAAACTCCGAGGAAGGGTCAGCAGAGGTTGCCCACAAGGAAGTGTTCTTTCACCTACACTGTGGAACATCACTGTGGACTCTCTTCTCGACAGACTTGAGGCAACTGGCATTCACACAGTGGGATATGCCGACGACATAGCAGTAATGGCAAGAGGCAAATTCATAGACGTCACAGCGGATATCATGAGGAGTGCACTCAAAGTGGTTGAGCGGTGGTGTCTGGAACAAGGACTCTCCATTAATGCGGGGAAAACAGATCTAATAATCTTCACTAGGAAGAGGAAAAATCTGGAATTTCAGCCCTTAACACTTTTCGGATCGGAACTAACAACGACCAAGAAGGTTAAGTATCTGGGAGTATACCTAGATACTGGGCTTACTTGGAATTATCATGTTGAGGAGAAGGTCCGGAAGGCAAAAAGGGTACTTCATCAGTGCAAACGTGTATGTGGACAGAGGTGGGGACTCTCTCCTAGGTCAGCATACTGGATGTATACGATGATTACTAGACCCATTATCACCTACGCTTCGGTTGTATGGTGGGCGAAAGCCTCCCAGAAGACTGCTAAGAAGCACCTGGATAGGGTCCAGCGTTTAGCATGTATAGGAATTACAGGTGCAACACGCACAACACCAACATTTTGAAAAACTATCTACCACAATATGGAAATATAAATTTTTAAAGTAAAAAAAATCTAAATGAATCCTCTCGAAAAAGTATGATGATTTTGGCCAGGAATGTAACTTGTTCGAACAGGACTTATTGCTCAACGTAGTACAAATTTCGCACCCCAGTACATAATCTTCTATATCATTTTCAATACCGTCCCACCAAACGTAGCTTCGTGCTAGGATCTCCTCCCACATGCGTTTCGTGCAGCACCTCTAAAACCTTAGGAATTAAACTTCGTGGAACGACGACCCGATCATTAAAATAAAGACAATGGTTTTCATAGTTTAAATCATTTCTCCTAACGAAATATGCTTTCAAATGAGGAGGAGCCTTTCTAGGCCAACCGTTACGATTCATTTCCTGAACTTGCTGCAGCACGTTATCGCTAGAAGTCTCTTTTTGAACCATTTCTAAATCAACGTTATCAACTATAAACGATTTCAAAAGGTTTACTGAAAATTTATCCAAACTTGTCGGGTTAGGTAAGGGTAGTCGGGAAAGCCCGTCAGCGTTTGCCATCTGACAACCCTTTTTATATTTCAGTGTATATTGATTTGATACATGCTCAAAAATATTGCCCACCTGCATAGCCTACCGGCGGCTACGGATGGAGCAGCCTTCGTAGAGCTAAAAAGCTCCTTGAGTGGTTGATGGTCGCTGTATATGGTAAACTTCTTTCCATATATATACCGATGAAACTTCTTGACCGTAAAGACTATTGCCAGCACCTCCCTATGCAACTGAGAATAGTTCCTCTCTGCTGAGCTTAAAGTACTTGATGCGAATAGTACTGGACGGTCAATACCACCAATAACATGAGACAAAACACCACCTATTCCATAAGGGCTAGCATCACAATGAAAGACAATTTCTTTTTGAGGATCATAATGTACTAAAAGATTGTTTTTCAATAACAGCTCCTTACTTTTATTGAAAGCGTCATTACATGCCTCTGACCAATCAAACTTAGCATTTTTCTTTGTTAGTGCATACAAGTCACTAAGTTCGGTGGATAGATTAGGGATGAACCGCGAATAATAATTGATCAACCCTAAAAAGGACCTTAACTGATCGACATTCTGAGGAGGCGGGGCTTTTTGAATAGCCTCAAACTTAGAACTACTTGGCTTTATACCCTCTTTCGTAATGATATGGCCAAGATATTCAATACTTTGTCTAAGAAATTGACATTTACTCAAATTTACCTTCACTCTAAATTTGTCCAACCGACTTAAAACAATTTCCAAATTTTTCCTACACTACCCTTCATCCTCTCCACCTATCAAAATGTCTTCCAGGTAGCACTGCACTTTGGGGATACCTTTAAGTATCTCATCCATTGTAGCCTGGAAAATGGCTGGGGCACACTTAATGCCGAAAATAAGTCGGCGAAATCGAAATAGACCCTTATGTGTATTAATTGTTAGTAATTCCTGACATTCCTCCACCACTTCCAGTTGCTGGTACGCTCCCTTTAAATCTAAAAGCATGCAGCGCCTGACAGTTTTGCAAATATATCATCAACACGAGGAAGAGGATAGTGGTCCGTTTTAACAAATCTGTTTACTGACACCTTACAATCAACACATAATCTAATTCCACCTTTCGGTTTTTCCACCACAACCACAGGGGATGCCCAAGCACTATATCTCACAGGATACAAAATATCCTCCGCAACCAAGCGATCTAACTCTATGTCTACAGTTTCCCTTAACCCAAATGGCACAGAATATGGTTTGCAAAAAATCGGAGTAGCATTCTCTTCCAACACAATTCTCGCCTTAAATTTTGCTATGGGATCCAGCTTATCCGAAAAAACAAACTTGAATTTCTCAGTGAGACTTCTTAATACTCACTCATTATCTTTCATTGTACTGGCATTTGTCAACTTCCCAATTTTAAACCCTTCTCTCCATGCCACAAATAATCTGTCAAGCCAAGAACGACCCATTAGTGGAGTAAATGATTTTTCACCCCCAAGTACAGCAATTTCCAGTGTGTTGTGTACTCACTTCCTTGCTTAGGATGTTTCACATTTACCAAAATATAGCCAACAACATCTAGCGAACCACCTGATATGACATGCAAATCTTGATTGGATTTTTGTAAATCCTTATGCGCAAATAATTTATCGTACATGCTTTTGTGAATCACTGTATTGCATGCACCAGTATCCACTTCAAATCTGAACAATTTCCCATCGCAAGGTACTTCAATATATAAGGGATTATTACCTAACTTTAAAAAATTTAAACCAGTGACATAGGTTGTTTCATGCTCACTTTGAACTTTAATTTTATTGTCAACAATAGAACTAATGTTATTTATAAAATTGTAACCATCAGAATCGTAGTCACTCTCTAGCTCTAGGCTAGTTTTAAGACTTTTAATGTTTTTGTTCTTATTCTCATAATCCATGTATGTTGACCGCCCCTTTTTGGGAGTATCACTAGACGAATTACTTGAATAATGATCTCTCTTTCTATAACAATTTTTGGCCAAATGACCCCACTCTCTACAATAATAACATTGATAGTTCCTACGTCCATACCTATTCTTAAGTCTATCCGGCGAACTGGATCTCTGCATTACTCCATCATGGCTGCTACCTTTTGAATTACTTCTGGTCTTGGAATTGGAAAACCCCTTTTTTATTTGTGCTCTATTTACCATATGATTTTCCGTTGAACATCCCATGTTACTAAGCTCCTGTTGCACCATTTCCATATTCAACGCGATTTCGCAGCATTCGTCAAAAGTTTTCGGAGTTGAATCGATCAATTTGGATTGAATCTTTTTGTTGCGTATACCCATCAATAACCGGTCTTTCAGAGCGTCATCCAAAAATTCCTTATACGAACATGTGTCCGCTAAGCTTTTTATTGTCACGATGTAATCCGCTAGAGTTTCCTCCGCATTTTGGTTCCTGGCCAAAAACTTATATCTTTCAGCAGTTACATTTCTTTTAGGTGAGAAATGTGTTTTAAGTAGTTTAATTAATTCTTCAAACTTGAGCTCTTCAGGCATCTTGGGAGATGTTAGCGTTTTCGATACTTTATATAAATCCGCTCCACCCACGCCGATTAAAAATGATATCTTATCCGCACTTCCCTCGATTTTATTAAGTTTTAGCAAGTGCTGCATGCGTTCAATATAAGAATCGAAATCTTACATGCTAACTTATGCTAAGCTATATATTTACAGTGAACAGTAGGGTCCAAAAGTGTTGGTCTAAATACTACAATACATATCATAAACATTACCTAGCAATTATATTTTAAACCAAATCGAAAATGGCGTTTTCGAGATATGTGTAGTTTTTAAAGTACCGTTTTTAGCGATTGGGGTAGAAATTAAAGGACGCATTCATGGTTCAAAAAACACTGTTTTTTCAATTGTTTAGCTCAAAACTGAGCAAATGGTATTACTATGGATTTAAGCAATACCTGACAGTAACATTTTTATCATAATCGAAAATGGCGTTTTAGAGATATGAGCAGTTTTTTAAAGCACTATTATTAGGGATTTGGGTGGATATCAAAGGACGCAGTCTTTTTAGGGAAAAACTGAGTTTACTATCAAGTTAAGAATGACAAAAGTACCTTAAAAATAAGTTTTTTTTTTAAATTGTTTTTACCGTTTTCGAGAAAAAGCCAATTTTCAAAACTGACGTTGCTGGACTTTTGAGTTAAAAACTGGGTATGCAGTCATGTTAAGCATGCCTACATTAACTCAACGATCAATTTTGGTTCAAATCGTTAAAACCCTTTTCGAAAAGGTCTAAATTTAGACATATTTCGTAAAATTTTTATATGGGAGGTGCCGTTAATATAAGGGCTAGCATAAAAAAAAAACGTCCCTAGCGGGAAACCCAAAAACTCTAAATACGAAGTTTGAAGCAAATCCGGCCAAGCGTTTAGATTCCCCAGTGGTGGGACAGACAGACATACGGACGAACAGAATTGCGAGACCCACTTTTTTGAGTTCCCCTATCATCGTAATATCGGAATTGATCAAAATCTCGAGTTCGAAATTTTGTACGAAAACAATACATATCTTTCTCCTACTACGTATATGAGAAAGTTAATAATAAGCGGCCAAGTATAGTTCCTTGCGGTACTCCGAAATGTGTATTAATTGCACTAGATGTTGAGTAATCCAGAAGTCTACTGCGATCAACTGTTTCAAATGCTCTTTGAAAGTCCAAGAATAGTGCGATAATTTCATTGCCACTATGTCTTTCTTCCTTGAGTGTCATTATCAGCCAGTTTAACGAAGTTTCACATGAGTGGTTATGACGAAAACCCGATTGGTTATATATTAATAATTTACTATCAGAGACATATTTATAAAATTGATTATAAGCACACTTTTCAACATTTTTTTCTAACCAGTAGTTTTCAACCCGAATGGCATGCGCCATTGTTCTTTACATCTCTTTCATCAACTTCGATTTGATGAAACCCTGAAGCTAAATCGAGAATGGAATAATACATGGATTTTCGTAGTTTATCAAAAGGGTGAACTGATGGGTCTAATTATTTGTTGCTCTAACATTTCGGATATTTGATTTTTGATTTCATTTTTATGTACGTATGGGTATCTATAACTTTTACAATAAACGGGTTTTACATCCGTCGTCTTAATTTCATGCTTCACTTGATTTGTAAAGCTTACATCTTTTCCTTTCCAAAAGAAAAGATCTGAATATTTCGATAACAAGTTATTGATGTGGTATTTTTCTTCACTATTTTTTATTTAGGTGTTCTGTACGAAATAAGCTCATAATATATTTATTTATAATCCTTTCTATTTCTATAGGATACGTGAAAACATTATTTTATTCCTCATCTCTTATCTCTACCTCTTCTGTTTTGATCGGTTGTTCAATTCTTATCTTAAAATATTTATCGGTATTATTTTCAATTAGTATCTTTGCTACCCAGTTATTAGCGTAATACACTCCTTCTATTATTGTTATTTTTCCCATGTTATTTTCTTTTATGAATATATCCCCAAGCTCTTTATCTACTGGTGCTTCAATTAATAAAATCTGTTTTGGGTTTATATTATACGCGTATTCTCTTAATAACGGCTTAAAGTGAAGTTTCAATATTCTATCCCCTCTAGTTATTTGATTTGTATTATAATCGATTTTCATATTGTATTTTTGTAGGATATCATTTCCCATGATCCCATCAAAATATGAATGAAAATTATATAATAGATAGGTTACAGGTGGACTATCATTGCCAAATTCTTTAAATAGGGTAGTGTTCACCATTTCATTAACAATAGTTTTTTTATTAAGTGCCTTTATGGCTAGTGGCTTCATTATTCTTATGTTCTTGTTTAATTAATTCGGGATTTAGTAATGAATTTGATGCTCCAGAGTCTATTAGTAATTTTAAGATTTTTGAAGGTGTTCTAATATTAATTATATAGTGCAAAGTTTTTATTCCGAGGCTCTTTCTCGAAAATTTTCTTGGTTAAAAATTTCTTTGCAAGCTATGGCATTATTGGTATTAAAATTACGCGGCTGCCCCTGCCTATTCTGATGTCTTATTAAGGATGATGGAGAAGGATCCACATCCATTGGAACTGATCGATTGTTCCTAACATTATTCTGGTTTTGCCTATTTTAATATTGAATTTGATTGTTTCTAAAATTGTTCTGGTTCTGCCTATTTTGATACAGATTTCTATTCTTATTGAAATTGTTTTGGTTCTGCCTATTTTGATACAGATTTTGATTATTATTAAAATTGTTCTGGTTCTTACCTGTTGAGGGTATAGTATCTAGTAATTGCTACGCGATTTGCTTTATTAAGCTTAGTTGATTATATAGCGATCGCTCATCTCTGTGATCACTAAAGTGCCTTAATAAAATAACTTTTACGTCTTCCCAGTTATATCGGGATTTCCGTAAAGTCTAACTCTGTCTGCTGCCTTTCCCTTGAGTTTATTTTTTATTCCCTGGAACCATAATAATATGGGTGCCTGTTCTATACCTCTTAGAATTGCCCATACCGTATCTGCTGACCCTTTAAAATTTTCTAGGTCTATTTGCCTACCGTCAAAGTCTGCAATATTCTTTACAATATCCGGGATTTGTAACATGTTAGCCATTTTACTCTTTATATTATTATAGTCACTTCAGCAATAATAAAATAATAATAATAAAACCAAAAAAAAAATATATTCTATAACTTGTTAAACACTTCCTAAACAAAAAATATACAATACTTTGTTAAACAGTTTCTAATTTTGTTTATTTTGTTTTTATACCCGGTACCACACTGTGGCGAGGGTATATTCACTTTGACATTCCATTTGTAACGCACATAAGGAGGCGTTGTAGGTATGACAAACTATAGATATATATTATTGATCAGCATCACTTTCTTAGTCGATCTAGCGATGTCCGTCTGTCTGTCTGTCCGTCGAATAAAAACTACCCATCCTCCCATACAAATATATTATTTTTTAATACTAAAATATTTAATTAAAATTGTGTAACGACATGTATTTTTATTGGACAAATAAAGAAACCAAAAATGTAAAGAAAAGACACGACGTTCACAACGTTATAATAGGTTTATTCGAATTCTCGATAAGAAGTTATTGTACACGCAATTCGTACACTAATGACATTTATGTATATTTGTTTTATGTTATAATGTAAGGAATTTGTATATAATGTGTATTGTTTATAATGTAATTTGTGTATTTGATATATGTTGTCTTTTGGTGTATTTGTTTCATCTGTCATCAAGGATGAGCAGCTCTATGTGGATAGGTGTGGGCATTGTTAGTTTTGGAGATGTGCAATAATTGACTTCGCAACATTCTCCCCGCCCGTGAACGTAGTTCGCAAACTCCTTCATCTAGTCGGAGGTAATGACATCCTTCGCTTGACTTAATCTAATGCTAATACTATTCTAACCTAAAATACAATAAAACAATACATGCAATTAATTATGGAATTCATTTGCTAAATTACCTGTGATACTGCAACCGCCACCGTCGCAATCATCATCACCGTCATCGTCATCAATATCAACATCATCGTCTTCATCAGCGATTTACAATAAAATGTTCATAATATAATATTTTCACCGTATTTTAACACTAAAAACACAAACCGACTAAACGAATCTTCACAATAACATAACAATACAAAGCACAAACGAAATGACCATAATATTATTAACACCGAACACGATAAAAAAAATCACGGCACGATCACCATTCATTGAAAATATTTCACACGGAACTTACTGGACTTGGAGTGGAGTACGAGACAATAAGTGCAAGAGAGATGCACATTGCACAAAGGCTTGTGTAGTTCATGAACGAACTAGTTCAATGAACTAGTTCACTATAGTACTAAGTTCACACACTTAGTTCACTAGTTCATTTAGTTCACGGTTATTATTTTCAATTGGCCTTACCAATAATCATTTTTAACCTTTAAATTACTATATTAAATTATATTTTGACGGTCACAATAGGTAATTTTATATGGAAATTTTCTTGACTTCGTAAAATTTATCTTTGAGACTAAAAATGATTATTAGTACCGCGCAATGCTTTTCATACAAACGGAATAAACTAAAGCCCCACGATTGTCAGATCTGTCAATCCTCTGACAATGACTGACAATAAGCCTAAAATAGCCAACTATCTTACAATACAAAATTGTCCATTCACATTCTGATAACGTTGTCAGGTTGAAAATTGTGTGTTCACACGGTTGTCAGATATTTGAATATGAAAAATTGGTCCAGCCGTTGTCAGACATAGTCAGACAAATTAAAATGTATGGTCCTTGGTTTTTGCAGTACGGCGATAATGGAACAAAATATTGCACTTGCCACTATTTTCACTCTACGTGTTAGAAGACTGCGAGGACGATGAATTGACATAAAAACGAAGTAGTGTTTGGACGAAGGAGTGCAGGTGGCCCGTTGTCAGCAGGAAGGATTCTACTCCAAATTCAAAGCTGAGGAGACGGAACTTTATCACAATTTTTTGCGAATGAACTCAACACAATTCGAAGGATTTCTAGCTTTGATGACTCCACAGTCCATTCATCAAGATGCCAGTAATACGCGAGCATCAAGAGTACTCATTCCATAAAATTTAAGACGACAGTCGTCCAAGCGATAGTAGTGCAAGAGCTCGTCTTTTATTTGCTTCACGTAACTCTACCACCATCGTTTATTTTGAACAAAGTTTGAGAACTTTCGGTACCTTTCAGGAGCTCACAAACAGTAGTTGAAAAAATGACTAGACGTCATCCTTATTGTCATAAATGACACTTGACAAATAACAATTAATTTAAATCGTAAACAAATCTCAATTCAATTGCTCGCTTTGAAATTCCTGCAAAAAGCTTAAAACTGTCTGCAGAATCGTAGAAACGATGTCGTGGAGACGATAGCAATTTTCAATGTTAAGTGATGCAAGGCTATCGTCGAAACGGTATCGTCATGCGATTATTGACTTACGCAATGAGTGCCCAAGAAATCGATACGGTTTCATTGGCAGCTTGTCCCAACTTTGTTTCTGTATTTATCGAAGTGGCTTTTGAATGTGAACCGCGTCGGCGACCTCTTACCACAGGGCTTCTTTGGGTACTTTATACCCTGCATCCAACAACCTCATGAACTAAATTGAACTAAAATGAGCGAACTAGTCCAGTAGCGTGATATGAACTAAATTGATCGATCACTCAAATGAACTAAATTGCCCAACTCTAGCACATGCATTTCAAATGTTTATATTTTTGTTGTACTTCGTACTTATGCTTGTCTTTATCTGTCTTTCTTGAATAAATGTATTTTTTTGTTTGTCAAAATATTAATTGTCTCTCTCTTTACATGTCAATAATGGAAGTGATGAAAGCCGGCAAGGTAGTCAAATATCGACTGGGATGTTATTGAGGTCGATGAATTTAACTTTTCGTTCAACAACCAAGTCAAGCGAAGGATGTCATTACCTCCGACTAGATGAAGGAGTTTGCGAACTACGTTCACGGGCGGGGAGAATGTTGCGAAGTCAATTATTGCACATCTCCAAAACTAACAATGCCCACACCTATCCACATAGAGCTGCTCATCCTTGATGACAGATGAAACAAATACACCAAAAGACAACATATATCAAATACACAAATTACATTATAAACAATACACATTATATACAAATTCCTTACATTATAACATAAAACAAATATACATAAATGTCATTAGTGTACGAATTGCGTGTACAATAACTTCTTATCGAGAATTCGAATAAACCTATTATAACGTTGTGAACGTCGTGTCTTTTCTTTACATTTTTGGTTTCTTTATTTGTCCAATAAAAATACATGTCGTTACACAATTTTAATTAAATATTTTAGTATTAAAAAATAATATATTTGTATGGGAGGATGGGTAGTTTTTATTCGACGGACAGACAGACAGACAGACGGACATCGCTAGATCGACTAAGAAAGTGATGCTGATCAATAATATATATCTATAGTTTGTCATACCTACAACGCCTCCTTATGTGCGTTACAAATGGAATGTCAAAGTGAATATACCCTCGCCACAGTGTGGTACCGGGTATAAAAACAAAATAAACAAAATTAGAAACTGTTTAACAAAAAATATACAATACTTTGTTAAACAGTTTCTAATTTTGTTTATTTTGTTTTTATACCCGGTACCACACTGTGGCGAGGGTATATTCACTTTGACATTCCATTTGTAACGCACATAAGGAGGCGTTGTAGGTATGACAAACTATAGATATATATTATTGATCAGCATCACTTTCTTAGTCGATCTAGCGATGTCCGTCTGTCTGTCTGTCTGTCCGTCGAATAAAAACTACCCATCCTCCCATACAAATATATTATTTTTTAATACTAAAATATTTAATTAAAATTGTGTAACGACATGTATTTTTATTGGACAAATAAAGAAACCAAAAATGTAAAGAAAAGACACGACGTTCACAACGTTATAATAGGTTTATTCGAATTCTCGATAAGAAGTTATTGTACACGCAATTCGTACACTAATGACATTTATGTATATTTGTTTTATGTTATAATGTAAGGAATTTGTATATAATGTGTATTGTTTATAATGTAATTTGTGTATTTGATATATGTTGTCTTTTGGTGTATTTGTTTCATCTGTCATCAAGGATGAGCAGCTCTATGTGGATAGGTGTGGGCATTGTTAGTTTTGGAGATGTGCAATAATTGACTTCGCAACATTCTCCCCGCCCGTGAACGTAGTTCGCAAACTCCTTCATCTAGTCGGAGGTAATGACATCCTTCGCTTGACTTGGTTGTTGAACGAAAAGTTAAATTCATCGACCTCAATAACATCCCAGTCGATATTTGACTACCTTGCCGGCCTTCATCACTTCCATTATTGACATGTAAAGAGAGAGACAATTAATATTTTGACAAACAAAAAAATACATTTATTCAAGAAAGACAGATAAAGACAAGCATAAGTACGAAGTACAACAAAAATATAAACATTTGAAATGCATGTGCTAGAGTTGGGCAATTTAGTTCATTTGAGTGATCGATCAATTTAGTTCATATCACGCTACTGGACTAGTTCGCTCATTTTAGTTCAATTTAGTTCATGAGGTTGTTGGATGCAGGGTATAAAGTACCCAAAGAAGCCCTGTGGTAAGAGGTCGCCGACGCGGTTCACATTCAAAAGCCACTTCGATAAATACAGAAACAAAGTTGGGACAAGCTGCCAATGAAACCGTATCGATTTCTTGGGCACTCATTGCGTAAGTCAATAATCGCATGACGATACCGTTTCGACGATAGCCTTGCATCACTTAACATTGAAAATTGCTATCGTCTCCACGACATCGTTTCTACGATTCTGCAGACAGTTTTAAGCTTTTTGCAGGAATTTCAAAGCGAGCAATTGAATTGAGATTTGTTTACGATTTAAATTAATTGTTATTTGTCAAGTGTCATTTATGACAATAAGGATGACGTCTAGTCATTTTTTCAACTACTGTTTGTGAGCTCCTGAAAGGTACCGAAAGTTCTCAAACTTTGTTCAAAATAAACGATGGTGGTAGAGTTACGTGAAGCAAATAAAAGACGAGCTCTTGCACTACTATCGCTTGGACGACTGTCGTCTTAAATTTTATGGAATGAGTACTCTTGATGCTCGCGTATTACTGGCATCTTGATGAATGGACTGTGGAGTCATCAAAGCTAGAAATCCTTCGAATTGTGTTGAGTTCATTCGCAAAAAATTGTGATAAAGTTCCGTCTCCTCAGCTTTGAATTTGGAGTAGAATCCTTCCTGCTGACAACGGGCCACCTGCACTCCTTCGTCCAAACACTACTTCGTTTTTATGTCAATTCATCGTCCTCGCAGTCTTCTAACACGTAGAGTGAAAATAGTGGCAAGTGCAATATTTTGTTCCATTATCGCCGTACTGCAAAAACCAAGGACCATACATTTTAATTTGTCTGACTATGTCTGACAACGGCTGGACCAATTTTTCATATTCAAATATCTGACAACCGTGTGAACACACAATTTTCAACCTGACAACGTTATCAGAATGTGAATGGACAATTTTGTATTGTAAGATAGTTGGCTATTTTAGGCTTATTGTCAGTCATTGTCAGAGGATTGACAGATCTGACAATCGTGGGGCTTTAGTTTATTCCGTTTGTATGAAAAGCATTGCGCGGTACTAATAATCATTTTTAGTCTCAAAGATAAATTTTACGAAGTCAAGAAAATTTCCATATAAAATTACCTATTGTGACCGTCAAAATATAATTTAATATAGTAATTTAAAGGTTAAAAATGATTATTGGTAAGGCCAATTGAAAATAATAACCGTGAACTAAATGAACTAGTGAACTAAGTGTGTGAACTTAGTACTATAGTGAACTAGTTCATTGAACTAGTTCGTTCATGAACTACACAAGCCTTTGTGCAATGTGCATCTCTCTTGCACTTATTGTCTCGTACTCCACTCCAAGTCCAGTAAGTTCCGTGTGAAATATTTTCAATGAATGGTGATCGTGCCGTGATTTTTTTTATCGTGTTCGGTGTTAATAATATTATGGTCATTTCGTTTGTGCTTTGTATTGTTATGTTATTGTGAAGATTCGTTTAGTCGGTTTGTGTTTTTAGTGTTAAAATACGGTGAAAATATTATATTATGAACATTTTATTGTAAATCGCTGATGAAGACGATGATGTTGATATTGATGACGATGACGGTGATGATGATTGCGACGGTGGCGGTTGCAGTATCACAGGTAATTTAGCAAATGAATTCCATAATTAATTGCATGTATTGTTTTATTGTATTTTAGGTTAGAATAGTATTAGCATTAGATTAAAATAAATATTAGTGTGTGTGTGTATTCGCGGAAAATGTAATTTAACCATTCGCATAGGCGCCTAATATTGCTGTTTGAGTCCGCCCATGTTGGCCTTGAACTTTACTAAGCCGAAGTATTCAGTTGGCGACCGTATTAACGGACGGGAGCAAAAACCATTTGACTGTTGAGCGAGATCGGGAGATGCGATGATATAAGAGACGGTCATGCGAAAGAACGGGGGTCAGTTAGTTATTAGCGATAGCGAGTCTAAGAAGAAAAACTGTTTTAATAGAGAGCGAAAGGAATAATAAATAAAGAAAAGTTGTGAAATCATTTTAGTAAAACGACGTTGTTTCTTTTTTTTTCTTTTTCCGCTTCTTCTTCGCTTGAATTGTTTTTTTTTTTTTTTTTGCTTTTCAACTTCAGAAGTGGGATAAGTCCCAGTGTGTAATATCTAATATCTGTTAATTAGCAATCAATTGCGCTATTCTGACCAAAATTAAAAAGCGATCAAAGTAGGTTAGTGATGAGTGAAGCCGAAAAACGAATCGCGAAGTTCAGTAAATATACGAGGGAGGAGCTTCGCGATGAGCTGAAGAAACGCGGCTTGAAAGGGGCAAGGCAAAAATCCCAGTTGCTACACAAATTGTTGGTGCACGAGAATTTAATCGAGGGGTGTGACGCAGATGACACCAGTGGAAACGAGGCTGAAGAAACACGGGGTCAAGCAACGACGAGCGAAGTGAAGTGGATAAGTTGAGGCAGGAGATCCAGTCCATGAAGGCAGCGCTGGAAAAGATTAAATCACAGCAGGGGGATGGTAAGGAGGTAGTTCCAGAGCAAAAACCAACAACTGCGAGTTGTATAGAGGAGAAAGTTGTGTCGAAAAGTGGATACGCAGTAAAGGATGTGGCTGAAATGCTTTGTGAGTTCAACCCAAGAAACCCAGCAGGACTTTCTTCTTTTGCATTCGTCCGGAGAATTCGAGAAATCAAAGATGTGTACCAGCTAGATGGAAGGCTGGTTATGATGGCGGCTATCAGCAAACTGGCAGGAGCGGCGAGACTTTGGAGTAATGGAGTTATTTATTCAACGTTAGAAGAATTCCTGTGCGGATTTGTCAACAATTTCCCAGTCGAAGATGATATTGCTGACTTACATGAAATTTTGCGCAGTAAAAAACAAAGGCCAAACTTACTTACTTATCGGGCTCCCGATCCGTGAAGAGTCTCTGCCTGAGACACTGCAGCCTTCCATCCTCTACGATCCCGGGCACGCTGCTTCCAATTGTCCAGACCAAGCGCTCTGGCATCCGCGATGACTTGGTCTTTGAAACGGAGGTTCGGTCTTCCTTGTCTTCTCGAACCTGGGGGCTGGGATTCGAAGACCCTCTTGGCTGGAGCATTATTGTCCATTCGCTCGATGTGGCCGAGCCAATGTAGTCGACGTGTTTTGGCTTTTTGGACTACATCCACATCTTGGTACAGCTCATAGAGTTCGCGGTTGTATCTTCTCCTCCATTCGCCCTCCTCGCACACAGGACCAAAAGTCCGCCGAAGTATTTTTCTTTCGAAGGAGCCCAGTATCAGCTCTCCCTTCTTGCTTATCGTCCAGCACTCGGCGCCATAAAGCAGAACTGGCAGGATAAGGGTTTTGTAGAGCACACATTTCGTCCTTCGAGTTAGGAGTTTTGAACCCAGTTGTTTTGCCAAACCGAAGTAGCAACGGTTTCATAGGGTAATTCTTCGTCGGATCTCCACTAGGGTGTCATTCGTGGAGTTTACGTTTACTCCGAGGTAGGTGAACTCCTTAACTACCTCGAAATATTTGCTATCAATAGTGACGTTTTGTCCTAGGCGGTGGACATATGCTTGTTTGTTTGTTGATAGCATGTACTTAGTCTTGTCCTCTTGTTCTTCAATCGCCGTGAATGCTTCTATCACGGCACGCTGGGAGCGACCGATGATGTCAATATCGTCCGCATAGCCAAGCAGCTGGACGGACCTGTTGAAGATAGTGCCTTCCGTGTTGACACCTGCCCTGCGCACTATCTGCTCCAGTACGAGATTGAAGAAGTCGCATGATAGAGCGTCTCCTTGCCGAAATCCAGTGCATGTTTGAAAAAGTTCGGAAGAGCTGCTTCCAAACTGCACGTTGCAGCGCGTGCTTTCCAGCGTCACGCGACACAGCTGAATCAGTTTTGCCGGGATTCCAAATTCGGCCATCGCCATATAGAGCTCCTGACGATGTATGCTATGATACGCGGCTTTGAAGTCGATGAATAGGTGGTGAGTTTCGACTTGAAATTCGTTGGTCTTTTCCAAGATTTGCTTCAGTGTGAAAATTTGGTCTATAGTCGATCTGCCGGGCCGGAAGCCACACTGGTACGTGCCGATTAGTGTGTTGCAGAATGGTTTTAGACGTTCACAGAATACGTTGGATAGGATCTTGTATGCGACATTTAGCAAGGATATGCCTCGATAGTTCTTGCAAGACATAGGATCGCCTTTTTTGTAAATGGGGCATATGGAGCTGATAGTCCAGTCATCGGGCATGTTTTCTTCCACCCATACTTGGTTGATGATTCGGTGCATGCTCCCTACCAAAACATCACCACCGTATTTAAAGAGCTCCGCTGGTAGACCATCAGAGCCTGCGGCCTTGTTGTTCTTAAGCTTTTTTATAGCTAAGCCAACTTCTTCTATACTAGGTGGTGGAACTAGTTCTTCATTGACTGGACGTGGGTTCTCTTCTTGCCCTATCACTCTCTCTACATGATGCCCATTAAGCAGCTGCTGGAAATGCTGCTTAAACACATCTACTATTCCCTGCGCTTCGGTGACTAGGTTCCCTTCGCTATCTCGAAGAGCCTGCGTTCCGGTTTTGTAGCCAGCAGCCAGTTGCTTAGCTTTTTTATAAAACCTCCGGATGTTATTACGATCGCGCGACTCTTCGATCTCCTTGAGCTGGGAAGCTGCGTAAGTCCTCTTCTTTTTACGCAGGATCTTCTTTTCCTCCCTTCTCCTGGCTCGATACTCTTCTCTCGCTGCCCTTGTTTTGCGCTGCAGCGCTTTCTTGTGTGCATCTTCTGTCACCTTTTTCCTGTACACGCATTCATCATCATACCACGGGCTCTTTCTCTGGGGTGGCTGGTACCCTACGGTGGTTTCGGCTACCTCCTTGATGATGTCGCGATACTGGCACCACTGATTGTTGGCGTTTGTGGTAGGTGAGTGCACAGAGGAGAGTTTCATACTCAGGCGCTCGCTGTAGGCTCTGGCTACTCCAGGTGTGCTAAGGCGTCCAACGTCGAATTTCTTCTTCTGGGCAGTTCGCAGCTTCTTCTCGTTGGACAGTCGAGCTCTGAATTTAGCCGCGACAAGAAAATGGTCAGAGTCGACGTTTGCCCCTCGGAATGTGTGCACGTCGAGGATGTTGGATGCGTGCCTCGCATCGATTAGCACATGGTCGATTTGGTTGGCGGTTCGACCGTCTGGAGAGCGCCAGGTTGCTGTGTGGATCCTTAGCCTTGGAAACCTAGTGCTACTTATCACCGTATTACGAGCTGCTGCAAAATCGATTAGTCGGTAGCCGTTGTCTGTTGTCGTTTCGTGGATTCTGTGCTTACCAACTAACCCGCCAAAGATGTTTTCCTTTCCGACTTTAGCATTGAAATCCCCGAGTACAACTTTTACATCATACTCCGGACAGGCTCCGTAGGCTCCATCCAGGAGGTCATAAAACTCCTCCTTGATGGGATCTTCAGCCTCGTCGGTAGGGGCGTGTGCACATATTAGGCTTATGTTTTGGAAAGTAGCTTTGATGCGGGTCACAGAAAGGCGATCACTTATCGGCTTGAAGTCAATAACTTTTGTCCTAAGCCGATTTCCCACGACGAATCCGCATCCTAATACATGCAGCCTTTTGTTGCAGCTGTAATAAATGTCGCAATCTTTTCTTTTCATCATGCCTGATCCTATCCATCGTAACTCCTGGATTGCGGTAATGTCTGCCTTGTACCGCATGAGGACAGACTCAAGTTTTTGAGTGGCACCTGGGGTGTAGAGTGTTCTTACATTCCAGGTACATACTCTTAAATCATAGTCCATTGACGTTCCGGGTCTGGTTGCCACATCTCTCATAACTATTTATTTTTTCCATGGTCGGGAAGTTACCCCGACGGCACAACCCCCAACCTGGAGGGCCAGGTCCTGTTTTGACCCTAGGACAGCGGGTCGGATATTCCGATGTCAGTAACCCAATTTTGGGATATGAGCGCTGCCGTTGACCCGTTTAGGGTTCGTCCGCCACCAACTCTTTTCCAACACCCTGGCTCAGTATTGGAGATCCCCATAGACCTGGTATCCAAATATGTCGAAGCAGCTCATACAGGGATTACACTTTAGTTCGACCTGACCGGAACTGTAGACGCCACCGTTGATTCCATCTAGGGAATTCATCCGCTGCCGCCTGAAACAAGAGGAAGTGTCTTAGTGCGTAGACACTCCTCCCCCCTCTCTCGTTCGCTGCCACCAACGACCTTCCACAGGGGTTGGTTACCCCATCTCCAGTCGAGGTACTAGGCACCCACCAGTCACCAACGTGGAGGTGAGAGTAGGAGTTGATAGTGAGAGGCTAGAGTGGGAACGCTTGTGTTCTCATATAATCGCATCACTACCCTTAAACCAGCAACTAGAGGAGAAAACAGTGGTAAAATATATAGTACGGGGCATCACTGATTTGGAGTGTCGTGACGTTTTGAAAGCGACCCAGCCAGATACCATTCAGGAACTTCTGCGGAAAATTCGATGGACCGCAAGTGTGAGAATGCCACGACGAACAGCATCAACCACAGTGCGCACCGCGAACGCAACAGGAGAACCCAGGAATGCTGCATCTGGAGGAAATGGTGGCAACTCGACATCAGAGGCAATAAGATGCTTTAAATGCCACCAGATGGGGCACATCGGACGCAATTGTTCTATGATCAAGTGCTTTAAATGTAACCAAACCGGGCACATCAGTCGTAACTGTACAGCAGCAACGACGACAGCAGAACCAAGTACAAGCGGAGGCCACCAATCAAACCAATTGTGGGTGTGCGAAAACAGGAGTGTGTACAATAAAATTGTGAACGTGAATGGACAGTCGATTGATGCTTTCATAGATCTAGGCAGTGACTGTGTTACCTTGCAAGAGTCAGTAGCAAACGCCAAAAATCTTCGCTACGACGAGGACGCCAGGAAGCTAAAGGGGTTCGGCGGAGGAGGATGCAGGACTATAGGAAAATTGTATGCTGAAATCACAATAGATACTTTACGTAGTTGGTGTGAAGTGTTAGTTGTCCCAGATGAAAGTCAGCCATACAAAATAATTATCGGTCGGCGTTTGCTTGATCAACCTCAAGTCAAAATTGAGAAGACACACAAAGACTGTACTGCAAGTGAAGGAGGTAACGCTTTGATTATCACGGACGAGGCGGATCAGTGGGTACGAAGTAGAATCAAGTTTGACGATATGGATACCGAGGACGTCACAGAGGAAGTAAGGGAGCAGTTGTGTGAATTAGTGAACGCCCACCGAGACTGTTTCGCTTTGGATGCTAGCGAACTTGGAGAATACAACTGGGGTGAGTGCACGATCGAACTCACCACATCACATCCAGTATGCGTACAGCCTTACCGACTACCTTTCGCCAAACGAAAGATAGTAGAAGAGAAGATAGGTGAAATGTTGCAGCAGGGAGTTATTCGACCTTCAACATCAAACTTCTGTGCACCGATAGTTCTCACAAAGAAGAAGGATGGAGGAGACAGGATGTGCATCGACTATCGGGCACTGAATAAAGTAACGACGAAACAAAAGTTCCCGATGCCTACAGTCGAAGAAATACTAGCAACGATAGCCGGAAATAAGTATTTCACAACATTGGACCTTGCTTCCGGATATCATCAAGTGCGAATAGCCTAACAAAGCCGAAAGTATACTGCGTTTGCTACGGAGAATGGGCTGTACGAGTTTGTGCGCATGCCGTTTGGTTTAGTCAATGTACTTCCAAATGTGCATGAATCAGATTAAGGCACGCATGAACCACGGAGATATTGCAGTTTACCTAGACGATGTTATTATAGGAAGCGAATCAATAGAGGAAGGACTACAAAAGTTGGGTAAATTCCTGGAAATTCTGAAGGAGTCGGGGTTGACTCTTAATACTAAAAAGTGCGCGTTTCTAAGGAGTAGCATTGAGTTCCTCGGACATCAACTGGGTGGAAACGGGATACGACCGAGTGAGCGCAAGACACTGGCGGTGAAAGATTTTCCTCATCCGGAAAATGTGCATCAGGTGAGACAGTTTTTAGGCCTTACCGGTTATTTCCGGAAATTTGTACCGAAATATTCTCAAATCGCAGTACCTTTAACCGATTTGCTAAAGGAGGGCAATCCTATTGTGTGGACCGAGCGACAGCAGACAGCATTCAACGAACTCAAATCTAAATTAATTAATCCACCCCTTTTGGCTCTATATGATGCGAAATGTGATCATGAAGTCCATACCGATGCATCAACCGTGGGACTTGACGGCATACTGATGCAGCGAGGGAGGAGCGACAACAACCTGAGAGCAGTGGCATATTTTAGCAGAAAGTTAACCGAAGTGGAAGCAAATTATCACAGCTACGAATTGGAGGTCTTGGCTGTGGTAGAAAGCCTCGATAGATTCCGGATGTACCTTTTGGGAAAGATGTTTAAGGTAATTACTGACTGTGAAGCCATCGTTGCGACTCAAAACAAGGCCAGAATGATACCACGGGTCGCCAGGTGGTGGCTCAAACTTCAAGAATTCGAATTTACTACTGTTCATCAGCCAGGGAGGAAAGCGGGGTACGTGGATGCAATGAGTCGCCAGCCAGTAGGCGAAGAAGGTAAAATGGAGGAAGCGTCTGCCAATGTACTGAACATCTGCATTGACGATGACGATTGGTTGGCCACCATGCTGTGGCAAGATGAAAAACTACGCAATATTATTGAACAGTTGCAAGCCCCAACTACTGGTAATGGGCAAAAGCAATTGCATAAAGAATACAAGCTGGAAGGAAACCGACTATACAGATGCGATGGCGAGCGGCGGAAGTGGGTGGTGCCGAAAGGAGTGCGGTGGCGAGTATTACGAATGTGTCACGACGAGGCTGCACACATGGCCTTTGAAAAACCCATGGAAAGGCTGAGGCGGACATATTGGTTTCCTAAGATGAGAAGATTTTTCAAGGGCTACGTTAAGGGATGTCGTCGCTCGGATAAATTAATGTCGTATGTTACATTTTACTACTTTTGGGAAAACGCAATCAAAGTTCAAAAATTTTTTTCTCAAAAACCCTACGGTAGATTTTTTTAAAAATTAAATGACTTATGTAGAAAACATTTGTCAACTGAATAACGTTTAAATCAGATCAATATTCTAAATCAGTAAGAAATTAGAGTCAATGTTTCCCAAAATGCCGTTGTCGTATGTGACGTTTTCACCAAATGTGTTTGTCACTCAAACACATACGACAAAATGTTAACACATACGACAAACAAAAAACAAATCGAATTTGAAATGAAACAAATAAAAATGTGTATGAATGTTTTGCCTTTCTGCGTCCGTAATAGAACGGGTGCAACCATAAAAGCATGATTGTGGACAAGTTGGTCCCATAGATCTTGCAGGTCTTGAGACTCCGTTTTGTGCTGTAAATTGCAAGCCTCGCTCCCGAAGATTTTTTCGCACATTTTGCTTCCATTACGACGGATATCGTTTACGCTTTCTAGTAAGCGTAGGTGATTCACTACAGGCTACAACAAATTATTAAAATTGAACAAAACGATTTTTAATATTTAAAATTGAATTAAATTACAAGAGCTGCTATAGCATGATGGCAGATTTAAATCTACATTAGGAGGAGTAGGTAATATTATTTGATCTGCCGATTCATAATATGTTTTTAACGAGTTTTCTTTTAAAAATAAATAAATAAATAAATAGGTGGCGCAACAGGCGGTAGACACCCTAGGCCTAGGTTCTCGCAACCTTTCGTTTGTGTGAGTTTCTATTTTTGAGACGAATGGAAGGGACCTAC
Source organism: Cheilosia soror (assembly GCA_949372485.1). Taxonomy (NCBI): domain Eukaryota; kingdom Metazoa; phylum Arthropoda; class Insecta; order Diptera; family Syrphidae; genus Cheilosia; species Cheilosia soror. The sequence goes on from OX443563.1 coordinate 30,348,407, forward strand.
AATTTTATGCCGAGTCCGAACGGCTGAATTGAGAAGCTTTTTCATGACAGTCATACTCTCGGATGTATGTCAGACGTTCGCGAGAGGTGGCGCAATAGAAAAAACCTTAAGATGTTATTTGTGTTTTTCTTTTGCCTTTGGCAAATGGTAGCTGGGGTCATCGGCTTCATCATCCGGGAAAAAATCTTCATCACTACTTAGCTGCATATCAATAGCTTCTTCCCTAAGAAAGAATAGGATATTGTACACATAAAAATATTCTGTGTTAATAATATTATGTACTTGGAGTTAGCATTTGTGGAACCTGATGGTCCCGGAAGTAACTCGTCTCCGAATATTTCGTGGCGCATACTAAAGAAGTTAAATAAACACATTCGAATACTATACTATATCTTTAATAATTCAAAATACATACGCATAAAGCTCGTCCGATGTAATCGGCGCAGGCGACGTGTCCGATCTCCAGGACATCTTGAATGCTACTGAGTACTGAAATTACACACGGCTGTGTATTATCTTATGGCACATACGACAAACATTTTCCCGAACCTGAGTAAACAATTGTTGTATGTGCAGTATAAAGTGCACATACGACATTAATTTCCCAAATGAAGAATACACACTTTTTGTATGAACTAATTGTTGTATGTATGTGCAAAATGTTTGCACATACGACAAAAATACTACTGAAACGTTAGTGACCTTGCACATACGACAAAATGGTAGCTGGTTATCTTGAAAACTAAGATAGCTATCGAAAAACGGATTTCAGAAGATGAAAAATAAAAATTGTGAAAGCAAAACTGCATTTATAACTCAAAACCCCCAATTTTGCACATACGACATTAATTTATCCGAGCGACGATGTGTAGAATGCGCGTACAATAAGAAAAAGGGTGGAACGGCAGAAGGCGAGCTGCATTGCTTGGAGAGGGTACCTATTCTTATCACTCCAAATAGTTTGCCTAATCAGCTGTGATCGTTGTGGAGACTTTTGACTTTTGAGGGAAACCGCAATATGTTGATACTCTCTGTGAATTACGTTGTCTTCTTACTTTCTAGCGGTGGTATTATCTCTTAAGATCAGCTTTAACGATATTCCGTTTTCTTCTCTTCCCACACCCAGCCCTGAGCAGCCGGAAAACATTGGTAGAAAGGAGGCATTATGAGAGAAAATGGAATAAAGTGTATTACATATGAAAGCGGTGGAGTACACACTCCAGCCCCAAATATGCTACAGCTATATGGGGCCCAAACTACGGACGGGTCATTCCGTCCCAAACCCAAATATATTTTTTATGTGGAAGCAACTAATTTGTTTGACAATGATGTCACTATTATTATGCAGAGTTTAACATCAAATGCAATTTCAGTGATTAGAAGTTTTAGATCTTGGAGAAGTTTGCTTGGATTATTATTTTTTTGATACTCTATAAGTCAGATTGGCAGAGGAAGCGTTTTGGTTCTTCGCTTTGCTTTCCTTATAGTAGCAGATAATATTGTTAGTAAGATATGTTCCAATATGTTTATTAAATCGTTTTGACATTCCTAACATTAGATGATGCCTATGTTAAAATTAGATGGTATATGGATGATTATTTTTCATAAAGTTACTTTTTGCTTAGTGAGTGTCCAAGAACATTTCTAGGACCTACTTCGAATCGAGTTGCATGGTATCATTATATTGTTGGTGCTGCATATAGGGTTATAGGTAATGTGACTTTACACAGCTGTATTGTAATTAAGTGGTTGATGGGATGGATGTGAATGACTGAACCTTAATGAATGATAAAACAACAAATCAATCAAACTGTTATATCAAATTATATTACTGTTCTTGTACAGTGACAATTTGATTTTTTTTATTTACCTTTTCTTTGCACTTTTTGTTTTTTTTTTTGCTACAAAAATTTTTTCTTTTTTTTATTTATAAATTCATTTACACTTTTTGAAAATGGAGAATTTAGATTTTGCATTTTTAGATGCAGATGAAGTTAGGTATGAGTGTCAGTTGAGAGGTTTGGATCTAAAGGGTAGCCTTAGACAGTTAGCGTCGGAATTAAAGAGAATAGCTATGGAGGAACAGCAGGGTAAACGAGAATTCAAGCCGATGGCAGTTTTAAGCCCTAATCTTGAAACGGAGGCATGTCAGGAAAAGTTTTCTGGTTTGGAAACAATGGTTACAGAATGCGTTAGGTCAGTAGATTAAGGGAGAGATCAAAAGGCAATAGCAAAAGCTATTCACTTAAGAAATCGTCTTAATCTTTTGGCTCTAAGAGAACCAAATTTTAAATTAACCATCGATTCCTTGGAAACAAAACTAAGTAATTTAGTAAATAACTTACTCATTGCAAATCGTGGAGCTGGTCCAAGCTCTCCTCTTCCAAATGTTGAATTGGGGCAAAAGGAAATCCAACAACCTTTGGTGATGCCAATTGTGACTCAAAATAAATTGATTACTCCTGCGTGTGTTAAGAAAACTACTGCTGGTTATTCGTCCAATCTTTCTTTACCATCTGTTCCAAATACTTTTGTACAAACTAAGACAGGTACAATTTCGAAATCAGTTCCAGGTAGGGGTAAGTTTAGAGGAAATTTGTTTAATTCGGATCAGCAGGTAAATGGGGAACTTGTCGGTGGAAGGCAACTACAAAAACAAAACAATGAGAGTTTCGGTATGAGTGGTATAATTAGTCAGGCACTACCAAACGATGTAGGTTTAGGTTTTAGGAAATCAAAGGAATTTCAATACCGCTACGTTATTGCTGCGCAATTTCACCACCCTAGTGAGTCGAGTGCACGTGTTAATATAGCCGAACCTTTTCCTCAAGTCAGTAGCTATCCGGTAGATTCTTCAAGCAGACTACGAAATGTCAGCAATTGGAAACTACGCTATGATGGTTCCACTAGTCCTCTCACTGTCGAACAGTTTGTAACGCGTGTGGAAATCTTAGCCAGAAGTGAAGGTATCATTTTGGATCAACTTTGTCTCTCGATGCACTTGTTGTTGTCGGGAAATGCTAATGTTTGGTTCTGGATTTTCGTTCAGAAAAATAGGAATCCAACCTGGCAACATTTCCGTAGATCTTTCATTACAGAATTCCAAACATATACAACCGATCAAGAAATTAGGCGACAAATTGAGAACCGTAGGCAGAAACATAGAGAGACATTCGCAGAATTTAAACTAGCCATTGAGTCTATGGATTCTATGTTAGGGATTCCATATTCGGAGGCAGAAAAGGTTAGCATTTTGAAAAGTAATATGCATCCAGCACTGCGCAAGCGTCTCATACTTGAACACATAGTTTCTGTCGGCGACCTGAAAGAAAAGTGTGTGCTAATTGAAAAAGGTTTAGGTGATATAGGGGAGTCATTAGATGATCAAATCATTGCAAGGAGAAGGCAAGTCAACGAATTCTCGTACTCTTTACCTTCTAGCGAACATGTCCACTTTGAGCAACCAGATGACTATTATGGAAACCAAGATGGTTATGTTGCGAGTTCATTTCAAGTTGAAGAAAATAATTTCATCATTTGCTGGAACTGCGAAGACATTTGACATAACTTTATTGATTGTCCAAAGCAGCAGCGCAACTTGTTTTGTTATTCATGTGGCGCGAAGAATGTAACCAAGCCCAACTGCTTCAGGTGTAATAAGTTAAACTGCCAATCGGATGTCCGCAGGGAGCGGGGAGTGAGACATCCGAGTGCAGGTCCTTTATATCCCCAAAACCAAAATCAAACCCGAGTTCTTCAGAAACCCAATTGCACTCAAATTCGCACAGGCGCAACTCAAACAGATCAGTAATATATTTCAAGAATCGCAAACAAATTTCAAATAAAGTAAAACAAGCGATGCTATTGACTGATGTAAGTGGTCGTCCCTTGGCTAGTATACAAATTAAACAAAAATCGTTATCCGGTTTATTGGACAGCGGGGCTACAATTTCCGTTTTAGGAGAAGGAGGTTTGAAGCTTCTTCGCGAACTTCAAATTCCTCACCTTTCTTAAAATTCAAATTTATGTACTGCCGATGGATCACCTCATCATGTAATAAGATATTGGAAGGATGGCAACACCATGCTTCCCTCGGGTGTTTTTTAGTGGGTGAGCTAACCGCAAGTCCCACACTATCGCAAAGCTCGCATGCGATGTCTTTCAACGAACTGCATGAAGATGTTTTCACCTATGTCGACGATCTCTTAATTATATCAGAAACTTTTGATGAACATATGAGTCTGCTGAGAAAGGTAGCTTCTTATCTGAAAAAAGCAAATCATACGATCAACCTCGAGAAGAGCAAATTCTGTCAGCGCGAGATTCGATACCTTGGCTATATCGTGAGAGTAGATGGATTAAAACCAGATCCTAAAAAGGTTTCAGCTAGAGCCCCGATTCTAAGCGTCTAAGCGTTTTTTTTTTTTTGGATGCGCCAATGGATGTGGTAATCTTCTAAAGATGCGGTAGCCCGTGCTACCACATGCACGATTCGCAAACCCGAATAATCGATGCCGGGAGTGCGCCTAAACGTACTAATCCACACCCCACACACTTCAAACACTCTCCCCGCGGGACTGCCGTTAGGTATTACTTCGCGGGGTTGGTTAGCATTCAAGCTAATCGTGTTGTGTCACCTGCTTCTGGTGTTTCAGCGGCCTCTGAGGCTTCTGCTGTGGCTTTTCTTAGCCTTTCTATTCTCCGTAGCTCATTTTGTAGGATGGTTATAAAATTGCAGTTCTCTTCAGACTGCAACATGTGGTCGATGATAAGTGACGGGCTGGGCAAAGTATTTCTCCATGCCATGAAGCGTGGGCAATAAAATACTGCGTGTTCCGTGTCTTCATCTTCATTTATGCATTCAGGGCAAAATGGTGAGCTGTCGTGCCCAAAACGGTGCAGACACTTGCGATAGCCACCGTGGCCTGACAGGAACTGTGTAAGGTTGTAGTTACAGTCTCCATGGTTACGTTCTATCCATTCCTGGATTGTCGGCATAAGTTTGTATGTCCATCTGCCTTTCGTTGTGCTATTCCAATGAGCTTGCCACATAGCTATTGACGCTGCCTTTTCTTCAGTTTTAATTCTCTTGATTTCACTGGCATCGTATTGGTTTAAAACTCTTTTGTTATATATCCTCAACATTTCATCTGCAAGAATGTCGACGGGAACCATTCCAGCTATTACAAAGGCGGCCTCATCCGATATGGTTCGGAAGCCGCTGATTGTCCGTAGCGCGCAGAGCCTGTATGTTGACAATAGTCTCCTTTTGGTCTCCTTCGTCCTCAGTGCTTGCGCCCAGACTGGGGCAGCATACAACAGGACTGATGTAACTACTCTGGAAAGTAGGATCCTTCTTGCGTATCCAGGAAAACCAATGTTAGGCATTATGCGCGAGAGAGCTCCCTGCATTTGCGATGCTTTCTTGGCTAAATAGTCCACGTGTGTTTTGAACCGCAATCTATTGTCTAGCATTACTCCAAGGTATTTAACAGCTTCTTTGGACCTGATTATTTGGCTACCAACCTGAAAGTTGGCAAACTCTACAGTTTTTCGGCTGGTTATGAGGACAGCTTCTGTTTTATGATCAGCTAGTTCCAGGCTGGCGGTTGCTAGCCACTCCTTTACCCTGGCAATTGCTTCGTTTGTAACGGATTCAACTGTACGAATCTGTTTACCTACTGTCACAACGGCAATGTCATCGGCGAATCCAATTATCGTCACTCCCTCAGGCATCGCCAATCGTAAGACTCCGTCGTACATGATATTCCACAATAACGGCCCTAAAACCGATCCCTGTGGAACTCCGGCAGTGACGTTGTAGTATTTTTCACCTTCATCTGTATTATATCTCAGCTTTCTGTTGTTGAAGTAGCTCTTCAATATACGTAGCAAGTAGTACGGTGTATCCATCCTAGCGAGGGATCTTCTAATGAAAGACCAGTTCGCCGAGTTAAAAGCATTTTTAACGTCCAAAGTTACTCCTGCGCAGTACTCTTTTGTTCCATAGAGCCATCTTTCCCCGTCGATGGCGCCTTTTGCAATATCCACTACAGCTCTTATGGAATCAACAGTGGATCTCATTTTCCGAAAACCATATTGGTAGCCTGAAAGGGCATCTTTTTCGTCTGCCACTGCGAGTAATCTATTGTAGATTATCTTCTCTTTCCCATGGTATCCAATAGGCATATTGGACGATAGGACGATGGTTCTCCTGGAGGCTTCTTTCCTTTTGGTAGCAGGACCAAATGTAGGATTTTCCACTTTTCGGGAAACGTCCCTTCTTCGAGGCACTTCTGCATAGTCATCATAAACAGGTCTGGTCTCTTTTTTATAGCCGCTTTTACTGCCTTGTTTGGGATTCCATCGGGTCCAGGGGCCTTGTTGTCGCCTATCTTGCTGCATGCCTGGAGCAGCTTCTCCTGGGTAATTAGTGGAATGTCATCTGCACTGACTTCTCTCACGATATTGCACATAGTAGTCGTTACTTGGGGGAAAAGATGCTCTACTATGGATTTCAGAATTATTGGACACGTTATTGGAGGGGTTCTGCAGCCCCTCAGTTTGGTCATTACCATTCTGTATGCCGATCCCCATGGGTTAATGTCGGCCTCCTCACAAAGACGTTTAAAACACGTGGTTTTGCTCTCCTTAATGGTTCTATTTAGTGTGCGCCTTGCCAGTCTAAAATTGTTCATGCATTGTAGGAAGTCTGGTCTTCTTCTTGAACGCTGAACCTTGCGTCGAGCTTGCAAACATTTTCTCCGAAGTGTCTTTATTTCCTCGTTCCACCAGTAACATGGCGGTGCCTTCCTGCTGTTTGTTCTTCTAGGCATGGATGCGTCGCACGCGGTAGTGATGGTGTTTGTGAGGTGATGTGCGAGGGTCTCCGCTGTTCCATTTCGCGTTAGGTTGCCGTTCAACATCTCTTCGAATGTTTCCTTATCGAAGTTTTGTCACGAAACGGTTTTCGCCACATACTGTGCAAGTATAAATAATAGAGGAAACCCACACTACCAACCCAATTCACCACGCGGCATCACCACTGCCGATCAACCCATCATTGCCGAGACACACACACACAGAGCTATCGATACCCATACCTCAGCGACGAAACTCACCATACGTAGCAACTCACCCTACCGCCCCACCGCAGCACAGTGCCAAACTACCACACCAACGGAGCTATCACCATCCACACCAGCGACGCAACTCACCACCCTCCCATACCACCGCAAGTCACCGTACCACGCCACCGCAGCACCAACCTACCACACCAACGCGCTGCCAACCTACCACACACTAGCACTGCCCGATCTAAACCACGACAGCCAGCAGATCAGTCGAGTGGTGGCCACCGGACCATACGCACGGAGGCTGGATCCAGTTACGTGTGTGGAGCAGAAGCGCTCTGGTGGTAACTACGGGACTCGGGTAGCAAGAGTGGTCAGAGGGGACACAGGGTGCGCAGTTCATTGCGGCCCAGGTACCCGTCCCTCCTTGGAGTCGTAGTAGTAGTAGTGGTAGTCGTAGCAGTAGTCGTAGCGATAGACTAATAACGAGATTAGCATGCCCCACAGAGTTCACAATCAACACGGCAACAACAACAGCAACAGCAGCAGGAACAACCACAACAGCAGCAGAAACAACAACCACAGCAGCAGAGACAACAACAACGACAGCAGGGACCATTATAAAAGGCAGATCCGCCTTAGATGAGGAGTCAGTCGCCAGAGCTCCGCCAAGCAAGCACGTCGGTATTAAGTTAAGTTAGAATTAGAGAAGTTAAAGTTAATAAAAGCGAGTTTGAATTATATAAGTTAAATTGCGCGTTTTCCTTTCCTGGTCAATTCTTCGGTTTCACAACGTTTTGGTTCGATTTCTTCCTCACTCTTAGGTTCTAGGACCCGGACATTCCCGCCGACCTACCCCGGCTGGAAACACACGTTATAGTTTCTGTCGTTCCATTTTGGGCCCGTAAGTTTAGGGGGAACGACTGGTTTCCTTCCTTTTATTTCCATTACTATCATTTGGTGGTCACTGTGTGAGTATTCCTCGCTGACTCTCCACTTTATGGTTCTCATGATAGACGTACTCACAAGGGTGATGTCGATGATAGAGCCTATCCCAGCCTTCCTGTACGTATTTGCTCGACCCTTGTTGGCGATACTTATCGATAGGGGAGCGAATGTTTCCAGTAGGGCCTGTCCTCTGGTATTAGTGAGTCTGCTGCCCCAATCCGTAGCCCACGCATTAAAATCGCCACCTATAACCACTGGGGTTCTCCGAAGAGCGTCCGAGGTTAGATTGTCCAGCATTTGTTGGTATTCATTGGACGTTAAGCTGGGTCGGGCATAGCAGCTGTAGAAATGAATCCCGTTTATTTTCGCCCGCACGAAGCCTTCCGTTTGTTCGCTTGTGTCTTCGAAAGCATAGCGTCCACATATCCAGATTGCCGTTTGTTTTGCCTTGCCGCAGATCCAGTTATTGTTCTCGTCGGGACACTTGTAGGGTTCGCTAATCATGATGACGTCCGCCCTTTCGTCCTTGGCCGTTTGTGCTAGGATGTCCTGGACTACTCTACAGTGGTTGAGGTTTATCTATAGAATCTTCATGGTCTCTTGTTAGTGATAGCTCTCCGAAAAGCCGGGCATTTGTTACTGCCAGCTACGTGCTTCGCGTCATCTGGATTGTCTCTCTTGCAGAGCATACAGAATGGTTCCTTGTCACAGTTCTTTGCTATGTGGCCTTCTGTCCCACATCTCCTACATAGTTTGGAGCGGTCTTCTTCGTTTTTGCATTGCCGAGCTAGGTGGCCAAACTCTAAACATTTGAAGCATTTTTTTAGCAGGGTGCGTTCGCGTATGCGACAGTTAACCCAGCCGATTTTAACCTTTCCGGCTTTTAATATTTTTCCTGCATCTTCGGCGGGGAGGCTGATTGTTGCTGTTTGAGTTCCTCCGTAACCCTTTCGCAGGGACAAGACGTCCGCTGGTAGAACTGTCACTTCGAGCTGGGCTTTGATGGCATCGGTTATGTCGTCTACAGCAGTTATCTCATCGATGTCTTTAATCTCAAGGACAGAGTGGTGTGTTAGTGATCTCACATTCGCTTGGTCAGCTAACGTTTCACTAAGGAATCCTTTGAACTCAGAGGTCTTAATACCCGTCTCCTTGAGTTGTATAAGAAGGTCTCCCTTTTGTGTCCTCCTAATTCTTGACACCGCATTTCCCACTATTTCTAATTTTGGGTCTGCCTTTACCTTGCGCAGTATCTCCGCGTATGAGAGGGTCCCCGTCGCTTTGATGACGATAGCGTCAGGTCTAGGTTTTTTGGCCTCTATCTGCTTCTTTTTGGTGACCTTCTTATTGACGGCATTTTGCCATTCATCGTCTCCTTTCGCCTGCTTCTTATCAGTGCCTACATTTTTCTTTTGCTTGGGTCTGGTCACTGGAGTCTCAACTCCGGTATTCCCATCTTTCTCCTTGGTTATTTTCACCGGTGGGTGTTTTTGTTTCCGTTTTTGCTCCGGGTATTTTTTGTCTGCAACGTTTTTTTCAGCATTAACTTGCCTCCTTTTTGGTTCTGGTAGTACGTTGTCTGCAGAACCGTTTGTTAAGTTTTGCTGCTTCCGTTTGGGCTCCGGGGGTTCATCGTCTGCAACCTGTCTCTTCTTGGGCTCTGTTGCGAAGTCAATTATTGCACATCTCCAAGATCAATAATGCCCACCCCATCCACACAGCTGCTTACCATCGATGACAGAAGACAATACAAATACAACCAATGACAACACATATTAAGTCAAATAATTACATTATAAACAATACACATTATATACAAATTCCTTACATTATAACATAAAAACACTACATAAATGTCACTAGTGTACGAATTGCGTGTACAATAACTTCTTATCGAGAATCCAATAAAACCATTATAACGTTGTGAACGTCTTGTGTTTTTCTTTACATTTTGGTTTCTTTATTTCGCCACTAAAAATACATGTCGTTACAGGCTCTGTTGTTGCCTTTAACCATGGCGAAGTTTGCGATTTGTTCTGACGAATCACTTCCTTTGCTTTTTCGTCATGTAATTGAATCGCCGAGAGTTCTTAAAGAGCTCTGATGCTTTCAATAGCGTCTCTCATCGGTTGGTGGATCGAGCGTCTTTTGCCATCTTCCAGCATTTCTACCAGCCATCTTATTTGCTCACCTAGCTTGTGGAAGTCTGATTGTTGGACTGTTGATTCGGTCGCCCTTGTTCGTACCGTGGGTGACTCGCGTCGTTCGGTATTCCTCTGTGGCACTGGTGACCTTAGCATCCTTGATCCTCCCTGATTTTCAATGGTCTCCTCTATTAATCCTCCGGTGTTTTGGTCTATGTTGGTTGTGGTCATTTCTATTTGGTCCCCCCTCAAAGCCGCTATCAATGTTCGAATGTGTAGTCACCTAAGGATCCCATGGTTGTATTTGCAAGCAGTGAGGCCATGCGAGGGTTGACACAAGCCCTTATGGGGTTTTGTGCCAGAGCCGGATCTGTGCTAACCAGGAATATTACATCTGGACCTACACCACCAACTTAATGGTGACGAAACATTGAACGTATTTTGAGGCCTGCCAAGGTTTTAACGGGACGGAGGCGTTTGTAGCATTAGCCTGGAAGCCATTTCCGCAAGATTTCACTCTTGCTTACTCAGGTAACAGAATACTACAAACTTCAGCCCTCATAGCGGTCGTTCCAATTCGGTTTTCCAGTATGCCATAATTAAGACCTTACTGGACTCGGTCTTAATGTTTTACGATAATTTTAACATTTGTATTAGTAGAATACTAATGTTATTGCATTATACTAAAATGCAATATAAATATATGTGCAGTCGCCTTCAGGTTGAGAAGCTGCACATTTCACGGTGTGGCGGGTGCAGCCGGATCTCGCCATTTGCTTCTTGCTGTATCCCTCGATGCCACCTTATGAGGGGGGGAGCACTTACTTGGAAGACGGTGCTTGCTCGTCTTGTCGCAGAGAGTTCATGTGTTCATGTTCCTGTCCCTGTGACCTTTTCACCCACGCCCTCCTTCTCCGCCTCTCTGGGTGGGGGACTGCATATTGGGTATTCGCAGTTAACCTCCATCTGGGTAGCTCCTTAAACGATGCTGATTTTTTTTTTTTTTTTTTTTTTTTTTTCAGCATACGAGTGGATTTTAGTCGCCTCTTACGACAGGAGTAGGTATTGGGTCGGTTGGTCCTGGGAATTTTGTGCTAGAAAGAGACAGAAAATGTGCGAGAGAGCGATAAAGCGAGATGGAAGATTGGCTGTGGATGGGTGCCTGTGGCTATGCGTAGGTGGTAGGTAATGAGTTGTTGATTTTGTTGGTTTTTTTTTTTTTTGGCTGTGTAGGTTTGGTTAAGGTGGGGTGAGTCATGGCGGGCGAGTGTTGTTTTTTTTTTTTTTTGCGGAGGGAGAGGGGTTCATATGCTGGCAATGGGTTCAGATATGTTAGCGATGTTCAATGTAGGCGAAGGCAATAATCCAGCACATGGCAAAATTGTTATCTTTGCGAACACATAATGCAGTCCATGGTTGGACGACGTAGCGATTTATCAAGGGCATATCCGAATGTAGAACAACACAAACATAAATGCGTAATCAATAATGCGCAGGCTGGTGGTATATCGGTAGTTGGTGGATCTTTTTTATGTTTATGATTATTGCGAAATTAATAATGCGCTGGCTATTGGGATCGGTAGTTGATGGATCTATTTTTAGATTTGTGAGGGTGGTCGGTTTACTTGGGAGATAAGGGAATTTATTTTGTTGTATTTAGTTGTGCGGTTAGTTATTGTTTTGGTTGAGGTTTAAGTTTGATGGTTTGTTTACGGGATGCTGACAAGGGGGATAGAGATTCATATTTGGGAGATAAGGGAATCTATTTGATGCATTTAGTTGTACGGTTAGTTATTGTTTTGGCTGAAGTTTAAGTTTCATGGTTTGTTTGCGGGAATCTGGCAAGGGGAGAGAGATTCATATGCGGTGAGGATCTATGGTGAGGTTGAGATTTTGAGTGTTCTCTTGATTTAAATAAAACTGAAATAAGAAGGAAAAAGAGTTTACACTATAAGAAACATTTAAAAATCGATCGAAAAAGTTCAGGTTTACACTAAGGCCAGTGGGTATATTTTGTTGTCGACTTGTGGGAGAAGGAACAATTGAATTATGTTTTGGTGTGAGATGGTAAAAGAGGGTGAAAACCTCAACCATTTCTCGGATGATGAATAGATCGAATTTCGAACTCTATGCCACACCTGAAGATGGATCCAAGTGTTTGGTTTTTCGTTTGAAAAATGGAGAATGTATAAGTTCTATTGCAAACTTTGCAATAAATCTTCAAGCTTTTCAACATGTTAAACTGCAGGATTTCGGTGGCGACATAGTAATATATGGTATGGTGAGGTTATACAGAAAGGTAGAAGGAAAACTAATATTTTTGTTATGTTGAAACATTAAAATTGAGAGCAAAAACCCGTGAAGAGATACTGATTTTGAATTGAAAGTCGATAGTCAAGGAATTACGTCATCAGATCAATCAATTGATAAGGATGAATAAGTACGTTTTTCTGTATTACACATTTCCAAGTTTAAAGTTGCTAATTTATGTTTCGTTTGTTTTGTTACAGTACTTTATTTTCAGAGGAAAATGCTGCCAACTCTATGGATTATTACACTGTTTCCATTATTTTTTAATGGTACACCGCAAATTTTAAGTCTATTAAGGAATAAGTACTTAATGCTAAAAACTCATATTGTAATATAATGAATAAAAAACGAAAGAAAACTACATTAAAATAGGGCTTTATTTATTGACATCAATTTCTTAATTCTAATTAATTTGCTTTCTACCAATATACGCAATCTTCTTGACATAGATTTGGGCTGAGTACCTATAACAAAATTGTACGTAGTACGGACCGATTGTTGATCTGGGGAAACGACCGGAACTCCTTTCGAACTCCTTCCGAACCTGTCAACACTCATTTGATATAATGTTTAGAAAGAGATTAATAAATGATGTTTGATTCACGCAGTTCTTCCACTATAGAATTTATTTCATTCTGAAGATTATTATTGCCCGCTTCTGGGGATGCGATCAAAAGTCTCAGTCTATCAACTAGTTCATTGGCATTATCCCAATAGACATAATCGACGGGATTATTGGAGTACACAGAGTATGATTTTCCAACTTTCTTTATAACTTTCTCTGTTAGACGCTTTAGTAGAGGTTGAATAACATGCTTGTACTTGTATCCTTTATTTCCGTTGACTTGTAGAGTACTATCATGGTTTCTTAAATGGGCTTTTGTTTTTTGTAATATCCTAAGATATTCATTTAAGTCTAAATCGGTATATCTATCTTTTTTAGGTTTCTGTCGAAAAATTAGTTCCTTAAGTCCATCTGTTCCAGAGAAAATTTCATCACCGATAACGAAATCCGCTTGTTCGTTAATTGAAAAGTTTGCACTACCTAATTTTACAGAGTTTGACTGTATATCGAAATATGGGCCATAGATTTTGTCATGATTAGAATCCGAGTATGACGATTGGTTGAATGGGGTACTTTGGTTGGTTGGTGTGCTAAATGAAACATCTTCTCCTGGTAGAGTTGATTCTGGAGATGAAAATTCCAAACTCTTTTTTACACTATGAAGTTTGTCTGAGGGACTTTGAAATTGTAATTGACGTTTGACAGTCTCTTTTACATCTTCCACTATATCATTATTTTTATTATTGATTACCACAGTCTTAATGCTTTCAGCAAATGAATTCAGTGGTTCAATTATGGGCTTAAAAGTATCTTCAAATTCGGTTTTTCTCATAATTTTTTCCGCCTTTAGGAGCATGTACTTTTTCTTTAAGGCCTTCTTTGTTTTTATAAGATTTTTCAATAATTTTTCATCTATATTCATATTTGAGCAGGATTCTCTGACAGGTAAACAGAACTGGTATAATCCCAAACAGGGCTGTTGTATTTTCAAACGGGCTATTACACTTTCAAAACGGGGCTGTTGCAGTTCCAAGTAGAGCGGTTACGGTTTAGGTTTTATTCGCTTAGACGGATGCTTGACGACTGAGCAGTACAATTGCTTCAAATGATTTCTTATACTTTCCTTTAGCAATACTCAAACTCATTATTCTAAATCGAATACCTTTTTGGTAATTTTTTTTTAACGCGACCTCAATGAAGCTCACATTCTACTTCAAGAACTGCCTTGAGCTCTCCTTATGACTATTCTTTCGCAGATGTCGAGACCAATTTCTTTCATCAATATCTTCATTGCATACAATGACAAATAAACATTACCCACAACCAAACTTCTATTGCTTTTGCTTGATTTTATTTATGAATTTTCTACTCAGCGCCTGCGTTATCATTTTTCAGCACACTATTCAGCTTAAATATGCGAAAGGTAAAGACTGACGTTCAAACTACTTCTCCCGGTCCAAATTATGATTGCAACTAGTTGGATGGATTTTCAGGTGCAAGGTGCAGTGACGTCACCCGCTAGTACTGGTAGATGTTTGAGTTAGATAGCGCTATGTTCTTTACCTTCTACTTATCAACCACTTTCTTGGATGGAGTTTGCTTCGGAATGCTGAAAAGAAGTGTATTTCCCCATACAAATTCGAACCCGAGTATCTTGTACAAGCCTCAGATAAGCCATCCACTAAGCCACCACGAGTTATTAAAGATTAGTTTCTAATATATGAATAAAACCACATTCCCTATGAGATTTTTAAAAAAACAAAAGCATTGACGCTGATGTAACAAGCAGATTAACTTTGCACCGGCCGGTCGGCGCGCTTGATGACAATAATATGATCTAATAATAGAATATAGGATGGAATCAATATGATCATATGGATTTTGGATTGAGATATGAAATATGTATACTGTTGATCAATGCAAGCTAATATTTTTTTGTTGTTTTTTTTCTGTTTTAGCTGCGACTTGTGCGATGAGTCATTGTTTGGATGGGCAAGTGAAGGTTTATTTTACTAAAGAGTGCGGAATGGACGAGAGGAATTCATATGTGCTAACTGTTGAGAGTTTGATTATATTTGCGGGATGCTGACAAAGAGGAGAGCAGGTTGTAAACCTTGCACTTTGCCCTTGCACTTTGTTGCGGGAGAGGGGGTCAACCATTCATTTGCGCTGGATTGGCTGTTGATTTAACTGGTACAGTTTTAAACAGAACTGATAGAACTCCAAACAGAGCTGTTGCACTTTTAAATGGGGCTGTTGCACTTTCAAACGGGTCTGTTGCAGTTCCAAGTAGAGCGGTTACGGTTTAGATTCTATTCGCTTAGACGTATGCTTGACGCCTTAGCAGTGCAATTGCTTCAAATGATTTATTATACCTTCCTTTATCAATACTTGAATTCTTATCAATAACCAGGAATCCATAGATATCTTTCCAGCATGTTAAACATGAGTTCTCCTCCTCCAGCAAATAAACCAACAGCCAATCCAGCGCAAATGAATGGTTGACCCCCTCTCCCGCAACAAAGTGCAAGGGCAAAGTGCAAGGTTTACAACCTGCTCTCCTCTTTGTCAGCATCCCGCAAATATAATCAAACTCTCAACAGTTAGCACATATGAATTCCTCTCGTCCATTCCGCACTCTTTAGTAAAATAAACCTTCACTTGCCCATCCAAACAATGACTCATCGCACAAGTCGCAGCTAAAACAGAAAAAAAACAACAAAAAAATATTAGCTTGCATTGATCAACAGTATACATATTTCATATCTCAATCCAAAATCCATATGATCATATTGATTCCATCCTATATTCTATTATTAGATCATATTATTGTCATCAAGCGCGCCGACCGGCCGGTGCAAAGTTAATCTGCTTGTTACATCAGCGTCAATGCTTTTGTTTTTTTAAAAATCTCATAGGGAATGTGGTTTTATTCATATATTAGAAACTAATCTTTAATAACTCGTGGTGGCTTAGTGGATGGCTTATCTGAGGCTTGTACAAGATACTCGGGTTCGAATTTGTATGGGGAAATACACTTCTTTTCAGCATTCCGAAGCAAACTCCATCCAAGAAAGTGGTTGATAAGTAGAAGGTAAAGAACATAGCGCTATCTAACTCAAACATCTACCAGTACTAGCGGGTGACGTCACTGCACCTTGCACCTGAAAATCCATCCAACTAGTTGCAATCATAATTTGGACCGGGAGAAGTAGTTTGAACGTCAGTCTTTACCTTTCGCATATTTAAGCTGAATAGTGTGCTGAAAAATGATAACGCAGGCGCTGAGTAGAAAATTCATAAATAAAATCAAGCAAAAGCAATAGAAGTTTGGTTGTGGGTAATGTTTATTTGTCATTGTATGCAATGAAGATATTGATGAAAGAAATTGGTCTCGACATCTGCGAAAGAATAGTCATAAGGAGAGCTCAAGGCAGTTCTTGAAGTAGAATGTGAGCTTCATTGAGGTCGCGTTAAAAAAAAATTACCAAAAAGGTATTCGATTTAGAATAATGAGTTTGAGTATTGCTAAAGGAAAGTATAAGAAATCATTTGAAGCAATTGTACTGCTCAGTCGTCAAGCATCCGTCTAAGCGAATAAAACCTAAACCGTAACCGCTCTACTTGGAACTGCAACAGCCCCGTTTTGAAAGTGTAATAGCCCGTTTGAAAATACAACAGCCCTGTTTGGGATTATACCAGTTCTGTTTACCTGTCAGAGAATCCTGCTCAAATATGAATATAGATGAAAAATTATTGAAAAATCTTATAAAAACAAAGAAGGCCTTAAAGAAAAAGTACATGCTCCTAAAGGCGGAAAAAATTATGAGAAAAACCGAATTTGAAGATACTTTTAAGCCCATAATTGAACCACTGAATTCATTTGCTGAAAGCATTAAGACTGTGGTAATCAATAATAAAAATAATGATATAGTGGAAGATGTAAAAGAGACTGTCAAACGTCAATTACAATTTCAAAGTCCCTCAGACAAACTTCATAGTGTAAAAAAGAGTTTGGAATTTTCATCTCCAGAATCAACTCTACCAGGAGAAGATGTTTCATTTAGCACACCAACCAACCAAAGTACCCCATTCAACCAATCGTCATACTCGGATTCTAATCATGACAAAATCTATGGCCCATATTTCGATATACAGTCAAACTCTGTAAAATTAGGTAGTGCAAACTTTTCAATTAACGAACAAGCGGATTTCGTTATCGGTGATGAAATTTTCTCTGGAACAGATGGACTTAAGGAACTAATTTTTCGACAGAAACCTAAAAAAGATAGATATACCGATTTAGACTTAAATGAATATCTTAGGATATTACAAAAAACAAAAGCCCATTTAAGAAACCATGATAGTACTCTACAAGTCAACGGAAATAAAGGATACAAGTACAAGCATGTTATTCAACCTCTACTAAAGCGTCTAACAGAGAAAGTTATAAAGAAAGTTGGAAAATCATACTCTGTGTACTCCAATAATCCCGTCGATTATGTCTATTGGGATAATGCCAATGAACTAGTTGATAGACTGAGACTTTTGATCGCATCCCCAGAAGCGGGCAATAATAATCTTCAGAATGAAATAAATTCTATAGTGGAAGAACTGCGTGAATCAAACATCATTTATTAATCTCTTTCTAAACATTATATCAAATGAGTGTTGACAGGTTCGGAAGGAGTTCGAAAGGAGTTCCGGTCGTTTCCCCAGATCAACAATCGGTCCGTACTACGTACAATTTTGTTATAGGTACTCAGCCCAAATCTATGTCAAGAAGATTGCGTATATTGGTAGAAAGCAAATTAATTAGAATTAAGAAATTGATGTCAATAAATAAAGCCCTATTTTAATGTAGTTTTCTTTCGTTTTTTATTCATTATATTACAATATGAGTTTTTAGCATTAAGTACTTATTCCTTAATAGACTTAAAATTTGCGGTGTACCATTAAAAAATAATGGAAACAGTGTAATAATCCATAGAGTTGGCAGCATTTTCCTCTGAAAATAAAGTACTGTAACAAAACAAACGAAACATAAATTAGCAACTTTAAACTTGGAAATGTGTAATACAGAAAAACGTACTTATTCATCCTTATCAATTGATTGATCTGATGACGTAATTCCTTGACTATCGACTTTCAATTCAAAATCAGTATCTCTTCACGGGTTTTTGCTCTCAATTTTAATGTTTCAACATAACAAAAATATTAGTTTTCCTTCTACCTTTCTGTATAACCTCACCATACCATATATTACTATGTCGCCACCGAAATCCTGCAGTTTAACATGTTGAAAAGCTTGAAGATTTATTGCAAAGTTTGCAATAGAACTTATACATTCTCCATTTTTCAAACGAAAAACCAAACACTTGGATCCATCTTCAGGTGTGGCATAGAGTTCGAAATTCGATCTATTCATCATCCGAGAAATGGTTGAGGTTTTCACCCTCTTTTACCATCTCACACCAAAACATAATTCAATTGTTCCTTCTCCCACAAGTCGACAACAAAATATACCCACTGGCCTTAGTGTAAACCTGAACTTTTTCGATCGATTTTTAAATGTTTCTTATAGTGTAAACTCTTTTTCCTTCTTATTTCAGTTTTATTTAAATCAAGAGAACACTCAAAATCTCAACCTCACCATAGATCCTCACCGCATATGAATCTCTCTCCCCTTGCCAGATTCCCGCAAACAAACCATGAAACTTAAACTTCAGCCAAAACAATAACTAACCGTACAACTAAATGCATCAAATAGATTCCCTTATCTCCCAAATATGAATCTCTATCCCCCTTGTCAGCATCCCGTAAACAAACCATCAAACTTAAACCTCAACCAAAACAATAACTAACCGCACAACTAAATACAACAAAATAAATTCCCTTATCTCCCAAGTAAACCGACCACCCTCACAAATCTAAAAATAGATCCATCAACTACCGATCCCAATAGCCAGCGCATTATTAATTTCGCAATAATCATAAACATAAAAAAGATCCACCAACTACCGATATACCACCAGCCTGCGCATTATTGATTACGCATTTATGTTTGTGTTGTTCTACATTCGGATATGCCCTTGATAAATCGCTACGTCGTCCAACCATGGACTGCATTATGTGTTCGCAAAGATAACAATTTTGCCATGTGCTGGATTATTGCCTTCGCCTACATTGAACATCGCTAACATATCTGAACCCATTGCCAGCATATGAACCCCTCTCCCTCCGCAAAAAAAAAAAAAAACAACACTCGCCCGCCATGACT
Source organism: Cheilosia soror (assembly GCA_949372485.1). Lineage (NCBI taxonomy): Eukaryota > Metazoa > Arthropoda > Insecta > Diptera > Syrphidae > Cheilosia > Cheilosia soror. The sequence goes on from OX443563.1 coordinate 30,367,727, forward strand.
CACCCCACCTTAACCAAACCTACACAGCCAAAAAAAAAAAAAAACAACAAAATCAACAACTCATTACCTACCACCTACGCATAGCCACAGGCACCCATCCACAGCCAATCTTCCATCTCGCTTTATCGCTCTCTCGCACATTTTCTGTCTCTTTCTAGCACAGAATTCCCAGGACCAACCGACCCAATACCTACTGACAGGCATACCTTACCTCAGGTCTATTCTAACCCCGACCCTGAAGGGGTTTTTATTTACACGTGTACACGTGTCACGTGTACCCGTGCAACACGATCAAAATACACGGGTACACGTGTATACATTCTAAATACACGTGTAATTAATACACGCAGTCTTATATGTATAAAAATGGTGGGAAAAATGTATAGTAATTCATCAATTGAGAACGGCTGGGCCGATTTGGCTCAATTTTCTTTTCAATTGTTCGTAATTGCCAAGGTACTTCTCCTTCTTCGGAAAATTCCGGAAAAATTTGGATTTTTTTTTTTTTTTTGCATTTTATCGCATGATTGATGATTTTTGACGACGTAAAGGTGGAAAATTCGTTGTGAAGCTTGGAAAATTTAGGATTGTGAATTTCATTGGGACAAAAGACGTTTTGCGTGCATTTTGGGTTGATTGATTGATTGATTGATTTGATTTATTGATTCATATAGAATATTAGTAAGCTTTAACAATAGTTGTGTTTCCCGCGAAGCCTAATTGGCTTTTCTGCAGGAGATTGCATATCATAATATTTAATATCTACATATAGTGAGTTTACCTTTTTACATTTTTGTTTTAGTTAATTAATTCATTTTCTACTTAATAGTTTTATGTATAATATTAATTTAAAATATTATAATTTTTGTTTTTTTAGGAGTTTAAGATAAAAAGAATTTTTTTAATAGTTTTTTTCTGACTTTAAAGTTTATAATGTTTCTTAAGTTAGCTGGAAGTTCGTTGAACAGCCTTGGAAAACAGCTTAACAGTTGCCTTCTACCATAGTTGTTGTGCGATCTTAGTATTTGCAACATTCCTTGAGCACGTCTTCTCGTGTTCTGCTCGTAATCGATGATCTTCTTGAAACGAACGTTATCGTAGTACTCCAGCAGCACCGTCATCTTAAATATACTCTTGACTTCCAGAACTGTAAAAGGTGTATGGTTATGTATAAAGCGTGATTTTGCAGCTCTGATGAGTTTTAGTGCCTTATTTTGCAGCCGTTGTAGCTTCAATAAATGTGTATCTGAAGCATTGCCCCACGCAAGTATACCGTATCTCAGCTTCGATTCAAACAGGGCGTAGTAGACTTTTTTAAGGACACTCTGTGTTGAGTAGTATCCTAGATGTGCTAGACCATAAAGAGCTCTTCTTAAGTCCAACCGTAAGTTGTCAATATGTTTATCCCATATGAAATGGCTGTCAATTATTACCCCTAGATACTTAAAGTTTTCAACGATTTCTATAGGTTGACTAGAAGCTGCGCTTGGGCACGTATCATTTTTGAGAATTATGTTATTCCTTGTCGCTGGTTGATGTGTACCACGAATGTGCATCATTTTAGTTTTGGATGGGTTGATTACAAATCCATTATCATGGCACCATTTAACCGCATTCGTAAACTCATTCTGCATTATCGAAGTAGCTGTCTCTAAACATCTATGTCGAACGACTATAGCTGTGTCATCCGCATAGGCAAAAGGAGTGCTATTTTGGAAGACTCGCAGCAATTCATTAGTATAGAGAATATATAGTATTGGGCCCAATTTTGATCCCTGAGGTACTCCATATTTGACTGTCTTTTTTATGCTGACATTTTGCTCAATTTTGACACAGAAAGTTCTCGAGTTCAGGTAATCACCCAGCCAGTTTCTCAGTGTACCCCGTATACCCATTTTTTCCAGGACTACTAATAATTTTTCATGATTCAGAGTATCAAAGGCTTTACTGAAATCCATATATACAACAAGAACGTGTTGGTTTTTATTCAAGCTTTCATTGACTGTGTTCGCAAATTCACCCAGAAGCTTTCCTGTACTTTTGTTTTTCTGAAATCCGTATTGTTTTTCATGAATTAACGAATTGGTTTCAATAAAACTAATTAACCTTCTTGTCACGACTTCCTCTAAACATTTTTCTATTATTGGCAAAATCGATATTGGTCTGTAATTGTTAATTAATTTTTTGTAGCCACCTTTATATATTGGACGTACCACCGCAGTCTTAAGTAGTTGTGGAATCTTTGATTGCACTAAACTGAGGTTGATTATTTTAGCAATTATTGGAGCAAATTTATTAGCATGCATTTGTATATCAACTGCTCTGATATTATCTGCTCCTGGAGACTTATTAATAGCCATGTGTTTAATAATATTATGAACCTCTTCAGCATCTGTGTCATCTATGTAAATCGAATTAGTTATTGAAGTACTAACATGCGTTGAGGCAATTACGCTACAATTGTGTAGAATTTGGATTGATTGTTTATAGAAGCTTTCAGCAAATTCGTTTGTTACGACATTTAAACATTTATTTGGACAATAGTTTTTAAGAATAAATTCATCGACGCTAGCCTTTTTCCTTCCCATAATTTCATTAATAAGATTCCATGTTTTGCGTGGATCTAATCTTAATTCGTTAAATTTGTTTTTGTAAAAGTTAGATTTTTGTTGTAGTATTTTTCTGTTTAATTGATTTCTGAAGCTTTTGTATTCTACTTCAAATGACTTATTTAGACGGTTGTTTTTCCATTTACGATAGAGACTATCTCTTTTTTTGCATCCCTCAATTAGGTCCCTCGACATCCAAAGATTATGTTTGTATTTGGTTTTAACTATAATAGACTTTGTAGCTTTCTGGTAAATCTGTTGCATTTTTGCGCAAAAATGCTCGTACAACTGGTCAACATCGGTTTCATTTAGAAAAGACTCCCAATCAGTAGAAACAATATATTCGCTGACCGTTCTTGTACATATGAGAGACCGTGTATAATCTTGTTCTTTGTTTATTGGAGAATTAGTATGGTCATAATATAAAAGTGGGTAGTGATCGGACAAACCACACTGAATAACAGCGGAATTCATTTCAAGCGGAATTTTAGAGTTACGTACTAGGTCTAATAATGTTGATGTTCCTCTGTTCAGATCGACTCTAGTATTTACGTTTATAACGTTGGTCAACCCGTTCGATGATAGTGTCTCTTGGTAATCCTTAACGTGATTTTTATCATAGTCATGAACATTAATGTTAAAGTGGCCCATTATTATTATATCATTCCTTTTTTCAATTTGTGCAAGATTATTTTCGAATTCTTGGTTAAATTGTGCAGTACTAAACCCAGGTGGTCTATAAATTCCACATATGTATTTATTCTCAGCCGGAATTTTGACTAGCAAACATTCATATGAAACGCTATCAACAGGAATAGGATCAAATTCAATATTATTTTTAACAAATATGGCGATACCACCGCCTCTCTGCTCAGGTCTATTGAGAAATTTTGGTGTAAAACCCTCAATATTATACATTTTGTTTTCCTTTTCTTTTATATTAATTTCAACAAGAACAATCAATTTTAAATACTGCATCATTTTTTTTATATTAAGACAAAAAGAGTTCCAGTTTTTTCGTATTGATCTTATATTATGGTATAAGCAGCATGAATTAGTTTCCTTCATTTCACTTAAATTGATGCCGCTAAAACATGTATCATTTTACAATTTACGTTAACATACACATCTTCAATACTATTATTGTACTATCCATATTTGTTAACAGTTTTTGGTCTTCTTTGTACTGTATTCGTAAAAATCAAAATATTACTGTGGGCGTTTAATTTTGTCGACGTCATTTACGGTGCTTATCAAGACCGATTGACTTCTTTCGTTCTGTCTCGCCAATATTTTTCCCGCACTCTCCCACACAAATCTCCAGTTTTCTTGTTTTGCCTTTTGCTTTGCCATCCACATTAGATTTTTATTGTATCTGGTCAGCTGATTGTTGATGTAAACCGTATTATCAGGCACAGTTGATGTCACAAACCAGAGAGAATAGACCACAAGCTTCGGCCAAAAATGAGAGTTTCATAGAGTTTCAAAAAGTTACTGCGTGGTTAAGTATGCGTGCAATGTTAAAGTAAACGGAAAGTGAATTTGGTCACGCATACACTGGCACATAGTAACATTTACAGTTATTCGGTGGTAACTTTGAAAAAATTCAAATAATTCAAATAAATTGGCCGTTATCGGGACGTGTAAAGCAAATTGTGTGTTCGGTGTGGGGAAATTATTACCAACTTATATTTTTTTTAAAAAGCGTACAAATATAAATGGGTTTAAACTGCAAAACTAAAATGGATGATAAAAAAAACATCAAACATGATTTTTTAGTTTTGTTGATATAAATGTAGACCTTTTTCTATATGTTTTAACGAAAATTTATTTATTTTCTTTGATTGTTTTTTTTATTAAAGTGTACCTACTGAGTTTTGGAATAAATTATTAAAAAAAAGGAGGGAGGACATTTTGTTTTGTCAGACTACAAGAAAAATGTGATGAATTGATTTTAACCAACAAATAAATTGGTCATGGAATTTAAGAAAATTTGCATTCTAAAAATGAAATACGTTTTTTGCACACCAAATCGTAAGTGCGCATTGTCATATCGGCTTATAACACAAGGAATCTGCATGAGGTGTAAATAAGAATTTATTAACATATATGTACACGTACATACCTATTACGCTTTCGCTAGGGCAAATATGCGAATTTCAGGAAATATTTTTAATACAATTAAATTTGTTCACTATATTTGAATATCAAAACTACGTAGAATCAAAATAGTAAAAAACGCGAATGTTATTCAAAATTTATGGATTATTAAATTATGTTATAATTTCATTGTGAAAAGCAAAAGAATACCTACACAAAAAGCAAAAGTATGATAACATAACAAAACAAATAAGATAATTACGTGTTTTAAATTAAAATATTCACTTTTCGCTTTAGTTTACGCGTTACTATGGAAACGAACTTTTTTTTTGTTTTAAATCAAAAATGCCACTTTTTTATTTAAATTTGACGGCGTCCTGGCCTGTGTATACGCTATGCTATGCTATGCTATGTATGATGTTTTAAAACACGTTTTCTAGCAGGTTTTGTATTAAAATGTCCATGTTTTAAGTGACAAATGTTGATTTTTAATTTTTGAACAACCAATTCTTTATAAAACCTAATTCAAAAACCATCATCATATTCTCCTCATAGATAAAATAAAACAATAAACATGCCTATTTATATACGACCAAAATAGTTTTCGTTAACTTTATTTATTCCAAAATAGCTGTTCTTGAAAATATAAGAAGAAAGAGCTCAAAATGTATTTCAACAAAATTGCAAAGAATCCCGTTTAGCTGATTTCATTATGCTTGCAATTTAGTTTTATAGCTTAAAATAATATTTTTTTTGTAATAATGTCATCAAATACAAATCATATCATTAAATACAGTTATTACGCAAATATATTATTATGCTTTTTAATAAAACATAAGTTGGCAGTTAATTCACCACACCACACACACCATTTGCTTAACACGTCCCAATAGTGGTCAATTATTTCAATTATTTGAATTATTTCAAAGCCATCTCAGATTCAATTGTCTTATTTCATCTTTTTTTGCTTATTCACACGTATTCACAGATAGAAAAAGAGGCGGAGCTACTTATTTCAAAACTGGCTCTATGAAACTCTCATTTTTGGCCGAAGCTGGTGGTCTATTCTCCTGGTTTGTGGTTGATGTGCTTGTGATCTGTTTCGCTGGGTTGTTGCTGTTCTCAATTATTTTCTTTAGTTTTATGTTGCGATTTGAGCGGACGTGTCCCATGAACTGAGTTTTGTGAACATTTGATGAGAAAGATGCTAGGATTGTTGATTTTTCCGGGTTTTTTGTATTTGTTCTGAATATATCAGTTATATCTGTTTCTTCAATATTGTAGCCTATAGTTTTGCCGATTCCCTTCAAAATTCCCACAAGATTTTCATTTGCAGTGGGCGGGATATTTTTTATTTCGATATTGTTCTTCAACATTTGCTGTTCTAATGTGTTTATTTGGTGTTGCATATTATCAATAATTTCATCTTTTCTTTTGTTGCATTGTTTCAGATCAGCTATTTCTTTTGTCATGCATTCCATTAAGTTATTATTTTTAATTAAATTTGCGTTCAGTTCGTCGTATTTTTTTGCAACGAATTCACAGCTGTTCGCGATTTCTTTAATTTCCGCTCTCATCAGTTTGATCTCTGCTATAACTGCAACTGCAGATTCATTATCAGCATTAGAGTGGGTAATCTCTGGACTGCTTGCGCAGGCTGCTCTTACTCTTTTAGCCACTTGTATCTCTGGTGTTAGTGGTAAGGACACCAACACATTGCTGGTGGTAGCAATAATTGGGCCATCACCACCACTTCTGCATACCTGACATTTCCAAACTTCCCTCCTTGCACCCATTGTTCTCCACGATTTTTCTGCTACCGTGGTACACTCAAAGTGAAGTTTACGAGTGCATTTCATGCATACCGCAAAATCACCTTCAGCAGGAAGGGAATCACCGCAATGACCACACACATGCATATTAAGGGGTAAAGGTTTGGATAAAGAAATGAAAAAATGAAACTGAGAATGTAATAATACTACACGTTTACTCCTCTAGAGGTTAATAAAAAGTCACTGTCTTATTTTTTATATGGGTTATTTTCGCTGGAGTAAATTAAACTTTTAAACTGGGCAGATAAATCAGATAATCGCAGAGCACTTTCAAAACACGACCGTATACCAAGGTTCACTCACTCACATGATGAGAAGTGGAGAAGTTAATGAGATAAATAATAGATGGCGCCAGGTGTCCTTTTCGCATTGTCATTTTCTATTAAGCAAATTCAATTCCGATTAATCCAACTAATCTTTCATTCCAATTCAATCGGTTTCAGTTCCCCGTTCGATTGGCTTTTGCGATAAAAATCAATAAATCGCAAGGCCAAACTTTGGAAGTCTGTGGGATTAATCTCGAATTTCCCTGTTTTTCGCACGGTCGCCTGTTCGCGTGTTGGCAAACCGTCTTCGTTGTTTGTTTTTGCGCTTGAAAACAAATCGAAAAACATTGTTTATTATATCCCTCCTTCCTCATTTCGATTCCATTCAAATAAACCACATTAAAATTTAAATTATCTGTGTTTTATTATCACTCTGGTGTTAAATTGGGCGAGGCGAAGTTCGCCATAGGTCCGCTAGTTGTTGAATATAATTAAATAAATTCTTAGTTATGACAAATTAATTTGAATTGCTGACCAAAGGCTTACCCGAATTCAATAGTAATATGCTTTATAATAAAACTAGCTGAACCCCCGCCAGCTTCGCCAGGGCTTTTCTTGCTTTTTGAATTTTTTTTTAATTTTTTTTTTATTTATTTTCGGGCGACAATGTTTTAATATTTTTTGTATTGGAGGTGCCACGCCCCTTTATCCAACTTTGACAAATCTTCACAGGAACACTCCACAACCAATACCTTTGATTATCTGTAAGTTTGATCTCAATCGATTCGGTGGTTTACGAAATATACGATTTTGAGTGTTTTTTTTTTTGTATGGGCGGTGCCACGCCCCTTTGTCCGATTTTAACATATCTTGACAGGAATACTCCACGACCAATACCTAAGATTATCTCTAAGTTTTATCTCAATCGATTTTGTGGTTTTTGAGATATAAGATTTTGAATGTTTTTTTTGTATGGGCCGTGCCACGCCCCTTTGTCCGATTTTGAATTTGTTTAGCCTATCCCCCAATCACCGTAATTACCGACATTAAAAAAATCAACAAAATCGGTTGAAAATTACGTGCGGCAGAGGGAAACATACTTTTTCCACTTTGTTTTATATATATAGAGATAATGCATTCCTATTTCTCGAGAATAGAGTACAGGAGTTTTTCAATAAGGAGTTAAAAACTTGCCCATTTGGCTTGAAATATAACCAAAAAATATATGTATGGAATTCAAAGTCATTGTAAGACCCTTTACTTCAAACCACTAATAAAATTTTCGAAATATATCGAATGTTCAAGTTGTCAAGTCCTTATTGGAGAACGTCAATTCGACGTCAGAATATGTCATGTCATGGGGTGCATGTCGTGTAATTGGGAAAATTTTGACTCTGAAATTATATTGGCATGCGTCTGTCACCCATATGTCCGACAGAATGGCATTTAAATTTCGGAGAACAAAAAAATATCGAAAAAAAAGTCGAAAAAAAATTTGAAATGAAAATTTCTTGGACGTTTTTAAATCCATTGACATCGTAGCCATCCTTCGATGGAATTTGTTACTTTATGGCTTGATAGAAAGAAGACGAACCATATTTTGGGATATATAGTATATTTATTTCAAAATGTCACCAGAAAGACCTAAAATCCTAATTTTTCCAAGCGAAAAAAAAATCACTCAAATTTTTGATATTTTAGGTCTTTCTAGTGACATTTCGAAATAAATATACTATATATCCCAAAATATGGTTCGTCTTCTTTCTATCAAGCTATAAAGTAACAAATTCCATCAAAGGATGGCTATGATGTGAATGGATTAAAAAACTTCTAAGAAATCTTCAATTGAGGCGATTTTTTGATTTCCGAAATAGCCAATACCGATGGAAGTAAGTGATATTTACTGACGCTTTAATATCAGTTAAATAATAATTTTGTTGAACACCTTGCATATTACATGCATCTCCTGTACGGCAAAACACATGCCAGTCACTGTCGACATACAAATATGCCAACTTTGAGACAAAACGTTCATGCCGTATACTCGGCATACTTTTCACACATGCCACAATACATAAAACGTAACATATTCTACAATTATGTCGAGTATTTATCGTGACGTCAGAGTGGCATGCGTAAGTGGTGTTTGGCATGTCGTGTACTTGTAGCTTTACTCATGAAAAAATGTTAGATTTTACTCATTAATATTCTTAAAAATTTAATTTGATAAGATACATATCTATGATTAGATTCTTATTTTATTTCATCGAAGATCCAACCGTGAAATAAATACACGTGTAAATAAATACACGTAATATCCATCAGATGTTTATGACGAATGCGGATCAGGGATAGCTACTAATAGGGGGGTTTGTTGTATGCTAGCTGAAATGCATACCAGCTGCTGTTAAGGACTGATGAGAATGATGGGAATGACTGAAGTAAGTTTCTAACAAGACATATTGGTTTGATTTAACTTAAAGAATTTATTCCATACAAAAGAAATGTCGCATAGAATATGATAATCAAAACGAAATGAAACTTGAGTGTATTTTTGAAATTATAAAGTCACTCAGATAAAACAAAAGTATGTATGTGTTGTTTGAGTGTAAATGCCAAATACTAATAAAATTTCTCACTGATTATCAGGCACGAAGGCTTAAAACTAAAATTACGACAAGTTCTTCCCGTACGTCTATACGATATTCTCGTATCATATCTCGGCAATAGACTTTTCCGTGTAAGACATGGAAGCGAATACTCGGATCTAAAAGAAATATCGGCTGGTGTACCGCAAGGAAGCGTTCTTGGGCCGCTTCTCTACCTGTTATATACTCGTGATATACCAAAGGAAGATGACACTATTCTTGCTATGTTTGCCGACGACACAGCTATTCTAGCAGTAGGTAAAACAGTCGAAGAAACGACTGCAAAACTGCAAACGGCGTTAAATAAAGTCAATGAATGGACGAGGGTCTGGCGAATCGCCCTCAATGAAACTAAATCTGTTCACGTGAACTTCACATATAAAAAAAACGAATGACTTGCCAATTTTTCTAAACTCGGCCAGAATACCTTTTGCGAAGCCAAATACCTGGGAATGACACTCGACGCAAAGCTGAAATGGAATTCACACGTGAAAATGAAACTCAAAGAGCTTGAACTCAAATATAGAGAAATGTACTGGTTACTTGGAAAACATTCCCAGCTCAGTACCGAGAACAAACTGCTTTTATACAAGCAAGTGCTAAAGCCGGTGTGGACCTACGGTATACAACTTTGGGGTTGCACCAAGAAAACAAATGCCAATATTATACAATCTTTTCAAAATAAAGTGCTTCGAGAAATTGTAAAAGCACCGTGGTATATTAGAAACGACGATATCCACAGGGATCTCGGAATACCTACAATCGAAGCTGAAACGAGAAGCTTTGCGCGAAAGCATAGAAACCGACTAATCGGACACACCAACAATACAGTCCTACAAATTTTGGATGATAGCAATTTATTGCGCCGACTACAAAGAACAAAACCTTTCGACTTGGCGATATAGGTATTAACCGCGTCTAAATTGCGGAACATGCAGGATCTTTCATTGGAGAGTAACCTGTCAAAAGTTTTCATTTCGTGATAGAAAAATTGCTTGATAAGTTATATCTTAGTTGCAGTATCTACAATTTATATCGAAGGGTGGTGTTTTTAGTCAGTAAGAATCTGACACTATACTATGAGCACGCACCACAACAAGTGGTTTATGTTTTCTATTAAATAATGCAATTTGTTACCTGTTTATCCATGCGTAGATTTTCGGGACATGTCTCGATGATCTGCTGCTATGATCTTGTTGTTTTTGTGTGTATGCGTTATTTGCTTTTTTTTTTAGGTATTTTAGATTTAAAATTAAGAACCACTATGTCACTTTATACAATTAGGTAATTAAACAATTTAGACAAATTTACAATTAGAATTATTTTATAAGTATATGCAAGTGTGAATGAATTTGAATGAGTGAGAAAACTCTATATACAAGTACTATGTATAATAATTTATGTATGCATTGGAGTGAGAAACTAGATTATTTTAAGTATGGTGAATTTTTTTTTAGGTACATATATATTAGATATATATATACTTTTTTTTTTTTGTTTTTTTTTTTTTTAAGCTTTGATATTAGCAATTATCTATCATTTAAACTATGCACTTTAAATTTAAACTTTAGATTTAGCCTTAATATATAAGCACACGTGGGGACACTTTTTGATGGAGCGGTGACTTCAATTAGGCGCGATTTCGGGGGTCAGCCAGCATGGGGTCTTGCTTTTTTCCGGAACAATTGGAGTTGTACGTTTGAAGACGCGTGCCGATCAACTGATCTTATAATACTTTTTTTTTCTTGGGACTTGGTATATCAAAAGGATTTTATATACTCAAGTTAATAGTATAACCTATGGAATTATTGGTTCGAAGTCTTTAGTGCGAAAGAAAGTTTGGGCGGAAATTTACACGCATATACCTACTTAAATTTCGAATGGGTGGATCTTCGAAAATCATTCGTGAGCACGCCATCTAAACGCGAAATCCTTTGGCGATGTTATGGTCAGTTTACATAATATAGGGTAACTTGTGCAAGTTTATATTTGAAATATCTTTTTGCAACTAACTAATACTACAAAAGGCTGCCCACAAGGAGGAGTACTCTCATCTCTTCTGTGGTCTTTGGTCATTGATGACCTGCTATACAAGTTAAGCAATTTAGGCTACGATATTATTGTATACGCGGATGACCTAGTCATCATCATTACGGGCACTGAGGCAAACGAAGTTACTTCACGTATGCAACGAGCCCTTAGGACAGTACTTAGATGGTGCAACGACGAAAATTTGTCAATAAATCCCAGTAAGGCTGTCATAGTTCCTTTTACGAAAAGAAGAAATCCAAACTTAGGTCAAATTTCAATAAATGATACAATCATTGAGTACTCCGATGAAGTCAAATATTTAGGAGTAATCCTAGACAAAATACTTAACTGGAACTCCCACATCAACAATAAAATAACAAAAGCAACAAACGCTTTATGGGCTTGCCGACGAATGTATGGCAAAACCTGGGGGATTTCCCCAAAAATCACTTACTGGATCTATACAGTGATGATAAGGCCCATTATAACATATGCTTCTGTAGTATGGTGGAACGAAGTCAAACAGATAACCGCCATCTCAAAGCTCAAGAAGGTACAACGCCTAGCATGTCTGGGTATATCAGGCGCCATGCGCACCTGTCCTACGGCTGCTATAGAAGCCATTATAGGACTAACACCTCTCCAAATATATATCAACAAAGTGGCAATTCGCAGTTCGGTAAGTTTGTTACAAGCGAAAGAGTTAAGTCACAAGTACCACCCGGAACTAATGGCACTACTTTCGGAAATTCCTGAACTTGAAATGATCTGCGCGGTCACTGACCGCATACCAAAAACCTTATGTTTCGACAAACGGTTCTCCACGGAGATCCCAAGTAGAGAAGCATGGGCAAGTGGTATACGGATGGTTCCAAAATGGAATCTGGGGTGGGAGCTGGTTTTCATGAGCCAAACCGAAATGTCTCAATACCTATGGGGAAAACCCCTACTGTTTTTCAGGCAGAGCTCCATGCCATCAAAGAATGCGCAAACACCATCTTAAACTCAGGTATTAAGGGCGCTAACATCCACATATTCACGGATAGTCAATCGGCTATAAAAGCCCTCAGCTCATATATTATTGACTCCATATCAGTGCTTCACTGCTTCAACACCCTCCAGACACTCAGTACCAGAAATAAAATCAGGTTATGTTGGGTTCCTGGTCATGAGGGTATTGTAGGAAATGAAAATGCTGATGAACTAGCCAGAAAGTAAAGTTATGAGAGCTACTAGATAGACGTGTTTTTATTGTACTGGCAAATCGATCATTATATTCGATCATTAATACGCTTTTTAACTTAACAATCTATTTATAAACTGTTATAGTGCGTTACACATACACTGTGCTAATATAAAAATAGTGATAATTCCTGGTGTTATTTAATAATCAAATTCATCTTAAATTTTTTGTGGAAATTTCATCGCCCGCGACATATACGTACATATACATAATTGCATACTCACCTACACAACAAAGTAATCGCCACATATCTTATAAAATACCTCTATCACCACCACATGTCAAATTCACCGAAACGGACCACTTCACGCTCGAAGAAAAACAGCACCACGGATTCGCCTAAAAGCTTTCTGTTCTCCCCTTCCCCACTCCGCAAGGCTGCACGTAACATTATGGAGGACAAAAACAAAGCCGCATCCAACGTTGTGGAGGACAATGTGTGGGATATGATGGATCAACGTTTAACAAAACACAGTGAATTAATAATTTCTTTATTGTCAAAAAAGTTGTCCGAGTCCGAAACTGCGATAACAAACAAAATCGATCACGATATAAACGAAATAAAATCTAGTATTTGTGACATAAATCACCGTGTCGTCCAACTGGAGTCACAACAACAAACCACAAAACCCTGAAATCAATTTATTGAAAGCGGATTTTAATACTTTAAAAGCATCACTTTCTAAAGCCACAACCGAATGTTTAAACGCCAACACAATGCTTAAAGAAAAAACAACCGAGCTAGCGGATCTGCACGATAAATATAATAACACCGCGGTTGAGCTAGAACAGTTGAAGTTTTCTGTCAATTTGAACGACAACCGAATGGTGGCGTGCGATGCATTTTTGTTTGGTATCCCGACCTTGCCGGACGAAAATCTAAAAAATGTCTTTAACCACTTATGTCACGCTATTGGTGTTAAACCGCCCATCATAAACGCAATTTATCGCACTCGTCCTAAGAATGACTCGCATAACACCGCAATTATGATCAAATTCAACTCTCCGTATGATAAGAATTATATTCTGAAATCTATCGCGCTATTTCGGAAATCGAACAACCAACAGCTCTGTTTGCATCACATCGGATTCAACACAAATTCTACGCAGGCACCAGTTTTTTTTACGGGAAAGCTTATCACAACACAACAGGTGTATTTTTCAAAGTGCAATGCAATTAATAATAAATTTTTATTATTATTGTTTGCTTTAATTATTGATTTTTCATTTTTCATTTAAACATTGTTTTTTTTTCCTTTTTTTAAGTTCCTTTTTTCTCTATCTTATTTATATATATAATAATTTAACTTAAATTTATATTTCCTTTTCTCTCTCTGTTCTTTACTTCTTTTTATTTTTCTTTCTATTTGTCTCTGTATTCCTTACAATCTCTTTCTTTCTTTTTTGCCCTATTAAATTGTAATGTAGGCCTATAGGAGATTTTTGGAGGGGATAGGACGTTGGAAATTTGAAAATGACAGGATGATGGATGCGGATGGGATATTGGAATTAAGAAGAGGAAAAGGAAATAGAAAGGGAGAGAGATAGCTGAGTGCGAGGGACGTGGCATGCTTGCGATGCTCGGCATAACTCGCCGGAAATGGGGCGGTTCTTGCCCCCACACTCAACCGAACCTACTATACAAAAACATATATCATGCCAAAAAAAAATACTTACTTATTAAGCGGACGGACATCCACCACACTGTAGGGCGCTGCTGATGGTAATGCAGCGATTGCCTTGCCCTCCCAACCATGAAGCTCGTTGGCGGAATTTTCAAGCTTCCCCGATGATGTGGATGCTGCTGACGCCTCAGACCATCCCTGCCGAATGGGTTTTAGCCAACCCTACCGCACCCCCTGAAAAATTGCCTTAGCAAATCATTGTGATCTTTTGATCACAAACAAAAAATTCGCGTTGAATCAAACACATTCAGGTTTCATACATATGGCGTGGATGAACGATTTTATTGTATATATTCATTTATATTCTTAACAAAAATAATATGAAAAAAAAAAAGGAGAATCTTTACAAAAAAAAACTATACAAGAGAAAATAAACTACAATTATAACAAACAAAAATTAAACTAAAAAGAAAAACTAGGTGTAATTATCGCCTCCCTTAACGCTATTGGCAACCCTACCAGCATTCAGCTGCCACAAAAATACTCTAAATTAGTACCCTATATTCCTACCTAGATAGAGCTCTGTATAGGTATGTGGGTTACGGTTGCGAAAATTCGCATAAAAAAATTGAAAACAGGGTGGGGAAAAACACAACCTATTACAAACAAATTAATAAATAATAAGAAAATTAACAAAAAAAAAAATTGCACGCCAAAACCAAAAAAAATAAATTAACAAAGAAAAACTTAAAACTAACAAAATGAAACAAAAGAAAATCGTTGGGTACTATTGTACCAGAAAAAGGTACTTAATATTGCTTTTATGTGCCGGGGCAAATGGCCGTTTAATATAATCGAATATATATAAATCTGTATATATATATGTATGTATATATGTGAGTGCACATGCAATTGTTAAGTTGGGAGTTAATAACTTATATCTTTATGTTTTTTTTTTGTTTTTTTAAATGCCACTAAAAAAAATTCAAATTATAATTTTTTTTCTCGTTGCCGTATTATACGGGTGGTAATAATCGGTGCTCAAGGTCACCTTTACTACTTTACTCGGCGAGGTCTTCTTTCGCTGGCTCTCATATGGGGTTTTTATTTTTGTGTGGTGATTTAAATTTTGATACGTTGTGTGTGAATATAATCTACCTCCAACTTTTTTTTTTACAGTCGATAGTCTGGAATAAAATCCACCTCCTACTCTTTTAGTATGGCGGCCCCGACTTTTAATTCTGAGTGTCGGTGACCGCCAAATTAAATTTCTTCAGCTTTTCGCAGCCGCCTAATAAAACACCACGAATTAATATAAAAAAAACTACAATCTAGCTAGGCACTACCACTTACCCCGATGTTTTAAAAATTGTATTTTGATGTTTATTCTATATATTCTTCTTGCACTGCCTTTTTACTTTTATAAGGACTTTATAATAGTACTGCACTAACTATTTTACTTGCACCTTGTATGTGTGCCTATTATGGTCACTGTACGAATAAATTTTCAAATTTCGTCGTTGCAGTGGGTGGTGTAATATGCTGCAACAATGCCCCCATACCAGTTAAATTTTTTGCAGTGTTCCCGCTATTGAGAGCACATTAAATATCATATTATTGTTTTCCCTTTCTTTTTTGTTCGATTGGGAACACTATGTACAGACTAAATTTTTCTTAGTGAGGACAACAACCATATACCAACAGGGAACAAATATGTAGGTACGGGGAACAAATGTGCAACAAACAGATCGACAATTGACATTAGGTACGATGACATTTAACACCCAAAACACATTTTACGCTTGGCAGGGTAAGTTCAAAGTTGACTGCATTTCATTTTATTTTCGATTTTTATTTTAGGTATTCTTTCCTTCTTTCAGGTGACCATAACAAAACTCCGGACATAGAGGACGTCTACGGACAAAATGGATGGTGGAAAAGGGCACCTGGAGACAAAAAAATGCGACATCAAACGTGGTGAAGAACCCACTATAAACAAGCCGGGCAATACTCGAGTTTGTGCATGCAGGTAAGTTTTTGTTTTCTAACCTCTTCTTTGTTGCATTTGCATTTGAGTACCTACAATAACTATTCTATACATTCCAGGAACACTATAGCACCACTCGACCTACATCGCTTCGTAGAATGAAACAGAAGGACAACTCGGTACTAAAACATAAACAAGGATATTTTTCGCTAGCATAGGAATCGATCTGTGATTTTGATGTATGTGTATTTAGCTCTGTGAAATCATCTACAGGTAGCTATTCGCCGGAGATACTTTATGGTTTTATTTACTGCTGTTTCCGTGTGTACATATATACTTAATACCTATATACATAGCAACAATACTATACTTGATTCTTAATTGCATGTGTAAAGAAAAAGATCCTGTGGCTAAATTGTATTTTGTTTTGTTTTGTTTTCAGAGATGTTGTTCATTTGGTGTTGTTGACGCTGTGGATATATACTATATACTCTCAGAAAGTGAGTGCCTGATTTATCTCTTCAATTCAATTGGATAATTGGTTTTGCATTTGTACTTTCAGATGTTTATGACATTGGCTACTAAGATTGCAGTTTGGATATCGGACATGTGAGGGATTATCAAAAAGTTGTTGTGTTTTCCCTACTGTGACGCAATTGTGGAAAACCGTGAGTTGCCTTTTCTTGCATGCAAATATAAATATCTAATTAAATATCAATATGTATATAAATAAATAAATTAACATAGGATAAATAAATAAATGAATAAATAGTAAACAAATACGTACATGCATGGATTAATAAATAAATATCTTAAACTAGTGAATAAATAGGGTAAATAGGGCTATGAATAAATAAATAAATATAAATAAATCTGAATAAATAACATAGAAAACAATGAGATATAAATAAATAATCAACAATCCATACGGTTATAAATAAATAAATAAATAAATAAATCTCTACTATCAATAAATAAATACTCTGCTATAGAAATAAATAAATAAATAAATAATCTCCTATACCTATAAATAAATAAATACTCTACTATATAAATAAATAAATACTCTACTATATAAATAAATAAATAAGACTGTCAATGAATAAATAAATAACATAAAATAAATAAATAAATAAATAACATTATAATATAGGAAAAGCATACGTATGATAACTAAGCTAACAGATGTGCACACGGAATATCACAGATGAATAAGATTAGGTGTTTCGGTATATCACAAAAAAAAAACTATAGCTTCAGGTACCTAAGGTTATTGCTTTAAATCTTTAGCGTGGAAGACTCCGATTTTCTTTCCCGTCAGATTCTCTAGTTCATACATATTGTTTCCGATCATTTTTACTACACGACACTTTACGTATTTGGGACAAAGTTTAGTTGACAGGTACTTAGACGAATCGCTGAGGATAAAATTTCGGCGGTATACCTCTTGTCCTGGGACAAAGTGCACATTTCTTGTTCGTACGTTATAAGTTTTTGCCGATTTCTCATTCGCTTTCAATATTTGCTCTTTGATTTTGTCCCTTACACACTGTAATCTGGTTTGTCTGGAGAGGGTAACTAACTCGCTGTCATCCACCGCATTTAATCGCTTTGCCAGTTCATAGCAACTGCCGTGTGTCATCATATTGGTTCCAAAGAGTGCAAAGTATGGTGATACACCTGTGGAAGCATGAGTGGAACTGCGCAAGGCACAAGCGATGTCACTGAGGTGGAGATCCCATTCTCGTTGGTCGTTTTTGAGATACGTGCGGATGGCAGCCAGTAAAGTTCTATTCACCCTCTCCGACGCATTGGACTGAGGTGAATAATTAGCAGTTTTGAAGTGCCGAATGCCATATTTTTCCAGCAATGTTTGGAAGTCTTTGGAAACAAATTGTTTGCCGTTATCGGAATGTATTATTTGTGGCACTCCAAACACATTGAATACTTCATTTATGAGAAATTTTATTACGCTGGTGGAGTTTGCGTATTTCAGAGCTTTGAATAAAACAAATTTGGACAAATGGTCAAGGACTACAAAAACGAAAGCATTACCGGACTTAGTTCTTGGATACGGACCCAAGAAATCAATATAAATTTTTTGAAAAGGACGATCGGAACAATAACTGGTACTTATAGGTGGACGAGAAATCTGACTAGAGGACTTGCATTGCTTACAGGTAACACATTGAGACACATACTTTTTTATCTGGACAGTCATGTTTGGCCAATAAAAATATTGCCGAATACGTTGCAGTGTTTTGCCTATCCCACCGTGAGCTGCCTGAGGAGGATTATGTGCGCCGGAGATTATTTCTTCGGTTAAACCAGATGGTATCCAAAGCTGCCACCTGTGTTCAACCAAGGAATCATCTCCCAAAGGTGGTAATGCGCGTTTATAGACATAATTGTCGACTATCTTTAAATCCGGCAATTCATCGGGATGGCTTTTGATTGTTTCTATCAGACTCTTATATTCTTCTGAGTTGAACTCTTCCGAATTAAGGTCGATTATTGGAGCAAGATCTTCAATTGTTAAGCTGTCGACATAGACGCGAGAAAGAGTGTCTGGTACAACATTCAGTGAGCCTTTTCTGTGCTCTATGTCGAAGTTGAAGGCTTGTAGCTTTAAGCTCCACCGCGCCAATCTGCCGTTCAGATCTTTTAGGCTCATTAGCCAACGCAAGCTAGAATGGTCGGTGATGACTGTGAAAGCCATTCCTTCGACATAGGGCCTGAACTTTTGTACTGCCATAACCGCTGCCATACACTCCTTCTCCGTCACGCTATAGTTTTTCTGGCAACTGTTAAGCTTCTGCGAAAAGTACGATATCGGGAATTCTTCATCGCTGTCGTTCTTCTGGAAGAGCACTGCACCTATCCCAGACTCTGAGGCATCGCACTGAATGAAGAATCGCTTCGAAAAGTCTGGGTGTGTAAGTACCGGCGCAGTTGTTAAAGCCGTTTTAAGACCTTCGAACGCTTTCTTAGCTTCTTCAGTCATCTCAAATTTTTCTTTTCTCTTTTTCAGAGTGTCGGTGATGGGAGCAGTCAAGCTGGAGAAATCCTTTATAAATCTCCTGTACTAAATTTGGTACGAGATAAAACGTTATATTCTTTTTGGTGCCTTTATATGCAACTGGAGCTATAATCCTCCCAATGATGGATTGGTTTGCACCATCTGCAGTTCTTACACCGGATCTATATGAGTGTACGGGTAAGTTTAATGAATTTACAAATTCGTTGCAATTTTTGCCTATGATGCTGATGCTGGCCCCGCTGTCAAGCAGACCAAGTACTTCTTTATCAGCGATTTGTATTTTTGCGTACGGTCTTGGGTCAGCAACAGTATCTAAAATTGTTGACGCTATGCTTCTCCTAATCTCTTTTCTAATCTTATACCTATTTCTTGTTTTTCTAATTCTATTTGAAACTAACCCATTACCATTACCTTTAAATATCCTATCTCTAGTAGTATAATAATCTCTTATTCTAATATGGAGTGGCTTAATCGCTACTCTTTTTCTAACATTTCCTAAATCTAAATCCTTATCCCTAGCTAGTATCTTAATTGGTTTATTTTCCAAAAGTGGACTACGACTACTCTCAGAATCGGTTTGAGTTTCGTTGTTGCATTTTGTTGTATTTAGGGGGTCTGAGTCGAACGCGACTCCCCCTTCTGCATCGCGTTCTTCGCCCTGTTTTCCGGGTTGCATCGGCCGCACTTCGGTGTTATAACACCCTCCTGTCCGCATTTGTAACAGAAGATGTTACGCACTGACGATGGACAGTCGAAGAACGTGTGACCCTCTGCTTTGCAATTCCAGCAACTCAACGTTTTTGACACTGCAAAGTGTACCTTTGGTCGAGCACCGGTATACTGCATTGCAGCAACGTGGTCTTGCACACCCTCTTCCTCTTCTTCGTGGTACTCAATTTCATGCACCGCATATCTTCCTGGCCCTGGAGGTCTTTGGTGTTTGGGTGCCTCCCCTATAGGAAATGCATTTTCCGCTTCCTTACATGCATTCCTCAACTGGTCTAATGTAAACAAAGTCATTGGGAAAACTAGCCTGCCTATTTTTTGATTTAAGTTTCTTTTTAAAATTCGTATCAGCTCTAGCTCTGGTATCTGCACCCTGAGCTGAGATTTTAACTTTGATATCGACGCGAAGTAGTTGTCGCACGACTCCCAGGCACCTTGCCTACGATCCATTAGGTCTCGCATAATTTCAAAGTCTGACTTTGAGTTTCTAAACTGACGCATCAGCGCTTCGCGCAGTGTCAGCCAATCCGGACGATAATTGGATCGTTGAAATTCCCAATACCACTCGTAGGCGGCACCTGAGAGCAGTAGATGGAAATCGCGTAAAATCTCCGCCCAGGTGCAGTTATATTGCGACTGCAATGTCTCTAGGCGAAAAATGAAGTCCTCCACGGTGAGCATGTCCGGTTTTCCCTCAAACACTAATCCCCATCTGTCTACTCTTACTGGACTACGATTTCTTGTAGTGGAATACGATGGATTAGGATGCGGACTGTACTGCTGTCTACCGGGAGTGCTTCTGTTTTGTCTATGTTGTTGTTGTTGATAGCTATGTTGTCGACGTTCATTTTCTTGCTGGTTAGCTTGGTTTTGTCGAGGCTGAAATTGGTTGTCGGGGACAAATGCTTCTCGATCCAAGTTGGCTCTCCAATTCTGCACTGGCTGCTGTTGTGGAGGCTGAATTGGATTTCGAACCACTGGTGGATTCGGAGCTGACGTGGGAATCGTTCCTACCTGGGGAGCTGACTGGGTTACTAAATTGATTTCCCTCATAAAATCTAGGAAACTGTTCCTCATATCAGTTCTTAGGCTTTCTGATATTTCATCCCTAAGCGTGTCCTTATAGGATGAAAACGCATTAACTAATGCTAGGTTGATATAGCTTTTCAGATCGGGTGGTACTACACTGCTCCTTTCTTGTATATCGTGAATATTGTTACCTATTTCTTGATTATTGTTGTTTAATGGTGGAATATTTACTTTTGCAGGAATGTGTCTAATTGTTCTGTCGTTTGACTGCTGGCTGTCGTTTTGGGCTGCTAGTGAAGCCGCACCTAACTCACTAAACTCACTGTAAGCCGGAGCTGCAACAGAATCGCTTGAGCTACTAAACCGACTCTCTGGCAGAGTGACGTTCGACGCACGCGAACTGGGTCTTTCGCGTGGTGTGGTCACCACTTGTGGCTGATGTTCTGCCAAATTAGTTTTGGCACTTGGCGCACCAGGCAACATATAAGATGTTTCTTGTGCTGGAGGCCATCTTGAACTTAATGGAGGCGTACGCGGAATATTCGCCATTGTGGAAAAATTATTATCTGTCAATAACCTACTCTGAGAACGGGTAAGTACTCTGTTATTATCAAATATGTTTGTTATTTTATCTACTTTTTCGTTTGCAGGTGAACTCATCTCCTGGGAACACTATTGCAGCACTACACCAAAGTATCTGACAAAATTACGACCACTGAACGAGAAATTTGTTAACGAAATGTGTAAATATAGTTCGGAATACGACAAAAAAACGAAGGGTAAGGAGTAATGAATTAGATAAATGTTTGTACTAATAGATATTTTCAACTAATTGTATTTGTTGAAATATATTTATATATAGGGTATGTAAATATATCTATAAGAATAAATAAATAAATAATGTATAAATAAATAAATAAATAATAATGAAAGGGTTGATTTTTATTTGGATATGTGTATATGTGAATATTGTATTCTTCTAAAGTATGTATGTATATTGTGTTATATATATTGTTTTAGGGTTTGTGTCATATTATTGCGGGGGTGTTTCGGGCGTCTGTCATCGGCAGCTTATTTGTTGGCGAAAGCATAATGGTCTGATCTTTCAGCAACATCCTGGATAATTGGACTGCAGACGGACGATTTATCACGGTCCCTCAGTGTGGCGGAATACTAAACATATAGGTACAAGGACAAACAACGTTACAGGCCTTCATGCTTCCGCAATTCCATTCTGGCCTTCAAGGCATTTGATGGAAGACTTGAAGCAATCCATTCTATAACACACTAAAGAAGAAGAATAACAAAAGACGGACTAGTGCTACATGACTTGAAAACACTACATCAGACAAGGTCACTAGTTCCATATAATCACAAAACGATACGATATGAAAATGAAATTTGAAATTTTATGATAGAAAATTGAAATTGTTAACATTGAAAAGGTGGATAGAAGAAGAAAACTAGGACTGACAAAGTGCCAATTGTTGTCGCTGTCAACATCGAACGTTCTCGTCGCAATTCGAGATGGCATTCTTAAGAGCTATCCACTCGAAGACTTACGAGATTTCGATGTTGACAGTAAGAACAATTGTGGACAAATACAACATAAAGGACAGAAGACTTGGACAAACGTACGTTGGGCGCCATTTGTAATGTAGGCCTATAGGAGATTTTTGGAGGGGATAGGACGTTGGAAATTTGAAAATGACAGGATGATGGATGCGGATGGGATATTGGAATTAAGAAGAGGAAAAGGAAATAGAAAGGGAGAGAGATAGCTGAGTGCGAGGGACGTGGCATGCTTGCGATGCTCGGCATAACTCGCCGGAAATGGGGCGGTTCTTGCCCCCACACTCAACCGAACCTACTATACAAAAACATATATCATGCCAAAAAAAAATACTTACTTATTAAGCGGACGGACATCCACCACACTGTAGGGCGCTGCTGATGGTAATGCAGCGATTGCCTTGCCCTCCCAACCATGAAGCTCGTTGGCGGAATTTTCAAGCTTCCCCGATGATGTGGATGCTGCTGACGCCTCAGACCATCCCTGCCGAATGGGTTTTAGCCAACCCTACCGCACCCCCTGAAAAATTGCCTTAGCAAATCATTGTGATCTTTTGATCACAAACAAAAAATTCGCGTTGAATCAAACACATTCAGGTTTCATACATATGGCGTGGATGAACGATTTTATTGTATATATTCATTTATATTCTTAACAAAAATAATATGAAAAAAAAAAAGGAGAATCTTTACAAAAAAAAAACTATACAAGAGAAAATAAACTACAATTATAACAAACAAAAATTAAACTAAAAAGAAAAACTAGGTGTAATTATCGCCTCCCTTAACGCTATTGGCAACCCTACCAGCATTCAGCTGCCACAAAAATACTCTAAATTAGTACCCTATATTCCTACCTAGATAGAGCTCTGTATAGGTATGTGGGTTACGGTTGCGAAAATTCGCATAAAAAAATTGAAAACAGGGTGGGGAAAAACACAACCTATTACAAACAAATTAATAAATAATAAGAAAATTAACAAAAAAAAAAATTGCACGCCAAAACCAAAAAAAATAAATTAACAAAGAAAAACTTAAAACTAACAAAATGAAACAAAAGAAAATCGTTGGGTACTATTGTACCAGAAAAAGGTACTTAATATTGCTTTTATGTGCCGGGGCAAATGGCCGTTTAATATAATCGAATATATATAAATCTGTATATATATATGTATGTATATATGTGAGTGCACATGCAATTGTTAAGTTGGGAGTTAATAACTTATATCTTTATGTTTTTTTTTTGTTTTTTTAAATGCCACTAAAAAAAATTCAAATTATAATTTTTTTTCTCGTTGCCGTATTATACGGGTGGTAATAATCGGTGCTCAAGGTCACCTTTACTACTTTACTCGGCGAGGTCTTCTTTCGCTGGCTCTCATATGGGGTTTTTATTTTTGTGTGGTGATTTAAATTTTGATACGTTGTGTGTGAATATAATCTACCTCCAACTTTTTTTTTTACAGTCGATAGTCTGGAATAAAATCCACCTCCTACTCTTTTAGTATGGCGGCCCCGACTTTTAATTCTGAGTGTCGGTGACCGCCAAATTAAATTTCTTCAGCTTTTCGCAGCCGCCTAATAAAACACCACGAATTAATATAAAAAAAACTACAATCTAGCTAGGCACTACCACTTACCCCGATGTTTTAAAAATTGTATTTTGATGTTTATTCTATATATTCTTCTTGCACTGCCTTTTTACTTTTATAAGGACTTTATAATAGTACTGCACTAACTATTTTACTTGCACCTTGTATGTGTGCCTATTATGGTCACTGTACGAATAAATTTTCAAATTTCGTCGTTGCAGTGGGTGGTGTAATATGCTGCAACAATGCCCCCATACCAGTTAAATTTTTTGCAGTGTTCCCGCTATTGAGAGCACATTAAATATCATATTATTGTTTTCCCTTTCTTTTTTGTTCGATTGGGAACACTATGTACAGACTAAATTTTTCTTAGTGAGGACAACAACCATATACCAACAGGGAACAAATATGTAGGTACGGGGAACAAATGTGCAACAAACAGATCGACAATTGACATTAGGTACGATGACATTTAACACCCAAAACACATTTTACGCTTGGCAGGGTAAGTTCAAAGTTGACTGCATTTCATTTTATTTTCGATTTTTATTTTAGGTATTCTTTCCTTCTTTCAGGTGACCATAACAAAATCAATCTTGTTGTATTACGTACTTATTCTTTTTTATCTTTTGCTTCATCTACATTTTTTGTTTCTTTTCTTATGATGACTCATAATAATCGTTCAGTTACGAATGCTAATGAATCCTTGCGGTCTATGATTCGAGTTTTAACCAATCAACACACAGGTATTAGGATTTGCCATATTAATGCCCAAAGTCTCTTACCGAAATTAGACGAATTCCGTGATCTGTTTGAAGGATCTTTGTATGGACGTTGTTTGTGTTTCTGAAACTTGGCTCGTGGAGGATTTAAGGGATGAGACCTGTTCCCTGAGAGGCTATCGACATGGCGGTGGGGTGGCTTTGTATATAAAGGAAACACTTAAGCGCAGGCCGCGGTGTTCTTCTGGGTTCAGTAATGGGATTCAGTATGTGTTTATCGATTTAATTGGTGACAATGATAAAATCCTTATTGGCGCAATTTATCGGCCTAATAGAAATATAAATTTATCTCCACTTTTTGAACTATTGGAGGAAATAACATTGAACTCTTCCAATATTATATTGTGTGGTGAATTTAATAGCAATTTGCTATGCGAAAATGTTCTTACTGATTACATGAGCACCCTTAATATATCTGCAGTTAATATAATAACTCCTACCCACTTTGACGGTGACCCCACGCTCCTCGATTTGTTTTTAGTAAGTGATACTAATAAAGTTTTACTCTATGATCAGCTTTCTGCCCCTGGTTTCTCAAAACATGACCTAATGTTTCTTATTTTTAATTTCGAGGTAACGCATGAAGTAACCACTTTCAGCTATCGTGATTTCAAACACATTGAAGATATCAGAAATATAGCTTGGGAAAATATTTTCTATATGCCTTCGTCCAATGATCAGGTACGGTTTCTTAACGATAACATAGCCCGCGTTTTTAATAGACATATTGCTGTTAAAACTAAGTCCATTGATTTTGAAAATCCCCCGTGGTTCACTTACCAAATACGCGTTCTAATGAGGCAACGTGATCAAGCGTACAATTCGTGGAAAATATACCGTCTTCCCGAGCTCAGGCACCAGTATCAATCTCTTCGCAATAAGGTTGTAAAGGAAATTCGTGCTGCGAAGACTCGTATATATTCTAGCAAATTTAGTACATCATTAAATGGTCAACAGTTGTTGTGGAAAAACTTACGTATTCTGGGGCTTGGTAAGCCCAAATATAATCTCATTGAGAATGTTGACGGCGATTCATTAAACAGAAAGTTTGTTTCCCTACCACCGCAACCTTCTTTAAGTATATCTGAGGCTTTCTCGACTTTCATTGAACTCGAGTCTCAACATTCCAGTTTTGGGTTTACAGCGGTTCGCTGTGAAGATGTGGTCGAAAGCATACTTTCGGTTAAGTCTTGCGCCATCGGGCTCGATGAAATGCACCCTACTTTTCTGAAATTGATTCTTCCAGTAGTTCTTCCATATATTACTAACATATTTAATACCATTTTAACTACTGGAGATTTTCCTGATGAATGGAAATTAGCTAAAATTTTGCCCATACCTAAAAATGCTAAGTGCGATGAATTTAGACCAATTTCTATTTTACCTTTCCTTTCGAAGGTATTTGAACGATTTTTAAAAAAACAAATGAACGGTTTTATTAAGGCATATGACCTTTTATCAATTAAACAGAGTGTCTTCCGCGAAAAACACAGCTGTGTTACTGCTTTGTTAAATGTCATAGAGGATCTTCGGCAAGCACTTGACGCGGACAAAGTAAGCTTTCTGGTTCTCCTTGATTTCTCCAAGGCGTTTGACACTGTGGTTCATTCCAAACTCGCAGATAAACTTCGTCGGTCTTACAACTTCTCGCCTGATGCTGTAAAGCTTATCTCATCCTATCTGTCAAATAGAATGCAAGCTGTTAAGGTAGGTGACAACCTATCAGATTTTCTTCCAACCAGTAGTGGTGTCCCACAGGGTTCCATAATCAGTCCTTCACTGTTCTCCCTATATGTCAATTAAATTCCTTCGATCATCAAAAATTGTTCGTCACATATGTATGCAGACTATGTTCAGATGTACTACAGTTGTGATCTTGGTCTCATCGAACATGGTGCTAGCTGCGTGAATGAGGATCTTGAGAAAGTAGCATATTGGGCTCAACTCAATGGTCTTGCTATAAACCCGTCGAAGTCCAAGTGCTTGGTTATATCCAAAAAAAAACTAGACTTATCTTATTTTCCTCGAATACTTTTAAACAACGCAGTTATTGATTATGTCGAATCGGCCAAGAACTTAGGAGTTATTTTCAACCGCAACCTCACCTGGGACCAGCACATTACGATTACTGTTGGGAAGGCATATGGAGTGCTACGCACTCTTTGGGTCTCCCAGCGGTATACTCCCTTAAAAACGCGTGCTATGCTCGTGAAGTCTTTAATTTTACCGATCTTGGCCTATGGATGTGAAATTTTCTGTAGTTGTAACTATGTGTGCAAGAGAAAGTTCAATGTTGTTTTCAATAGTACCATTCAGTATATTTTCGGGCTCCGACGATATGATAGAGTCTCTAATCTTTCTTCTCGACTCCTCAATATGCCGCTCGAGAGCTACTTCGAGCTTCGTACAATATCTTTGCTGTATGATGTACTGCTTACCCACCAACCGCGATATCTTTACGAAAGACTGACGGGGGCTTCTTCGGTTAGGTCTGATCAATTAATTCAGCCTCGTTACGCCTCCCTGACATCCAAGCGCCAGTTTTTTATTAACGCTACTCGTCTCTCGAATTCTTTTCCGCGCCATATTAAAAGGATAACAAATCCAACAAGATTTAAGTCTCACTTAAGGCATTACTTTGCCACTTTATGAATTAGTACACTTCTCTTTTCTTTAACTTTCTTTAATCTTCTTTCTTAGATCTACAATATTCACCTTTCCTGTCTATTTCTCTCCTTCCTTCCTTCTTTTCCTTTTATTATCTTTTCCTTCTATATTCTCTCTTTGTTTTAGTATTAAGCTCTCTTTTTGAAATGTATAACCTATCACTCGCTTATAAGATTTTATATCTTAATGTGTATAGGTATCTCAAAATAAATGAAATGAAATGAAATGAAAGGGCTCGGTATCCCCTTTTATAGGACCAGAACCGTTTTGTTCAATCTCTAAATCAGCTATAAACGCGGCCATAAAAAGCTGGGAACGCAATAAATGCATTTTACATTGGGAGGACATCCCTGGACTTAGACAAGCCAAAAAAGCGATAGAACCTTTCAAAAAGGATGCCAAAAAGATCCTAAATCTACGCAGGCATGATATCAAAAATTTAGTAGGCTACCTTACAGGCCACCATGGTTTACTATATCACCTAAAAAATATGCAAGTAGTCGCCTCACCGGACTTTGTCTTGAGGAAGACGAAACAGCTGAGCATATCATGTGTGAATGCCCAGCCCTCTGTGGTATCAGAAGGAAGTCATTTTTCAAGGAAATTATAAGTACCAATGTAATAAGGACAACCTCTGCTGAATGTATTAACAGCTACATTAAGAAAGTAGAAACGCTACTCTCCTAACCAATTTCTGACGCTTCTAGCACAAAAGACCTTACAGGTCGAAGTGCTCCCTCTATATCGCCCATGGCGAGTCAGAATGTTTGAAAAAAAAAAATAAAAACCTTCATGTGTTAAAGATTTACAAAGATTTTTAGGAATGGTAACTTAGCTTGGCTCATATATTCAAAATCTTTCCGCAGAAACCCTAAATCTACGATCTCTTTTAAAAAAAGATACTATTTGACAGTGGAATAGTTCACACCAACAAGAGTTTGACAAAATCAAGGACTTGCTTTGTAAAGCACCAGTTTTATGTCATTTTCCTATTACACTTTCAGTAGATTCATCTAAAGATGCAATGGGAGCAGTTATTCTCCATGGTAAAATTCCTATAGCATACGCATCTACGACTTTAAATGATGCCCAAAAGAACTATTCCCAAATAGAAAAGGAACTTTTAGCAATATTTCGGCTGCAACAAATTCGAAAGATATCTTTATGGTCAAGCATTTACAGTTAAGACAGATCATAAGCCACTGATTTAGATTTTTAAAAAAAGTATTATGTAATGTTTCACCCAGGCTTCAACGCATTCTTCTTAAGCTCAAAATTTATGATCTAAACTTGATATGTCCCAGGGAAAAATATGTATGTTGCGGATACTTTATCGAGAGCATGTAATATTTAAGATACTGAATTTGAAGGAAGCGCAGATGAGGTTATCAGTTATTGATGCCAAACTTGAGGAAATAAAAAAAGAACAAACGAAGACGCTTCCTTACAAATTGTTAAGGAATACTGTGTTAGCGGTTGGCCAGAGAGAAGTAGTTTAACAAAACTGGAAGCACAACCCTATTTCCACATGAGAGGGAAAATAGCAATTTTTGATGACTTACTTACTTACTTAAGGTGGCGCTACAGTCCGGGGTGGACATGGGCCTCAACCAACAAGCGTCTCCAGCCAGCACGATCTTTGGCCAGCTGTCTCCAGTTTCACACGCTAAGTTGGTTAAGGTCCCCTTCCACTTGCGTGCGCCACCTGAGTCGCGGTCTTCTTCTACTGCGCCGTCCCTCGGGTGTGGATTCAAAGATCTTCCGGGCCGGAGCATTCACGTCTATTCGCGTTACATGACCCAGCCACCGCAGTCGTTGCACCTTCACTCTTCTGGCTAGTTCAATGTCGCTGTACAGCCCGTACAGTTCGTCGTTGGTATCGTCGTCTTTCTCCTCCGTGGGGGCATGGGCGCATATTAGGCTAATGTTGGCGAATTTAGCCTTGACGCGGATTGTCGTGAGGCGCTCGTTCACACAGTTGAAACTTAAGACTTCTTGCCTAAGTCTGCCTCCAACGACGAATCCACAACCAAATAAGCGCTGTTTTTGTTGCCGATAGCAGTCGCCATAATAAATATCGCAGTCTTTCATCCTCTTCTTGCCCGGACCATACCAGCGCACTTCTCGGATGGCGGTTAGGTCTGCTTTAAAGCAGTTCAGGGCCTCCGCTAATTGTTCGGCTGCACGTGGTCTGCTAAGGGACCTAACATTCCACGTGCAGATCCGAAATTCGTTGTCCTTTATTCGTTTGTCAGGTTCGTCAACAGTAAGATCATTCGTATTCGAGGCTTGTGGTAGTTTCGGAACTAAGTAACTTTTTCCGCAGTCGGGCAGTTACCCCGACGTATAACCCCCAACCTGGAGGGCCAGGCCCTTTCTTAGACCCTTTGGATGAAAGCCGGATTCCTCCGGTGTCAGTAACCCACTTCGGGGATGTGAGAGCTGCCGTTGGCCCATAAAGGGTTCATCCGCCACCATCTCTGTTTCAGTCTTGAAAAATCCTCACTGACCTCAGCTCCAAATATGTCGAAGTACCTCAAGTAAGGTAACTGTCGTATTGACTGTTCATTTATAATGATATAAAAAATGTTGTTATGAGTTGCAAGATTTGAGAAAAGTATAGGCCGTCAAATTCAAAGATACTTGTTTTCCTAATATAAGTTGTTTAGTATTCACTTTTTTTGCTTCCAGCTCCAGTTAACTTTTTTAGGCGTTTATGTAACATCCTCGTCAAAAATTTCCAAATGATTCCTGAACGAACATATCCAATATTAATAATTGTCTTCAAAAGAAACTAGCTGTCATTTTCAATAATTTATTTCTAAATGAGTAGATGAATTATCGTGGTGTGCAAATTGAAAAAAAAAGTACTAAGGCTAAATGGGAGAACTTAGAAAACATTTTTTATCTATTTAAAATGTTTGATGTCTTTATTATAAATAAAAGGAAAAATATATTTAAGTTTCCGTTTAGAAGTTATTGAACAATTATTAAATTTGGATGTGAACTGTTTTACTTTTTTTTAATTCTCTCTGATTTTCCATTCAATCTACCGAATTTTTGCAATTATGTATAAGCGGTAACACTTGTGCTTCAAACTCCTCGACATTACATTTGACGTTTCACAGCCTCGGGTTTTCCCCTTTTAATAAAAATCTTTATTATAATTTTTTCAATCTCCATATATGTATCATACCTATTCACTTTTGCATATGCATGTGTATGTGTTCATAAATGAACGATTTTGTACCCCATTTATCAATAGCGTCTCCCAAAAAAGAATAGCCACACCCTTTCAAACACTAAATGCCGCGTTGTCAGGGGCAACGATCCACTGCAACTCGAACAATAAAGGTGAGTGGTTTGAAGGTAAGCGTTTATGTGGTGAATTGAAACATAGGTGGCTTTTAGGTTCCTGTCTAGGGTCGGGTGAAATGCGACCGGGTGAGTTGCGATGACCCCGTGGAAAAGATTCAAATAAGTGGAAAAGTTGTTTTAAGTGATATTGGTCTTATAAATGAAACGTGATTTGTTAAAGAAAAAGTAAACAGAATAGTGTTTTATCTTTTCGAATCCCAGCCGAATGTAACAGTATTGTGGCTAATATTTCCAAGTGGACCGCGAAGTTTTGTAAAAGGTAAAAGTAGTCCGTCACCTGAAAAAGTTTGCCCACCCATGATCTACTTCTACACCATCGTCTTGTTCTAGACAACTGAGTTGCAATTTAATGATAAACCATACACAGTGCAAAAACAGATATCAGTTGATTGATTCCAATGGCTCAACTAGCACAGGCACACACATTTCATCGCACCCAACACAACTCGAGTCAACAAAAAATTTAGGAAGTTGAGGAACGGGTTGGACAGATAATGTGCAGCACATTAATAGCCGCGGTTTATTATCGCTAATGATCCATATGGATCATCCTCTGATAATAAAACGATCCAGATCATGAAAAAATATTACCTTGCAAGTTTGGCACCCCTGATTATTTTTCGACATACCTACGAAGCAAATAGTAAACATAACTCCAGCTGTAATTGATGTACGTTGAATAGGAATGGAGGAAAGCGATTGTTTCATCCCTCGTCCAGACTCCAGACTCTTGTTTGTCTTAAAAATATTTTTAATGCGTGAAACGACATTTTACATTTGCTAATTATTTGTATTTATATCAGTTGTTTGCTATTTTATTTGGATTTTTGATGACATTTTGCACACAGCTGTTTCTCTGTATTTACTTTTTAATGGCGCTGCCATTCGTGAGTTTTTTCATGTTTTATTCAATCTTTAGAAATTTCGAACAATATCAAACTACGGTTATTTTCTTTTAATTTGATATAGAATTGCTAAAAACTACACTAATATATAGATGGCATATTAAGATTTGGACAATTTTCGTTTAAACACATTAAATTCGTAGTTGCAAATTTTTATTCTGCCATTTTACGATGCGGCAACTCCGTACTTGATAGCACAGAGCAGAAGTGGAAACGAAGTAAAAATTACTTAAATCGTTGGGTTTTGGGATTGGCTATCTGGATCATGAAAATTGAACCCGATAGAACACAGGATCTCGTAGATTTGTTGTAGTGCGGGTAAATCGATGATCCATATGGATCATTGGGGATAATAAAACGCGGCTATTGTAAAATCGTTTCTCAACGCGTTGCACAAGCAAGTTCAACGAGAAACAAGAGCTCGTACACTCCCCGCACACTTCTTTAGCAACGGAGTGAGCAACGATGTCCAACCAGATCAAACGCGTTGGTTGGATAAAATTGAGGGCATCGTACATTAGAGTTGAATGCGTTGAATTCGAAATTGATGAGTTGGGAACTAAGTGGACGGGCAGCATAAGTCAGTGTCCAACTTGCTTTGGGTTTTCAGTAAAACACAAACTGATGATCATTTATCTAAAGCAAACCTACAACGTGGTTTTCTGTTCGAATTAATATCATTAATTTAATATAGAGGGCTTCCTGACCAACGCTTAGGGTAAAGTAAGTAAGTAAGTAAATAAGCCAACGATATTTGCACAACCAGTTATTAGACCATCCAAATTTAGCTCAAATAATGAGTTGGCATAGATCAAGGATCGTACAGTCGATTTAGAATACTCATCCAAATGGTACCAAAAGCTTGGCACTACTTATAGAAATGTTTGTTTTGCAGTATTGAATAATTTATTTGATTTTTAAAATATGTTGGTTGTAATCGACAAATAACCTCTGAACAGCCACCTTACCACTGGTGGGGGGATAGCTGTTTAGTAGTCTTTACTTTAATTGCTAAAGTTCAACTCATTTATTTTACTTTAATTACTTCCTATTTATACATAAATTTTGCTTACTAACATTAATACATTGCGGGTCAATAATTGCAATGTCAACTTTTGGTCGTATGCTGCCCTTTTGCTGAGTCCGCTTGATGGTAACATGTTGTATTATTGCTTCGTGGGTCATGCGCTGGGAGTAGGTCAACATTGTGCCTTGGTGGTGCTGAGTTGGGTTTTTTGGTCATGCACTTTAAATGGGTCGATGTGCAATAATTGTACATTCTGCCGCGCCAATTAAACACTGAAATCGGCTACCGTGAGATGTCTTCTAGCTGGTTGTGGTTGTGCTTCTGTTTCTTGCTGTTCCTCTGCGCTGATCTTGCGGCGGCGTCGCCAGACGATGTAACCAATAGTGCTTACGGCAAATACTAACATTACGGCATAAGTGATATTGTGGTGGATGTCGTGTGGTGTTGTATTCCCCGGTAGTTGCTCGTGCTTTTTTAAGTCTTCGATCCATTGACTTACTGCGTTGAGATTATCATGGTCAATTTTGAGACTCATCCTTGGGATTATGTTTGCTTTATTTCTTGTAGTATTTAATAATATGTGTGAAATATTAACAGATGGGATGAATGACGTATTAACACGACTGGAAATCTTATTCTTGGATAAGATTGTCATGGTGTCTTGCTTGACAATGCAATTAGGTTCTATTGTTAGTATTCCGTCGTCTTTAAGTGTGGTTTCGAAAATCTTCTGTCCACAAATTATATTGATAGTGTACTCCTTTTCCAACACGTAGATCCATTTATTTGCGTTGTTTAGCTGAATCCATACAGGATGTGGCTCCATACTTCGTAGTGTACAAAATGTTGAGATTTCGTCTGCATGTGTCAATAGTTCCATTTCGCACCTGCTTATGTTTGATCTTCTATTGTATGTTGGATGCTGTTGGTGGCATATGTATTTGTCATTATTCTGAATACATCTTATTAATTCGTCTTTTGTTATTGTGTAGTACGCTTCTCGAAGCAGGTTTACTACTAAGTAGTCAGCTGATGGTTCGATGAATATGTATTCCTTTTGATGAACAGTTGGTACAGGTATCACCTTAAAGATCTCATAATCCTCTATATTCGCCAAGGGTATCGTTATCTCAAATACAACGTTTTGTTGCATTACTCTGCCCTTCACAGTAAGAAGCTTGAAAAACTGTAATAAGTTCGGCTGTGACGCATCTCCTGCGATGGCTAATTGTGGCGGCAGATGATTCCTTATAGTGGTTAGTTGTGAGTGAAGCTGATCTGGCGTTAGTATGAGCGGATTCATTTTCCCATGGTGTATATCGATCAAGACATCGATCAGAGCATTCTGGGCTTGTTGGTAGTTGAGCATTGCTAGCGTGGCGAATGTTGATAGTGATAAGAATTCTACTTTGGCATTGCAATCTTCATTGGCTGCTAATACATCGTTTGCTAGGTTTTCGAGATGAGTATGAAATATTTCTAACTGCTGGGTTATTACTTCAGTGTCTTTTTGTAGAATGTTTTTTGTTGATTCTATGATTGATGTCTGATTTTTGACCATACCAAGTAGATGTTTTTCATTTTCCTTAAATGACTGTATTTGGTTTTCGTATTGCTGAGCAAAGTCTTCGTCCAAAACTCCGAATAGTTTGTTTGCTACCATACCTACGAAATCAAAGGGGGATCGTTTGGCCCTAGCCTCTGGCTCCTTTCCGACACCTTGTTTTAGAAGTAGATTATTGTTGTTCTTTATTATACTTAGCTGGTGATCGAATTGATTTGCTATTTTTATGCACTGAGTGTATTTCTTAAAGCCGTCCGTGTTTTTCCTCTTACAGAAATCGTTTAGTCCGTTGATGAGTTCTTTAAATCCTCTGTATTCGCGCCAATAATTTCCCAAGTCATAATATACTAGAATTTTCCACTCATTTGTTACTAAATTGACGTTGCCAATCTTCTCAAAATATATACCAGGCCGATGTTTGAAGGGCGTTGTTGTAATTTGTGTGGATCCTTGATGTGGCAGGGCTACTATCACGAGCGCTATAGATAGTAACAGTGATGGAAGGGCTACTCGTTTTATTCTGCTATCATGCTGTTTATTGGATTCATGTGGCCGCTTCCTCTCTTGATGACGTCCTATTAGCTCTTCGATAGGTGGTCTCGACGGAATGTTAGTAGGTCTAATTTTATTCCTCTTGGTGCTTCTATACTCCTCGACCGTTACTTGGATGTGGTGACTTGATACTGTTTTAGGTATATTTTTCAACGTTTCAATTCTATTCGTCGATGGCTTCACCTTGGTAGCTGGAGTTTGCATGATTTCTTTCGTTTTTCTGTCAAGGTTCGTAAACTCGTCATTATCGGTAATTGGTAACAAACAAATTTTTGTTACGGGTCTCTTATAGGTTTTGTTGTGCGTTTCTACCGTTACCACTCGTACTAGACCATCAGTCCCAGCGTGTGTTTCTACTACCTTTGCCAATTTCCACTTAGTTGGGGGAAGCTGCTCATCCTTGATAAGGACAATGTTTCCAACCTTTAAATTCCCAACAGTTTTCGTCCACTTGGATCGTTGTTGAAGTGTTGCTAAGTACTCAGTGCTCCATTTTTTCCAAAATTGTTGCTGCATCCGCTCTAAGAGATGCCATCGAGTTAGTAATCCCTTTTCACTGTCTAGCATGCATCTTTCCGGTGGTGCCAATAGGGCCGTGCCGATTAGAAAATGCCCTGGTGTTATCACCTCAGTCTCCTCTGGGTCATTTGAAAGTGGGCATATTGGCCTTGAATTCAAACATGCCTCTATTTGAGTTAGTAGTGTTGATAATTCCTCGTATGTTAATTTGTGCTCGCCGATAGTTCGCTTGAGATGGTGCTTGATCGATTTTACCCCAGCTTCCCACAAACCGCCAAAGTGGGGAGATCCTGGTGGAATGAAGTGCCATTCTGTATGATTGGCCGCTAGTGTATCATAGATTTCTTCATTCCACTTCTTGGCATCTTTTACATTCAACTGTAGAATCTTGTTAGCAGCTACGAAATTTGTTCCATTATCACTATAGAGGTGTCCAATATGACCTCTTCTCGCGCAGACTCTCTTGAAGGCGGAAACAAATGCGTTTGCGGTCAGGTCACTCACTGCTTCTATGTGAACTGCTTTGGTCGCTAAGCATACAAATATTGCTATATATCCTTTATAGGATTTATTGCCCCTTCCTTTCGTCATTCGTATATCTATGGGTCCTGCGTAATCTACTCCTGTATGCAGAAACGGCCTGTTATTAGTTACTCTTGGCTGTGGGAGATTTCCCATTAGTTGATTGCTAATTTTGGACTTGAATCGAAAACATATGGCACATCTATGAATACTTTGTTTGACTGCGCTTGCTCCGTTGATGATCCAATAGCGTTGTCGTAAGTGTGCTTGTGTCAGTGTGTTTCCCCCGTGCAGTGTTGTTTTGTGAGCATCTTCAATTAGCATAGTGGTGAGAGGACCAGAATGTGGAATGATGAATGGATGTTTCTGCGTCGGTGGAATATCTGCTTCTGTTAACCGTCCTCCTACGCGTAGCATATCGTCTTTGTCCATGAATGCGTTAAGACACCGAAGTTTGCTCTTCTTTTCGATTTCTTTGCCTCTTTTCAGGTGTCTGATTTCTTTGCTAAACTCTTCATCTTGTACCTTTTTTATTATATTTTTTGTTGCTGACCATATTTCATCACATGTTAATGGTCCTAGGCGTTTACCATCCTCAGATGTTCGTGCGTTGTGAATGAACCGTTTACAATAGGCAAGTACTCTTGTCAGTCGCCTCAGTGTGCTGTATTGTGCTAACATCCCTTTAATACGATCTGGTTCTTGTTCGTTTAATGTTGTTAATGTTTGCGTCTTGACTTTACGTTCTTCTAAGTCCGTGTATTGTTGTTCAGTATCAGTGTAGGTTATTTCTAGTTTTGATAGCCATTTTGGCCCGTTCCACCATAATGCGTGTCCCTTGAGTTTAGAGGGACATATACCTCTGGACGCACAGTCTGCTGGGTTTTCTGTACCCTTTACGTGGTGCCAATTTTCTGCGCTCAGAATTGCTGTTATTTCCGTAACCCTGTTTGCCACGAAATTCTTCCATTTAGTTGGGCCTCCTTTTATCCAGGCGAGATTTATCGTGGAGTCCGACCAAGCATGCGTCTCTATGTTTTCTATTTGTAGTGCTTTTTTCGCCTTTTTTATTAGTTTGGCCAGAAGCACTGCTCCATTAAGCTCTAGTCTGGGAAGTGTTATTTGTTTGATTGGTGCCGCTTTGGTTTTCGCGCATAGTAACGTCGTTAGTACTTCACCAGTTTTAGTGATTACCCTACTGTAGACTGCGGCAGCATACGCTTTTTCTGATGCATCGCAGAAACCATGCAGCTCAATACGGTATTTCGTCTCGTATTGATTCCATCGTGGTATGCTAATACTCTCGATATTGTAGAGATTTTCTTTGAAGTTCATCCATCTTTTTGATATGTCATCTGGTAAATTTTCGTCCCAAGATTTTCCCGATAACCACAGCTCTTGTTGAATCAATTTCGCTGTAATGATTATAGGTGCCAGCCATCCTAGCGGGTCGAAAAGTCTTGCCATTTCTGAGATAATAATTCTCTTGGTAAGGTTTTTAGTGGACGGGTTCATGTTTATTTTAAACTCGAATGTATCGGAGTCGGGTCTCCAGTATATTCCCAATGTCTTTATTGCTTCACATGCTGTTACTTCGTATATTCCTTGCTCCTGATCTTCTCGTTTTATATCTCTTAGTAATGTTGTTCTATTTGATGACCATTTGCGGAGTTTGAATCCTCCTTTTTGCATTAGCTGTATGATTTGATGTTGGGCTCTTCTTGCCTCCTCCAATGTGTCCTCTCCTGATAGTA
Organism: Cheilosia soror; assembly: GCA_949372485.1. Classification (NCBI taxonomy): domain Eukaryota; kingdom Metazoa; phylum Arthropoda; class Insecta; order Diptera; family Syrphidae; genus Cheilosia; species Cheilosia soror. The sequence continues at coordinate 30,405,697 of OX443563.1, forward strand.
GATCGTCTACGTAGAAATCTCGCTGTGCTATCTTTGATGCAGTCTTAAGGTTGTTTTCTTCGTCTACGGCCAGTTGCTGTAATGTTTTTATAGCCAGGTACGGTGCTGAAGATGTTCCGTATGTCACTGTTGTAAGTCTATATTCCTGTATTTGCTTTGATGGTTCTTCCCTCCAGAGGATCCTTTGAAAGTCCCTGTCTTCTTCCGCTATCTTTATTTGGCGGTACATTTTCTCAATGTCTGCTCGGTAGACGTATTTATGTTTTCTCCAACGCGACAAAATGCTATATAAATCCTGTTGCAAAACTGGACCTGTAAGCATCGTGTCATTTAGGCTTAGCCCAGAGCTTGTTCTTGATGATGCGTCAAACACCACTCTTGTTTTGGTGGTCGTGCTATCTGGCTTTATTACTGCTTGATGTGGCATGTAGTAAACTATCTCGTTGTTTGACGTAGATTTTACTGGCTCCATGTGTCCAAGTTCCAGGTATTCTTTCATGAACTTCGTGTAGTTCTTGTGTAACTCAGTGTCCCGCGTAAATTTTTTCTCTAATTGGAGAAGACGGGCTAATGCTCTGTCTTTTGATTTACCCAATTTACCTGTATCGTTTTTGAATGGAATGCGCACCGTGTATCTTCCTGTTTTATCCCTCTTGTGTGTGGTTTTGTAGTATTCTTCACATCGCATGTTGTCTTCTGTGGTAGCTCTCTCTTCTTGTACCTCTTCCGTTTCCCAAAACGATTTCAGTTGGTTGTTTAACTCTACGTTGGATACGTGGCATAGTGTTGCTTCGTTTCGTTTGTGTTGACAACTTCCTGATAATATCCATCCTAATTGAGTGTTTTGGGCGACTGGAGTTCCGACGTCTCCCTTTACGACGCCTTCAAGAATAATTTCTTGGAAGATATCTGCTCCGATTAATACGTCCACCGATGTCTTTTTGTTAAAGGATGGGTCGGCTAGCGGTAAGTGCTTAACGTGATCCCATCCACGTACCGTGAATGATTCGTCCGGCAACGGCTTTGTAAGTTTGTTCAGTACTAACAATGTTCCCCATATTTTGAAGTCTGACGGGTAGATTGATGAGATGTTTAGCTCAATTTTACTTGTTGCTGTTGCTGCTTTTGCTGTCCCTAGTCCTGTAATAGAGGCATCAGCTCGAATTTTTTGCAGCTGCAGTCTTTGCACTGCGTCTTCCGTAATGAACGACGATTGGGACCCCTGATCTATTAGCGCCCTCAAATAGTGGTCACATCCTTTCCAGTTAGTTTTTATTACTGCTGTTGCCAAGAGTATCTTGTTACACTCCATACCCGATGCGAAATGGGATTGTTGCTGCTCCCTCTGATTAGTTGTCTCGTTTGAGTGCAGCAGAGTGTGGTGGCGTTGTTGACATTTTTGACAGGCTTTGCGTGACTGACAATTTGCTGTGACGTGGTTGCCTCCAAGGCAGTTATGGCACAGTTTTTCTGTTAGCACCACGTCTTTCCTTTGCGGAATTGGCATTTGAATAAATCTCCTGCATGTCTGTAGTCGGTGTTCCTCGTTGCATAACTTGCAACAAGGGTTACTTGTGGAATGATAATTTTTGTATACATTTTTCCTTGTGACTACTCCATTTGCTTTCTGCATGTGTCTTTCGTCTTTTTGGTATTCTGTTTTGTTCCGCCGTCCTTCTAGGTTGTCAAGAGCATGGAACTTGTTTTCTATAAACGTTAGGAATTCGTTTAGTGATTGTAACGCCTTTGGGTCTTTTAATGACTGCTCATACGCTTTTCTTGTCTCATTGTCCAGTTTTTGAGATAGTATGAATACGATAATTGGATCCCAGCTTCCAGTCTCCAAGCTTAAGCCTTTCAGTGCATTTATGCACTCTGTTGTTGTATCGTGTAGTCTTCTAAGATGCGTTGCGGATTCAATTTGACTATCTTTTTGATTTAGTAATGCTTGTATTTGTGCATTAACTAGTAGTCGGGTGTTCTCGTACCGATTTCTCAAGATTTCCCTTGCCTTGTCGTAATTGCAGTCCAATATTTGAAGATGTTGGATTATTTTTGCCGCCTCTCCTGTTATGTTGGTCTTGAGATAATGCATTTTCTGAGCATTTCCCAGTTTTCCGTTGTTGTGTATTGCCTGCTCAAACAGATCGTTAAATGATTTCCATTGCCTGTAGTCTCCATTGAATGTCATCAGCTTTAGAGTAGGTAGTTTGAGCTCGTGATTTGTTGTGGTGTCGCTAATCGCTTCTTGATGTGTGCTGTTTTGAGAGATCATTTCATTTATTTTCTCTTTTACGTTCACCATTATTTCATTGTATTTTTCTTCCAGTTGTTCGTACTCTGTGCAAATTTTAACGTATCTTTCACTTGAAGTTGTTTCCGTCAGCTCGACTATATCGCTGTGCGTCTTTGTTATTGTTTCCCATTGATTTTGCAGAACTTGTTGGCTATGTTGGTAATAGGCTTTCGTTCCCTGCCCGTTTTGTTCTACCCTGCCAACAGATCTGATAAATGCCTGTATTTGGGCTTCTTGTCTCCTAATTCTCTTGTCTTGTTCTCCAGACAGTTCGCCTTCTTGGTCTTGGTTGTCTTTTTCCTTTCTAATTGTTGTGTTTAGCTCGTCACTCGCGCCCTGTGTCGTCATCTGTCTCTTCTTTTCTTCCTTGAGTCTCTTCTGCTCTTCTTCCAGGATTTCGTCTAGTTTGGTTTCTAATTTCTGCCTTAGGTTGTCAACAGTCGACTTCACAGCTGCATAAAAGTTCGACTCCGTATATGGTTGCCTGTTTGTACAGTTCGGGTGAGCCTTTATTTTGTTGTCCGTCTCCTTGAACTCCGTCCATTGGTACTCCAGGTCTGCTAGTCTTTCCCTCACGAACTCTTTTGTTCTTCGTAGTATTGGCTCTTTGGTGTATTTTTCACCAATTTTCTTAATCCATTCCGCCCTCTCTTTCTGTATCTCAAAGAGCTCTTCCAGTTCTTTCATACTTGCGTTGATCTCGTTCGACTTTTGCTATTTTCTTCAATATCTGCTGGCTTTGCAGCTTCCGTAATCTCCTTGTAGTTCGTTGTTTCTCGAAGGACCAAATGAACAGCCACCTTACCACTGGTGGGGGGATAGCTGTTTAGTAGTCTTTACTTTAATTGCTAAAGTTCAACTCATTTATTTTACTTTAATTACTTCCTATTTATACATAAATTTTGCTTACTAACATTAATACATTGCGGGTCAATAATTGCAATGTCAACTTTTGGTCGTATGCTGCCCTTTTGCTGAGTCCGCTTGATGGTAACATGTTGTATTATTGCTTCGTGGGTCATGCGCTGGGAGTAGGTCAACATTGTGCCTTGGTGGTGCTGAGTTGGGTTTTTTGGTCATGCACTTTAAATGGGTCGATGTGCAATAATTGTACAACCTCTAACTTTAGCGAAGAAATAATTATTCTTTTTAATTAAACTCGGAAAGCGAAGAAAAATGCAAATAAATTTGTCAAATCGTTGACAGCTGAATAGCTGTCTGTCATAGATATGGTACCGCACCCGCACTTCAGTGTCCAATATTGGGCACTTAAACTTTATGATGAAATGAAACAGAAATTGATACTTAAGCGCCCAGATGGCCATTAATTATTGTGGTCTATTAAAATTGCATTTTAGTTGGGATACGTTCAAGAATATGTACCCCATAATTAATAATTTGTTTGGTAGGTTAGAAAACTGGAAAACCCAGACTCAAATGTTCGATTGTACTCAGCGTTACCGTTGATAAATTTTAAAAAGTCGCAAGAAAAAGGGCTATGGAGAAAAAAAGACCATTTAAAGTAATAACTTCAAATCAAAAGTAAACATAAAACAAACAATATATTGTACTGGTAATATTCTTTTTTTAAAGCTATAACAATTCAGTCGAATAAAACATACCATTAAAAAAAATTAATCGTATCGACCCCGATTCTGAAATTGGAGGCGCCGCATTACTCGTTAAAGGAATGGACATCGCCAAATCAAAGGTCACGGGTGTCCCAGCCAAGTTCTCTAGTAAAGCCACTTACCCTTTTTACAGGAACATGCTCAGGCTGTTTTCGACCTCCCTCTAACTTTGAAAGCAATTAATCCAAAAACTTCAAACTTGAAATATTTAACAAGCTCATTAAAAAGTTCCAACTCACCAAATTAAATTTCTATAGCGTTAGTTGTTCTCAAAATAAAGGACGTCAAAAATCGCAAAAACCGTAACTGACTGACTGACTCACTCACTCGTGAAAATTATGAAGCACCTCCGGCCATCCTAGAATCGTGAAATATGACAGAATGCTGGATTCTGTGGTGCATACAGTGGGAAATGTCCAAAAGTTGAGATTTTCCTTTCATTCCATTTTTTTTACTTTTAACCTGTTAAACTAAGAACTTGGCGTACATTTGGATCTCATTACTTTCCGTGGCTGACTAGTTACACACTTTTTTTATATAACAGAACTTGGCTGTTTTTTACATTTATGTTTTGGTGTGATGTGTATCGATTGAGCTACTTCAGTGCAATGGATTTAAATTGTGAAAAAGGACCAAATTGATTAAATTTTAGAAAAGTAGTCTCGTTGTGCCGAGGTGACAAAGAAAAGTGCCAAATTACAACTTTAGTCTCACAACGGTCACGCTGATTGTACTACCAGGAAGTAAATTACGGCGAGTTCGGTTCGATCTATTGTGGCGAACAGACGTGTGCTCTCGAACCCGAATAGAAAACTCTTTAAGAGAAGATCTAGTGATTAATTCGTAAATCGGCTTAGGCCGTATACCCTTATCCATCCATTCTTTACTTTGTGAGATAGTGACTCTTAAAAGTGGCATATTGCGAAATATCCAAAAGTGATCCTGCAGCTCTGATGCTGGAAGATAAAAATAGTGAACAATCTGGCAAAGCACATGCTTATGCAAATACAAATACAAATATCTCGGATGACACGAGTCATCACGGCATTAATGCAAAAAACACTCTCTCAATAGAGAAACTACAACACGAAAGCGCAGTCGATGCACCCACTGCTGCTAAAATAATAATTACACACCGTGAGAGCGAGCCAAATTGCAATAACAACACTACCAGTATGGACGTAAGCACCGATCACTCCACATCGAATGAGTGGACAACTGTTATCGGAAATCTTAAACACGCCGCAAGCAGCTACCAATCTAATGTTTGGAAACGAAGGAGAAATGTGCGTGACGATGAATCATCGCCTAAACGAATTGCCTCGCAAAATCGTTTTTCGGCACTCGCTGATATGGAGCATCAAGAGCCAAACACAAGCCAACCAATCAACCTCACCCCTGCAGTTCATCAGTCCAACAGTCCGTCCGTTGAAATGCATAATCAACCCACTGCCAATGCAACTAAAAACATTAGTAACGTATCTTTCTGTCCACCAATATTTATTTTTGGTGCCAATTGCGAACTTATCAGTGAAGTTATTAGACTCGCTGCAGTTGAGTGTAAAATTACAGATGTAAAGCATAAATTTGTAAATCTGAGCTACCGGAAAACTAAGGTATTTGTAAATAACGCTAAAATTCACTCAATTATTATTGATAAATTACGCGGGACGGGTATAGGTGCGTTTTCTTTTTCACCTAAGGAAACGAAACGGGTTTCGGTAATGCTAAAGGGTCTCGATGGTGATACACCTGTTAGGGTTATAGAACAAGCTATCAAAGCTATATCTCCTGGCACCAAAATTGGTAAAATTACACCTTTTTCCACAGCTAAATCAAAAGAAATGGGCGTAAAACTTAATATGTTCATTGTCCAATTAGAACTCGGTGAGTCCATTAAAGATTTGATAAGTATAAGATATTTGCTAAACCAACGGGTATACTGGGAAAAAAAATTCAATAAAACAGTAATTCGGTGTTACAGGTGTCAAAGGTTTGGTCATTCTGGCGAATGTTGCGCATACAATAGTAGATGTGTTCTGTGCGGCGAGTCTCATGATTCAGAAGCATGTATCGCATCCTTTAAAACGCTTAAGGAGACAAACCAGGAAACCCCTGCTTTAAAATGTGTTAACTGCAATGAAACTGGGCATGCTGCTAGTTACCAAGGCTGTCCAGCGTATCTTAAATATAGGGAAAAAAGGGATCTCTTGACCCAAAGAGCAAGACAGGTTGCGAACCAAAATAGATCGGTAGTGCAGAGTGCTATAAGTACGCTTACTGATCAACGCGTATCTTTTGCCGAAAGAGTTAAGGGTAGCCACGCTGCTGAGGTGAATCTAAATAATTCCCAAAATTCGTCTAGCAAAAGAGCTATACAGAAAAACACAGAGACCATTACGACAAATAATCAGCCTGGTGATCTCAATAGTTTCTTGAATGAGGCGAAAAATCTTTTCAACGTACCTTTTAAAGAGCTGATAACAAAAATCAGACAATTTTGGCCCACTTATCAACAGTTACAGTCTACAGAAGACAAAATGTTCGCATACCTTGAGTTTGTGGCCTCTATAGTAGTATAATGCAGACAACAAGCTTAAAAATTATGTCGATAAATTGTAACTCTATAATTTCCCTTGAAAGAAGACTAGATTTGTTCAACACACTGAAAACCCAAAAGCCTCAAATATGTCTCCTCTCGGAAACAAGGCTATCCTCGAAACATAAGCCATCTTTCGATGGCTTTAACTTTATCCCAGGCTACTCAGGTAGAGGAACAGCAGTTGTCTTAGACCAAAGGTATAAGTACACTGAAGTTCCTTTCCAGAGCGACATCTTTTCAGTTTGCCTTGTAAGTATTACAACACGTAGTAGTTCTGGGTCACACAAAAATATTTTAATAGGAAGCATTTACATTCCCTCCAATGCCGGTCGAAGATTACCCAACGAACTTGACAGACTTTATACTGTTATCAATTCATTTGATGCAGTTCTACTTGGAGGGGATTTCAATGCACGCCACTCAGAATGGGGTGACACGCTACACAATCAAAATGGTAACCAGATCTACAATTGGTTTTACAACGGGCCGTATTTGGGTATAGATTTAATCGCGCCCAACAGTCCCACTTTTCCCAGATCATCCTCCGTTCTTGATTTCTTTCTGATATCCGCATCCCTTACCAGCAATAACTTGAGTCCACTAGTTTGTTCAACTTTTTCAACGAATTCGGATCATTTTGGTATTAAATTACATCTAAACATAGGAGATTCCCTGCCAATTTTAGTGCCACCGGCTACGTATAGATGTTTTAAGAACACTGACTGGCTAGCTTTTAGATTGGGACTTCATCATCGTCTTTCCTATCTGAACATCCCTGCTGAAAGAAATATAGAAAATGAGGAAATAGATAATTTAATAACGAATCTTAATGATCAAATCAACGCCAGCGTTCAATCGCACTCTTCCGTCCGCGAAGTGAAAAATCAGAGATATCACAATATATCAGATACTACAAAAAAATTAATAAAGCTGCGCGGTACCTGGCTCACCCAACTGAAAAGACTGTATCACCGACACTTGAACAGTATTAATGACGAATATCGTCAACTTCATGCTAGGGTACAGTGCTTCAGTAAAATCATTAAAGATAGGGTGCGGATTGATAACAACAATGCTTTTAAAGAAAGATTAAATAAAATCAGGCCCTCGCCGCAAGCGTTTAAGGAAATTGATAGGATAACAGGAAGAAAATTCTTCGGAACCAATATTGGGAAAGATATTTTGGTCCACAACGGAGAGAATTTAAAAGATGTTGAAAGTAAGCTTAGAGCGTTTAAAGAGTTTTACTCCCACGTGTACTCGGGTCTAGAAACACCTCCAGATCAAACAGAAGAGCATAACATCCACGCGACAGTAGATTCATTTTGCAATACCGAGTACAATTCAACCCTTACTAATTTTTCGCCTTCAAACACCGCAATAAGCCCAAACAACGTTCAGGTTTTTGCATCACCAAATACGGTCAGCATGCTAAGAGCAGCTCTGAACAACAAAAAATCAGCTGGCATAGATAATGTATCAAATTACATTCTTCGAAAATGTCCTAGCTCTCTCGACGTGACGCTATCGGCTATCTTCAACCACTGTCTAAACAATGGCTATTTTCCCACAATTTGGAAGAAAGGAAAAATACTTCCAATAGCTAAATCAAAGAGGGCAAAGGATGTAAAAGACTTTCGTCCAATATCCATGCTTTCCAATATAGGAAAGCTATTTGAGAGGTGTATAGCAGAAAAGTTAAATAACTTTTGCGAGGAGTCTCAAATAATCCCAAATAACCAATTTGGCTTTAAAAAGGGACACTCTACGGAGCATGCGTCATTGGTACTACACAACAAAATTGTTCAGAACTTGAGAAACAAGAAATGTACCGTAGGTTTTGATATAGATCTGGAAAAAGCCTTTGACTCAGTCTGGCACAAGGGCTTGCTCTATAAGCTAATTAGGCTTAATTCTCCAAGATACTTAATTTTTATAATTTTAAGCTTCCTCAGAGATAGATTTAGCTCTGTCATCATAGGCTCTGAGTACTCGAACTGTTTCCCAATCCTGTCAGGTGTGGCCCAAGGATCAATTCTAGGACCACTCCTGTTTAATATCTATATTCATGACTTTCCTTTTCAAAACACAATGCAAGATGATCCTAGTGTTATCCTGTACGCAGATGACTCTATGATATTAGCAAGTGACATAAGACCACAGGTTGCACTAAATAAGATTAAAGAAAATATACCAATTCTTTTAACTTATCTTAAAACGTGGAAATTAAAAATGAACACTGATAAATGTGGCATAACATGCTTCAGAAATGCAAGCGGGAAAGGACATTATCTTGCAGTAAAAGATAGTAAGTCTCTAAAACTGCAAATAAATGGAAGTGATATTCCCCTTCGAGATGGTGTCAAATACCTCGGTATTACTTTCCATAAAAGACTCAGCTTTAATATACATGCCCGAGAAACGTTGAAAAAAGCAAAAATGGTCACATCAATACTTAAGCCAATGCTTAATTCCACACAAGTGTCGCCAAATACTAAGATTTTAATGTATAAGACTTTGGTGAGACCAATATTAGCTTATGGATTTTGTACATGGTTTACAATTTCACCCACTGTCGCCGAAGAGCTTCAGATTTTTGAAAGGAAAATCTTAAGATTCTGTTGCGGTAAATTTAGGAGACCAAACAAAAAATGGGTTTCCAATAAAACGCTATATTCGGAAAATAAAATCAAACCTTTAATGACATACCAAACCGAACTACTTGTTAAAAAATTAGAGCGTGTACGTGAACATCCTAACCCGCTTGTTAAATGGTCCATGTTAAATGGACTCAAATATTAATGATAGTGCAGAGGAACATTATTACCTTTCACCATTTAACCTTTTAAATCCTAGATCTTTACCCTTGCTTAGACCAAACGAAAATCGAAACCTTTCCGTTCCCTTTTACGAAAAAGCATCCCCGTCCAATTTGCGGCGATAACTTTTTCTTCTTTTTCCCGGTAGCTTACAGAACTTTTTTCTAACCACTACAGCTTTTGCTCTGCTTTTGAACATATTGTGCCTTAATATGGGTTTCTTTAAGCAGATCACAAGCTAAAGTGAATAACTATAGGTATACATACATACATTTAAAATTGTTAATTACTTACACACTATGTTAAGAATTATTGACCTAATATGTCTTATAAAGACTTAAAAAGTAGTTAAAAAATATATAATACCTTATATTTTTTTTCTTTTTTGTATCTAGTCATATATTTTAGTTTTAAGTGCTCTTTGAAGCAATGTTGAAGTTATGCCGGGAGCAAGCGTACGTAGAACGTAATTTACCTTTTCACACTTACATTAAAACAGATTAAATTGTTAATAATCAATTTTTATTATACTTCCTTAGCCAGACATTATATTAGTCATAGCTACAAAAAACATTTGCTTTACACAAACAATGTATTGATTATAAAGAAATAAGTCTCAATAAAAAATAATTGTAAATTGTTGTTGAAGTAAATTACGTACTGGAATTTTTTTTCGAATTTCGGAGAAAGCCATAATGCACCTGAGCGATGAGGACCACCTATACAGTAACTTCACTCACCACATCAGCACCGAAGACCTGCCAAGAATAAATAAAAATAGAAAAATAGGTAAATGTAGGTACATTACATACTCATTTGATGAATTAACTAAATAAATAAATTAATGCAAACAAAATGTGCGGTTTTTGTCGTCTGTGTGCATTCGTCGTCATCAGCAGAGAATCGTTCTTGGGTGGAAACAGTTAAAATATAATGTAACTCCCAAACCACATCAATGCACCTGCCATCTTTATGCTTCTAGAGATCTACGAGTCACTGCCTCATCTACAAAAAAAAAATGTTTTGTTATCTCTCCTCCTCCATACACAGCGTACTATAAATGACAGATACATAAGTGAATACATTTATGTGTAGTTAAGGTACATAATTGAATTCAGTTATATAATGTGACTCTTACGTTTGCCAAAGCGCGGTCGTTTCGTTAAGGAACTGCATACGAATACGACCTACGTTACGTACAGGTATAGCAGCATTAACATTACCATCTCTCTTTCATGTTCCACCTCTCTGTCGAAGAAGTATAACTCAATCTCCACGCAAAGAATGCTTGAAATGCCATGGGGACATAGTAAAATTGAATTCTTCAGGTGCTAATGTTGTTTCAACGGTATTTGTGCAAATCATCATAATTACATCGAGAACCGACCATGCCTACCGATAAAAACGAGAAGATGAACGGTTTGGATAATTACTCAATGACTAATTCATGCTTCATGCTATTCTTTGCTTAGTAATTATAGAATGGAATAGCTTGTCGTGGATGGTGGTTTTCTGTTCCAAATTAATATACCTACTGGTGTAGTAGCCCAATCCCACCTCAAAATAGAATCTCCAGATAAGGTGTCGTGATAAATTTGTGAGGATGAACGACAAAAGATAAAGATTTCTGCTTAGAAGATTTATTGGAGGCGCTCGGCAAGTCCATAAAGGGGTAAGCGGATCCTCGCATAAGACATGACTCAATGCGGACAATAGGGGTCAATAGAACACATTACTACACACACATATTCCTTTGACTGCATTATTTGCTGCTGCAACTCAAAAGTTCGTATCCCTGCTGAAAACCTCGAATGAACCCTAGTATGTATTCCATTGTAAAATAACATCATATTGGAACCCAATAATCAATCATTCCTTGAAATGTCTGCTTAATTGCTTATATAGAAAGGCCTGTGCTACTCAATTGCCTTTTTAGCCCGTATAGAAATATAACTACTGGCAAGAGTGATTCTTCGCTTTATCTCAACGCTGATTGAGTTCACCGCAAAAATGTAAATGCAAAATTAATGTGAAGTTCTGTCCAAGGCTTCGATGCTGAATGTTCTTTCTTGTGGACAACGTTACGTAGGTATATTTAATTTAGTTTTGCTTTCATTCACCGCCAGTCCTATGTTTGCAGCTTCCGTCTCCATACTCACTCGCCGAGTTTTTCCAATATAATTATCTCAATGTCATCGGCCGTCGTACGCGAGTAATTGTACACAATTTTAAAAGATTGTACCGCAGTTGGAATGTACAATTCCTATAATTATAATGTGACAGATATTACTTAATAGTGCAGCACACCAATGTCTGTCCTCCTGATATCAGCATGACCTAACAACTGACCGAAAAGGCGAAAATTCAATTAATTAAAAAAAACGGATTCCTGTAAATCAAGATGTATTGTTCATATAACGCCCCAAAAATTTAGAGGTTGTCTCCCACCTTTCCACCTTCCGACCCATCCCTATTTCGACCTTTTTTTATCTCTCCGCTATCTTTTTGAGGAAGTGGCATAGCCGATCTTGCTATATACATATAAGATTATTAGTCAAGTCAAAACAAAAATATATTTTGAAAGTTGCTCGAATGGGTAACAGCATTGTATATACACACTATAGTACTCTCATCCCATCGCATTGAATTACGCGTCTTCGACGATCCAGGTGGCGCTTCAGTTGATTTAGTTTGTACACTGCCAGCCAACTCCGAGCATTGGGGAAATGTGTATAGAAAAAACCAAAATAAACAAAACAAAGTCAAACTGGTATGCCTCTTCTCTTTCTTCATTCATATCGCCATTTCCATCCATCATCATCAGTAGGTATATTTCTGATGTGATGTAACAGGGTAGGGTAGAGAACTGTAACTGGTTTGGTTTTTCTTAGTGATAGGAGAGGAGAATAGAGGAAAGGAGGTGTAATATTATGAACAAGAGCAAGTATAAATCAACAGCATGGTGGTGTAGGATAGGATAGTGGTGGTGGAGGATTTGTGTGTTTGGAGAGGGGTGCACGATGCAAGGGGTGATCAGTTGGGAAAGACAAATTGAATAAAAACTGAATTTGGCTTCCTTTCTGTCGTTGCAGAAGATTTGAGGATTGGGCATAAAATAATGTATGTTAGACTCTCACTATTTTGCCTATATTTTTGTCAAATATGCATCGATTTAAGTGATTCTTTTTTTAATTGATTCTAAAATATTGTAGGCATGTGTCTACTTTATGAGGTTTATAATGTAGAAGCATTTTATGTCAGTAAAACGAGCAGCTAACTATTATAGGAGTCTACATCTCTCTCTGTATAAAAATCAATTGTTTGCAAAACTCGAGAAAGGATAGATGCTAGACCGATTTGGATGATTCTTTTTTTTTGTTTTGTTCGTCTTGAATCAGGGTTTGGCAAAAAAAATTTGGAAACCCCCAAATGAAAAGCCGAAAAATTGCAAAAAACCTGAATTTCCATTTTTTATGGGAATAGATATAAGTACACCACTAATGATCGCAAAACTCGAAAACCACCGAACCAAACCCAAAGGTAGGTATTTCTGTGAAGTGTGGAAAATTTGCACTTCGTAGTGCAAAATAGAAAAATAAAAATATCAGTTTCAAATTAATTTAAATAAGTGATAAACAGCTTTTATTGTAATGCTACATGGTACACATTTTTAGGTTTTCCAGGAATCGTATTGCATAGATAGTATTCTTGTCTATCAGGACAATGCATACCAATGTTACAAATTTTACAAACTTTAGCTCCCGTGATTGGCGAAGAATAGCGCCAAATCCCTTTGTCCAATTTTGACCAAATTTCACAGGATAGCCTTCGTACCAAAAACAAAGATTTTATCAAAATGTGAGATCAGTCGGTTTTGTTGTTTTCGAGATATACCATATATGTACCAAGATTTTTGTATGGACGGTGCCACGCCCCTTTGTCCAATCTTTTTTACATACAAACCTGCTACAGAAGAATACCTTTATAGAAAAAAAAGAATCATCAAATTCATTGGAGCCGAACTCGAGTTATAAACGGAATATAAAAAATAGATTACTAGCAGTCCAGTGATGGCATTGCTTGTGTTATTTGGGTTTACCCGCCTGATGCTGTCATTTCTGGTCTGGAGATAATTCTGAGTTATTCGCTCGTTATCAACTGATTGGTTTAGTGCGTCTATATGTTAAAGTCGTTAACAAATTCTCCTACATATTTGTATTACTTTAATTTTCATTTTCCCTCACTTTCATGTGATCGTTGATCAATGGTTAGAAAACGGGCTTAGATTATCCGTTTTGGGCTGTGCGTTGATGACTTAGTTATTTAAAACAAACAATAGCTTACTTAATTTCATGGTAAGAATCTAATCTGAACTGCAAGTTTCTAAATACATACCTATTCATCAATTTCATACATACATACTACAATAATACATATTTTAAATGTATTAGGGATGATTTGAATGATTGCTGCAATGACATTCAGCGTACCACTGCGACTGCGACCTGCGTATAGCTGCTCCTAAAATAATTGTATCTAAAGGTTAATTTTGGGTTTAAAGTAACAAACGAACTCAAACTGTCAGCCTACAAATCGCATACCTACCTACTTATGCATAGTTTGAAACAAACTGCTAGAGGTACAAACGAATCCGTCCTGTCGTTAAGAATACAGCTACCTACCACCACGCAGACAAACAGACAGACAGAATTGCGAGACTCAGTTTTTGAGCTGTACCTACTATCATCTTAACACCTATCATAATTAATTGATCTAAAATTTTTTACTTAAAACAATATCATTCTCACACTACATACAAAATTGAAAATTTAGATCGATCTGGGTACGTGATTTTATTATCCAACCAAACTTCCCCACTAGTGCACCTTACATGCTCGCTCACCCACCCCCCTTAATAATTTTCAAATCATCATAACCTACCCTTGATACCTAAGTCCAAAAGCCACGATCATGACACCAATGCTACCCATAAATCCAAGAAATACAAAATATGTATTGTTAAAAATCGGATCTATGATTTTATATTTCTCCTTTCCACATTGTTATCCTCTTAAATATCAATTCCAATCGTCATCAGCATCACATTCATCATCATGCTAAAAGTACTCTCCCCACATACCACCACTATATGCGAAAAGTACAAATCGATCCGATCATTCATTTCATATTCCTTCTTTTCATATTGTTATTCTCATAAATCCTAAAAGTACACTTCGCCTACACACCACCAACTACCTACGAGTATAGGTATACCTATCGTATATGCGAAAAGTACCCTCTTCCACTCCTTACTACACAATCGCTGGAGAATAAAAGACAACCAAAAATACTAATTGTTCTTTCTCTTTCATCTGCATGTTGTCAATGAGACGAATAAGAAAAGAAGAAGGCATCATTTAATTTCGTTTCAAATAATCCAATACAACTACCATGTTCGATGTGAGTAGTTGGTCTCAGAGGTGGTTGGTGGCGCTAGTGCATAAATGCGAAGTGATAGTACTATAGTGTCTATATACAATGGTAACAGCCATGATACAACAAGACGAGATAGCACATTGAAGTTTTCATTTTTGATTTGTTCTGCGCATGTACGTCATAGTTGCGGAGTGTACATTTTGACTCTTGGTATTTACGTGTGTTTTATATGGAACGAGTTGTGTTGGTTCTTTAAATGTTTAAATAAAAAGAAAATTATAGAAGATATAGTTTCGGAATTCTGTGAATATGTTTGGAAAAACATTTATCGTCCATAACATGTGTCCTTTTTTCTTGTTCCTTTCAATTAAGTCGCAGAATTACTTATTTTCTGCTCAGCTCGACGCGTCATATTTACAAAATTGGTGAAAAAACTTGTGTTTTGAATCGAATGTCAATAAAATGTTAAAAAAAAAAACAAGTAGTTTCTTTAATTAATTATTCTATTTTGGTTTTCTTGTGTTTTTTCGTCCACTGTTTGTCGATTAAGGAAGCAAATGCAAAAGTGCATTCGCGAGCGTAAGAAGAGTGTTTTTGATACGGATATTGCAGTTAAATCAATTCAGTGGTTAATATAGTTTCACCATTGTCTTTCGTCATAGCTTCAGATGGCTTTGGAAGACCAACCATGCTGCAGACTCTAAATCCTACCAAAGAAAGTGCGTGTCTAAGCATAAATGCAATTGCATTTATAATTCCAGTTTGCCTACACTTTTCATGTCTTTTGCCTTAAAAGACTTTGTTTTCTTAGAAAAGTTATGGAGCTGTTTCTAATGATTCTTTTTGTTTTTCATTAATTATATTTGCACTCAAATAAAGAGCAAATGTCAATTTTACAAATGTACTATTATTCGTTCAATTAATAACAATAATAATTTAACAAAATCGCAAATTTGTACTTTCGCGCAATAGTACATCCATTATCTCCGCAGCTACTACGTCATAATCTGTTGACATATGAATACCGATGAACAGCAAGAACGAACGACATGCGCAATGCGATATCTGTCTTGTTGTATCATGGGTAACAGCGTCGATAGTAAAACAACAAAAAATACACAAAACAAATAATGTGCTGAATGCAAGTTGCGACAAGTTTGTGTGAGTGCGTTCCGTGAAAAGTCTGAGATCAGGAAAGCTCCCTGATACTTGGGCGAATTCACGAATGGATGCAAACCAGAGTATATCCATTAATGAGTAGGGACACTCTCTCTACATATGCATTGCGTACTATCACAAAGCAAAATGCAGAAAAAATCTTACAATAAGTGGAAGCAGGTCGAAAGAATACTTTTTACCTGAATACAACGAATGCTTGAGAAGAAAAGGGTACACAACACATTTTACCTGTACCACTACATGGGGCTTGCTGTGTACGACGAACGATTGTGGGTTTTTTCATAAAGCATTTTTAAAGGCGGTAAACTCAGATTTCGATGTGTGTACTGTAGAGACCCAATATTCCATAGCCGATTGCTCTATATTTTACTATCAATTGACTTATATTTTCGGTATTTTTATTTTATAAGTGCGACTTTATTTTCATTGTTTTACATATTATATAGTAAAGTGTTGGCATCGGCATCGCACAGTGCCGATACTACATTTACTTTCTTTTTTTTTTAACTGTAAAACAGTTTTAACAATTCTATATTATTTCAATCCTGAATTTCTTATACAGCATTTAAGCAAAACATTAAATTCGAGATCATTCGAAATCCTTCGAATTTAGTCCATGAATTTCTTATACAGCATTTAAGCAAAATCTATTTCTTAGTCTTCTTTTCTTTTTTTCTTTCTACTGCATTTAAGCAAAACGAATCGAATTTAATTTATTTCTTCCTCTTCTTTTCTTTTTTTTTTACAGCATTTAAGCAAAACGGACCATTCACTTCAAGTTATCTCGAATTTAATCTATTTCTTCTTCTTCGTTTCTTTTGTTTCTTTCTACTGCATTTAAGCAAAACGGTTATACTTTAAGTTCCATTTCCACCCGAAATTTGTAAAACATTTACTTCGATTTTTCCTTTTACTGCATTTAAGCAAAACATTTATTTCAAGTTATTTTTCTTCTTTTTTTATGCACATCATTTAAGACATTCAATTTCGATTTTTTTTATTATACACTTCGCTATTCCACTTTTGAATTACTAATTTTAATTTTTTCTTTCTTACCTTGTCGCCTGAGTTTTCCGTTCTTTATTTATTCATCTTCTTTTTTTTATATAAGTTTTTCCTCGTCGCCAATTGTAGAGACCCAATATTCCATAGCCGCTCTATATTTTACTATCAATTGACTTAGGTATATTTTCCGTATTTTTATTTTATAAGTGCGACTTTATTTTCATTGTTTTACATATTATATAGTAAAGTGTTGGCATCGCACAGTGCCGATACTACATGTACCTATTCACTTTATGCAGTGTGACCCGCTTTGCTTTTTGGAAAATGGTTTTATGCTTCGTTTTTATGATTATTTTTTTTCAGGAATTACAACTAATTCTGAGCTCCTACCATTAATATTTCAATCTAAAATATGAAAATAAATGTTTCTTCTTTGTTCTGACTTAGCTTAAAATAATGCAATCCGATATTGGGCTTAGTAGCAATAGAAATGATTTCATTCCATAATTGCTAGTTTTTATAATAACTGGTCACACTGGTTCTGCAGTGACGATGGGGTAGGTTTTTTCATAATGCGAGAAACAGATTACCACAGCACCAGCAACAGAAACTTTGACAGCAGCAGCAACTTCAACAGCAGAA
This sequence comes from Cheilosia soror, assembly GCA_949372485.1. Taxonomy (NCBI): domain Eukaryota; kingdom Metazoa; phylum Arthropoda; class Insecta; order Diptera; family Syrphidae; genus Cheilosia; species Cheilosia soror. The sequence continues at coordinate 30,423,307 of OX443563.1, forward strand.
GTCGCATGAAACACATTGGAAACATCGACAGCAACTTTGTCAAGGGAGGAAAACAAAATTTGTTGTGAGTTGATTGCAACGCAGCATTACCATATTACCTTTTATATCTTCCAAAATAAATGGTAAAAGCGAAAAAATGATATTAAGTAGGTAGATTGTAGATTGTAGAGGGGAGGTGGTATAGTAAATCCCAGATCACTGCGGCCACAAGTGGGCCTATTGTGATGTCCTCCATTTATAGCTCATCCATGATGCCGCAGTTTGTAATAAAGGCGGCTAGCTCTTTGGGTGTGCTGGCAGCTATGTCTGCTGCTTCGAGGTAGAATTTACCTAGATAACGTTGACGTGTTTTGGTTAAACACGTCCAATAATATGTGTTCCGCTGTTTCTGCGTCCTCGTTGCATAGTCTACAAGTGTTGTCTTGTGTTATGCCCATTCTCATCAGGTGTTTTTTTACTCTGCAGTGTCCTGTGAGAAAGTCTGTGACCAATCGAATCTGACTTCTACTTAATTGTAGTAGTTGTTTCGTTTTTTTGTGGGAACTGTTTGGCATGAAGATTTTGGCTTGTCTGTTTCCTTCGGTGTTCCTCCAGAAATGAAGCTTTTTTTCCTTCAGCCAAGTTTTCACACTACTTTTTATAGTGTTGATTGGTAGCCCGCAGAATGGTCTTGGCATCATGAATTGGGATGCGGATCCTTTTCTGGCTAATTCGTCTGCTTTTTCATTGCCTTCATATCCGCTGTGCCCTGGCACCCAGATCAGGTGGACTTTGTTTGTGGTGGCCAGTATTTGCAGTATTTGGAGGCAGTCCCATACCAGTTTTGATGTTATTTCAAAGGCGTCAATTGCAAGTAGAGCTACCTTGCTATCAGAAAGAATATAAATGTTCTTATTTGTTATAGCCCTGTCTATACTCTCTCTAATGCAGAGTTCTATTGCATGTATTTCAGCCTGAAATACGGAACTATTTATGTCCATACTAGCGAATAGGGACGTTTTAGTGCACGGACCGTATACTCCAGCTCCAACTCCTTCATCTGTTTTGGATCCATCTGTATACCATACAAGTGAACCGTTGGCAAATGTTGGTTTATTCTGTTCCCAGTTTAGACGGTCTGGGAATGTAACCTTAAAGTTGTGTCGGAAGTTAAAGCGTGGTAGACATTTGTCAGTCAAATGTATTCCAAGTAGTTCATTTTGTCTGAATTCTTGTAGGATATCAGTGGGGACTATATTGGAATTTGATTCATCTTCTGTGATGAGCGTATAGGCGTTAACCATTGCTTCTTTCATGAGTTCTAGATGAAGTGGTGGGATGTTTAGGATAACCTCGAGCGCAGCTGTTGGTGCAGTTTTCATTGCTCCAGTTGCACAGACACATGCTAGTCTCTGTATTTTATTGAGTTTAGCCTGTGCTGACTTCTGCGTTGCTTTATACCACCACACGGCGGCTGCATACGTGATGATAGGTCTTGTTATTGCAGTATACATCCAAAGTGTCATTTTGGGGTTAAGTCCTCAGTTTTTACCGAGTAGACTTTTGCTGGTCCATAAGGATAACCTGGCTTTGTCAATAGTTTTGGTAAGGTGAGAGTTCCATGTGAGTTTTTCGTCTAGTGTAATTCCTAGATATTTAACTTCCGTTGAGAACTCTATTATTTCGCCGAAGAGTGTAGCATTTCTCAGTCTTTCTCGCTTTCTTCTCTTGGTGAATGCAACTATGGTGCTTTTTTTAGGATTGACTTTGAGGCCAACTTTTGTACACCATTCAGCAACTAGGTTTAAAGCCCTCTGTAGGCGATTCGAGATTGTGTCTTCGAATTTGCCTCTGATTAGGATAGCTATGTCGTCTGCATATCCTTGGACATAAAAACCGTCATTGCTGAGAATCGTCAGTAGTTCATTTACTACGATGGGTGAGAGTACTCCTCCCTGTGGGCATCCTTTCGTGGCTATCATACTGAGTTTAGTGCTGCCTAGTGAGGTTTTTATTGTTTTGTCCTCCAGCATGCATTTTATCCATTTACATGTAGTGTCGTCAACTCCCATATTTTGGATACCTCTATATATTTGTGAGAATTCTGTATTGTCAAATGCTCCTTCTATATCGAGGAAACAACCGACAGCTACTTCTTTGTCTCTGAGAGATTTTTCAATTCTAGAGGTAAGGTTTTGCAAGGCGTATGTGGTCGATTTCCCGGGTTGGTAGGCATATTGATATTTTTGAAGGGGGTTTCTTTGAAGTGCCCCGTCTCTGATATGTCTATCCAGGATTTTTTCCATGGTTTTGAGGAAAAAGGACGTGAGGCTAATTGGTCTATATGACTTAGGTAATTCGGACGGTCTGCGTCCTGCCTTGGGTATATATTTGACAACTACCTCCTTCCACTTTTTTGGTATATATCCCCACGCGTAGCTAGCTCTGAATAGGTTAATTAAAACAGGCATTAGTTGCGGGATGCACTTTTGTAGTAGAGCCGGAAATATTCCATCCTCTCCAGGGGCTTTGAAGGGCTGAAATGAGTTGATTGCCCAAACTATTTTGCCTTCATGAAAAATTTCCTTTGATCTATTCCAGTCCTCTCTGAGGGGTCTGTTTATTCTTCTCTGGGGAGGATTTTCTTGGGATTCTGGAATTATAGAGCCTGGGAAATGTGTTTCGGCTAAGAGCTGAAGCGTCTGTAGCCCATTTTCGGCATATGTGCCATCTGGTTTTTTCATTGAACCAATAGGATTAGTGTGCTGCTTAGAGAGTATTTTGTGAATGCGTGCACCACTTCTGGTGTCATCGATCGTATGACAGAAGTTTTTCCACGATTCTCTCTTGGCCCTTCTAATTTCTTGGTTGTACATGGTAAATGTGTTTCTGTATATTTCCCATTCACCATTGCGTTTAGCCCGGTTGAAGAGCTTTCTTGTCTCTGTTCGAAGCTTGGCTAGTTTTTTGTTCCACCAAGGAGTAAGTCGATTGCCTGTTTTTTCTTTTTCTGGGCGTGCTTGGTGGAATGCGGTCGTGACTACTGTATTCAGATTTTCACAGGTTAGCTCAATATTGTCAATGTCTCTGATATTTGTATTGCATATGCCCAGATTATCCATGAGTTCTTGGCAGTATATGTTCCAATCTGTGGATTTGGGTTGCCTATATTTTTCAGAGATAATAGTACCTAGTTCAAGATTGAAAAGGATATGGCGATGATCTGACATCGAAGTTTCTGATGAGACATGCCAGTTACTAATAAAATTGTTTATAAATGTGGTGCATAGGGTGAGATCTAATACCTCTGTCCTAATACTGTTTATAAAAGTGGGGTTGTTTCCCTGATTGAGAATTTCTAAGTTGTGTGTATTTATAAATTCTAATAGAGACTCACCCCGTTTGTTGATGTCTGAGCTGCCCCAGATCGTGTGATGTGAGTTAGCGTCACAGCCTACGATGAGTTGCAGGTTCCTCTTACCACAGTAGTCCAATAGTCCCTTCAGTGGCAGGAAGTCCATATCGTTGGAGTCGCCTGGCAGGTAAGCTGAGCATATAACAGCTTCTGTCTTACCTGCATTAGTATGCAGCTCAGCTTTTGCAGCTACCAGATCTTTGGTGGTAAATTCTGGAATTGGAAAGAGTTTAGTATTAGTATTAGTAAGTATACAAGCTCTGGGTCTTCCAGGGTTATTGGAATCGTATAAAAGCTCACCTGAGAGTCCCTTTACCTGGTCCCTTAGGACATATGGCTCCTGGATAAAGGCGACGTCTAGGTGATCCTTGTTAAATCTATGGCTTAGGACTGCCGAGGCGGCCTTAGCATAAAAAAAAAAATAAATAGGTGGCGCAACAGGCGGGTGACACCCAAGGCCTAGCTTCTCGCAACCATTCGTTTTGTGTGAGTTTCTATTTTTGGGACGAATGGAAGGGTCCTACAATTTTATGCCGAGTCCGAACGGCTGAATTGAGAAGCTTTTTCATGACAGTCATACTCTCGGATGTTTGTCAGACGTTCGCGAGAGGTGGCGCAGTAGAAAAAAACTTTAAGATGTAATTTGGGTTTTTCCGGGGATCGAACGGCCTTAGCATGCTGTAGATTAACTTGGATGCACCTTAATCCCATTTTAGCGTTTTATTGGGTTATACTGGCAGGGTTGCCAGTATCTAAAGACAACGTCGGGTTAGGGATGACATCTAGAGGTCTGGACATAGAGATAATGTCTTCTGATGTTCCAGCAATAGAGCTTATGTCCTCATCCATCGTGCTGTCTGTGCCACTATTTATTGTCGGCTGGCAATCTAATTGGGCTTTTTGTGCTCCTGATTGATTTTTATTTATTCTCGCATCAAGCAGTCGTTGTTGCGCGCTGGTCCGAGGTTGAGAAACTATGTTCTTCGGTGCAGCGGTATGTTTTTCTGCTTGCGATAGTCCTTTGATGCGGATCTGTATCTGCAAGAAATTAAGAAATAGCTTGCACCTCTGTTCTAGCAAGTATTTCTTTCTTTCTCCTCCGCTCCTTTCCTTAGAGACCCTGAGGATGCGCCAGCCTGATACGGAAATGCCAGGGTTTTGTTTGGCAATCCGCGAAAGGAAGACTTCCTTGGGCATTTTTTCATCTTCTGGGAGAAAGGTTACACAAGTGTATAATTTGGGTATTTCACTTCCCTGAATTATACGGAGTTTGGCTTCTGGCCATGGCTTTATTTTCTTCACCGTCGACATGAGCCATTCTTTGGTTTCTGTGTCGTGGCAGGTAATAGATAGCCATACATCCCTGGGTGTGAATGCTACAAATTTGAGGGGACAATTGTTGTCGGCTTTGTCTACCTCTGTCAGAAGGCATTTCTTCACTTGCAGAATTTGTTGCTCAGAGAGGGATTCTTCTGGATGCATTTCGTGCATAATGGCGACCTTGCATTGGGTTAATGCGCCTTTATAGGACGGCCCTGATGTTGAAGGTCCTGCTGTTGCATGGCTGACCGAAGGTTCGTTTGGATTACTGCTCCTACTTTTTTCCTCCCTTGGTCCTTTATTGGAGCCTGAGCGAGGTTTACTCGTATGAGAGGTGTCTTTTCCAACTTGCTTCGGTGCACCTTGTTTTTTGGGATCTTTCTTTGTCCTGCCATCATCTGTGCGTTTTTGTGGCCCTGGATGTGGTCTATGTTTTTTAGGATTTTGATCCCTCGGGGAATTGTCGGATGATCGACACCTTTTGGAGGTAGAGGGTTTGTCGTTATTTGCAGCTTGACTCTGTGCTCTTTCAAGCATGATTTCTTCGCGCATTGTTCTCCTGGCTTCCTCTGGTGTCATGCCATCCCTGATCCGGGCTCCAATACGTCTTCTTTGGGCTCCGGTGAAATAGAAGAATCTCTCAGTTTTTTTGTTTTCTTCTAATTCCTTTTGCCTCTTCGATACCGCATCGCTTGGTAAGTTGCTAACCTGAGCGTCATGCGTTTCCATCAATGTGGGTGCGCTAGTTGGAGGCTGTCCTGGAGATGAGATAGTGTCATCAGTCTCCATCTCTGTATGTGATACAGGCGAACGGAGTAGAGCTTCTTCATCTGACTCCGTGATTATGTTTGTTTGTTTTTTTTTTTTTTCATTTACTTGGTCCATATAATTCCCACGAGTAAAGCGAGAAAGGTTGGTCCGCACCCGCAGAGCTCCTATACGGGTGTAAGGCTACTTAGTACCAGAGGGCGCCCGGTATCTGGACCCACCGTTAACGACTGAGCTATTTTTGGGCCCCCAGCCAGGTTGACCGTGGCACGGTACGGATGACACCGTAGGACATTAAATAATTTGACGCCATCAGATCACAAAAAGAATTGATTTCTTTTGCCAATCAAAAATGAAAGGCAATCTAAATCAAAAAAAATTAAAATAGTATTTTATAAATAATTTATATAAGAATAATTTGTAGCCTGCTGAAACTTGTTTTGTCTATATCTAGTAATGATGCTGCTCCTTCAGTATGTCAGCATTCGAAAGTTGAGAGAACTGAAAAAGTCACCGTGGTGTTGGTAGCCGTTGCACAGCAACATTGAATTTAGGACTTAGCTCTAACGTCGATGTCGATGTTGCTGTGGTAATGTAACTTCAGCCATTAAAAAGTAGGGGCTCTAAAAAGTGCGCTGTGGCTGTCAAAGTTGCTGTTGCTGTGCCAATCTGTTTCTCGCATAAAAGCATTTTTAAAGGCGGTAAACTCGAATGCTTATCAGTTGTGCGAAAGAAGTGAAATAAACACAATACAGGGTGACCCGTGATAGTTTTCGGTGCGAACAAACTACAGTGCAATTGTTTTTGGATTAAATAGAAATTTAAATAGGATATGGGAAAACATGTTTTGAAGTGTTTAGCCTGCGCGGTCGGGAACATAAAGTAAATGCAGGTGTAAAACATTTTTATGTGCCGATAATGGATGGCAAAGTTTAACTTTATTGGCTTTTTCGTGATAACTCCTGAAACTATCCCTTTTCTGAATCCTTTTTGGGGGTGTAATTTTTCATTAAAATTTTTTTACGCGCTGTTTATTTTGCTTTTGTTTTGCTTGAACACATTTAAAATACATATCTACCTACGCCTTTTGGTTTTAAAATGAATAGTATTGCTTGTGGTCGAAATGTGCCCTAAGTTATATTAGTCTTTAATTCATATAAATTTAAAGACCCCAACAAATTCAGAAGACAATTTTTTGAAAATGAAGAGTAAATCAATTTCTAATGAAATGCATTTTTTAGGTATTGCTTTTTTCGATAAGTCTGCCAATATAACTAAAATATAAATAAAATATAAATAAATAAATAAACGCTTTCAAAACTGAATCTGACTATAAAACTGCTGATTTCGGTAGTGAAAATGCGTTTCATTATTTTGCATGCTATATTAAAAAAAAAACTCAAAAACGCAAGTGTGAGTTGGAACTATGTCAGCAACATAGTGTTTCCTCCATATTTACAAATTTTGAAGGAAGATGAAAGTGCGCATTTAAAACATTCGCCTAAAGAATTTTTAGATGCATTAGAAAGTTTATATAACAAAATAAAAAAAAATATATATTTTGAAATGAAAATGTATTACCTACATATGTAGGTACATGTATTACCTACAAATAAAATTATATGTAGGTACGTGTTTGAGAGCATGACTTTATCAAAAAATTTAATAGAATAATAAAAAAAACCAACAACAAGAATAAATATCTTAGCGCAACACACATGTAATTATAATTTTATATTTAATAAAAATGTATGACAAGTTAACAATTATCCTTTTGTTAACGGAGCACCCTGTGCCATTTTCCGAAAAAATACTGCTCCTCCTTTTTCTCTCTCTCACTACCCACTTTATATATCCGTCTATTTCTCATGTCTGTGTGACACAGTAATACTTGCTGATAAGGAAATTGTCGAGAGTGTCCCTACTCATTATAATGGATATACTCTGATGCAAACCAGAGTATATCCATTACTGAGTAGGGACACTCTCTCTACATATGCATTTCGTACTACCACAAAGCAAAATGCAGAAAAAATCTTACAATAAGTGGAAGCAGATCGAAAGAATACTTTTTACCTGAATACAACGAATGCTTGAGAAGAAAAGGGTACACAACACATTTTACCTGTACCACTACATGGGGCTTGCTGTGTACGACGAACGATTGTGGGTTTTTTCATAATGCATTTTTAAAGGCGGTAAACTCGGATTTCGATGTGTGTACCTATTCACTTTATGCAGTGTGACCTGCCTTGCTTTTTGGAAAATGGTTTCATGCTTCATTTTTCTGATTATTTGTTCCAGGAATTACAACTAATTCTGAACTCCTACCATTAATACTTCAATCTAAAATATGAAAATAAATGTTTCTTCTTTGTTCTGACTTCGCTTAAAATAATGCAATCCGATATTGGGTCTAGTAGCAATAGAAATGATTTCATTCCATAATTGCTAGTTTTTATAATAACTGGTCACACTGGTTCTGCAGTGACGATGGGGTTGGTTTTTTCATAAAGCATTTTTAAAGGCGGTAAACTCGAATGCTTATCAGTTGTGCGAAAGAAGTGAAATAAACACAATACAGGGTGACCCGTGATCGGTGCGAACAAACTACAGTGCAAATGTTTTTAGATTAAATAGAAATTTAAATAGGAAATGGGAAAACATATTTTGAAGTGTTTAGCCTGCGCGGTCGAGAACAAAAAGAAAATGAAGGTGTGTATGTGTGTAGAGTATTTCCAGATTTCCTAGCAGTTCTAGTCACCGAACTTCTTATCCAAAATCGTCAGGGCTGCGCAGGGTTTTTCTGTATCTATGGGTGGGAAACAGAAGAGAGAAGGGGTTTGCAGTACTAGAAGTACGAAAAAATCAAAAAAACTTGAAATATCACCTTTGATAGCAGACAGACTTTATTTTCCAAATGTCTCGTTAAGACTAAAAAACAATTCCTCAAAAATTATTACATTAACCACTTGTGTGGAAAAGCTATTAAGCTTTTACTGTACATGAATTACATAGTTCAAAAATACTCGATATAATAACTGAGTGATTTTACTCTTTTCCTTTTTTTGTAGTAATTATGTATCCAAAAAGTATGCAACGAATAATTTTAAATATAAATTTAAAACAAAGTAAAATTTAAACTTATTGAAGTGAACATTCCGGCCTCCCTTTGCAGAACTGCAAAAACCGAAATCCATAGCAAAAAAAATAATCCATCGGTGGAGGTAATTTTTAAAGAAGCGCCTCGGCTCGCTTCTGCTGGGGGTTAGTTAATCCATCGGTGGGGGTTGATTTTATGAGCGCCCCGACTCACTCTCACATGTTAGTAGGTTATAATAATAGTAGAAATTATTAAAAAATGTTTAGTGATATATAATGTATATAACAATAATTTAGATGCTGTGCATTACCAAGTTACTTATATGAAATTATACTTCTATTCGTTTTTTTTTTTTTTTGTTTAGTTTTTTTTTTTTTAGCTATTGGGATGTCGAATGAATCCGCTGGAGTTCTTCGTCGCAAGGCAAAAGGCATAGTTTTGCTATTCACCTAACAATTTGCCCTTGATTTGTTTTTAAAGTTACAACCCTAACCCGTCCATCCCTTCCTGGGTGAACAGCAACAACCCTACCCAAGCGCCACATTGTAGGCGGCAGATTTTCACTTCGAATTACCGCAATATCCCCAATGTCAAAATTTCGTTGTGGATATTTCCACCTATTTCTCCGTTGAAGCTCAGACAAATATTCTTCCTTCCATCTCTTTGAAAATGAATGCAAGATTTGTTGTACCTTTGGCCAAATTTTTACGGGCGCATTCTCGCTGATCTGACCTTCAGGTAACGAGAGCAATGGTGAACCTTTCAAAAAGTGACCCGGAGTCAGGGAAGGGGCTGCGAGGGATCTTCACTTAAAGACGAAATCGGACGAGAATTCATACATGATTTGACGAGCAATGTTGTAAATTCCTCAAATGTAAGCTTTGAATTACCTACCACCTTCTTAAAATGGGATTTAAAAGACTTGATACCGGCCTCCCATAGGCCTCCCATATGCGGGGAACCTGGCGGAATAAAATTCCATTTCAGATCTCTGGGAAGGTATAACTTTTCGGTTTCAGAAGTCGCTTCTGCAATTGCCTTACGAATCTCCGTCGTGAGGACTCGATTCGCACCAACAAAATTTGTTCCATTGTCAGAAAAAAGTTGCTGTGGAACGCCTCTTCTTCCAACAAATCTATCGAATGCCGCCAAGAAAGATTCGGTCGACAGACTACCGACGGCTTCTAAATGCACAGCTTTGGTACAAAGTCATACAAAAAGACAAGCATATGCCTTTACCGATTGATAAAATCGACCCTTTTGGATTTTTATATCAAAAGGTCCTGCGAAATCTAATCCAACATGAGTGAACGGAAATGAAAAATTAACTCTTTCAAATGGAAGAGGACCCATTATTTGAGTTTGAAGCTGCTTTTTCTGCAAAACGCAAGCTTTACATTTATGAAGGTATGATTTTATTAGATTTTTAAGTTTTAAAATCCAATAATTTTTTCGAATTAAATATAACATTAATTGATTTCCACCATGAAGGGAGATTTTGTGAACAAAGTCGACCAAGAGTAGCGACAGCGCACTTGCATATGGCAAAATAATGGGAAACTTCTCATTGAATCCTATACCTATTTGCGTTTGTGAGTCGACCGTCACTCGAACTATTCCTTCAGAATAAGAGATAAAATTTTTCTGGATTTATTCAGCAGTTAGCTAAGGACTCATATTCCTTACCAAAATAACGCTTTTGGGTTAACATTGTTAGCCGTTTATTCACAAAGGAAATCTCATCGTGGGTAAGAATAGCTGAACGACATGTGTAGTTTCCTCTCCTCTTAGGATGGGTTCGATTAAAAAACCGAAAGATGTACGCAACAACTTTCAAAGCTCTTGAAAGTGAAGAAAAACGTTCTAAAATGTCGAAGTCGTCAACTTTATTGGCGACAAAACTCTTCAGTTTTCGTTCTTCTAAATTCCAATTAGGATCCTTAGTGATTTTCATTTTTGGCCAATTTTCTTCTGAAAGTTTTAACCAGCTCGGTCCATGCCACCATAGATTATTATCTATAAGATTTTGAGGCATTACTCCTCTTGAACTCAAATCTGCCGGATTATGTTCCGATGGAACATGTCTCCAGACACTATCTTTGGGTCTATCGGTTTGTATTTTTGACACTCTATTTCTCACGAATGTTTCTAAACGAGAGAACAACCATAAATCCAATATATAACTATCATAGAGTCGGTCCATAGATATATGGCGCACTGTCCCACTGGCATGCTTGTTAAGACCATATTAATAAGCTTTGTCAAGAGAAGCGCACCACAGAGTTCTAAACGCGGAATAGATATTGCTTTTATTGGGGCAACCTTGGTTTTTGAGCATAAAAGTTGGGTGGATACAGCACCGGATAGAGAAGAAACTCTGCAGTATACCGATGCTGCATACGCATTAATAGACGTATCGCAAAATCCATGCAATTGGATCGAAACTTCTGGAGAATAATTAATCCACCTTTGAATTCTAATATTCTTTACGATCGGAAATGAATCCACGAACCGGGTCCAAATATCAAAACGATTGGCATTAATGAGACAATCCCAATCCGTTTTATCTCTCCAGACATCTTGCATGAGAATTTTTAACATCACCGTTGTTGGTGCTAACCAACCCATTGGGTCATATATCTTTGCTATATTAGAAAAAAGTTCGCGCTTCGTTAAGGGTTTGTTTTCCTTTTCAAATGATTCACAACGAATGTAATAGAAGTCTTCCTTGGCATTCCAACCAATTCCTAAAACTTTTGTGTTAGAACACTCATCTAACAATAGAAGATTTTGATTTAGTATGTCACATTTCGGAATGTGCTCTAACAATCGCGAATTATTTGCAGTCCACTTTTTAAGAATGAATCCACCAGACAAAAGAAGCGCTCTAAGTTCCTCTTGCAGCGCAATTACAGATTCTATATCGAAACCGCCAGAGAAGACATCGTCGACATAGAAGTCTAAGCGGACAACTTCCTTAGCTAGAGGATACTCATCGCCCTTGTCTGAAGCTAGTTGCTGTAAGGTACGAATTGCATGATATGGAGCGCAATTGATTCCGAAAGTGACTCTATTCAATTCGAAATGTTCTATTTCCGAATTAACAGAGGGACGAAATAGAATTCGCTGGAATCGACAGTGATCCTTTTCAATGAGTATCTGTCGATACATCTTTTCAATATCACTATTGAAAACATGGCGATATTTTCGCCATCGCAGAAGTATCGATTGCAGATCGTTTTGTAGGGCGGGGCCTGAATACAAAGCGTCGTTAAGGCTTACTCCCTTATCAGTGAGAGCGCTTGCATTGAAGACTACCCTAACCCTAGTTGAAGTGCTTTCGGGCTTCACGACAGCATGGTGGGGTAAATAAAAATGTGCCATATTGGGAGCTGAGGGGGCAATAGAAACTCGCACCATATGGTTAAGAGAAATGTATTCTTGCAATACATTTTGATACTCTTCTTTGAGTATTAAATTATTTAAGAGACGCTTTTCTTGTCGAAGATATTGTGAAAACGCATTATTTCTGGAATGACCCAAGTCGCTAGATGTTTCCTCACATGGTCCAGAGAGGATCCATCCAAAAACTGTGTTTTGCGCAATCGGAGAGCTCTCATTTTCTCTCCTTACACCATCACGCAACAGAAAGGGGTAAATATCTGCTCCTATTAAGATATCTATATTAGAAGGCTTTTCAAAATTTGGGTCGGCTAATTGCCAATTTTTAATATTCACCAAGCTCGTGGTATCTACAGCTCGTGAAGGAAGGGGTCCAGTCAACCGTTTTAGCACGATTGCAGTTACTGGAATATGTACAGTGGGATCGGTACGTTATTCAAGAGTGAGTGAACACATACTCGTTGCAACTTCGCTTTGCACTTTTCCGATTCCGCAGACCGTAGCATTTGTATAAAACGTTTTGAGTTTTAATCGATTCACTACCGATTGGAAAATAAATGTGGCCTCGGAGCCAGGATCTATTATTGCTCTTAATAAAAATGTCTGATTGTGCACGCTTATCTTAACAAGCGCTGTAGCCAGCAAAATCTTTTTATGCTGGGTTATAAAATGGCTTTGAAAAGAACAAGTAGATGGTTGAGGGTGGTCTTGAGAGATACTTTGTGGCAGTGGATTTTCTGAACAGGGTTGTCGAGCTGAAATAATTGAATTGTTTGAAGTGGACTGTATTGGTGGATGGTTGAAAGGGATTTCTACTTCGGGAGAAGCAGCACTGTTAATGCTTGAAGTGGTAACTTGTGAGTTGGCATCTGAGCTGTGAAGAAGGGTATGGTGTCTTTTACCACACTGACTGCAAGAATATTTACTCTTGCATTCATAAACCGAATGCGATAACGAAAGACAATTATAACAGTACTTGTGGGTTCGTACTACGTTTCTTCGAGATGAAGAATCCAATTCTAAAAATGATTTGCAAGACCGCAACGCGTGATTACTTTTGCAGAGCTTACACAAAGAATAATTATTATTTTGCTTAACATGAAAGTTATTTACTCGTTTTGTATTATTGTTGGAAGTAGTACTCTTTCGCGAACTGTGCTTAACTTCTTCGACAGATTCAAGAATTTTGTATCTTGAGGTAAGAAAGTTATTCATCTCTTTCCAAGATGGGATTTCTTTATTGTCGGCAATACTTTGTTCCCATAAAAACAGGGTATTTTCAGGTAGCTTCTGAGCAACCATAAATGTTAAAATTGGATCCCAATTCGTGATATTGATCTCATAATTTGAAAGAATTGAGAGACAATCCGTTACCGTTCTGTGGAGTTTTCGCAGAGCAGAACCGCTTTCATTCGAAATTGACTGAAGTGAAAATAAGGTCTTTAATTGAGTATTAATAAGAAGTCGATTATTTTCATACTGATTTTGTAATGCCTTCCAGGCTAGCTCTAAATTGTCACTTGTTAGAGCGAATTTTCCGACAATAGCATGAGCTTCGTTTTTCGTCTTAAGTCGTAAGTGATACAGCTTTTCGACCTTGCTGAGTTTGGGATGTTCTAAGTAAACAGAGGTGAACATGTCACGAAAGGATGGCCAAGATTGATAATCGCCCTGAAAACATTCAGCGTCACATGGTGGTACTCTGACACACCACTCTGGTTCACTTTTGATAGATTGTGGAACAACGTCTTTTGTATCTTTAGCTAAAGTTTTGTTAAATAAATCAATCATTGTTCCTACAGCAGAAAAATAACTTTCCGAAACACTAATATATTTTGTTCGGATGGCAAGGAGCTTTGTTTCATCCAAAACGTTTTCGGGATTTCGTAGACACTTAATGTACATCGTTTTTAAATCGCTCCACAAATGCTCGATCTCATTTTTCCGAACTTCTAAAGACCCCGGAGTAAGTGTTTCCGCTTTGGTTTCGCGAAATATTCTGATGAATTCATTTAACTGCCTAACGTTAAAAAAGTATTCTTCAAAGAGAGACATATTCCCAAAAGGAAAGAAAAATTTGCGATCTCCAAAGAAGAATAAATCACGAAAAATAGTTTCAAAGAAAACGCTTTAAATGGCGAATAGAATTTAAGAAAATGTTCCGTAAACTTTCTAACAAAGGAATAATGGAATTTACTTCAACTGTCCACAAAGAAGCAGAACCGTTTCTAACTGTTCACAAAGAATAGGATGAACCGTTTTTCATCGAATGACTATTAAAAACGGGTAATATTTACCTAACTATGCCGTTTACCTAACGAACAAAGAAATATCTATAAATGTATGCCGCTACACACTCTGTACGCTCAAAAATCACGTTTGAAATATATACTATCCCGAATAATCTTTTCACAGGACACGATTATGTATAATCTATTATTTTAAAAAGCACTATGCACAGCACCTACCTTTGGATATTGGGTTGAGGATTTCACAAGGGATTCACTAATTTGCAGCTTTAATCTGGCTCGACTGGACCAAATGTATGTGTGTAGAGTATTTCCAGATTTCCTAGCAGTTCTATTCACCGAACTTCTTATCCAAAATCGTCAGGGCTGCGCAGGGTTTTTCTGTATCTATGGGTGGGAAACAGAAGAGAGAAGGGGTTTACAGTACCAGAAGTACGAAAAAATCAAAAACAACTTGAAATATCACCTTTGATAGCAGACAGACTTTTTTTCCAAATGTCTCGTTAAGACTAAAAAACAATTCCTCAAAAATTATTACATTAACCACTCGTGTGGAAAAGCTATTAAGTTTTTACTGTACATGAATTACATAGTTCAAAAATACTCGATATAATAACTGAGTGATTTTACTCTTTTCCTTTTTTTGTAGTAATTATGTATCCAAAAAGTATGCAACGAATAATTTTAAATATAAATTTAAAACAAAGTAAAATTTAAACTTATTGAAGTGAACATTCCGGCCTCCCTTTGCAGAACTGCAAAAACCGAAATCCATAGCAAAAAAAATAATCCATCGGTGGAGGTAATTTTTAAAGAAGCGCCTCGGCTCGCTTCTGCTGGGGGTTAGTTAATCCATCGGTGGGGGTTGATTTTATGAGCGCCCCGACTCACTCTCACATGTTAGTAGGTTATAATAATAGTAGAAATTATTAAAAAATGTTAAGTGATATATAATGTATATAACAATAATTTAGATGCTGTGCATTACCAAGTTACTTATATGAAATTATACTTCTATTCGTTTTTTTTTTTTTTTGTTTAGTTTTTTTTTTTTTAGCTATTGGGATGTCGAATGAATCCGCTGGAGTTCTTCGTCGCAAGGCAAAAGGCATAGTTTTGCTATTCACCTAACAATTTGCCCTTGATTTGTTTTTAAAGTTACAACCCTAACCCGTCCATCCCTTCCTGGGTGAACAGCAACAACCCTACCCAAGCGCCACATTGTAGGCGGCAGATTTTCACTTCGAATTACCGCAATATCCCCAATGTCAAAATTTCGTTGTGGATATTTCCACCTATTTCTCCGTTGAAGCTCAGACAAATATTCTTCCTTCCATCTCTTTGAAAATGAATGCAAGATTTGTTGTACCTTTGGCCAAATTTTTACGGGCGCATTCTCGCTGATCTGACCTTCAGGTAACGAGAGCAATGGTGAACCTTTCAAAAAGTGACCCGGAGTCAGGGAAGGGGCTGCGAGGGATCTTCACTTAAAGACGAAATCGGACGAGAATTCATACATGATTTGACGAGCAATGTTGTAAATTCCTCAAATGTAAGCTTTGAATTACCTACCACCTTCTTAAAATGGGATTTAAAAGACTTGATACCGGCCTCCCATAGGCCTCCCATATGCGGGGAACCTGGCGGAATAAAATTCCATTTCAGATCTCTGGGAAGGTATAACTTTTCGGTTTCAGAAGTCGCTTCTGCAATTGCCTTACGAATCTCCGTCGTGAGGACTCGATTCGCACCAACAAAATTTGTTCCATTGTCAGAAAAAAGTT
The DNA here is from genome assembly GCA_949372485.1 of Cheilosia soror. Classification (NCBI taxonomy): domain Eukaryota; kingdom Metazoa; phylum Arthropoda; class Insecta; order Diptera; family Syrphidae; genus Cheilosia; species Cheilosia soror. The sequence goes on from OX443563.1 coordinate 30,439,327, forward strand.
GCTGTGGAACGCCTCTTCTTCCAACAAATCTATCGAATGCCGCCAAGAAAGATTCGGTCGACAGACTACCGACGGCTTCTAAATGCACAGCTTTGGTACAAAGTCATACAAAAAGACAAGCATATGCCTTTACCGATTGATAAAATCGACCCTTTTGGATTTTTATATCAAAAGGTCCTGCGAAATCTAATCCAACATGAGTGAACGGAAATGAAAAATTAACTCTTTCAAATGGAAGAGGACCCATTATTTGAGTTTGAAGCTGCTTTTTCTGCAAAACGCAAGCTTTACATTTATGAAGGTATGATTTTATTAGATTTTTAAGTTTTAAAATCCAATAATTTTTTCGAATTAAATATAACATTAATTGATTTCCACCATGAAGGGAGATTTTGTGAACAAAGTCGACCAAGAGTAGCGACAGCGCACTTGCATATGGCAAAATAATGGGAAACTTCTCATTGAATCCTATACCTATTTGCGTTTGTGAGTCGACCGTCACTCGAACTATTCCTTCAGAATAAGAGATAAAATTTTTCTGGATTTATTCAGCAGTTAGCTAAGGACTCATATTCCTTACCAAAATAACGCTTTTGGGTTAACATTGTTAGCCGTTTATTCACAAAGGAAATCTCATCGTGGGTAAGAATAGCTGAACGACATGTGTAGTTTCCTCTCCTCTTAGGATGGGTTCGATTAAAAAACCGAAAGATGTACGCAACAACTTTCAAAGCTCTTGAAAGTGAAGAAAAACGTTCTAAAATGTCGAAGTCGTCAACTTTATTGGCGACAAAACTCTTCAGTTTTCGTTCTTCTAAATTCCAATTAGGATCCTTAGTGATTTTCATTTTTGGCCAATTTTCTTCTGAAAGTTTTAACCAGCTCGGTCCATGCCACCATAGATTATTATCTATAAGATTTTGAGGCATTACTCCTCTTGAACTCAAATCTGCCGGATTATGTTCCGATGGAACATGTCTCCAGACACTATCTTTGGGTCTATCGGTTTGTATTTTTGACACTCTATTTCTCACGAATGTTTCTAAACGAGAGAACAACCATAAATCCAATATATAACTATCATAGAGTCGGTCCATAGATATATGGCGCACTGTCCCACTGGCATGCTTGTTAAGACCATATTAATAAGCTTTGTCAAGAGAAGCGCACCACAGAGTTCTAAACGCGGAATAGATATTGCTTTTATTGGGGCAACCTTGGTTTTTGAGCATAAAAGTTGGGTGGATACAGCACCGGATAGAGAAGAAACTCTGCAGTATACCGATGCTGCATACGCATTAATAGACGCATCGCAAAATCCATGCAATTGGATCGAAACTTCTGGAGAATAATTAATCCACCTTTGAATTCTAATATTCTTTACGATCGGAAATGAATCCACGAACTGGGTCCAAATATCAAAACGATTGGCATTAATGAGACAATCCCAATCCGTTTTATCTCTCCAGACATCTTGCATGAGAATTTTTAACATCACCGTTGTTGGTGCTAACCAACCCATTGGGTCATATATCTTTGCTATATTAGAAAAAAGTTCGCGCTTCGTTAAGGGTTTGTTTTCCTTTTCAAATGATTCACAACGAATGTAATAGAAGTCTTCCTTGGCATTCCAACCAATTCCTAAAACTTTTGTGTTAGAACACTCATCTAACAATAGAAGATTTTGATTTAGTATGTCACATTTCGGAATGTGCTCTAACAATCGCGAATTATTTGCAGTCCACTTTTTAAGAATGAATCCACCAGACAAAAGAAGCGCTCTAAGTTCCTCTTGCAGCGCAATTACAGATTCTATATCGAAACCGCCAGAGAAGACATCGTCGACATAGAAGTCTAAGCGGACAACTTCCTTAGCTAGAGGATACTCATCGCCCTTGTCTGAAGCTAGTTGCTGTAAGGTACGAATTGCAAGATATGGAGCGCAATTGATTCCGAAAGTGACTCTATTCAATTCGAAATGTTCTATTTCCGAATTAACAGAGGGACGAAATAGAATTCGCTGGAATCGACAGTGATCCTTTTCAATGAGTATCTGTCGATACATCTTTTCAATATCACTATTGAAAACATGGCGATATTTTCGCCATCGCAGAAGTATCGATTGCAGATCGTTTTGTAGGGCGGGGCCTGAATACAAAGCGTCGTTAAGGCTTACTCCCTTATCAGTGAGAGCGCTTGCTTTTCAAAATTTGGGTCGGCTAATTGCCAATTTTTAATATTCACCAAGCTCGTGGTATCTACAGCTCGTGAAGGAAGGGGTCCAGTCAACCGTTTTAGCACGATTGCAGTTACTGGAATATGTACAGTGGGATCGGTACGTTATTCAAGAGTGAGTGAACACATACTCGTTGCAACTTCGCTTTGCACTTTTCCGATTCCGCAGACCGTAGCATTTGTATAAAACGTTTTGAGTTTTAATCGATTCACTACCGATTGGAAAATAAATGTGGCCTCGGAGCCAGGATCTATTATTGCTCTTAATAAAAATGTCTGATTGTGCACGCTTATCTTAACAAGCGCTGTAGCCAGCAAAATCTTTTTATGCTGGGTTATAAAATGGCTTTGAAAAGAACAAGTAGATGGTTGAGGGTGGTCTTGAGAGATACTTTGTGGCAGTGGATTTTCTGAACAGGGTTGTCGAGCTGAAATAATTGAATTGTTTGAAGTGGACTGTATTGGTGGATGGTTGAAAGGGATTTCTACTTCGGGAGAAGCAGCACTGTTAATGCTTGAAGTGGTAACTTGTGAGTTGGCATCTGAGCTGTGAAGAAGGGTATGGTGTCTTTTACCACACTGACTGCAAGAATATTTACTCTTGCATTCATAAACCGAATGCGATAACGAAAGACAATTATAACAGTACTTGTGGGTTCGTACTACGTTTCTTCGAGATGAAGAATCCAATTCTAAAAATGATTTGCAAGACCGCAACGCGTGATTACTTTTGCAGAGCTTACACGAAGAATAATTATTATTTTGCTTAACATGAAAGTTATTTACTCGTTTTGTATTATTGTTGGAAGTAGTACTCTTTCGCGAACTGTGCTTAACTTCTTCGACAGATTCAAGAATTTTGTATCTTGAGGTAAGAAAGTTATTCATCTCTTTCCAAGATGGGATTTCTTTATTGTCGGCAATACTTTGTTCCCATAAAAACAGGGTATTTTCAGGTAGCTTCTGAGCAACCATAAATGTTAAAATTGGATCCCAATTCGTGATATTGATCTCATAATTTGAAAGAATTGAGAGACAATCCGTTACCGTTCTGTGGAGTTTTCGCAGAGCAGAACCGCTTTCATTCGAAATTGACTGAAGTGAAAATAAGGTCTTTAATTGAGTATTAATAAGAAGTCGATTATTTTCATACTGATTTTGTAATGCCTTCCAGGCTAGCTCTAAATTGTCACTTGTTAGAGCGAATTTTCCGACAATAGCATGAGCTTCGTTTTTCGTCTTAAGTCGTAAGTGATACAGCTTTTCGACCTTGCTGAGTTTGGGATGTTCTAAGTAAACAGAGGTGAACATGTCACGAAAGGATGGCCAAGATTGATAATCGCCCTGAAAACATTCAGCGTCACATGGTGGTACTCTGACACACCACTCTGGTTCACTTTTGATAGATTGTGGAACAACGTCTTTTGTATCTTTAGCTAAAGTTTTGTTAAATAAATCAATCATTGTTCCTACAGCAGAAAAATAACTTTCCGAAACACTAATATATTTTGTTCGGATGGCAAGGAGCTTTGTTTCATCCAAAACGTTTTCGGGATTTCGTAGACACTTAATGTACATCGTTTTTAAATCGCTCCACAAATGCTCGATCTCATTTTTCCGAACTTCTAAAGACCCCGGAGTAAGTGTTTCCGCTTTGGTTTCGCGAAATATTCTGATGAATTCATTTAACTGCCTAACGTTAAAAAAGTATTCTTCAAAGAGAGACATATTCCCAAAAGGAAAGAAAAATTTGCGATCTCCAAAGAAGAATAAATCACGAAAAATAGTTTCAAAGAAAACGCTTTAAATGGCGAATAGAATTTAAGAAAATGTTCCGTAAACTTTCTAACAAAGGAATAATGGAATTTACTTCAACTGTCCACAAAGAAGCAGAACCGTTTCTAACTGTTCACAAAGAATAGGATGAACCGTTTTTCATCGAATGACTATTAAAAACGGGTAATATTTACCTAACTATGCCGTTTACCTAACGAACAAAGAAATATCTATAAATGTATGCCGCTACACACTCTGTACGCTCAAAAATCACGTTTGAAATATATACTATCCCGAATAATCTTTTCACAGGACACGATTATGTATAATCTATTATTTTAAAAAGCACTATGCACAGCACCTACCTTTGGATATTGGGTTGAGGATTTCACAAGGGATTCACTAATTTGCAGCTTTAATCTGGCTCGACTGGACCAAATGTATGTGTGTAGAGTATTTCCAGATTTCCTAGCAGTTCTATTCACCGAACTTCTTATCCAAAATCGTCAGGGCTGCGCAGGGTTTTTCTGTATCTATGGGTGGGAAACAGAAGAGAGAAGGGGTTTACAGTACCAGAAGTACGAAAAAATTAAAAACAACTTGAAATATCACCTTTGATAGCAGACAGACTTTTTTTCCAAATGTCTCGTTAAGACTAAAAAACAATTCCTCAAAAATTATTACATTAACCACTCGTGTGGAAAAGCTATTAAGTTTTTACTGTACATGAATTACATAGTTCAAAAATACTCGATATAATAACTGAGTGATTTTACTCTTTTCCTTTTTTTGTAGTAATTATGTATCCAAAAAGTATGCAACGAATAATTTAAATATATTTTAAATGCACCTTTTTATTGAAGTGAACAAGGTGGGTGTAAAATATTTTTATGTGCCGATAATGGAGGACATTAAAAGTTTAACTTTATTGGTTTTTTAGTGATAACTCCTGAAACTATCCCTTTTCTGACTCCTGTTTTGGAGATGTAATTTTTCATTACAATTTTTTTTACGCGCTGTTTATTTTGCATGTCTACGCCTTTTGGTTTTAAAATGAATAGTATTGCTTGTGGTCGAAATGTTCCCTAAGTTATATTAATCTTTAATTCATATAAATTTAAAGACCCCAACAAATTCAGAAGACCATTTTTTGAAAATGAAGAGCAAATCTATTTCTTATGAAATACATTTTTTAAGTATTGCCTTTTTTGATAAGTCTGCCAATATAACTAAAAGGATGCCAGCAGAATATAAATAGTCTTATTGGTATTTCAATTGACTTAATTGACATTTTAACGCAACCGAGGAAGAAATAATAAGTTGCTGACTCCGTTTCAATTCATTTGTGAATTTAAAAGATCTTTTTCAGCAAAGTAGATACATGGAGAAAATAGTAGCGAGCCAACTGCAAATTTAGAGCTTTCCGGCGTTGAAATAAACGCTTTCAAAACTGAATCTGACTATAAAACTGCTGATTTCGGTAGTAAAAATGCGTTTTATTATTTTGCATGCTATATTAAAAAAAACGTCAAAAACGCAAGTATGAGCTGGAACTAATACCCTATTCACACCAAGCCGAAAACTGGGTTTTCGCGAAAACAGTCGAAAACTTAATCGAAAACAGAAGTTTTCCCATACATATTGCAGTTTTCAAAACGAGTTGTTTGAGGTCGTTTTCCATGAAAACGCCACGAAAACGAGTACAATCGTTGGGTTGTTGAAGCAGACACACCTTTTGCAACATTCAGCGAGCTCAGCAAAACTGCTGACAGGATGTGAGAGACTGAGTTTATTATGTTTATTATTTTATGCATTTAACCATAAGTTAACTGATTATCGTAGCTTAAATAATTTTGTTTGTATATTATGTCAATACGAGCGAAGTTTAGTAACTAAAATAAAAGTCTAGTCGCCAAAAACATTTTATAGCTAGTTTCACAGCTAATTGAAACGTCAAACGAAAACGAGTTGGTAGTCGGTGTGAATGCATCCACGAGTTTTCTAAACTTTTTTGACGAAAACTCGGTTTTCGGCTTGGTGTGAATAGGGTATAAGTCAGCAACATAGTGTTTCCTCCATATTTACAGATTCTTAAGGAAGATGAAAGTGCGCATTTAACACGTTCGCCTAAAGAAATTAGATGCATTAGAAAGTTGATAGCAAAATAAAAAAAAATAATTTTGAAATGAAAATGTATTACATACCTACATATTAAAGAATAAATGTGATTGATTACTGGCTGTAAAAATCAAAACAAAGAATTTCTTATAAAATTATATGTAGGCACGTGTCTGAGAGCATGACTTTATCAAAAAATTTAGTAGAATTATAAAAAAAAACCAACAACAAGTATAAATATCTTAGCGTAACACACATGTAATTATAATTTTGTATTTAATAAAAATGTATGACAAGTTAAAAATTTCCCTTTTTTTAACGGAGCACCCTGTGCCATTTTCCGAAAAAATACTCCTCCTCTTTTTTCTCTCTCTCACTACCCACTTTATATATCCGTCTATTTCTCATGTCTATGTGACACAGTAATACTTGCTGATAAGGAAATTGTCGAGAGTGTCCCTACTCATTATAATGGATATACTCTGGTCTGCACGCACCTCCCCCAAAATAGCGGAGTGCTGACAATGATGTTATCCCGTACTTGCTGAATGAAAGAGTATGAATGTATGAGTGTGGGCGAAGTTTGATTGAGAATGGGTGACGCGGGAAAACCACTTCTTGGTTGACCGTGAGCTTGAGCGGACAAAGAATAGTTAACTCGAGATAACTCAAAATAAAATTGGTAGAAGTTTTGTAGTTCTATTAATTGAATAGCGAAGAAAGTTAAAAGTTAAAATTTAGAAAAGTGAAAGAAGAAGGGAAGAAGCAGCGATAAAGGAGGAAGCGGCAGGACAGGCATCCAAATACCAAAAAGGACAGGTTCGGGGAACAAATGAAGCAAGTTAAGTAGTGTTGTAAATTTGTATTTGAGAAATTTAACCGCGGTAGCTATGTTTTTTGCAAAAAGTTTTATCAAGTTGGCTTTTGTTCCGTTAAAAATAAATCCCGGAAAAGCGATAGTGGCCCATTTTTCTCGGCGTCCACCATTTTGCTTTTAATATCATTTTCATAATTAATTATATTCATCGCTGAACCCACCCCAGCTGAGCGACCGAGGCGGTAGCATCCAACCGGCTACCTGTTGCACTTTCCCCATATATCCCCCGGCGAATTACGTTTGACATTTCTCTCACAATACCCTTCAAGCAAGAGAGTCCGTTTTCGGTTCAAAAACGGAGTCAATGTCATATGGAAGAATCCGCTCCGCATACAGCTCCGCATGCGGATCCGCGAAACTGCGTTTGTCGGCTCAAATTAGTACCTACCCTTCAAGCAAGAGAGTCAGTTTTCGGTTCAAAAACGGAGTCAATGACATATGGAAGACTCCGCATACAGCTCCGCATACGGATCCGCGAAACTGCGTTTGCCGGCTCAAATTAGTATAGATATTAGAATCACCGCGGACCCACTTTTGTATGTGTTGATGAGAGAATGAGAGAGCGAGCTCGCCGCGCTCAGCGAAAAATGAATCCAAATCGGATCCAAAAAAAATTAAAAAACGAGGCAAGCGCTGGCAGATGACAGTCGAGTATCGAAGAATTTTTTTCAGACGAAATACAAACAAGTTTGTTTACATTTGCATGCATTTTTTCTACGAATTTATTAATTAAAATAACTATTTTCACATTTTTCAAATTTTCACTATTTTCCATGGAAAGAACACTTCGAAGCAACATCATCTGAAAAAATTGCCTTCAGGCTATGCCTAAGGAATTTTTCCAGACTTTGGGCAGGCATTTTCTCCAACAAACTCTCCTACGAAAGAAAAACGAGTTAAAAAAATGTAAGGCGAATAAATATATTATCTTTACCAATGCTTTTGAAGTTCCATTACCATCACAGATCTGTGCCTCAAATGTTAATAGATGCTCCATTGAGAGGCATGGAATTTCCAGGAAAGACAGCTGGGTGAAGGTTGAATTTCGGTTTTGGTTGATTTTTAGCTCCTGTATTGCTATTCGGAGATATTTTGTTTCCTTTGTGTTGCTGGTAACTAAATTCGTTAGCTCGGCAATGCTTTTGAGGACCATTTTGCAGAAATCAACGTTGCTTGCTGTTGGAGCAGTGACCGACAGTCCACTTCACTATTTCGTCAGCAATATTTTTAATAGAATTGTTTTGTGAACAATGAGCACTTGTTTAATTAAAATTCACTATTTCATCTAAATTGTCTTCATCCGAGTGAACGTTATTTTGGCCAAAAACACTTTTTTCGCACAAGTTCATCGTTGAGCCTCCCGATATACCCGAAATGTGTTCCCTGTGATCTTCATCACTATATTTCCTAGCACGTTTGCAAATAAAGGAAACCTCACGGTTAATTTTATAATAATCGCTCGAATTCATGTTACCGTATTAATAAATTAATTCGTAGAGATTTTATTACGTGCTTGCCACCACGAACGTCACCGAAAGATTAATCACCAGCAGCGGCAAATGTTTACTCTTTCATTGCATAAAAAAAGACAAAACAAAAATTCTCGCGACTCTCGTCCTACTTGTTGTGTAGATACAGCGAATTTACAAATGTGTGCGTGGAACGTCTCATATTATGCGGATCCAAAAATGACGGGAAAAATTGGGTCAGCGATTTTGCTTGAAGGGTAGCCATTATCAACTTATAACCCCATCGGCGCAGCGGCGGCTGCAATTGCTCGCGATATTTTTTTCTTTTCTTCTACGCAATTAAGAATCGTTTATTTTTCTTCCTTTTACCTCCGCAGTAAAGTGCAACAAATTGGCGCCCAACGTGGGGCCTTTCTTGTAATAAAACAAATAATTAATCTCTCTAATCTTTCGTTAATAAAATCTTGAATCGATCAAAGAAAAATTTTCTTTTATATATAGGTTATGACAGCAGCTCACCTAAACGGGGATCGACTCTTTTGAGCGGAAACTATGAAACAGCAACATTCCAAGAAGGACGACAAACAGGGATATTATCTTTTAAACACATTGAAGCAGTAAAACAACAGATGTGTCAATAAAAGGTTCAACATTCCAAGAAGGACGACAGACAGGAGTATTGTCTTTTGGACATATGGAGGGATGTGAGCACCAAGCAAGAAGCCGCGGCTTAGGTAGAGAAAATGATACAAATAGTAGTGTTTCGTATTTTGTAAAGTTAGATTTTAAGAAGATAACAATAAAGGAAGAGCTCTTGCTCTCAACGAAATTTTAAAACTATTTTTTATTTTTAAAGTTAAAATTGGCGCAGTCGGTAGGATAGCTATCGAAACATGTACAAGTACACTACATAAAAAATAAAATAGCTATCTAGTGATTCGAACGAAAATCGTCACGCACAAATAAAGTCTTCCGTGAACACTTTAATGAACTTAAAGTTTAAATCAGTGAAAATCTAAATAAGAAACACTTTATAGACCATAAAGTTTTAATTGTGAATACCCTATCGAACATAGTGTTTAAATTCGTAAAAATCTATACACTCTAGTGAACCCAGAGTTTAAGTATAAAATTTAAATTATTCTCATTGTGAATACCCTATCGAACATAGTGTTTAAATTCGTAAAAAACCATACTCTCTAGTGAACCCAGAGTTTAAGTATAAAATTTAAATTATTCTCATTGTGAATACCCTATCGAACATAGTGTTTAAATTCATAAAAATCTATACACTCTAGTGAACCCAGAGTTTAAATATAAAATCTTTAAATCAAATAAAGAACAGAACGAAGTAGAATTCTTTAAGGCAGATAAAGAAAAAACTACAAAGTGAATTAGTTTAATAACCAATGTCAACGTAAATGACTAATGTTATGAAGTTCCATAGAGGAAAAACTAATTAGAGCCGAGCAGATGAACAAATTATTAAATAAAATCAAAAAGAAGAAACTACCAAACTCCGATTCAGATGAAGAAGGAAGCACAACGGACGAAGAAAACAACCAATTAAAAAAACATCAGAAACACACCGATACCAGAAAGTTGTAAGAATAATTTAAGTGTTAATTCTAAGAAAAATAATTGTGAAAATAGTGAAAGTAGTTTTGATATAGTTATTGAAAAAGAAAAAATTAAAATGGCTTTAACATTGACATTAGACCCGCTAAAGTACATCGAGAAACTAAGTACGTTTGACGGTAGAAGAGAAGACTTATATACGTTCATAGCTAATGTAGAAGGAATTATTCCAAGATTAAATAAATATGACGACCAAACACAATTAATGTGTATAAACTTATTAAAATCAAAATTGATAGGCAAAGCAAAAAGATGCATAGAAATTCATGCACATCTACATAAATGGATAGAGATCAAAGAATTATTAGTAAGTAATTTTGGAGGATTCAAAAGTAGCTTTCAATTATATGACGACCTTAGAAAAATAAGTTACAAAAACAATGTAATAACATTCTATAATGAGATACAGAAAACGTTATGTGAATTAAATCAGAAAACATTGCAGGGAAAAAAAACACTTGAGATACCTCATAATAACCAAACTGCATTAGATACTTTTAAACAAAAATTACCCATTCATATGAGAACAGTATTATTTTCACTAAAACCAGCTAGCTTACAGGCAGCATTATACGAATTAACTCAGGCAGGATTCATAGAAGAAAGAAGTGAAGATAAATCTGAACCTAAAATACAGAATTTTATACCACAAAAATCTTATCAAACAAAATTTCAACCAAAAAATCCAGTAAATATCAGACCACCAGTCAATCATTATAATAATAATAATCCTAGTAATAACTATAGAAATCCCAATTACAAAGGTAATAATTACAATCCCAATTATTACAACAGAAGTCAGAATGTAGAACAAATGGAAATTGATCCCACTAGTAGTCAACTTATAAGAGCACAACCTCAACAAATAAACCATTCTAATAACGAAAATAATAATGAATCAGAATTAAGAACAAATCAAAATTTGGTATCCAGCCTGGGAACCCCCGGAACCGGATTGCCCTTTATCAAATTAGTAAAAAACAATCAAATTATTCGAATGTTAATAGACACGGGAGCAACAAATAGTTTAATAAGTAGAAATAATGCCCCACAAAAATATAACATACAGAGAGAAAAACCTTTAACTATAAAAACTGTAGGAACTCCAGTTATAATAACTGAAGAAATAAAAATACCAAAAGAAAAATTTATTTACAATGTCGTAGAAGATTGTGTATTCCAAATATTAGATTTCAATGAAAATTTCAATGGAATTATAGGAAACAATATACTAATCCCTAACCAAGGTAAGGTTGATTTTAAAACTAAAACTTTACAATTAAATAGTGAAATAATCCCTTTATTCTTCAGTATAGACGAAGAAAAAGAATATGAAAAAGAAATAAATTACTTTAATAATATAGAACCACAAAGTTCCATATTCGACGAATTAGAAAATAATAGGCTAGACCATTTAAATGCCGAAGAGCATACAAAATTAACAAAATTATTAAAAAACAATGAAAAAACATTTTTTCACAAAGGAGATGATCTAAGTTTCACATCTCATGTAAAACATAAAATAGCAACAACAAGTGATGAACCAATTTTTACCAGAATTTATAGGTATCCAGAAGTCCATAAAAAGGAAGTAGATAAACAGATAGATGATTTATTAAAACAAAAAATAATAGTAAAAAGCACTAGTCCATATAATGCACCTATATGGATAGTACCTGGAAAAGAAAACAAAGTTGCAGATGCACTTTCAAGAATAAAGATAAATACAATAAATGCATTAGAAAAAGAAGAAGATTTAGTTAGTACCAGACATAGTGTAATATCAGATAGTTCCAATCTAATATCAATCACAGAGAAACCCTTGAACACATTCAAAAGACAAATAATATTAGAAAAAGGAGAAAAAAACATAGAAGAGATAACTTTCCCTTTCCCAGGAAAAAGAAGAATAAAAATAATCAGAAAAAACTTCGGCAAAGAAACCTATGAATACCTAATAAAAGAATGTGATACGAACATAATAAACTGTATTTATACGACAAAAGATAGATCATTTTTAGAATTCCAAGATTATTGGAAATTCCACCATAATAATCAGAAACTTCTAAGGACAAAAATCTATTTAATTGACATTGAAACCCCAGAAACCGAAGAGGAAATAAATAAAATACATTTAAATTATAATCATACAGGAATTGAAAAAACATATTTAGAAATAAAAAGAAAATATTTTTCACCAAATATGAAAGAACTAATAACAAAAGTGATTAACAATTGCGAACGTTGCAATCTTAAAATAGAAAGAAACCCAATAAAACTCCCATACGAGAAAACCTTCACGCCAGAAGGTCCACACCAACATTATCACATGGATATATGGATACTTCCTAACTCAATAAAATATCTCACATGCATAGACAAATTCAGCAAATTTGTATGTGTAGAAAAACTTAAAACAAAGAACCAAAAGGATGTATTAAATACCATAACAAAAATCTTTACTTATATGACCAGACCAAAATATATTGTACTAGATAACGATCCCTCATTTCAAACTTATACACTAAAAGAATACTTTAGAGAGAAAGAGATAGAAATTCATTTCACAACTCCATACAGACACACAGGTAACTCTGACATTGAAAGAGTGCACAGCACGCTAACTGAGCATTTAAGAATTTTAGAAAGATCAGACAACTTAGTCGACAACGTGATACGCGCAGTAGAGGTTTATAACCAAACAATACATTTGACCACTAAAGAAAAACCAGTAGACATTCATTTAAACAGAATAGATATAAAATTAGTGCGCGAAAGAATAGAAAGTAATAAAGAAAAAATATTAAAGAAATTAAATAAAAATAGGAGTGACAAAGAAATTAATCCTAATTATACTAAAATAAATAATCCCGAGCGATTTGACAAACTAAAAACAAAACATAAAAAAATAAACATTATAAAACAAAAAGACAAGAAAGTTATTATAAGACCACACGTACGAACACAAGTTTTGCACAAAGATCAATTCAGGAGGAAGAAAAAATTCGCAACCATCCAACATGAAAGCAGTGGTGATAATTCTAATGATTATTCTGTACAAGCAGATAACGGTAGTACAACCACAGGAAATACAAATTAATGAAATTAAACAAGAATTTTTAATAATAGAAAGTGAAAAGGCAGAACTTATAGAAAAATATAATACCATGATACATTTAATTAACTTAACCGATTATAAAGGACTAATCGAACAATTAAAAGCACAATATAAATTAATGCCAGAAAAGCATTATAAACAATTAAGTGAAATAATTAAATTAGAGCAAAAAATTAATATCCTAATCCCACATCATATATTAAAAAGAGGATTAATAAATTTAGGAGGTACCATCTTAAAATTCATATTCGGAACAATGGATGACGATGATAGAATAGAAATAGAAAACAAACTTAAAACAGTAGAAGAAAACAATCATAATGCCATAGATAACTTAAATAAACAAATAAAGATTAACGATCATTTTAATAATCAATTTAAAACTTTAAGTGACTTATTGAACCAAGGTATTGAAACAATAAATAAATTAAAAAATAGAAGAACTGATGTTGATAACCTTCGTATAGAAATAGAATTCAATAACAACATAAGAGAAATTAGAGAAACTTTAGGAAAAATAGAAGACGTAATACTGACTAGCAGAACTGGAATACTAACACAAAACATAATTACAAGCCAAGAAATTAAAGAGAATAAAATCACGTTTGAACAATTGAAAGAATTAAAAATCAATTTAGCAACATACAAAGAAAATATTTTAGTAATTGTATTAATTCCACAATATTCCAACCAAAAGTTTAATAAAATATATATTCAAAACTTTCCTATAAATAATAGAATTATAGATTTACAAACTAATAACTTCTTAGAATTAAATAAAACATTATATTATGTAACAAAGGAAATAAAAAATTTACAAATATTAAAAGACGATTGTATAGAACATATATTAATAAACAAACAAATGAAATGCAAAACTAAAAACTACGAAGAAAAAAATGTAATAATAGAAAAAGAAAAATATTTAATAATTAAGAATCTGGAAAAAACCGAAATACATCAAACTTGTAATAATTTAAACTATATATTAGAAGGAAATTACTTAATAAAAGCAGAGAACAGTAAAATTTCAATGAACAATGTAATCTATAATAGAAAGTATTACAAAGAAGAAAAAATAATACCTGTATTAAACTATAACTTTTCAAATGAATATTTAAAAGAAGTCAAGTATGAATCCATTGATAACTTAAAAGAAATAATAGAAATAAAAAATAAAAAGGAAACACAGTATATTTTTAGTTTCTCAACAACTTTATTAATCATTGCGATAATTGTAATTGTAATATTATACAAAATAAGAAGACAAAATAAAAATATAATAAATCTACCTCCAGTCATAAACGAACCGAAGGAAGATTCTAAGGGGGGAGGGGTTATGACAGCAGCTCACCTAAACGGGGATCGACTCTTTTGAGCGGAAACTATGAAACAGCAACATTCCAAGAAGGACTACAAACAGGGATATTATCTTTTAAACACATTGAAGCAGTAAAACAACAGATGTGTCAATAAAAGGTTCAACATTCCAAGAAGGACGACAGACAGGAGTATTGTCTTTTGGACATATGGAGGGATGTGAGCACCAAGCAAGAAGCCGCGGCTTAGGTAGAGAAAATGATATAAATAGTAGTGTTTCGTATTTTGTAAAGTTAAATTTTAAGAAGATAACAATAAAGGAAGAGCTCTTGCTCTCAACGAAATTTTAAAACTATTTTTTATTTTTAAAGTTAAAATTTATAGGTATACTAACGTTTTTTTTTTCAACTAGTGCTTATTTCGCGAATGGTAACACTTAGCTCATGTCTGATTTGACAGATAATTAGTTTTATCCTTCCGCTGAACGAATATGGTTGTGTATACGCTTGAACAACGCTGGGAAATATTGCGACATTACTTTGAAAATCATGGTAATGTTGCAGAATGTGTGCGAAAATTGCGTACGGATTTTAGAAGAAGAGAAGCACCGTCAGCTCCGTATGTTCGTTATCTTGTGAAAAAAGTGAAAGAAACTGGCATCCTCATCGATAAACCAAAGCGTGAAAAGCCAAAAACAGTGCGTACTGGGCTTGTGTAGTTCGCGAACGAATAGTTCAATGAACTAGTTAACACTAGAGTTGGGCAATTTAGTTCATTTGAGTGATCAATCAATTTAGTTCAAATCACGTTACTGAACTAGTTCGCCCATTTTAGTTCAATTTAGTTCATTTTCGTCAAATTCACAGAAAATGCAAAAAACACTTTGCCGTGGAAAATATAAAAAAAGATACACTTACATGCACCTGCATTTTTTAATCATTTCATGTTGTGTTTCTCTTTAAAAAAAAAAAAATAAATAGGTGGCGCAACAGGCGGGTGACACCCAAGGCCTAGCTTCTCGCAACCATTCGTTTTGTGTGAGTTTCTATTTTTGGGACGAATGGAGGGGACCTACAATTTTATGCCGAGTCCGAACGGCTCAATTGAGAAGCTTTTTCATGACAGTCATACTCTCGGATGTTTGTCAGACGTTCGCGAGAGGTGGCGCAGTAGAAAAAACTTTAAGATGTAATTTGGGTTTTTCCGGGGATCGAACCTGGGATCCCTCGCACAGTAGTCCAACACACTAACCACTGCGCTACTGCGCCCACACACAATTTAGATGGCTGTAATGGTTAAATTATGCAAAGAAAAACACTGCCTGTGTGGTCACCATAGCCGTAAAAGGGCTGTAAAGGTATGTTGTGCGATCTCTTATTATGGCCACTGTTAATTACAGTTTCCGTTATCAAAAATGAACGCGAATAACTACAAAGACGTACTGCATAAGACTCTTCCTAACTGCGGTAATAAATTTGGATCCGTGCAATGGACTTTCCATCAGGATAGCACCCCCATTCATACCGCACGCGTGGTAAAAGTACCCAAAACGTGCCTATACTGGAGTGACTTATTCCCCTGATCTCAATATAGTTGATAAAGTTTGCGAATATTTGTCACGGAAAGTGTACGAGTCCGGTAAAAAATTTTTAGATGTTAAATCATTAACAGCAGCCATCAATGCCGCATGGAGCGATATTTCCTAGAGCTACCTAGAATCTATGTTTAACTCACTTCCAAAGAATATTTATGAAGTTATTTCCAACATATGCGGCTACACCCATTATTAGCTAAGCTTAACAAAATAAAAAGAAATTAATTTAAACTGAATTTTGCAACGCTTTGTTATTGATCCTTGTTTCCATTTACTGTCCCCATTCGAGTGCATGGTAGGTAGGTAGGTACATAAGTGAGTGAGCTGAGTTGGTCTCTCATGGAATGATTGGGATCTGTATCTGCCGTGAGCTATTGTGAACTAAATGAACTAGTGAACTAAGTGTGTGAACTTAGTGCACTAGTTCACTAAAATGAACTAAAGTGAACTAGTTCATTGAACTAGTTCGTTCGCGAACTACACAAGCCTAGTCCACACACTTAGTTCACTAGTTCATTTAGTTCACGGTTATTATATTCAATGATGTTCATACAAACGGAATGGACTAAAGAAAACAATCCACGATTTATTATTTATGACATATGTGTCAAACTAAACAGACTACGGATTACGGACACAGATACAGAAGCCAATCATGTCATGAGAAAATAGCTCAGCTCACTCACTTATGTACCTCCTACCACACATGCACTTGAATAAGGACAGTAACTGGAAACAATGATCATTAACAAAACGTTGCAAAATTCAGTTCAAATTAATTTTTATCTTGTTAAGTAGTTATGAATTGGTGCAGCAGCATTTGTTATGGAAATAGGCACGTTTTGAATGGGGGTACTATCCTGCTGCAAAGTCCATTGAGCGGGTCTAAATACATTATCGTAGTAAGAAAGATCTTTCTACAGTACGTGTTTGTAGTTATTCGCATTTATTCTCGATGACAGAAACTGCAATTAACATTCGCTCTAATCAGAGATAGTACAACATACCATTACACCCCTTTCACGGCGCTGGTCACGAGACTGATAGTGTTTTTCTTTGTGTACGTCATGGAATTTGTATTTTAACCATCAGGGCCCATCGGTTTTCGTCCGAAAAAAAACTATTTGATGCTACTAGCTATTCCATGTCATGCAATTCCGAGCAAAAACCATGTGAGTCTCCTTACGAGTACATAGTGGCAAGAAGCGGTTTTTTTTTAATTTGATTTTTTTTAGAAATCCAGCTATCGGAATTACTCGTGTTACGGTGTTAACGGACTGGGCAAAATCCTCAGCTTGTTGTTCCTTCCCGCGGGCGCCCGTCTGAAAATGGCCAATCAGCTTGTCTGGTTGGTGTCAGCCAAGGATTTATGCTTACGCCTTAATCGTATGTCGTGATCCATTAGTTGAGGTGGGAGAAAACCCTAAAATCGTACCTGATACCAGAAGTGGAGAGAGCGTATAGCAAACCGTGCTTCTGGTTGCAATCGGCCGGAGGTTAAACCGGCTACTAACGAGCTCCCTCAGACGCCTTGGCGCGGGTCTGTTGTATAGGTATAGCGGCGCTGCCCGGACTGACCTTGTTTTTCCGGCTTTACTCGTGGGAACTAAATGGACATTTGGGGTGTTAATAAAACACTTTGAAGTATTGTGTTTCTTACACCACAATTATTTATTTTTCTGGGCTTAACTAATTAAAACTATTACAATAATGATGGCGCTGCGACTGAGCCGCCGTGTCCCGTCGCGTGCTGAATCAAAAGAACAAGAAAGAGAAACAGTACAACTGCGTCGTTGTATTTATAATCTACATGAACCGGACAGACGCGACCTGCCATGTTTTATTTAACGAAAGATCGAGATGCGAGAGTTGTGGAGGGACGATGTTCACGATTGAGTTCAGTGAGGTAAGTTCGTTGAGTCCATTAAGGTAAGTTCGTTTGGGTTAATTTACATTATACATAAATATATAATTTTTTTTTTTTTTTTTTTTTTTCTTTAAAACATTTCTTCAATTATGCTATTTCTGTAACTAAGTGCGTTGACTGTGTAGTTGTAGAGCAAGTTCCAATCTCTACCACCATTCAATATATGTATTGCTTCCTCCAACCCAAGTGCCGGAACTCCGAAAAAGTTTATGCGGATTTCTTTAAGTATTGGACATTTTGCGATGAAATGTAACACATCCTCTCGCTCCTTGAGATTACAAAGTTCGCATAAAATTGGAAGCTCTGGGCGGTATGGAATATAGTTCAGTTTTAGAAGTTCGCCTCTTACTTTGAAGATGATGCTTATCTTGTCTGCCGAATAACTGCACAAAAAATAAGTCCTGTCATTTAGATAATGGTTTAGCTTGCTGTAGTAAGCTCTGTGTAGGGATGCTTGGACTTCATTTGTAAATTCGTCTTTCAGTTTCCGTCAGTAACCGTCTTGCTTTCTGCCTAATTGAAGCCTGTGGCTCATTCGCCATAAGAGTGAAGTTATAACCGCATTTCCGTCCCAGCAATTCCCAGTCTTGGACACATTTGACCCTGTAGCGCAGCATTTGTGTAAGCAGCAACCTTGGAATTCTTTCTTGGCTCATCCCAAAGACCTTTACGATGTAGTCTAAATGCAGTTTAAGGGTATCCATGAACAGGGGTGCTACTCCAGTCTCCAAGTGTAACATATAGTTGGGGGAACTGTTTGGAATTTTTAAAAACCCTCCTAAGGAAATATCGAATAAACTTTTCCACAGCCTCGAACGAGCAGTAACCCCAAACTTGTGCTGCATATAGCAAAATTGAAGACGCTGTCGCACGGAATATTTTCTGCTTCGAAATATGAGAAACATGCTTATTATTAATACAATTTCCCCAGACTGCGCAAATCGCCCGTTTAGCTTCTGCAAGCTTTGCCTTTAGGTGTTTGCTCATGTTTAAACTCGGCGTGACCAGCACTCCCAGATATTTGTACTGCTTAACTATCTCAATCTGCTCGCCCTGAAATTTCCATTTTTCTGTTTGAGCGTACCGTCCTCCACCATCTCGGAATATCATCATCTTTGACTTCTCTAGATTTACAGTCAAATTCCACCTTTTGCAGTAGGTGTCCAACCTATTTACCATTAGTTGCATCGTATCTATTTTGTCAACTAGAAAGACGATGTCATCTGCAAACATCAGTGCTGGAATATTGGTTCCACTGAGCTCAATTCCACCCCTAACGTTTTCCGATATATCATTTATATACAATATAAATAGCAAGGTGCTAAGAACGCAGCCTTGTTTGACACCCATGGAAACTTCAAAATCCTCCGATAACCGGTGTCCATCCCAAACACATGCCTTATTGTTTTCATACAAAGCTCTTAAAACGTTGATGACCTGAGACGGCTGACTAATAACACGATGTGGGTTTTCCCATTATGGAATAAGTATAAGGTGGTCTCGTCGGCAAAAAGTAGTGGAATTGGTTTGAAGTTGCCTGTTATAATAAAAAAAAAATTTTTTTTGCACAAGGGTTGACGTTTTGCAAACAAATTCGTCCGCACACAACCTTTCGCTTCAATAAGCAAACGCTCACTGAACGTTAAGGGACCAAAAAACGAACTATTCGGCAGCCGACGAGACCACCTTATATTATTCCATCATGGGTTTTCCGTGAAACCCGGCCTTAGGCGGTCGATACTGATTTCGGTTGCCTTGTCCTTGATGAAAATCTTAATGTGTTTCTGTCCCCGCTTGACAACCTTGAACGGTTCGTCGTATGGCTGCTGCAGAGACGCACGAACCTTGTCGTTGCGTACGAAAACGCACTCGGCAGAGGCTAAATCTTTGAACATGAATGGCTTTTGCGTCGCATGGTTAGAAGGCGGAACTGGTCGCAGCTCGTCAAAATGCCGCTTGAGGCTAGTTACGAAGTCAGTTTGCGGTACGACCGTGCTAGGTTGCAAGAATACATGAGGCAGCCTCAGACTCTTGCCATAGACCAATTCCGCGGACGAGGTTTGTAACTCGTCCCGAAGGGCGGTTCGAAGGCCTAGAAGAATCCATGGAAGGCTTTTCGACCATTGGTGATCTTGATAACACATTATGGCCGCCTTTAGCGACCTGTGCCATCTCTCCACCATACCGTTGGCCTGAGGGTGATAAGCTGTAGTGCGGTTCCTCTTGAACCCCAACAACTTGCCTAGCTCCTCGAACAACCTAGATTCGAACTGTCTGCCCTGATCTGTAATGATCGTAGAAGGCACTCCGAAGCGCGGAATCCATTCCTGGCAAATCGCATCGGCAACAGTTTTGGCGCTTATGTCGGCGAGAGGAATAGCCTCTGGCCATCGAGTGTACCTATCAATTAACGTTAGGCAGTACCGCCAGTTTTCGGAAGTAGGTAGCGGACCGACGATATCTAAGTGGATGGTGTCAAAACGGTTCCCAGTCTCTGAGAACTGGCCAACCGGACTAAGTACGTGTCTGCTGATCTTTGAGCGTTGGCAAGGAATGCAACTTTTTTCCCAAGCCCGAACATCTTTGTTAAGAGAAGGTCAGATAAATTTACTGCGCATAGCTTTGACAGCGGCCCGAGTAGGAGAGGAGAGAGTTCACACTGTTGGCTGATTACAAACCACTCATTTACGCCCTTCTTCAGAATCCTGAAAAGGCAACGCCCAGGCAGCGCACGTATTTAGATTTGATTTCTCAATTCACTACTGATATTCGACATCTACCAGGTGAGAAAAAAGTAGTGGCCGATGCATTCTCGATAATTCAAGAGCTATCGATTCCTGAGAGAGTCGACTACGTAGCCATCGCTAAATCTCAGGAGGGAGATGTCGAGCTAAAACGTTTGCTAGAGTCTGGCGGCTCTATGCAAATAAAGACCTTTCCAATTTCTGGTTCCGACAGCCTTCTGCACTGCGATGTGTCTACAGAAAATGTGCGACCATTCATTCCGCTGCAGTTTCGTAGGGGCATCTTCGAAAAGGAACACAATCTGTCTGCAGCGTGACACAGATTGTGTTCCTTTTCGAAGATGCCCCTACGAAACTGCAGCGGAATGAATGGTCGCACATTTTCTGTAGACACATCGCAGTGCAGAAGGCTGTCGGAACCAGAAATTGGAAAGGTCTTTATTTGCATAGAGCCGCCAGACTCTAGCAAACGTTTTAGCTCGACATCTCCCTCCTGAGATTTAGCGATGGCTACGTAGTCGACTCTCTCAGGAATCGATAGCTCTTGAATTATCGAGAATGCATCGGCCACTACTTTTTTCTCACCTGGTAGATGTCGAATATCAGTAGTGAATTGAGAAATCAAATCTAAATACGTGCGCTGCCTGGGCGTTGCCTTTTCAGGATTCTGAAGAAGGGCGTAAATGAGTGGTTTGTAATCAGCCAACAGTGTGAACTCTCTCCCCTCCAGCAAATGCTTAATGTGCTTGATTGAGGCATAAGCCGCGAGCAGCTCCCTATCGTAAGCACTGTATTTGCGTTCCGCTTGTGAAAGTTTAACAGAAAAGAATCCTAGAGGTTGCCAGTTAGAGTTCAGCTTTTGTTGAACTGCGGATCCAATGGCCGAATCCGAAGCGTCAACTACGAGGGCTAATTCAGCATTGAGGACTGGATACGCAAGTAAAGTCGCGTTGCTCAGCTGAACCTTGCACTCTTTGCCTGTAAGGCATCTGGAGTACACTCTATCTCTCGCTTGTCGTTTTTACGTTTACTGCCCTCCAGGTATTTGTTCAAAAGAATTTGAGAACGTGCAGCATTAGGAATGAATCGACGGTAGAAGTTAATTAGACTGAGAAATCTTCTCATATCTGTGACAGTCTTTGGTTACTCAAAATTGAGAATCGCTTTAACTTTGGATTGATTGGGGCGAATGCCCTTTTCGTCGATCGTGTACGGAGGATTGTACAAAAACACTCTTATCGAGGTTGACAACAAGTCCACATTCAAAAAAATTTCGTAAAACGATTTCCAAGTGTTCTAAGTGTTCTTCTTCACTACTGGATGCTATTAAGACATCATCAATGTACGCGTAGCAAAATTTGTACTTACGAGTGATTGAGTGAATGAAACGTTGGAATGACTGCGAAGCGTTCCTAAGCCCGAAGGTCATTCGAGTAAATTCAAAAAGCCCAAAGGGCGTGCAGATAGCAGTCTTAGGAATATCTTGGGGTTCAACTGGAATTTAGTGATAGGCTCGGACCAAATCGAGCGTTGAAAATAATTTACAACCATTCAGATCGTGGCTGAAATCTTGAATGTGGGGCATTGGGTAACGATCAGGTTTCGAAACTGCGTTTAGTCGGCGGTAATCGCCACAACCTCTGACATCCCCATTTTTCTTGTGCACCATGTGAAGCGGCGAAGCCCAACTACTTTTCGAGGGCCTGCATATGCCGGAATCCAAATAGAATTGAAATTCCTGCTTGGCTATTGCCAGGTTCTCTGGTGAGAGTCTTCTAGGTTTGCTAGCGACTGGAGGTCCTTTGGTCACGATATGATGTGTGACACCATGAGCAACTGTTTGCTTGAAGGCATTTTCAGGCCTGGTGCTGCAGTACCTTCTTAAAAGGTCTCTTATTTTCGGGTCAGTAACTTTGTACGACACGACTGAGAGAGATGAGCACCCTGAAACAACGTGGCCAGCTGAATACAACGAAGTGAGAGGATCGATGAGGCGTTTCGCTTTGAGATCTACTAAAATGCCATGGGCTTTGAGGAAATTGGCACCAATAATGGGCTTATCCACGTCAGCTACCACAAAAACCCAGCTGAAACATCGCCGCAGACCGAGATCTAATCTAACAATCTTTTCCCCATAAGTGCGTACTTGAGTTGCATTGGCTGCGAAAAGTGAGAAGTTCAAGCAAGGAGAATTGGTTTTAGTTGCCGAGGAGGCCGGAAGTACCGAAATGTCGGCACCCGTGTCTACCAAATAATGGTTGTTGCCAGTGCCGTAACTAGGCTTTT
The DNA here is from genome assembly GCA_949372485.1 of Cheilosia soror. Lineage (NCBI taxonomy): Eukaryota > Metazoa > Arthropoda > Insecta > Diptera > Syrphidae > Cheilosia > Cheilosia soror. The sequence goes on from OX443563.1 coordinate 30,462,429, forward strand.
ATGCGCCCTGTGCGACCTTCTATAGTTGCGCCCTCGAAAAATATACTGATTTTTCGGATATCTAAATTTTTGTTTATTTTACTTGTTAGAATTAAAAATATAATATTAACTTTAGGCAAACAAAACAAATATATTTGCCAAAATATGTGGATACATACAGCTAAGTATAACAGGCATAAAACACCAGTAAACGTAAACAAAATAAGACTACTATTTAAGATTTCGTCGGCTCTCACATTGAGGCAACAATCAATAAGCAACAACTGGCAATAGGAAACCAGCCTGAAACCTGATTGCGGCAATAATATTATCGCTAGCGATACACAGCGCATATTGAAAAGCAACAATGCTTCCTAGTGGCAATATTTGTGATTATTCACACTTTTGCGCTTAACGTTCTACAAAGTTTTGGAAAATATGTCGGGCGATCCTGTTTTCAACACAAAATTCGTTGAAGTTGTAGAAAAATATTCCTGATAGGTAGAAATTTTAGGCAATCTTTTTGCTTCGATGTGAGAATATGTTAAAACAAAATTGCGTATTGCTTATTGATAGTTGCTAGTTGCTTAGTTGCTTAGTTGCTTACTGCTTGTTGACTCAATCTAAGAGCCGGCTTACTCTACGTTTACGGGCTTTCCTCATAGCGAAGTCCTTAATGACATCATCATACGACAGGAGTCGTACTATGCCAGCTTCAATCGACAACATTGCTAGGCCAGATAACCTTTCCTGACTCATTGTTGAGCGCTAGTATGCCTTTATCAGATTGAGTTTACTGAATAATCTTTCTCAAGAAACTACAGCCACTGGCATCGTTAAAAAATAATTATAGCTACTAATACGCTTGGAAACATTTCCTTTAAGTCCAGTTGTATTATCCTCTTAAGAGACTTAGACTTGATTGACATTTGCATTTTTCAAAGTCGCTTCAATTTGATTCTTCCAAGTTTCTATTTCGGCCCAAAATTCTGTGGCATTTATGTCACATCAACTTCTACTACTTAACAATCTCTGATTTGAGTTTAAGTTCGAACGATTTTTTTATTTGATAGTTTGTGGAACGGGTTTTAAATGACGTGAATTTTGAATAAACTTGTGACAATAATTCGCACCAAGGGTGTTTTCCTTCGAGTCAAACATTTTTAGATCAAATTTTGTTGTTTAAACTCTTTTCAAACTTCTTGTTCCCATATTTTGATGGATTATTTTATATAAATGCTCGCATATTATTCCTTCATTCTTATGCGAATATTCTTTTACATCGCCAATTTTAATTGATATGAACAGTTTGAACAATTTAACATTCCCAAAAACTAAACTGTGATGTAAACGAAGTGTAACTGAAAGAGAAAAAGCATGAAGAACACAGTCCCAGTCCCACTCTTGCAATAACATAAAAAATATTCTGTTTTTTAACTTTTGCCGTATGCGTTTAATTAAAATGGGGAAAAAATAGACAAACATTTACGTGCATAGATTCATGAGAGGTAGGAAAATGTAATTTCGGCTTCTCGACTGACGCAAAATGGATTGCATTTTAAATCAAAAAAATTTAAATGTAATAAATACATAACACCCGCAACCTTTTTATAGGTAATACTTTTATTAGTAAACTTATCTTATTTGGGTTTGTAATGTTGCGAGACTTACGAGTGTCAGAGTTTAAAGATCTTTCAACGCGAATTACCTAAAAGTTTGTCCTGGTCATTTTTGCGCCCTCCTGGGCCTACGCCCTGTGCCTGGGCACCGCTGGCACCGCCCTATTTACGGCACTGGTTGTTGCTTAAGCCTTAAGCGATCAAAAATGAAGAGGCGACTGCTAATTGAAAGGCAGTGGTCGACGGTCGCCAAGCCAGACCTGCCTACAAGTTTTCCGGCTGAGAAACTGTTTGGTTAAATGTACAAGGTTGTGAACAATGCACGGCATTCTTCCCGTGACGTTGGTGGTACCAACACCATTTTGAACCAGAACGACTACGGTGCCTAGGCGCACGTCCTCTAGATCGATTTCTAGACCGCAAGCTGCTGGAATCGCCGTTCGATCTTAAAGCCTGTAACTGTGCCGACAGTAGATTGATTTGCCTTTTGAGTCTTGCAACTGATGCATTAACCGGAGAGCCAGAGCTGGGGTTTGGAGCTGCTTGCGACCTTGTCGGTCTAGGACTTGCTCCCGAATGAATGCCTAAGGCATTCACGTTGTACTGCTGAGTTGCCTCCACAATATTGTCGGCCGTTGAGGCCATTGCTTCTAATGGCCAAACCACAACGGCGCTTTGCCGCTTGCGTGCGTTGACAGATAAAGTAGAACCAATGCTTTCATATGGTGCAAGCCAAAATGCGGCTTCAGGCTTCGGGTCGCGTTTAGATCGTAAATATCGTAAAGTCCAACGCGACGCCCAAGTAGAGCAACTCTCTACTTTCAGGTGCGTTGGGCGGCTTTGACATTTCATTTTCGATTTGGTTGGTTCGATTTGATAATATTTAAAGTGGTAGAGCATATGCCGTTTATGTTGGAGTAGCGTAGGTTCACTTAGGGTATACACGTACTCGTTTTTAGTAGAATATGAGGTTTTTGCAATACAAATTAATTATTTTACTGTGTGGAAATGACGAATATTATTTTTGCTGTAATGCTACTAGTGATTTCTTCAGATTGTTGAACAAAAAAATATGTGCCCAAATGTTATGTGCACGCTTTTGAAATTTTAATTTTCTCTGAAACTACTCTGTGCTTTATACAATTGATAAACGAAATAAACATTTTTGTTTAGAATATTTATAGTTGCTTTTTCTAGTCGAGGGAAAATCTAATTTTCTGCTATGTGCAAATGATTGGTATTAATTTATTACTTGGTGTACCCGCTCTTTTGCTCGTGCCAATGAATTGAAATGCTTAGGTAGATATAGCTACATATTTTTTATTGTCTATCGGGACAATGAACATGAATATGCGTACCGACTTTGACCCAAATTCACGGGAATTTTCTGTCCTATATCGAAGATTCCCTGTAATTTTGAACTCCATAGGCGGGAAGGTTTTGAAGTGCAGCCATAGGAATATAAAAAAATGTCTGGACAGGACAGCAAGATCTTCGCAGAAATATAGCAAAAAAAAAGTTCGTGTATTTAATTAATACCAAGCAAATGACCCTAATTAGAGGGTCATAAAATCTTTTCAATATGCATTGCCATTACTGGCGATAGGTGAATGGATGTGGTAAAAACCCAGCGAGCGACGAAAAACAGTACCTACGGTCGCAATCGTCCGAATGAATGTCCAGCATACTACCAGATGTATAAATATAACTGAAATAAAATATAAATATGAATTGAAAAATCGAGTAGATCGTCGGTATCCATATTTGAGAATTTATTAATAGATTCTTATTTTTTTTTAAATAGCCAAGGCAAGTTTTTAACAAAATTGCACCTCTGTATTTTAGTGACTGAACTTCTTTCGACAGCGTAGATAAAATATGCTGGACATTTGGTAATCTTGCACACTTAAATCGTTTTTCAAGTATTCCACAAAGTAATCAATTCACAATTTAAAGGGAAGGGATTTTCGGTGTAATTTATCCACATTTTCTCAACCAAACTAAACATCTACCTGCCTCGCCTGAAAGGACTTTCATGGGAAGGCTTGTACCTGTGTATCTATGTACATTTCATGCACCAGACAATTTTGCCACCAAAATATTCCACGACAAGAAAAGTGAAAATACAATAACTGTTATTTATTTATGAATTTTTTACTATTTTGAACAAATTTCCTCTTAAATCGTGCATTAAAAATAACAGGTATAAGCAAAAAGGAGTAGACTTGCATTCTGCTCTGAATTGGGGTATATTAACATAAACCAAACAGAACTTTCAATCTCTCATACTCTAGTCTCTCAACGCGCCAAAGCTCTGAAGCGGCATTTAGTTTTGGAAAACTGCGGCTTGCGTGCGTTGACATAAAATACGGTAAAGTTTCTTAAACGCCTGTCAACGCACGCAAGCGGCAAAGCGCCATTGTGATTTGGGCATAAATGTTAATGTTGAGAAAGTCATGTTTATCTCGGCCATTAGCTAAATAGGTCTACCCTTATGTCATTTTCAAGAGGAGTGTTGCCTATGCAATCAAAATTAGAGTATCAAAAATTGTAATAGGAGTGTATTTAAATACCCTGCATCTGATCTGCCTGTACAGATCATTTGTATATATTAATTAACTTTGGTAATTGTGTAACATGATTCCTTAATTTATTGGTTGTGATAAAACAATTCAAATGTTTGCTGAGCCTGAAATTGAAATTGAGCAAAATCATTGAAATACACACCAAATAATAGAATATTCCATTCCTAAACACAATAAAAAACAAAAAGGATCTTTTCTGTCGATGTCTTTAATTAAGAACATTTGGTTAACATTTTAAATTACCTGTCAAAGCAAAGTTTTTTTTTCAACTACAAGCAGTAGTTTATAGAATGTAATGGCTTATACACTTACAGCCTTATTCATAATACTTAGTTAAATCTGATTTAAAGTTTATGTTGGTTTAATTGCAGAAAACGTTATTCATAATCTTTTTTCAAATTTTCATTTAATCAAGTGTCAAAAATTTAAATGCCGAAATAGGCATTCAGTAGCAAATTAACTCTGAATTAAATATTGTTCGTTGATTCAAATCATGGCATATAATAATTATTATGTTATTAGTTCACTACCGAATATCTTATATATAGTTATTGATTTGTGCATTTGCACAACAAAAAACAGTGTTATCCAAATTTAAATAACAAAATTCTGTAAAAAAAAAATCTCATGACAACTGCGTAATACAATTTGCTTAAATCATAATGGCGTTTTATGAATGAACTTTTTTAATTCTTAATTAAAATGACAGTTTCGAGTTAGCTGAGACACTGATAATTAAGAGATTAAATTATAATCTAATGAAGAATGCTGTTATATTTTATTTGGTGTCGCTTTCATTCTGAAAGTTAAAAAACGAAGTCAACAGTCTGGATCATATAAATGATATTTTATATATCAGTGTGATTTTTTTTGTAAATGTAGGTACAAAATAAACAACGTTCCATGAAATCCGCAAAAAGTACCTACATGTGTTCACATATTCATGTGATGTTTCAGAAGTTTTTCTATTTGTAACATTGTAATTGTGATTTGTATACTACAAGACAAATTTTGTTTTGCATCAATAGCCTACGAATAATTAAAAAATTGTGTTCTTATTATTATTCAATAATCTGAAATGACTTTTATTAGAACAGCTCTCAATTTTCGAAATTAATACAAAAGTTCCGAAATGCATAGGAAAACGTATTGTAAATAGTACTAAAAATATACCCTATTTGTATGATACGGCATTACTAATTTTCGTATGAATTTGACAAAACAGCTGACAATTTGTAGATTTCCTAATTCGTGTTTCGGTTTTTGCTTTTAATAAGCATTTTAAAGCCTTTGGGCGAAATCTGATGGGCGAATTTAATTGTAATTTGGGTATAAATTCGTTTAGAATAATTTATTCGGCATAAACATGGTCAGTGGTCTTGTTTCGGCGAAACCAAATTATGGAATTTGAGTCCTGCAATGACAGAAAATGTAATAGATCCCAATAAAGTTGTCGCACTAGTAAATGTGGAGATCAAAATATTTATTGGTACCATTTCAATAAAGCTATACATTTTATTTAAGAGGCCTCTACCCAGAAATCGAGCAAAAGTGCGAAAAATGGCATTTGGTTTCCTTCCTAGAGAAGTCAATACTGAACAACGTTTTTGCTGAAGCGATCGAAATGATATTGGATGTATTGGAAAGAACAGAATATGTCCTTTGAAAGCTTTGAAGCTTTTTTTTTAAGCGACATCTCGTTTTTCTTTTATTGAAAGAATTCCCAGCTGTGTTTGGGAAAATTGGCATAAAACCGACTTTTTGTTTGCCAACGCATGATATGATAGAGTTCGAAACAGTCTAAGATAACTTGTCCATCTTAAAGGTCATATGCAAAACACAAATGAGTTTAAAATAAATCTTAAAATTTCATCCTGGTTTTAAAAAAACAGGTGTTTTAAAACAAACAATTTTTTGAATTAAAGAACAACGTTTTTCCTGTATATATTGATATATACTTGATGCAATTTTTACTCAAAACAACAAAGTATCATACCAGCTATCGGATGCAACAAAAAAAAAATTATGTATTTACATGCATTTTGTTGCAAAATACTGAGTTTAAATTTTATATATTTTTCAAGAAAAATACAATGCATGTGTCATAGTTGTTGCACATTCTCAGAAAAAAGTTCCAAGTTTCTCATTTAGATGGCGGTAGTTCTGTCGTCTGATTTGATTAGCCAATCAGAATGACACCCAAGCTATAAGGGATAAATATGTAGTTTGTCAACGGCAGTAAGAGGTGTGTTATAAATAAAACAGGTTTGGCGTGAAGTGTGATCGAAATGGAATCAAGGATGCGTGTGTTGATATGTGTGTAAGCAGGTGGGGATTCTTTATTCAAAGTGATTTTTGCTTCATGGGGATTCAAAGTAATTTTTGCTTCTTGAATAAAAATGAAAATGAGAGAGGGGTCGACAGAAGCACTTTTCAATATGTTGCTATATTTAATAAATTCTTATTGAAAATGCATTTATTTGTTTAAACAAAATTGCTTAACTTCATAACAAAAATTATAAATTAATTTAAACGATGAATGTACTCAGATTTTTAGAAATTCTATATATTTTATGTATAGCAAATTTGTATCTTGAAAAGTGCTTGCCGGTCACACCGACCGTGATCAGGTGTAAAGCAGATAATGGTTTGGTTTGTGTTGGTAGGAAAAGAGACGAAACGGAGAGGGTGAAATGGTGGGTTAGGCTGAAAGAGGTATAATTGAAAGCAAATTGTAGTATGAACCAGCAGCATTGCGCTGTTGCCATTTACAAGGAAAGATTATGCAATTTTGTTTGCGCTGTTGCCATTATCTTACCTACCTTTTATGAGCTATGGTAGGGTAGGTGTTTGGTTTTTCGTATGAAGAGGGGGACGGAGGAAAGAATTTGCAACATTATGAAGATCACCAAGGTAAGTAGCAAGAGCTACACCGGGATTGTGAGAGGGGATGATGCAAGGGGTATTCAAATGGGGCTTAGTTAGGAAGGAATTGTGGGTTTTGCTAAAGAGAATATTACTGGATGCAAAAATATACATATACCTGTGTACATTCACTCGATAATATGCAGGATCCAATAAAAGGATTTATGTGTATTGGGGGTTTGTTGACTTGTGGGAACGATTTTATTTTCTACCCGACATTACTTAACCCAATAGTACATTTACTACCTCACCTGCTCCCCTAATACAATTAAAATCTTAAAACTACTCTTTAAAAAAACTCAATGGATCACAGAAATACAAAATACATACCTACCTAATGCAAAATATCCGATCTGCATTTTCACATTCTTTCTCTTCACGTTGTTATCCTTTATCATCATCAACCTTGCCATGCTGAAAATACCCTACCACACACACCATCTATATATATATGCGAAGAATACCTACCCCATCGTTGATTTAATTTTCCCTTGCACATTCAAAGTCATTATACCTATGTAATGCAATCAGTGGAGAATGGATTCTTTGTCTTATGCTGATCTACATTTTCCTCTCACTCCAACATTCATTTGGATGCAATTCTCAGCAAGAAAAATAAAACATCCCCCACACACGATCAATAAATGACACAAAACCAGTTTTCATATCCAAGTATTATATAATATCCCACCTAAGTTCCGCCTCCTGAATTGATTTTAAAAGTGAAATGAATGACGAGAGTGGTTTCACACCATGATAAGAGCTTCGCAAATCAAAAATAGATGGCGCTTTGAGTTACTCAAAGCGCCATCTATTAGCACCATCTCTTAAGAGGCCTTAAGAGGCCTCTACCCATATTGTAGAACATAAAGTGGAACTCAAAGCGCCATCTATTTTTGATTTGCGAAGCTCTTATCATGGTGTGAAACCACTCTCGTCATTCATTTCACTTTTGAAATCAATTCAGGAGGCGGAACTTAGGTGGGATATCATGTAATACATACTTGGATATGAAAACTGGTTTTGTGTCATTTATTGATCGTGTGTGGTGTGCGTGTGGGGGATGTTTTATTTTTCTTGCTGAGAATTGCATCCAAATGAATGTTGGAGTGAGAGGAAAATGTAGATAAGCATAAGACAAAGAATCCATTCTCCATTGATTACATAATAATGACTTTGAATGTGCAAGGGAAAATTAAATCAACGATGGGGTAGGTATTCTGCGCATATATATAGATGGTGTGTGTGGTAGGGTATTTTCAGCATGGCAAGGTTGATGATGATGAAGGATAACAACGTGAAGAGAAGGAATGTGAAAATGCATATCGGATACTTTGCAATAGGATTTTGTATTTCTGTGATCCATTGAGTTTTTTGTAAGGGTAGTTTTAAGATTTTAATGGTATAAGGGGAGCAGGTGAGGTAGTAAATGTACTATTGTGTTAGGTAATGGCGGGTAGAAAAATAAAATCGCTCCCACAAGTCAACAAACCCCCATAAACCTTTTTATTGGATCCTGCATATTATCGAGTGAATGTGCACAGGTATATGTATAATTTTGCATTCAGTAATATTCTCTTTAGCAGAACCCACAATTCCTTCCCAACTAAGCCCCACTTGAATACCCCTTGCATCATCCCCTCTCACAATCACGGTGTAGCTTTTGCTACTTATCTTGGTGATCTTCATAATGTTGCAAATTCTTTCCTCTGTCCCCCTCTTCATACGAAAAACCAAACACCTACCCTACCATAGCTCATAAAAGGTAGGTAAGATAATGGCAACAGCGCAAACAAAATTGCATAATCTTTCCTTGTAAATGGCAACAGCGCAATGCTGCTGGTTCATACTACAATTTGCTTTCAATTATACCTCTTTCAGCCTAACCCACCATTTCACCCTCTCCGTTTCGTCTCTTTTCCTACCAACACAAACCAAACCATTATCTGCTTTACACCTGATCACGGTCGGTGTGACCGGCAAGCACTTTTCAAGATACAAATTTGCTATACATAAAATATATAGAATTTCTAAAAATCTGAGTACATTCATCGTTTAAATTAATTTATAATTTTTGTTATGAAGTTAAGCAATTTTGTTTAAACAAATAAATGCATTTTCAATAAGAATTTATTAAATATAGCAACATATTGAAAAGTGCTTCTGTCGACCCCTCTCTCATTTTCATTTTTATTCAAGAAGCAAAAATTACTTTGAATCCCCATGAAGCAAAAATCACTTTGAATAAAGAATCCCCACCTGCTTACACACATATCAACACACGCATCCTTGATTCCATTTCGATCACACTTCACGCCAAACCTGTTTCATTTATAACACAACTCTCAATGCAGTTGACAAACTACACATTTATCCCTTATAAGCTTGGGTGTCATTCTGATTGGCTAATCAAATCAGACGACAGAACTACCGCCATCTAAATGAAAAACTTGGAACTTTTTTCTGAGAATGTGCAACAACTATGACACATGCAGTGTATTTTTCTTGAAAAATATATAAAATTTAAACTCAGTATTTTGCAACAAAATACATGTAAATACATAATTTTTTTTTTTGCATCCGATAGCTGGTATGATACTTTGTTGTTTTGAGTAAAAATTGCATCAAGTATAAATCAATATATACAGGAAAAACGTTGTTCTTTAATTCAAAAAATTGTTTGTTGTAAAACACATGTTTTTTTTAAAACCAGGATGAAATTTTAAGATTTATTTTAAACTCATTTGTGTTTTGCATATGACCTTTAAGATGGACAAGTTATCTTAGACTGTTTCGAACTCTATCATATCATGCGTTGGCAAACAAAAAGTCGGTTTTAGGCCAATTTTCCCAAACACAGCTGGGAATTCTTTCAATAAAAGAAAAACGAGATGTCGCTTTAAAAAAATGCTTCAAAGCTTTCAAAGGACATATTTTGTTCTTTCCAATGCATCCAATATCATTTCGATCGCTTCTGTATTGACTTCTCTAGGAGGGAAACAAAATGCCATTTTTCGCACTTTTCCTCGATTTCTGGGTAGAGGCCTCTTAATGATACCTCTGAGGAATATATACTCTTCCGCCTGAGCGAGTTGTAGTCGCAGCTTCGTTTGTGATGCTTGTTGAAGGTTCATCATTCGTGCGAGGTGAAATAGAATATGCTGATTTAAGTCTATCGATTGAAACTTTCGTTGCTCGGTTGTTGACTTTGACCGTGAAAGATGTCTCCCGTTTCTTTATTACCTCATATGGTCCATCGTACCACCGCTACGGTGGTCGAACTTTGTCATTCCTGATGAATACGTGGGTGCACTCTTGTAACGATTTCTGCACGAAAACTGGTGAATCGCCGTGATGAGCAGTTGCTGTTGGTTTTATCTTGCACATGGTGGATTTGAGTTGTTTCAGGAATTCGTCGTTGAATTCGAGGTCCCGCGATGTGTCAAAAACTTCTCCGGGTAGGCGTAATGACGTTCTATTTACTAATTCTGTAGGTGTTGATTTGATGTCTTCTTTAAAAACAGATCGGGGTCCCAACAGTACCATCGGTAGAACATAAAACCAATCGGCTGTTTTATAGCACGTAATAGCTGATTTTAAAGTTCGATGCCATCGTTCTATTAACCCGTTGGCCTGTGGATGATAGGGAGTGGTTTTTAGATGTGTTATACCTAATATTTTATTAAGATTAGAGAATAAATTCGATTCGAATTGCCTGCCGAGATCGGTTGTTATACGCAATGGAGTTCCAAACCGACTAATCCATCCATGAATTAAATGCCGGGGTTGTTTCAGCTGTTATATCTTCCATGGGGATCGCTTCCGGCCATCTGGTAAAGCGGTCGATGATAGTGAGAAGATATCGATGTCCGTTTGAAGTGGGCAGTGGTCCGACTATATCCACATTAGTGTGGGTAAATAGTTGATCCGTGATGGAGTAGGTTGATACCGGCGTCCTGTTGTGGCGACGTACTTTCGCTCGCTGACAATATGTGCATGCTTTAACGAACATAGCACAGTCAGCTCGCATTCCAGGCCACACAAACCGATCTTGGATGAGCTTAAGAGTTGATTGCACCCCCGGATGGGCGAGTCCATGCATTTTCGCCGGAATGTCCTGTCTACACGTGATGGGAATAAATGGTCGCACGTGCTCCTTAGATACGTCACAATGTAGTGGAATTGTGGTACCTGGAATTGACAGACATTTTAATTTAAGCGATGTTGTACTTTTACCTTTTAAAATGTTAATCAGCTCTTCATCTCGTCGCTGTTCGTTCGCAATTTTATCAAAATTGATCGCTGAGGGAGCAACAACTTCATCAATGCGGGAAAAAAAAATCTGCAACCTCATTTCTCGATCTTGGAATATGTAGGATTCTTGTAGAGAATTGACCAATGTAATCCAACTGCCTCAGCTGTCTCGGTGAAGCTTTTTCAGGTTTTTGTAGGAAGGCATAGATCAGTGGTTTATGATCGGTATAGATAGAAAAGTCCCTGCCCTCCAGTAAATACCGAAAATGTTTGATACCTTGATAAACTGCCAATAACTCGCGGTCGTATGCATTATATTTCATCTGCTGCTTTGTGAGTTTCCTTGAGTAGAAGCCTAGTGGGTGAGAAACGTCGTTGTATAGCTGGTTCAGAACCGCACCTACTGCATCGTTGGAGGCATCGACGTACAGCTCTATTGGGGCGCCTTTTATTGGGTGAGCCAAAAGCGTTGCTTGGGCGAGATCTTCTTTGGTTTTGTCGAATGCTAAAGATGCTTCCTTAGTCCAGATCATTTTGGTGTTATCGTTTTTGATGTTCCCATTGATAAGTTGTTGCAATGGAGCCTGGTTTCTAACAGCATTCGGAATAAATCTCCTGTAAAAATTTGTCATAGCTAAGAATTTTTTCAATTCTCCCCGACCTGGTTAGCATAGTTGTATTATCGATGATTCTGTTCCGTTTGACGTCTACAAGCAAATAGTAGTGTTTCAAGAAGTCCACTCCTATGGTTTATCTACCGCCGCTATAACAAAAGTCCAGGTAAATTTTCTCCGCAGGCCGAGATCGATATTCAAGCGTGAAAAGCCGTATGTTTTATTTGTGTGACATTTGCTGCGAATAATTGGATAGTTTCATTAGTAAGTGTAGTATGTTTTTTATTCGATGGAGGGATAACTGAAATATCAGCCCCTTTGTCGATAAGAAATTGTTTTTTTGGTTGCAGTATCCGAAATGCATATACGGTATATGCATTCTACATTGGTCACATAATGCTGTGACGTTTCCTTTAACAGTTTTTTTGGACCCTACGAGTGTGAGAAACTACATGGTCCTCTACATCGAGTAGCTTTTTCGCCAATTTTATTATGGTACCAACAGAGTCCTCCGTATGTTCTGTCGTTCGTTGATCTGGATGATGATTGTCCCGGGACTGGTGTTCTTCCTCTGCGATGGTGGCTGTTGCTTCTGCGCTGGGTTCGCATGAACCCTTCGAACTGACGCGTTACTCCACGTTTGCGAGCCACCTAAGGCGAAGTCTGCCTCTACTGAGTTATCCCTCTGGGTTGAAGTCTTGAAGTCGAATACTCTTCGGGGCGGAACGCTGGTTTCCATTCGCTTTACATGTCCATGCCACCTAAGACGATATATTCGCACTTTTCTGAATAGGTGGATGTTGACACACAGTTCGTAAAATCTCCTTTTCCAAATATACCATCAACTCAAACGGGACCGAAAATCATTCCAAGAATTTTGAGTTCAAAATGACCAAGGATATTATCGTCACCCGCCCTTGCTAATGTCTATTCTTCTGCTGAGGGACTTATCGATTCTTTACTACTCTTCGCCAAGGTTCGGCTATCGTGACTCTCATTGACATTTTTACTGACTAAATCCTTTCATTCTGCTATCCGTCCAATAAACACTGTATTATCACATCTCAAATTTACATTAACGTGACATTTTACTTCTGTTAACCTAATTTTATAATGCAACATATAAAATGGATAGTGTGAGACATTTTTTCACACAAAAAAGAAAAAAAAAAAAAAACAGAGGAGAGGAATCCTTAAATCGAATTTTGTTGTTCGGCCTTCAAACACAGAAATAATAAAAAATTTTATTCAGATTTGTTAACAAATTGGTTTTGCCTCACATTTCACGCCGCAGCAATTTTTTAACATCCAGACAAACAGATCCTATATATGTATAAATTATTGCATCTGCCGTGTGTTAATTGGGATGAATATTATCTTCGGATTATTTTCCAGCTGTCAAAAAATTATCCTGCTCAGGGAGAAATATAATAAATGATCCTATAGGCTAATTTTTTACATTTTCATTTGCTTGAGTTTTACAAGAATATTCAGTGTAGGTAATTAAAATAAAATAGTAAATTAAATCGAAAATATAACCCGTGCTGATTTCGATTTATATTTAGTTTTTACATCAATATTTATTTTTGTAAAATATTTGTTAAACTTTAGTACAATAAAATATATTATATTATCAATAAAATATCAGTTATCAAATATTTAAACTATCATTCTTTTCAAAGTTGTCATCTATTTGTCTGTATTAGTTCTCCGTGATGATAATTACTAAAAATTAAACGAGCGCAAATCAAACTGTCTCTGACTTAACCCTTAAATGCCCAGGGAAGTAGATTTTGACGGAAAAAATTATATTTAAACGATAACAAAAACAACAAATCCATTGTTCAAAAAAATTATTAAATTTTTAGCCCCCCCACACAGCCATTCGAGAGAAAATTGTTACGGATGAGAAAAAAAAAATATCTGTTTTTAGATAAATTCTTTATCCTCTATTCTTCGTTCAAGAGATGATAATTCTGAAGGAGGCCTAGACAATTGAGAATCATCTAATCTCGAAACGCGATTAATTTGTGAAATTGAATTGGAAGCGGTTTCCATGATCGTATCGGCGACTTGCGATAACTTTTTAAGCTCCTCGGTTTTAAAGGCGGCGAGAATCGCCTGAACCTCAGATGGAAGTCGTTGCATCCAAATACTTTTGAGGAATTCCTCACCAACGGAAGTTCCAGCCAAACTTTTTAGCTCGCTATAAAGCTGGGAAGGCTTTTTGTCACCCAAATCGACTTCGGATAAAAGTTTCCTCAGGTTCCTATATTTGTCGATAGCTGGTGGATTAAGAACAGCATCTTGGACTTGTGCAAGTACTTTTGCTTTAATTGCTCCGACAACCGTATTAAACTTGGAAGTATCCGTTGTAATATTGCACGTGGAAAATTGTGCCTCAATTTGAGCAAACCATATTTCGGGATGACTCGACCAAAATGGTGGGACTTTAATAGAGACTCGCATAAGCTCCTGTCTGTCTCTGTAGTCTCCTTCGTCGATATTGCCAGGATTATTATTAACGTTATTGTCGTTAGGTGCAAGCATTTTCGTGGACTTGTGGAATGAAAAATGTAAGTAATTTGCTCACAAGTCGAAAGGAAAATGTAGATACTATGTAGAATAGTACGAAATCTGGAACAAGCGATAGCACGTTTGAAAGAAAGCAAGTGTTGCAGGAAGCAATTCTCTTATGTATAAGGTAAACGGACTATATCTCACGCGACCTGCCTAACTGTGTGTAAGGATTTTGATTTTTAATACTGGATTTATACTTTCACGATGCTAGATGTCACCAATTATAGGAGTAAAGAAAAACGACTTGTTCCGACTGTGGTTAAACTTCTAATAATTCTTTATTTTACATGAAAATTCTTTGTCGTCTGCTCTACAATACAGACGTCTTATATAACAGATATAATTACATGATTTTTATGTACCAGTATAAGAGTTGAAAAAAGTATAAGTACTAAATCATCATCAGGAGTTTACGTGAAAATTAAACTTAATAGTTCAGCTACAAGGGTATTATAACGGTATAATAACGGATTTTTTAAATAATTAATAATTACTTTCGGGCTTCGATTCATTTTATGAACTACAGTGCGGTTAGAACGGTCCTGCCTCTATTTTGGCAATTTCTGCAACTGTTAATGATTTTTTTCTTCCCATTTTAACTGTTAAAACAAAGAAAATATCAAAAAAACCCGTTTTATCAGTTCCCGATAGCTTTTCGACACTCACGCTTCCTAATTTTCGCTTAAACTGTGATTGAGGCTATTCTAATGTTACAAAAAAAAATTCACATTTTAGCGACTGCAAACAAAATTGGTCTCGAAAGTTCAGTTAGCTTTTAGAAATTTCTCAAATTTTGACTAAGTCTTTGAGAGCAGTCTCCTACCTTATCCCTCAATATATAATTCTTTATGTAAGCATAAAAGAAGTAACGGAAATACCAACTTTTAAAAAAGGCAATGTGTGACGCTATCCAAATATTACGGACTGTATATAATAACGGGACGAGCGGTTCCGTTATAAAAAAAATAAATTTAATAGCCCGAACACTTGGGCTCAAAATAATAACTCGATTTTTATTTTTGATTATATTTGAATTTTATTTTTGGCTATTAAACTTTTTATGTAGCTGACCCCTTACCACTGGTGGGGGGAAGTCAGATGGGAGAGCGAATATGAGAAGAGCTGACTAACTGGTCTAACTGCTCTAACTGAGCTCGGGTTTGAAAAGTACCCGGTATTTATACTTCTTAATTTGGTACTGGCCATGGGAATGGCTTGTAATATAATAGGGGTATTCATGCAACGTCGTAAACTCGTCGTAAACGTCGTAAACTTCGTAAGTTTACGACGTGGTAAATGAACTGTCAAAATTTGTATGGAAAATCATTTACGACGAGATGGTAAACTTACTACGCGAATTGGTGTGGAAAACCGAGATGGGAAACTTACGACGAGGTCAAAGTGACATTTCACATTTGAAATAAAGGCGCGAAATCAGGAAAAAATTACTTTGCATGCATTTATAATACTTTTGATGCATTTATAAATAGAAATTGCACATTTTACTATTCCATCAAATTGTATTAAAAGCAAGTTTTAAAATAGTTTCAATAACGAAATTTTCAATTCCAAACAAAGGATGTTCTCGTTCGCGGCAAAAAGTTTGGAATTGGAAATTTCGTTATTTAAACCTTTTCAAAACTTGATTTCTTGATACAATTTGTTAGACTAACTAATTATTCTACACTAGGAATAGTAAAATGTGCAATTTTATCTTTATAATTGCATCAGAAGTGGTTTGTTCGTATTTTATCAATTCATTCGTTCACTCTCATGTGAAACAGCTGACTGGTTTACCACCATTTACGAAGGCAGCTATTTGGGGCCTTCATGAAACGTGCGTCGTAAACTTACCATTTTACGCGAATGGTAAACTTACGACGTTGCATGAATACCCTTAATATTCTAATAATTTGATTAGATTTGTCAATTAGGCAAATCTTGGCGGATGCATCTGTGTCAACAATGACTTCTAATATTTATCCATAGGATGCGATTGCATCGTCATGAAATAGTACTCTGGTTGGCTTAGGAAATGATGCACACCTGTGTAAACAATAGAAAGATTAATTAAATGGTGCATCTATGCCAAGTTCATGGGATAAGATAAATAAATTCATGATTGATCATGAATCTGAAATAGTGACCTTGGAAAGAGTATTGCGTTATACAATTGATAGCTTGCGGTTCCTGTATCCGTTGAGTATGCTATGTGAGTGTCGGGTAGGCGTGACGTTAGTCATTGCCGTAACTCCCCCCTCCTTAAGATTCTGCTCCGGAGAATCCAGGGTTTTTAATTCTATATTGACCTTTGTATTTTGGGCGTCTTTCCTTTTCCTGGTCTTTAATATTATTAATATGAATATTAGATTTCCTACGATAATTAGAATGATTGTACTGAAGGTTATTCCTTCCGTCACGAAGTGTCTTGCTTTGATTTCCTTAATTATTTCTTTGTTTTTAACATTATCCAAATGTATTTCGGGTAAGGATACGTTTACTGATATGTTTTTAATTTGTATGTCATATAAATTTGGTATTACGAAATGTTCGCTTGTCAACAGATTCTCATATTCAACCTCTTTTATACTTATTTGACAATTTTCAAAATTAATCATATTATTTCCATATAATCTTATATCATAGGTGTTACAATTTTGCTTAATTAATATTCTTGGTAAATTCTTAGTGATAATTACATTATTGGTTATTTGTTTAATTTTAATTTCTTTGTTTATTTTAAAGTTACATACAGGGTTTACTTTTAGTATTTGTGAGATACAGTCATCTTTAATTAGTTTTAATTGTTTTACATTGATTATTGGTGATTCTGTGTATTCATAAACATTATTTTCGTTTAATATTACTGTTTTGTAAACTGTATCAATTTCTAGTGTTTCTTTATTTGGAATTGGTTCTATGAATGTTTTATAGTATTTAGTTTTTTCGTAATTTGGGATCATTATAACAAACACAATTCTATTTCCTTGTAATACTACTGAACTTTTAATGTTAATTAATTCTCTATATGTTATATTATAATTTTGAATTTCCTTCGTAGTGAGCAGATCTCTGCCTAAAATTCCTAGTCTGCATAATAGTAAATTTTTAATCTTTAATTTTCCTAACCTGATCCCTTAATAGCTGTATGTCATACTGAATTTGAAAAACATGTTGCATGTGTTCTATTTCGCTCATGCCTGCATTTACTATTTGAATTACATCCTGTATTTGTTCGTTAATTTTCTTTTGTTGAATATTAATATGGTTAGTTACGTTCTGCATAACATTGTTAAATTTATTATTTATTTCTGTTTGTTCATTTAGACTATTTATCAAATTTTTATTATTTTCCTCATTTACTGATAATCTTTCTCTTATTTCGGCTTCGTCGTCTGAGTCCATTACTCCTGCTAAAATTTGTAAGCCTTTTCCCCAAATATTAATTAAACCTCTTTTAGATTTTGTATGTGGAACTAAATTTGTTATTTCTTCTTCGAGTGAATTAAAATTATGGATCATTGAAGGGTAGTGATCGCTGTAGTTAAGGTTTCTTATGTTTTCTTTTATAAGTTCTAAATTATTTTCAAATAAACTTAATTCAATACTATGTAATATCTTCTTGTAGTTTGATATAATTTGTAATTCTTGGTCTCTAATCATGATGTAACCTTGTCCATCATTTAAATTTGTAACGTCTAGTTTTCGTCCTTGAAGAGTCAGTATTGTCGTCATAATGAATATCGCTAGTATCAATATCTTATGTAGATGCATGTTGTACCTGAAATTTCCGAGGTTTTTTAATTTTTGCTTTATGGTATTGTTTATTATTGTTAGCTAAAACTGTTACTTTATTATTTCTCAATGCTTTGAATGATCTAAATCTTGGTTGTAGTTTGTTAATATTTCTAACTTTATAGTAGAATGGATAATCTTGTTTGTAACTGTAGAGACCCAATATTCCATAGCCGATTGCTCTATATTTTACTATCAATTGACTTATATTTTCCGTATTTTTATTTTATAAGTGCGACTTTTTTTTCATTGTTGTTATATAGTAAAGTGTTGGCATCGCACAGTGCCGATACTACAGTAACTTATCTGGTCTTCTCTTGTTTTATTTCGTTTATGTATTATTTTCCTTTTATTTTCTAGCGCTTTTTCAAATGCTTTTTCTGCTAAATTTTCTAGGATTCTTTTAAAGAATAACTCGAATGGGGTATATTTTGTTGCTGAACAAATTGAATTGTTATAGGCGAATAATGCCTTAAGTAATGCTTCCTCTGTAGTTATGGTGTTGTGATTCTTTAATATTCTAAAACGTTCCATTAATGTCGAATGAAAACGTTCTACTGGAGACTGTATTTGTCTATTTTAGTAAGTATTGGTATTCCTTTTTGCGGAAAGAAGATGTCTACATGTATTATTTCTAATGGATTTTTAGGAGTTTCTGTAAACTCATATTTGGGTTTGGGAGGATTTCTCTCATATTTTTCTATTTGGCATATACTGCAATTATTAATGTATTTAGTAATTTTCTCCTTTATATTTGGAAAATAGCACTCCCTCCTAATATGGTCGAAAGATTCGTTTATTCCCCTATGATTATTTTCCTTGTGATAGTCTATTATAATTTTATCCTCTTCTCTTTCGTCTGTTATGTCTTTTAAAAGTTGTGTGCATCTAAGCACTTTACATTTTTTTGATCAATGAAAGTGATTTTTATAAACGTTTTGAAAATCAACGAAAAGTGAAAGATTTTCGATAAGGATTGCGTTTGTAGATTTTGGATTAAAATGATTTTTTATTATTTGTATAATGTCGTTTTCTGTGAAATTTTTATATTTTATTATTTTCCTTGTTTTATTAAATATTTTCTTTGTTCTAATTTGATTTGCTCCACTTTGGAGTCTTTCTATTATTATCTGGTTTTTAAATAAATTTAGAGGTGATTCTGATATTGGTATATATCCCTGGTCATCTTCTTCTGCGCTGTGTATTGTAGCTGCTGTCTCTATTTCATTCAGATTTATTTCGATAGGAATTCTGCTTAATGCGTCTGCATTTGAATTTTTCTTACCCTGTTTATATTCTATTTCATAGTTGTATTCCTCCATTTGAAGTTTCCATCTAACTAGTTTACTATTAGGCTCTTTAATATTCATTAGCCACTTCAAAGGTTTGTGGTCTGTGTGTATTCTAAATTTTGTACCGTAAAGGTATGGTCTAAAGTATTTTGTAGCCCATATAATGGCTAATAATTCTTTTTCAATTGTTGAATAATTTTGCTCATGTGAGTTTAAAGTTCTACTTGCATAGCAAATAGGATGTTCATGACCTCCTTGATTTTGTCATAGAATTGCTCCTATCGCGAAGTTGGATGCATCAGTGCTCAGAATAAATGGTTTTGAAAGGTCCGGATATGCTAAAATTGGTTCATTTATTAACATGTTTCTACAATCTTTGAAACACTTTATGTAAATTTCGTCTTTAATATTTATTTTCTTACCCTTTTTTAATTTTTCTGTTATTGGTTTGGTTAACCTAGCAAAGTCTTTTATAAACTTCCTATAATATCCTAATAAACCTAAAAATTGTTTTATTTGTTTCTGTGTCTTAGGAATTGGGTAATTTTTTACAGCTTCTATTTTCTTGGGATTTGGTCTTATACCATTTCTACATACTACGTGTCCTAAAAATTCTACCTCTTTTTTCAAAAATTGACTTTTATCAATTTGGATTTTTAAATTTGCTTGAGTTAAGGCTTCAAATACCTTTTCCAAATGTTTGATGTGATCATTTAATGTTGGCGAGTAAATTATTATGTCATCCATATAGACGAGACATATTTTATCGATAAGTTCATTGAGAACATTGTCCATGACGCGTTGAAACGTTGCAGGTGCATTTTTTAAGCCAAATGGCATTCGAGTAAACTCGTAATGTCCATTGTCGACTGTGAATGCTGTTTTCTTGATATCTCGTGCGTCTACTTCTATTTGATGGAAGCCTGACGCGAGGTCAAGAGTTGTGAAATACAGACACTTTCCTAATTTATCTAGGATTTCATTGATATTTGGTATTTGATACCTGTCATCAATAGTTTTTTCGTTCAATTTCCGAAAGTCTATGACTAAACGCCATTTTTTCACACCTTTGGGGTTAACCTTTTTCGGCACTATCCATACTGGTGATGACCACGGTGAACTACTCGGCCTTATTATTCCTTGATTCAGCATGTCCTTTATTTGAGTCTGAATCTCCTGCTTGTGAGCATATGGATATCGATAATTCTTTGCATATACTGGTTTTTCATCAACTGTAGTGATTTTATGTTTCACTGTGTTAGAAAATGTAAGATTATCACCATCTTCTTTAAATAGGTGGTCGTGTTTACTTATTATTTGATTTAATTTATTTAATTCGTTGCTATCCAAGTGATCTGTTTCTATGTCACTTATTTTGTTATTTTCGTTATTTAAATCCCCATCTATACTGCATGAATGTGTGTTTTCCATACTATATAGTTCTGTAAGATCTATTATTGATCCTTTGTCGGATTCAGATCCTATCGTAAGATTTATTATTGATCCTTCGTCGGATTCTTCAGTTTTTTCAGGTTTTTGGTTTAGGTCTCCTGACAACCATCAATCTATTTCTTCAGATCTTTTGGCATTTTTGGTTAGGTCTGCCGGTGACCGATGATCTATTTTTTCAGATCTTTTGACATTTTTGGTTAGGTCTGCCGATGATCGATGATCTATTTTTTCAGATCTTTTGACATTTTTGGTTAGGTCTGCCGGTGACCGATGATCTATTTTTTCAGATCTTTTGACATTTTTGGTTAGGTCTGCCGATGACCGATGATCTATTTTTTCAGATCTTTTCACATTTTTGGTTAGGTCTGCCGATGACCGATGATCTATTTCTTCAGATCTTATTTCTGCTTCTTCTAGGTCTTCTTGCGACCACTCGAGCTTTGCTAATTTCCTTTTCCTATTATTAATTTTATTGTTTACTTTTTTATTTACTTTATCAGATTCTATTGCTTCTACCCGGCCATTTTGCGACCATCGGAGCTCTGATTTTAAAATTCCTTTATTTTTTATTTTATTTTTTAATTTTTTATTTTTATTTAAGTTATGGTATTGTGTTATATTATTATTTCGTTTAAGTGGGTCACTTTGTGTATTTTCATCTTCATGTTCGATAACTTTTAATGGTTGCGTAATAATTAATTGTGATACGTTATCTGAGGAATTTATTATTTTCACATTAACTGTCCAATTTTTTGATATGAATTCGTTATCTAGTATTTTAATGTCTTTATTGAGACAAAGGTTTTTAAACTTAATACAGCCGTTTTCGATATCTACGGGTACTGTAATTGAACGAATTGTTCGTGGTTGAAATTTAAAAAATTTTACAGTGTTGATTTGAGGTTTATATTTAATTTCTATTTCTTTATGCCCTCTTCTTAAAACGTTTTTTGAAAAATCTATGATCACGTTATGTGTTTTTAAAATATTACCTATAAGTACATCAAAATATGTGTGAAAATCACATAAGAAGAGTTCTATTGGTGTTTCGTCGTCACCAAATTCTTTAAATAAGGGTAAATTTGTTTTTTCATCGATAAGTGGTCCTTGTCCACTGACTGTACTTATTGATATTGTTGGAAAACATTTTTCCACGAATTCTCTGCGGACTAACTTTGGGTTTATAAGGGACAGATTTGAGCCTGTGTCTATTAAAGCTTTAAATATTCGTTCTCTATTTTCAGTTGGTACTGTTAATTCTATATAGGGTAGTTTTATTGTTCCGAGGCTTTCTTGTACGAATACGTCTTGAGGTGGTTGTCTACGGTTCTTATTTTGTATCGCGCGTTGAAGAGTTGATGGAGATGGGTCGACTTCCATTGGAACAGGTCTGTTCCTATCTGTTCTATTATTGTTATTATAATAACCTCGTTGTATAGGCATTTGCCTTGAAATGTTTCTTTCGAAATTATTATTTGTAGGTAACGTGAAGTTTCTATAATTATTTGTTCTTGGGCTATTATTGAAGTATCTTGTATTATTTTGTTTTGGTTCAAAAGTGTTTCTGTTCGAATCGACGAGACTAAGAGCTATATCATAAGCCTCTTCCATAGTATCAGGGCCTCTGCTCATTATAATTGTTCTAAAGGGATCTCTTAGTCCTTTCACGAAAGTATCTAGCCCTTCCTTTTTATTTCTGCGGAACATTCGTTCTCGAATTTGCACATCTTCTTCTGAATGTCTTAACTTTGTATTTAAAACCGTCACTATGTCTAATATGTTATCATAGAATTTTGCCAAACTACCTGTTTGTTTTAATAAACTGAGCTGATGGTATAGGGTTCTTTCATCCCTTTGGTCTGTGAAATGTCTATTTAATATGACTTTAATTTCTTCCCAATTTTCTGGGTTGCCGTAAAGGCGTAATCTATGAGCTGCTTTTCCTTTTATTTTATTTTTTATAGCCTGAGCCCATATTATTAAGGGTGCGTTTTCTATTGTTCTGAGGATATTCCAGACAGTATCTACGCTACGAATGAAATTGTCTAGTTCGCTTAAATTGCCGTCGAAGTCAGGCAAGTTTTTAATTAAATCAGGGGTTTTAAGTTAATTTTCCATTTTTTTTTTTACCTATACAAGTACTATAGAATTCTGCCTACTATTTTGATCACTTTAATTTTATCGCTTTTTAATTTTATGTTTAATTATAACTTCTTAGAACCTTTTCTTACAACTTTTTTTTTGATTTTAGCTTTTCACTTTTTATGTTTCTTTCTTATCTTAATTTTATATGTTTTACTTAAAAATAGCTTACGTAATATTCTGGTTCTTTTGATGTCTTCTTGGGTTAGTTTTCCTTTAGTTTCTTATAGTTTCCTTGGGTTTCTTTAGTTTCCTCAGTTTCCTTTAGTTTCCCTTAGTTTCTTAGTTTCTGGCTTTCCGGATTTTATAGGTGTTTTGTTTGTGATTATTCTCGTTCTCTTGTTTTTAGTCCTTTTCTTATTTTAGATATTTTTCACCACACCGGATTGAAAATTTCGTTTTTTACCGACTCTTACGGTTTAGAAGTACCGAACTCGGATTTGAATATAATTTGGTACCGAATTTGGATTTTGTTTCCGACTGCGCCAATAACGGGACGAGCGGTTCCGTTATAAAAAAAAATAAATTTAATAGCCCGAACACTTGGGCTCAAAATAATAACTCGATTTTTATTTTTGATTATATTTGAATTTTATTTTTGGCTATTAAACTTTTTATGTAGCTGACCCCTTACCACTGGTGGGGGGAAGTCAGATGGGAGAGC
Source organism: Cheilosia soror (assembly GCA_949372485.1). Lineage (NCBI taxonomy): Eukaryota > Metazoa > Arthropoda > Insecta > Diptera > Syrphidae > Cheilosia > Cheilosia soror. Next base: position 30,486,330 of record OX443563.1, read on the forward strand.
GAATATGAGAAGAGCTGACTAACTGGTCTAACTGCTCTAACTGAGCTCGGGTTTGAAAAGTACCCGGTATTTATACTTCTTAATTTGGTACTGGCCATGGGAATGGCTTGTAATATAATATTCTAATAATTTGATTAGATTTGTCAATTAGGCAAATCTTGGCGGATGCATCTGTGTCAACAATGACTTCTAATATTTATCCATAGGATGCGATTGCATCGTCATGAAATAGTACTCTGGTTGGCTTAGGATATGATGCACACTTGTGTAAACAATAGAAAGATTAATTAAATGGTGCATCTATGCCAAGTTCATGGGATAAGATAAATAAATTCATGATTGATCATGAATCTGAAATAGTGACCTTGGAAAGAGTATTGCGTTATACAATTGATAGCTTGCGGTTCCTGTATCCGTTGAGTATGCTATGTGAGTGTCGGGTAGGCGTGACGTTAGTCATTGCCGTAACTATATATATCTATATAATACGATCATCGGTACTGCTGAATTGTGTGAAACAGTAGTGCACAGTTCTAGCGGCTATTTTTTTTATTCGTCGTAACGAATAATGGTTGTTTTTAACTTTCTCGTATACGTAGTAAGAGAAAGATATTGTTTTCGTACAAAATTTCGAACTCGAGATTTTAATCAATTCTGATATTACGATGATAGGGTAACTCAAAAAAGTGGGTCTCGCAATTCTGTCCGTCCGTATGTCTGTCTGTCCCACCCCTGGGGAATCTAAACGCTTAGACGGATTTGCCTCATACTTCGTATTTAGAGTTTGTGGGCTTCCGGCTAGGGGCGTTTTTTTTTATGCTAGCCCTAATATCAATGGTACCCCCATATACAAATTTTACGAAATATGTCTAAATTTAGATTTTTTCGAAAACAGCTTCAACGATTTGAACCAAAATTGATAGTTGAGTTAATGTAAGTATGCTTAATATGACTGCATACCCAGTTTTTCGCTAGAAGGTCCAGCAACGGCAGTTTTGAAAATTGGCTTTTTCTCGAAAACGGTAAAAACGATTTAAAAAAAAATATTTTTAAAGTCCTATTATCATTCTTAACTGGATAGCAAACTCAGTTTTTCCCTAAAAAGAATTCGTCCTTTGATATCCACCCAAATCCCTAATAATATTACATACTTTAAAAAACTGCCCATATCTCGAAAACGCCATTTTCGATTATGATGAAAATGTTACTTTCAGGTAACGCTTAAATCGGTAGTAATAACATTTGCTCAGTTTTGAGCTAAATAGTTCCGAAACAGTGTTTATAAACATTTTACGAAATATTAAACAATTAGGATTTTTTCGAAAACGGCTCTAACGATTTGAACCAAAATTGATCGTTGAGTTAATGTAGGCATGCTTAACATGACTGCATACCCAGTTTTTCGCTAAAAAGTCCAGCAACGGCAGTTTTGAAAATTGACTTTTTCTCGAAAACGGTAAAAACAATTTTTAAAAAAAATTCGGGGTGAAATTTAAAAGTAAATCTTGAAGTTAATACGTATGTTTATGTAGTATGTATTACGTTGTTAATTAACAAGTGCTCAGTTATCTGAGTAAAACGTAAAATTTGCTGAAATGACTCTGAGATTCTGCGAGATTCGCAATAAACGAGAAAGTTACGTGCGACCCATTCGTGCACATTTTTTTGTATGCGATATCGGCACACGTCAGTAAAATTTTTTGCGGTAGTTTTGTAACATTTATTTAAGTTGAGGTTTTTGTGTTTAATAAATAGAACGGCATTTTGGTGTGAAGGTTTTTATTAGTCACGTATTAGTTTTTATTCAAGTTAGTTTTACCCGCTTCCTTTGTATTAGGTTTAGATAACGTTAGTCTTTTGCGGGTATATAGTGTAGCTAGTAAACAACAAAATGGAGATAAATATATTAGCTCAGGAGGAGCTGTACTATGAGATGGACGTGCGGGTACAGACGTTAGTTATCCTTTTTCTTTTGAAGACGACGATAAAGCTATTGAGGGAAAAATAGAGGAAATCGATGTTTATTGAAGGATAAACCTAGCGATCCTAAGTCAGGGGAATTTTTAAAGATCGTGACCAAGATCGAATGGTGTCTACGAAGGTTAAATAGAGCTCGCGCTGAAGGTGTCGAGGAGGAAGAGAATAAGTTGAGATTGCGTAACAAGTTAATAGATAGACTTGAGTTCGGCGACGAAGACGAAATAGATAACGAAGAAAAAGCAGCTCCGTCCAAGGTAGCAGTAAGGCTCGCACCACCATCGCCAACTATACAACCAATGAGGGTACAACAAAGTGACCCTTTACAACAAAAACAAGAACAACGTCAACTACAACAACCGTTTACTGAGTCAGCATAATGTGACTCAAGATAGATGCACCGAGCGCATTGAGAAGTGGGACGTTAAGTTTACTGGGGTTGGGGAACGCTGTGGAGCGTCTGTAAATGCATTTTTAGAAAGAGTTGAGGAACTTCGGCAGGCTAGAAGTGTTTCAGAAACACACCTCTTTAGGGCAGCGGTAGATTTATTCACTGGGAAAGCACTCCTCTGGTTTAGGGCTATCCGAGTCAATGTTAGGACCTGGCAAGAGTTAGTAAGCGAACTCAAGGCCGAGTTTTTGCCACCCAATTATGATGACCTTCTCATTGACGAAATTAGGCGAAGTACACAAGGACAGGCGGAGTCGATTATTGTATACGTCGCTACAATGTCGAACATATTTAGGAGGTTATCAGAACCATTATCTGAAAGAAGAAAGCTTGCTATTATTCAGAAAAATCTGGCACCGTTCTACCAGACACAACTTGGACTCGCGGACCCGAAAACGGTAAGCGATCTTGTTGCTCTGGGTAGACGTTTGGAGACAGTTAGGGCGAATGTGGAGACTTTCACTCCTCCACCTAGTAATCGGTCGAGAAACCTTCTGGAGCCCGATTTAGCATATGTTGCGGTCGAGGAACCAGTAGTAGCGGTTGTAAGTAGAGACTCTCAACCTGTGAGGTGCTTTAACTGCAACCAGGAAGGGCATTTTGCTGTAGGTGTTCTGCTCCTAGGAGATGTATAGGCTGTGGGCAACAGGGGGTTGTTCGCAGAAACTGTAGGAATTGTTCGGGAAACGGTCAACGCACTCTCGGGTCGGCAGGACGAGGGCGCCGTTGAATTCCCTGATTAGGTCGCCTGCTGGTAACCAGTTGGCTTGTAATGAAGTTGTCCAGTTAGGTTTCACACTTGAGGCAAATTTTAATGATAGGCGTCCATACCTTAGGGTCAGTTTCTTTGGGGTTTATTTGTTAGGTTTATTAGATTCAGGCGCATCGCGCTCAATTATAGGTAGGAACGGTTGGACAATATTAAAAGATTTAGGTTTAACGTTAAGAAAAGGCAGCGTAGATAGGGTCACTCTAGCGGATGGTGTAGGGATAGGTGTAGAAGGTGTCGTAATGTTGCCAATTATAGTGCAGGGAAAAGTTGTGTTATTGGAGTGTCTCGTTATTCCTAGTCTTCCGCAAGTTCTAATATTAGGGGCCGATTTTTGGAAACTTTCGAGAATAGTTCCGGATTTAGCTTCAGGTCTGTGGAGTTTTTCGAACCAATGTGATTTGGGTTCCATATCTGAGAATAGGGATTTATCATATTTAAATGAGACACAACAACAACTGCTAGGTAGCTTTATAGATAAAATATTTAGGGACATGCCTGAAGGTATTAGTTGCACCCATCTGGTGGAACATAAAATCAGGACATATGCTGAGCCGATAAAACAACGGTATTATCCGGTTTCTCCAGCAGTCCAGGTCGATATAGATAGGGAACTAGCAGAAATGATTAGGGACGATATCTTTGAGACATCGAAAAGCCCTTGGGCTTCTCCCATAGTCATGATTAGGAAGTTCTCCCATTCATTTCATCGACCTTGGATAAGCTTAGGGATGAAAAATTTCTGTCTTCTTTGGACATCAAATCTGCCTATTGGCAAATACTAGTTGAGGAAAAATTGCGACCTTATACGGCTTTCCTGTGTAACGGATTGGTGTTCCCGCTTCACCATTGTATATAGAAATACAATTCAAATGGCTTCCCAGGACCACAGGATTCCCCGAGAATCCAAAGGGTAGTGAGGCAGGTTGTTCAGCCAGCTAGAGTGCGGGTAGGCATGCTTGCAATTCCTGAAGACCAGCTCGTCGATGGGGTGGGATCTTGCACCTGCTGCTGAACTGCCGTACATATTCCATGCCTAGGTAAAAGTCATTGAACCACATATAATATTCCTTAACAAACTGACAGAACTTGAAAAAAATTCAATTGGGAAACCTTAGGTGAAGTAGGTTCCCGGAGTGTACCCTCCCCCCGCTCAGTACTTCTCTACGAGTAGGAGCCTCCGTGGTTACTACTTCACTCTTCATTTCATAGTTACCCCTAAATTGAAAAAATTAGCGTTTATCTAAAACTCACTCATTCTTATCTATTCGACACGATTCTACCAAAAGAAATCACTTCCCTTTTGCACAACAGAAGATCTATTCAACTTGCATGTTGGAATATGGTCAACTTAAATCGTAGGCGGATACTGTGCCAAATAAGATCATCGATTTAATCTTTATAATTCATAAACAATTTATTCATAATCATTACCTATCCAAAACTACCCATCATAAACGAAATTAGTTATAATGTATGTAAAATTCTCAATAGTAAATTTAATCTTATATTATGTAGCACGGAAGTATTCCTTTGTAAATAGCAATAGCTCAATTAGCAAGTAAGTATGTTACATAAAAAAATAGCATTCAATTTGATCATGTAACGAACTAATTTAATTCCTAACACGTCATAGGCGCTAGACCAATTCATTGGTTCCTTCTTTGTTCACTATGAAAAAGGCACTAATTTCAATTACAAATAACTTGCTGTATTGTATGTACTTTACCAAAAACACAAAAAAAAATTAGTTGCTCTAGGTAAAATTCTCTATTATTCTAAAAAAAAAATGATAATGAGAAAGATTTTCTCTCTCTTTTGTCCCTCTCTATCTCTATTCTATTCTCGCACGAATCAAAACTTACTAGTCAGAGTCACTAGTCACTACCAATAGCTACAATTCAAAATAAAATAAAAATCAAAATCGGTTAATCTGAAACACTTACGTAAATAAAACACAAAAATGTATGACTCACCGGCGTAATTCCCAATAGTGGTGTGCACAGCATTCTTGGTTAATTCTTCTTCTTTGCTAGAATGTAGGTTTTAGAACGAAATAGATTTAAATATTTTAGCAGTAATAACTATCCAAAATTGATAAGGTGTTTTATATTACTAAAAGATATATCAGAAACAGACGACCAAGAAAAACTGATACGTGAATATCATAAAACCTCAAACCATAGAGGTATAAACGAGATCCTTGAACACTTTCCTAAAATGAAATCCACAATTACAAGTATCATCAATAATTGCGACGTTTGCAAGAAATATAAATACGACAGAAAAAGAGAAAGACTTAAATTTGAAATTACTGAAACTCCCTCAAAGCCTCTAGAGATCTAGATATAACTCATGTTGATATTACATTCCGTCCATAAAGAAAATTTTCTCACGATCATAGATAAATTCAGCAAGTTTGCAAGCGTTTATGTTTATATAAAATTAGCTATATTTACAATGTAATAAAAAATCAAGACACCGATGAGTTTAGAAAAGCAACACGAATGGATGTTAGAGTTTACATGTTACTGAAGCAGTTAATAGAGAAACGAATACAGAAAAAAAATTTCATACGCGTATCCATTAGCTCAGAGTATCGACTTTTACTTTGGTCTAAGTGTCTAAAAGTTATCTTTAGTTTACGGAAAACAAACTAATTAAATCGTCTTTCAGATATTTGGCACACGGCGTTTGCCGACAAATGTTGGAGAATTTTGACCAGTTCACTAAACATGGTTCCAGAAAACGCTGAAAAAATCGTAAAAGCAGCGCTTGTTCTTCACAATTTTGTCAAATTCCATTACATTTCTATTTATTACCCTGAAAATTACGTTGACCAAATTACGGAATTAATAAAGCTTTCATTATAATTTATTATTATTTTTTGTACATAAATGTGTGAAAGCATTGAAGAATTTCCAGTTGCAGTTCGGAAAATTGTTCCGCCGACAGGTTTGCTTCATTGGTTTGTCGTGCAAGGCCCTCAAAAAAAAGGTCAGACAACGTCTTTGGCGGTATGACTACTGGTTCAGCCAAAGACTCTTTGGCCAAATTGACCAAATCGCACATTTCCTTTTGCGCTTCATGCATCATCCTTTCTATTGAACTTTGATTTTTTTTTGGTTTTGGAGTTGACATGGATGAAGCTCCCGTTTCATACTCGATTTCCATTTCTGGCGCACAAAAAAGATCTTCGGACAAGCTTTCTTCCCCATAAAAGTTTTCTTCTTCAAATGATGGTTCTGCCCGCGGGAAGTTTCCTGAAGTACTGAATGAAAAATAAAACATTTAGCACTCTTAAAATTGTAATTCTAGGATGTACAAAGAGATACGCATGCATTTCTCATAGAAATAATCTCACTTTTCATTCATATAGTCGGCATCGTTGAGGAACATCAGACCAAAGATAATAAAACACCTAGATGCGGCATTCAAATGGGAATTGTTGTCATGTGAAATAAAAATTCGATACCATTAAGAAGCTTTTCGAAAAGCTTTTACAGATGAGAAAAAATGAAACCGAAGCTGAACAACACTACTATACTCTGTCCCATTTATATTTTCAGTACAGGCCTTATGGGAAGCTCTTTTTTCTACCAAAGGTGCCAGTAGATACTTTTACGGCACTCAATCACAAGAATTGCCACTGAAATAAAAACCAAGCCACTGACTTACCAAGGAATTGTTGTTGTCATTTACGTAAAACCCACCATGACCACTCTGTTTATGAAGAAATTTTCCTCAAATGCGCATACACCCCACCATGACCAGTCTGCCTCGCATGTGCTGGGGCTGGCAGAATGAGGAATGAGGATGACGATGAGGGTGATCTTCTCGTGTGCGGTTGCTATTTTATTACAGAAAATAAACATGTGTGGTGTTGGTGTGTGTTTTAAAAAACCACCTCAGAAGAGTGTTACCATATTCATTTGCAAAAATATCATTACGGGTTTTTCTATGGATTGTGTCAAAGAACTTTCGTGTTTTGTTGCTTTTTAAAGCTTTGAGAGCAAATAAATGAATTTGATTATGTGGGATGTTGCCATCCAGTTTTAAGGTACTCCTTTAATTATTTTGTAATTCTGATGGATCTGTTAATATGCAGTTAAACCATTTTTTTCGATTTTGTCTTTTAGCAGAAATGGAACACTGTTTAATTTGTTTACTTTATTATTTTGTATCATCGGCTCAATCAGGGAATTTTTTGTATGTTTAATAATATTATTATTGCTGCTTAAAAAAATGTGTAAAAAAAATCGAAAACTGATAAGGAGGAGGAGGAGGATATTAATATACAGTCCACCAGCTGTAGAAACAATGAAGTTTATTGTCGAGTTGAATTTATTTCCCAAGTTCACAGGTACCCGGTAATTTCGGGTAATGGGTATCCTAAATTCAGAAGTACTTGGAATTGAATATTGAGACACAGTTTGTTATACTTTTTATAATGCGGGTACCCAAAAAATAGTGGGTACTCAATAAGAAACGGGTACCCGAAAAATGGATACCTGGGGCCAGATCGCGTAAAATATAAAACGATCGAACGACATCGTTTTCACTAATGCTGTCTCTATCATATCTGTGACAATAGACAGAGACTGCTAGTATCGAAACGACGTCGTTCGATCGTTATCATTTTACGTGATCTGGGCCCTGGTAATTTCGAGTAATGGGTACTCGGTAATTCCAGGTAATGGGTATCCTAAATTCAGAAGTTCTTGGAATTGAATATTGAGACACAGTTTTTTTATACTTTTTATAATGCGGGTACCCAAAAAATAGTCTGTACTCAATAAGAAACGGGTACCCGAAAAATTTTTAGATTTAGTTTAGATCTACATGTTTCTGTTCATGAAATCTTAATAAACGGCTGGTAACCCTACCGATATTTGTGAGAGAATTATGCCAATTTATAGTGCTCACTATGTCAACCATAGGTCTGTTTTTTTCCTCATCGCTCTCAGTGAAGTAAAGTAAAGTAGGATTTTCAGCACGCAATTACAACAACTGCACTCAATTTGACACCACTGAGATTCACACAAGCTATTCATTTCCAGCAAGACCAACTTTGGAGCATTCTTCAATTCTGAACACCAGGGGAACACATTTGATGTTGCCATTTGGATGTGTTCACAGAGTGCCTCCATTTATGATGCATAATATGTGTCGGGTGTGGTGGGTGTAAAATGCATAAAGTGCATATATTTTAAACAAATTTCAAAATAGCAACTGAATATTACGGAAAGTAATAAAATACTAAATATTTTCTGTTTTTATTTAAGTTGCAATTTGTTTAAAAAAAAAAGTATACAGTTTGTCAAGGAATTGTTTTTACAAAGGAAAACAACTGGTAATTTAGACAGTTTCTTTATAAAACAAAACAAATACTAAATATTTTCCGTTTTTATTTAAGTTGCATTTTGTTTACAAAATATAATTATATATACACATAGACTTGTAATAATTGAAAACTATCTTTGATATGTCATTATGGGATACATTTTTTGTAGATAATAAATAGGAAATCCTCCCATTTTGTATTCCCTGTTGATTTTTTAACTGAAGTATGTAATAAAGGTTAAGTATTATTTACATAGCTACTCTTTTTTTTAAGTGAAAGTCATTCGATTTCAGCCAACTGACATTCCATCTTTTGATTTCGATGGGGATTTTTTTTGTTCATTTCTTCGCACATTCTCATTTTCGATTGCATTACCTAAGTTAAATGTTATGAGTTTTTTCGACTGAAAATGTGGTCTAAGTCTTTATTTAAACAATGTTTATAGTGAAATTTACATAAAACATACAAAATTGGAAGCAACATTTGTTCGTCTTATGGGGAAAAAATTTCAAATGTAAATAATCGTATGTCACAATCAAAATGAACAAACCAAAACGATTTGAAGTGCTCATTTATTTAATTTTTATTGCATTTTTTCTGTTAAATTTGATCTTTTCTTCCTCCAAGAATGTGTAAATAAACCCATCCTTTCTCAAATTACAGTCAAAACCAACGCAATCGACAGTGAAATATTTATACAGCTGATTTCGAAAATAAAGTTCATACAATTAAATCATTTGATAATGACCTTCTTTCCTTCAAAACTTAGATTGTGAGAAGTTCATTCGATTGAAAGTTTTAAATTCGAGGAATACTCGATTCGATCGAATCTCAGAATTAGCACGTTCTTCACTTTAGGGCTCACCTAATAAACACACCCACGCATGTTTTTGTTTTTTTTCTTTGGCAATTAATTTGTGATATTATTTTGACCATGCAAGACGCCAGGAAGAGAAAAAAAGTAAACAGAAAAAGTAAATATTCTGTACAAATTGATAATCATTATTTTTTTTGCGCTAAAAGGTTAATTATTCATTTTTCTAGAAGGATTTTGATTTTGAAATTGAATTTTTCATTGATGGCCATTTTGACAGCAATGCCAGCTGTTAACTTTTCAGGGGTAAAGGCCCCGACCCATAGAATCCGTCACATCCGTTGCGGCAATGTATTCGACTGACAGGTTGATAGAATACACAGTAGCTTATGGAACGTGACCCATGAGCAACGAACGTGCCGGATGCGACGGATAAAGTAGGTTTAAGGCCCCGACCCATAGAATCCGTCGCATCCGTTGCGGCAACATATTCGACTGACAGGTTGATAGAATACACAGTAGCTTATGGAACGTGACCCATAAGCAACGAACGTGCCGGATGCGACGGATAAAGTAGGTTTACTTTCTACTTTTCTGTCCGTCGAACCGTTGACAGTTGGCAGAGCGTGAGAGGAAGCACTTTCATTGGTGGAAATATTGAGGTAAAGAGAGAAACTGTCAAATGCTGCAGAAAACAGTTATAAATCAAAATAATTTTGAAAACAATTTCAGACTTAATAAATTGCAAATTATTTTAAAAATTCCAGTGAGTACCTACGTATTTTCCTAAGCATATTTTCTTTGTTAATGAAATTCATATTGTAATAACACATCTTTCTTCCAGAAACAACATGTTCGAGGAGCAGCTGATTGAGGCTATTAAAAACAACCCTTGCCTCTACGACAAGTCCCTAAAAGTATATAGAGACAAGTTGAAAAAGGAGAAGGCTTGGATGGATGTGTCGGCTGTTATTGGCGTTGATGGTACCAAATTAAAGAAATAGTAGATAATTTCAATTTATATAGTTAATGCGTTTTTTTATTTCAGTGGAGCAGTGTCAGAGTCGTTGGAGATCGCTTAGGGATCGCTTCCTCAAAGAGGTTCAGAAAAAACCAAAATCTGGAAGCGCAGCTATCGAGGAAAGCCAGTGGAAGTTCCTACCGGCTTTGGAGTTTTTAAGAGTGCATGTCGCCCCAAGAAGGTAAATAGACCCAATGATTGTTGTATATAATAATATGTACATATTATGAAATGCAAATGTACCTACCTATTACAGAACATTTTCGAATTCGAAATGGAAAAAGAAGGAAGAATTGATGAGTCCCACAAATAGCGAGACTAGTTTTTTCGGCAACGAATTCGACTTTGATCACGGCTATGCTGACGATCCACAAGAACCAGAAGTGATTATGGAAACAGCGGATTATTTCATGGGCCGGTCGTACGCCGACCTCCCATCGACTTCAGCGCATGCACGAACGCAGGTGGCTTCAGAGGATGTGTGCCATTCAACGCCTGAGACTAGCCAGAGCCACCCGTCTCCTTTATCTGAAGCACCTTCCACCTTTCGTAAACGTAGATACGTTGAGCAGGCAACAAAAAAGTTTGATTTGTTGGTAAATGCGGCCACCAATCTCATGTCTGCCAAAACAGGTATTTATTATTTTCGTTTTATATAATTACAGTCATTCAATTCCTTTTCGTGCAGAAAAGAGCAGAAATGATGACTTCTATAAGGTTCTGGACGGTTACCTTACCAAGCTGCCTGAAGACGTTCAGGATCGATTAAAATTTAATTTCCTGCAAACTGTAGTATCAGAAATTGATCTTTCGAAAAAATAAATAAAAGCTTTTATGCAAATTGTTGTTTTATTATTAAAATTAAATGTTTACAGGTCAGAAAAATACGTCTTAAGTATCACCAAGTATAATACATATTAATTGTATATAAGGTAATCCTTTAATTGATCACGCAGCTTGAATGCGCCTTTCGTAGCATTATTTGAGAAAATGCGTCTTTGTATCTTTTGCCCTTGACTGTTTGGTGCCTTCCGCCACAGGCCATAAACAACATTTTCGCCTTCATATTGGTCCACATAACCTGGGGGAATATAGTTGGAGTCATTCATCTTGACAAAATTGTGAAGTAAAACAGCTGCCTTCACAATTTTCTCTGCTGATTCCGGTGCCATGTTCAGCGGACTTAACAGGATCCTCCAGCGCGACACTAAAATGCCGAATGCATTTTCGATCACTCGCCTGGCCCTTGAGAGACGCTTGTTAAAGTTTTCTCGGTCCAAGGATAATCGGTTTCCTAATCAAAACCATAGCTATTAAAGAAAATAATAAGAAAAACATTACTAGGTGCTTTACCTGGATATGGGCGCATCAAACATGGTTTTAAGGGGAATGCAGCATCGCCAACAAAATAATGTGGAAAGTTAACATTCGAGTTCGGCAGGCAAGTCTCTGCTGGTAATTCCAATCTGTTTTCAAACAGTTTTTGACCAAAATCCGAGTGCCATAAAATACCGCCATCGCTTTGGGAGCCATATGCACCAATGTCGATGCCAGTAAAGGTGTAATTTGCGTCGCAGATTCCCAAAAGCACAATGGAATATGTGCCCTTATAATTAAAAAATAGTGACCCCGAATTCGAGGGACAAGTGATGTTTATGTGTTTGCCATCAATTGCACCCACACAATTTGGCAAATTCCACATAGTGAAGAAATCCCTTGAAATGTTTTTCCACTCGGTTTCATTTGGGACTGACAAGTATGTGTGGCCGAGTGAATTCCAAAGAACGTCGCACGTTTCGTTAACGATTCTCTTAACACTGGTTAAACCCATTTTGAAGGCCATCGAAAACATCTGTTTGGTGCCTCCATGTGCCAAATATCTATAAATAAACCAATAAATTGGTTAAGCTTAAATAGAAATAAAATGTTATAAGTAGTTACACAAGGGTCAAAAACAGCCTACTCTTAGCCGATATCACGGGTCGATTAGAGTGTTTTGTAAGGTCTTCTTTGACAAAACTAAATAGCAAGTCAAATACATCCTTTTCCATTCGCACTGCCAGCTTGAATTGTTCCGGATCATTCGCATACATTTGTTCGAAGTTTAGGGCAAAAAATCCATTTGTTTCCCTGTCGCGGTATAATTGGCGAACCCAAATCCGGCGGTTGTCACCCAATATAATTTTTAAACATTTAAAGGCTTCACATATAATTAGACACAACACAATATTCAATAAATTTTCGTCCATACTTTAATTTAATTTAATAATTTTCCTTTTCAGAATAGAACAGCTGAATTAAATTCAGAAATGAAGAACTCTCTCTCATATGTCATCGGCTGTCAACGTATGCGACGGATTCTATGGGACTGTTCGTTCCGTCGAATACGCCAATCCGTCGACGCAACGGATGCGACGGATTCTATGGGTCGGGGCCTTTACTTTCTACTTTTCTGTCCGTCGAACCGTTGACAGTTGGCAGAGCGTGAGAGTAAGCATTTTCATTGGTGGAAATATAAGATAATGAGAGAAACTGTCTCTCAATGTAATCGGCTGTCAACGTATGCGACGAATTATATGGGACTGTTCGTTCCGTCGAATACGCCAATCCGTCGACGCAACGGATGCGACGGATTCTATGGGTCGGGGCCTTAAGACCGACTGTTCAGAAAAGTGGTTGGGGACTGTTTTTTTGCACATTTTCTTACTTTACTTTACTTCACTGAGATGGGTGAGGAAAAAAACAGACCTCATGTGAGAGCTTTATAATGAAGACAGCTTATTGAAATCCATAAAAGTAAGGGTGAAAGGCAAATACCCTATCTTCCCTGTACTGAAAATATAAATGGGACAGAGTATACCATTGTATATACACACTATAGTACTCTCATCCCATCGATTTCAATTACGCGTCTTCGACGATCCAGGTGGCGGTTTAGTTACTGGTTTGCCTCTTTTCTTTCTTCATTCATTATCGCCATTCCCATCCATCAGTATAAAATTATTTCTGATGTGAAATGTGATGTAACAGGGTAGAGAACTGCAACTGGTTTGGTTTTTCTTAGTGAGAGGAGAATAGAGGAAAGGAGGTGCAATATTATGACTATGAGCATAGACAAAATAAAGTATAAAGACACTTCACTTCATACTACGAAAACCAACACAATTTTTCAATTTCTACCTCCTCGCGAGACATCCACTTTCATCGCACGGGAACATGCGATGCATCAACCATCCCTCCACCATTACCATGCATACACCAGTGAGCAAGGCACGAAGAAAAACAAGGCACTCCACTAACCGCTCGAGTTGATTTTATTGTTCTCTCTGAGTTACTCAAAACCAGTTTAACACACTGTGCTTTGTTTGTATCTTTTGTGGCGGATCGTGGATATGTTGCATCGCAGTTCTTACTGAATATCCTTCGTTATTTTTATTTGCATATTTCATTGCATTTTGCATTACTGATTGTCGATGCAAGTGGTTGACGCAGGAGGTTTTGCAATTTTAAATAGTTTCCTGATAATTCTTAATTTATGTGTGATCGAAAAAAAAATTTGGGGAGTACGATGCGTTGTGGTTTCTTGTATGAAATCGAAACGTGATAATGCAAACTTAAAATTTTTTAAATTTCCGGATATAAATACGGAAATGTATGGAAAATGGATGGATGCATGTTTGTTAAATTCTTATGTGTGTTCTTGTCATTTTAAGGAAGGTGACATGGGTAAAAGTAGGTTGAAGAAAAAAACAGTGCCTTCGATTTTCCATGACCGTTCTCTTCCAAGAAATGATACAGAGACTCATATACCTGTCCGTTTTGAAGGAAAGATTTTACAAGATTTTAAAGAAAAAGATTGCTACACCACTGTCTAATATAATAGACTCTTTCCCAAATGGTAAAACATTTGGCAAAATGATATTATGTAAAAAATCAAAATTTTCCCATTGGAAAAAAAATTAAAGAGACTTGGCTTCTGAATTACAATATAAATCGCCCACTGTATATAGATTATAGATACTTACGAAATATACTTAAAATTAACTCTCCGTCAGAGAGCTCCATACAACGGTGGCAGTTAATTAAGAAAACGAGGCCTGGATTTAATAGCAATGTTACACAAAATCTAAAAAAATTCGTTTCCAGTTGGGAATCAAGCATGAGGGAGACTTCTTTGGTGTTTGATGAAATCGCTATAAGAAGGAGCTTAGATTATGATGCCTTCTATGACGATATTGTTGGGTACGTCGAAGATGGAAATGGTAAACAAAATGTTATTGGTAAATATGTAGTTTTGTTTATGATAAGAGGTATACTTTCAAATTGGAAATATGTCATAAGCTACTATGTTACTGATACACCAATATGCGGCCAAATCTTAAAAGAACGACTTATCTAAAATATTGATTATTGTCATAACATTGGGCTGCGGGTAAGAAACCTCACTTGTGATCAGGGATCAAATAACAGAAGCTGTTACTATAGTCTTGGCATTACTCAACAAAAACCTTACTTTTTTCATAATTCCCCAAAAATATACGGAATTTACGACCCATGTCACCTTATTCAAAGTTGTCGAAATACCCTGCTGAAAAAAGATATAAAATGTAGTAACGGGGTCGTAGCGGCGCAGTAGCGCAGTGGTTAGTGTGCTGGACTACTGTGCGAGGGATCCCAGGTTCGATCCCCGGAAAAACCAAAATTACATCTTAAAGTTTTTTTCTACTGCGCCACCTCTCGCTAACGTCTGACAAACATCCGAGAGTATGACTGTCATGAAAAAGCTTCTCAATTCAGCCGTTCGGACTCGGCATAAAATTGTAGGTCCCTTCCATTCATCCCAAAAATAGAAACTCACACAAAACAAATGGTTGCGAGAAGCTAGGCCTTGGGTGTCACCCGCCTGTTGCGTCACCTATTTATTTATTTATTTATTTATTTATTTAACGGGGTCGTAACTTGGAAGTGTTTAGAAGAACTTTACAACATTGAGAAAAACAGCGCTACAAAAATGGCACATAAATTAACTTTTAAGCATATTAAACCGAACAGTTGGCAAAAAATGAAGGTTAAATATGCTGTACAAATGTTAAGTCATACAATCAGTGCTGCCATAAAAACTGCTTTTGAGATGAGCGTATTTAGCCCCAAAACAACTCAACACGCTTTATCTACATTTTGTAAATTTTATGAATAATTTATTTGACTGTTTAAACTCTAAGGGTCCGTTTAACAGAAATATTTACAGAAGTGGTCTAAAACCAGATAATGCAGTACGCTCATTTTTAGAGCAAAGTATTGCTTACCTTGAAGGATTGTCTTTTGCAGATCAAAATAAAACATTTTGGGCAAGAGGTTTTTTACAGACCATAAGAGCAGTTTTGCAGTTATCTAGTGACCTGTTTGAAAACCACCCTGAAAATAAGTATTTCCTCAGGTACAAAATAAATCAAGATCCTATTGAAAATATCTCCTCGTTGATAAGGAGTCGGGGTGGATTTAATCCTAACCCAAGTGTACTTAATTTTAATAGCATAATAGCTGGGCGCAGTAGCGCAGTGGTTAGTGTGCTGGACTACAGTGCGAGGGATCCCAGGTTCGATCCCCGGAAAAACACAAATTACATCTTAAAGTTTTTTCTACTGCGCCACCTCTCGCGAACGTCTGACAAACATCCGAGAGTATGACTGTCATGAAAAAGCTTCTCAATTCAGCCGTTCGGACTCGGCATAAAATTGTAGGTCCCTTCCATTCGTCCCAAAAATAGAAACTCACACAAAACGAATGGTTGCTAGAAGCTAGGCCTAGGGTGTCTATCCGCCTGTTGCGCCACCTATTTATTTTTTTTTTTTTTTTGAATATCTAAAATAATGTCCCATAAGTTTTCATCTTTAAGTACTTACGCATCAAATTGTGAAGAAGACAGCGATGAATTTTTATCTGAAAATGTGTGCAATCAAACAAGTAGTAAAATACATGCTTGTATTTGTAACAAAAATCAAACTAGCATATCTTTGTGTGATAACAATCAAGAAACAAATGATGAAAATGAGGAAGACTGTGATAATTTTGAGCCCATAGAGTTGACCTTAATTGAAGAGGATGACCTGATAGAGGATTTGTCCCTTCGATATTTTATTGGTGCTGCTATGGTAAAAATATCTCCAAATATTAATTGCAGTTCTTGTGAATTAGAGCTGAAGAGATCCGGCGAAATAATAAAATTACAAAAGGTTTCTGAAACTTTTTTGTTTCATAAAAATTACTCCTCAAATTCCGATTTCGGTAGTTTACTAGCTCCTACAGATGTATTTTTCAAAATTTCCAAATTTCATGTACATATTTTCAAAAGTTTTATAGCTGATAAGCCACACAACCAAAAAATAAAGTCAACAATTATAGAAACCTGCATATCTGAAACAAATCGAGTTCCAGAATTTTCGTTCTGGTTTGCGGATGGGAATTTATGTAAAGAACATCATTAAAATTCTTGATTATATAATTTATGTTTTGCTTAGAAAGTATTGTGTCTGGGAAAGTGCGAAGCTGGCTTCTTCTGCAAAAACCTACCACACCCATCCCAAACTTAAAATTATAAGTCAGTAAACAAGTCCCAAGTAGAGCAACTCTCTACTTTCAGGTGCGTTGGGCGGCTTTGACATTTCACTTTCTGTTTGGTTTGTTCGATTTGATAATATTTAATGTGATAGAGCAATGACGTTCATTGTTGGAGTTGCATGTATTCACTTAGGGTATATACGTACTCGTTTTTAGTAGATTATGAGGTTTTTGCAATACAAATTAATTATTTTACTGTGTGGAAATGACGAATATTATTGTTACGGAAATTAAAACAGCAAATTCAATTTACAACAAAATTAACAATTTTTTATTGGCGACCAAAAAATAACCTCTCGCAACCACGTTTCTTTTTTATTCTCTTCTCGTTTGACAGATCTAAATTCAGCTTGATTGACAGAGATGTAGTTCAGCCGGCCAGTTTGGCAAGCGGAAATTCTCACCGAGGCTTTAGATGGGATCGAAATTCATTACACAGCTCCCTTATTTAAAGATTGACTGTCCTCAGTCATAGGAAAAGTTGCTTAGGCTTCTCCAGAAATAGGGCATCGTTCATCTTCCTTCTGCTACATCGGGTGCAGAGCCGTTAGGATTTAACCCCGCGACGCGACGATATCAAACTTCGAGACGACCAGCTCTTATTGCACCCGATTTCTCGGTGGTTATTTGATTAAGGCGCCACCTCCTCGCCTGCTCGAAAAAAAAAAGAAATAAATCAAAAACATAGAAATTTATAACGCGACAATCAAAAGCTTCATTCAGAAAGTTGGCACAGCGCCAACCGATCTCGATGAACTACCAATGATTTGTTTGCCCCTTGCTTGATGATTCGGTAGAGTACGTCACCCAACTTTGCCAGCACATTGTAGGGGCCTTGCCAGTCACTTTGTAATTTCGGACAGCGACCTTTTTTCTTCTTCGGGGCATATAACCACACTTTGTCCCCATTACTAAATGGTGCAGCTTTAGCGTTGAGGTCGTATCGATCCTTCATTCTTCGGCTATACTCCAAAAGCTGGTTTCGATTAAAAGCGTAGGCAGTCTCCAACCTCGCGGCCAAGTCTTCTACATACTTCGAAGACGAAGTGGGTCGATTGGGAGGAGGACCAGTAAATAGTTCTGTGGGCAATCGGAGCTCACGCCCAAATGTTAAAAATGCTGGAGTTTGTTTCGTTGCCTCATGGACAGCTGTCCGATAAGCCAAGAGCAAAAATGGGAGATGGGTGTCCCAGTCCCTTTGGTTTTCGGCCGTATATTTGGCAAGATAGTTCAGAAGTGTGCGATTAAATCGCTCTACCATACCATCTGATTGCGGATGCAGGGCGGTGGTACGTGTTTTATCTATCCCAAGAAGTTCCAGTGTGTGTTTGAAAACTGAGGACTCAAAATTTCTTCCTTGATCCGAGTGTAATTGGAGGGGGACTCCGAAGCGCGAGAAAACTTGCAGGGACAGTGCTTCGGCTACCGTCTCAGCAGTCTGATCCGGCAGGGGTATGGCCTCCGGCCACTTTGTAAAATAATCGCAAAAAACTAAAATGTATTTGTTACCTTGGCTGGTGACGGGTAGAGGTCCCAAAATGTCGATTGCGACGCGTTCAAATGGGGCGCCTACATGAACTGGTTGTAATCGTGCGCGACTTCTTGTTGCTGGTCCCTTCCGTTTCTGGCACGGTACGCAAGTTCTGCAATATTGCTGGACATCCTGAGAACATCCAACCCAATAATACCGCTTTTTAGTCTTTTCTAATGTCTTATGGACACCAAAATGTCCCCCAGTCGGACTGTCATGCATCGCCTTCAGGATTTCAGTCTGTAAAGAAAGCGGAACCAAAACTTGATAATATTCGCCATTAGGGCTATTTACCTTTCTGCACAAAACTCCATCTTCCTCTTGCAGGGAATCATACATGCCCCAGTAAGCTTTTACTTTTGGATTCAAAGCCCGGACTTCGTCAGTCGTTGGTCGCCGCTGCTCTTCCACCCATCGCCGCACTACTGATAAATCACCATCAAGTTTCTGCCGCTCGACTATATCCATTGCAACCATTGTTGTTCGAACTAAAACACTCTGTTTTTCATCTAAACGCGCACAATAACGACAATTTGCGTCTTCACAAGGACGTCGAGAGAGCGCGTCAGCATTTTGGTGATTCTTTCCGGGACGGTGCTCGATCGAAAAATCAAATTGTTGCAGA
This sequence comes from Cheilosia soror, assembly GCA_949372485.1. Lineage (NCBI taxonomy): Eukaryota > Metazoa > Arthropoda > Insecta > Diptera > Syrphidae > Cheilosia > Cheilosia soror. The sequence continues at coordinate 30,505,480 of OX443563.1, forward strand.
CGTTCCAGCCAGCGCGCCATCTGTCCTTCCGGATCACGAAAATTTATTAGCCAACGTAATGAACTGTGATCTGTTCGTAAATGAAAATGTCTTCCTAGCAAGTAGTGCTGGAAGTGAGTGACAGCTTTCACAATGGCCAAAAGTTCTTTTCGAGTAACGCAATAGTTTCTTTCGGGTCGGCTAAATGTCTTACTATGGTATTCGATTACTCTTTCCTCTCCCTCTTGAAGCTGGGACAAAACAGATCCACATGCATGTTGGCTAGCGTCTGTATCAAGAATAAATATATCGGTTTCATTCGGCTGGGCAAGAATAGGTGCAGAGGTGAGCTTATGTTTAAGCTGATTAAAAGCATCATCACAACAAGTTGTCCAGGCGAATTGCTGCCCTTTCTCGGTCAATGCCGTTAACGGTTTAGCAATGGCCGAAAAATTACGGATGAAGCGCCGATAGTAAGCACAGATTCCCAAAAATGACTGGACTTCTGTCTTACTTCTAGGTGTGGGCCATCTTTGAACAGCCGAGATTTTATCCGGGTCAGCCGCTATTCCGGAACCAGACACCAAGTGTCCCAAAAAGTGGACTTCTTTCTTTCCTAGGCAGCACTTTTTTGGCGATAGTTGGAGGCCCGCTTGTCTAAGTCTCAGGAACACGGATTCTAAGTTTTGTAGCAGTTCGTCAAAAGTCTTTCCGTGAACGATTATATCGTCCAGATAAACTAGACAGACAGTGTGTGGGAGTCCATGAAGCACGACATCCATGAGACGCTGGAACGTTGCGGGCGCATTGGTAAGTCCAAACGGCATGACATTAAATTCATACAGCCCCGTTCCGATTGAAAATGCAGTCTTTTCTTTGTCGATAGCTGCCATCTCAACTTGCCAGTACCCCGATTGGAGATCCAAGGTAGCGAACCATGATGATCCTCCGAGAGCATCTAGCGTTAAGTCAATGCGTGGCAAAGGGTAGGAGTCTTTTTTAGTGGCATTGTTGAGTTTGCGATAGTCAACGCAAAATCGCAGGGACCCGTCCTTCTTACGCACGAGGACTACGGGGGCACACCATGGGCTCGTTGATTGCTGTACGATTTTCTGAGTTTTCATGTCCTCCAATATTAACTCAGCTTCTGCTCGGCGTGTAAGTGGCAGCTTCCTAGGTGGTTGCTTTATTGGAGTCGTATCACCCGTATCGATTCGGTGCTGAGTGTGAGAAGTACATCCTTTATTCGGTTTTGAACCTGCAAATACAGAACGGTTACGGTAAACTAAAACTTCTAACCTTTCTTGTTCTTCTGTGGTGAGGGTGGTAGCATTCCTGTTTATCATTTCTTGTATAGCTGGTGCCAGAGTAGCTATAGTTTTATCATCTATAATACGTCGGCAGTTAAACATCTCGGGTTGTGATTCAATCTGGACTAAGTTGGTGTTTCTCGGAACATAAATATCGTCCTCGGACAGGTTGGTGACGCAAACACATATTGCTCCCTGCCGCACTTGGCACACGGAATGGGGAATATTTATCTTCTGCTTAGTTGGAACTGCCGTGGCTAGTACGGTGTCATCATCGGGTGCAGAAGTCATCAGGCGAATCCAACAGTCTGATAATGCGGGAATACTAACATCGCAGAAATTGGTAGCGAAAGCGTGATGAGTATTTGCTTGGTTTAAGTAAATCTTCTCTTCACCAACTTGCAAAGTGTTGTTTTTTAAATTAATTTCACACGAATGTCGTCGCAGAAAATCCATGCCTATGATGCAATCGTCAAAGATTGAGGCAACGTACATGGAATGTTGGCTGGAGAATAATCCTATCTGCACATGAACTTCAACAATGCCTTCCACTGATGCAATATCACCAGTGACTGTTTGGATGGTCGCATGTGATGTTTCCATCACCGGGCGGGTGACCATTTTCTCGACTACTCGTGGGTGCAGGATCGTTTGAGTGGCACCTGTGTCCACTATAGCAATGCAGGTGATCTCGTTAATTTTAATCCGGGCAACGAGATTATTTGGGCCATTAGTATAGCGGATATATGATACGGGTTGTATAGAGGCGCTGGTTTCCCCCACTAATTCTGCCTCCGAAGAAGTAGTCGGGCGCAATTTTCCGCATGATTAGCATCACCGTCCGAACTGTCTTCAGGTTGAGCACTTACCAAACTGGATTGAGCCGGGTGTTCGAGGACTTTAAGGTTGATTGCACGAGGACCGATTAGTGCTGCTTCCACATCGAAAGATACGGCTTGGCCCTCTTGACGGAATTCGGGATTTCGACGTAATTCGCCGCGTGGAATGTATACCACCTCGTTGTTGTCATCGCGCCGAACAAATCCATAGCCAGTCCGATGGATAAATTTGATTTTTCCCTTAACTCCCGTCTCTCGCGCTGTTTCGCTCGTATTACATAGAGTGTTTGATGGTCGTGCTACTTTATGAGCTTTCTGGTTTATTCGCGGCAGCTTTCGCTCCCTTAAGCTGCGCGATGTTCGTTTCCCGATATCATAATAGGAGAACCATCATCGCTGTCGGAAACTATTACTTCTGCCACTCGAATTTGTCTGCGGCTTAGTCGCGTAGCTGCACGGCTGGCTTCCACACGTACAGCTGATGATAGTGCTCTTTCCAGCGTTTCGGGGGCAGAGTCTCGCACCCTTTGCTGCAACTCAGCGTCAAAAATTCCGTCTATGAATTGTGCTAGAGCAATACGGTCCTTTGCTTGTTCTGGGCAGTCTGGAAAGGCTAGATAAACTAGACGCTGAACATCAGTGGCCAATTCGTTCAAAGTTTCTCTAGGTTTCTGGACTCGCCCACGTAGCTCAGAATGAGCCGTCGATTGTTCGTGCTCGTTCCCAAATCGCTGACCAAAACTCATATCTAAGTGGCTAAAATCATCTCGAATTTCTGGTTGAAGTGTCTCGAAAAAAGCCAACGCAGTACCTCGCAGATAAGGGGCGAGATATAGCGCTTTCAACTCGGTATTCCAACAGTTTACTCTAGCGACAGTATCGAAATGTAGACGGTATGACCGCCATGACATTTTGCCATCAAACTCACGAGGATGTACCTTAATGTGCTGTGGTGACCCAAAAGTGGTGGTTTGCACACATCCTAGTGAAACACCCGTAGTTGCTGCGCTTTGGGGGTGAACAGTTGTTGCTGTGCTAAATGGACGTGGCACAGATCGTGACTCATATACTAAATCTTGTCGGTTAGAGCTAGTGTTCGGCAAACAAACGGGTTGTTCGTTCGATGATAGCGTATGCTCTCGTACGTGGGTAGAGCTGGCGGAAGGTGCTCCTGGGATTGTGGAGTCCCTCGCTGTGTCTCTGCTATAAGCAGCCTGTGTGTGTACCTGCGCAGCGTTACCTATGGGAGTAGAAGTATTAGAATGGGTTTCGATTGGAGTACTAAGCGATTCCTGTTGATTTGATTCAACTTGTTGCACCCGAGTACTTATGTCTTCCAATGAGTACTGAAGACCAGCCACTAGCGTTGATTGCTCATTAATTAATTTCGCTTGGCTGTCTAATTTCAGTAATATTTGCTGCAATTTGTTTGCTAGATCATCCGATTCTGACATGATTGGGGTGTGGTAAAGATTCGGTTAGGATATCGATCGAAGTTAACCACACATCTGACACCAATTGTTACGGAAATTAAAACAGCAAATTCAATTTACAACAAAATTAACAATTTTTTATTGGCGACCAAAAAATAACCTCTCGCAACCACGTTTCTTTTTTATTCTCTTCTCGTTTGACAGATCTAAATTCAGCTTGATTGACAGAGATGTAGTTCAGCCGGCCAGTTTGGCAAGCGGAAATTCTCACCGAGGCTTTAGATGGGATCGAAATTCATTACATTATTTTTGTTGTAATGCTACTAATGATTTCTTCAGATTGTTGAACAAAAAAATATGTGCCCAAATGTTATGTGCACGCTCTTGAAATTTTAATTTTGTCTGAAACTAAGTACTCTGTGCTTTATACAATTTATAAACGAAATAAACATTTTTGTTTAGAATATTTATAGTTTCTTTTTTTAGTCGAGGGAAAATCTAATTTTCTGCTATGTGCAAATGATTGGTATTAATTTATTACTTGGTGTACCCGCTCTTTTGCTCGTGCCAATGAATTGAAATGCTTAGGTAGATATAGCTACATATTTTTTATTGTCTATCGGGTTCGTGACAATGAACATGAATATGCGTACCGACTTTGACCCAAATTCACGGGAATTCTCCGTCCTATATCGAAGATTCCCTGTAAATTTGAACTCCATAGGCGGGAAGGTTTTGAAGTCCAGCCATAGGAATATAAAAAAATTTCTGGACAGGACAGCAAGATCTTCGCGGAAATATAGCAAAAAAAATGTTCGTGTATTTAATTAATACCAGGCAAATGACCCTAACTAGAAGGTCATAAAATCCTTTCAATATGCATTGCCATTACTGGCGATAGGTAAACGGATGTGGTAAAAACCCAGCGAGCGACGAAAAACAGTACCTGCGGTCGCAATCGTCCGAATGAATGTCCAGCATACCACCAGATGTATAAATATAACTGAAATAAAATATAAATATGAATTGAAAAATCGAGTAGATCGTCGGTATCCATATTTGAGAATTTATTAATATGTTTTTTTTTAAAAAGCCAAGGCAAGTTTTTACCAAAATTGCACCTCTGTATTTTAGTGACTGAACTTCTTTCCACAGCGTAGATAAAATATGCTGGCCATTTGGTAATCTTGCACACTTTAATCGTTTTTCAAGTATTCCACAAAGTAATCAATTCACAATTTAAAGGGAAGGGATTTTCGGTGTAATTTATCTACATTTTCTCAACCAAACTAAACATCTACCTGCCTCGCCTGAAAGGACTTTCATGGGAAGGCTTGTACCTGTGTATCTATGTACATTTCATGCACCAGACAATTCTGCCACAAAAATATTCCACGACAAGAAAAGTGAAAATACAATAACTGTTATTTATTTATGAATTTTTTACTATTTTGAACAAATTTCCTCTTAAATCGTGCATTAAAAATAACAGGTATAAGCAAAAAGGAGTAGACTTGCATTCTGCTCTGAATTGGGGTATATTAACATAAACCAAACAGAACTTTCAATCTCTCATACTCTAGTCTCTCAACGCGCCAAAGCTCTGAAGCGGCATTTAGTTTTGGAAAACTGCGGCTTGCGTGCGTTGACATAAAGTACGGTAAGGTTTCTAAAACGCCTGTCAACGCACGCAAGCGGCAAAGCGCCGTTGTGATTTGGGCATAAGAGTGAGAGGCATGGGGAGCTCACTTAAAACAAACACCCTAATGGCCAAACCACAACGGCGCTTTGCCGCTTGCGTGCGTTGACAGATAAAGTAGAACCAATGATTTCATATGGTGCAAGCCAAAATGCGGCTTCAGGCTTCGGGTCGCGTTTAGATCGTAAATATCGTAAAGTCCAACGCGACGCCCAAGTAGAGCAACTCTCTACTTTCAGGTGCGTTGGGCGGCTTTGACATTTCATTTTCGGTTTGGTTTGTTCGATTTGATAATATTTAAAGTGGTAGAGCATATTCCGTTCATGTTGGAGTAGCGTGGGTTCACTTAGGGTATACACGTACTCGTTTTTAGTAGAATATGAGGTTTTTGCAATATAAATTAATTATTTTACTGTGTGGAAATGACGAATATTATTTTTGTTGTAATGCTACTAGTGATTTCTTCAGATTGTTGAACAAAAAAATATGTGCCCAAATGTTATGTGCACGCTTTTGAAATTTTAATTTTCTCTGAAACTACTCTGTGCTTTATACAATTAGGTCTGTTTTTTTGTACATCGATCTCAGTGAAGTAAAGTGAAGTAGGATTTTCAGCACGCAATTACAACAACTGCACTCAATTTGACACCACTGAGATTCACACAAGCTATTCATTTCCAGCAGGACCAACTTTGGAGCATTCTTCAATTCTGAACACCAGGGGAGCACATTTTTGTGTAATTTGGATCTGTTCACAGAGTGTCTCCTTTTATGATACCTACTATTTTGTCGGCTGTGGTGGGTGTAAATGTACATATAAGGAATTGCATATTTTAAACAACTTTAAAAATGACAACTGAATATTACGGAAAGTAATAAAATACTAAATATTTTCCGTTTTTATTTAAGTTACATTTTGTTTACAAAATATAATAATTATATATACACATAGACTTGTAATAATTGAAAACTATCTTTGATATGTCATTATGGGATACATTTTTTGTACATAATAAATAGGAAATCCTCCCATTTTGTATTCCCTGTTGATTTTTTAACTAAAGTATGTAATAAAGGTTAAGTATTATTTACATAGCTACTCTTTTTTTTAAGTGAAAGTCATTCGATTTCAGCCAACTGACATTCCAACTTTTGATTTCGATGGGGATTTTTTTTGTTCATTTCTTCGCACATTCTCATTTTCGATTGCATTACCTAAGTTAAATGTTATGAGTTTTTTCGACTGAAAATTTGTGGTCTAAGTCTTTATTTAAACAATGTTTATAGTGAAATTTACATAAAACATACAAAATTGGAAGCAACATTTGTTCGTCTTATGAAGAAAAAATTTCAAATGTAAATAATCGTATGTCACAATCAAAATGAACAAACCAAAACGATTTGAAGTGCTCATTTATTTAATTTTTATTGCATTTTTTCTGTTCAATTTGATCTTTTCTTCCTCCAAGAATGTGTAAATAAACCCATCCTTTCTCAAATTACAGTCAAAACCAACGCAATAGACAGTGAAATATTTATACAGCTGATTTCGAAAATAAAGTTCATACAATTAAATCATTCTTTCCTTTAAAACTTAGATTGTGAGAAGTTCATTCGATTGAAAGTTTTAAATTCGAGGAATACTCGATTCGATCGAATCTCAGAATTAGCACGTTCTTCACTTTAGGGCTCACCTAATAAACACACCCACACATGTTTTTGTTTTTTTTCTTTGGCAATTAATTTGTGATATTATTTTGACCATACAAGACGCCAGGAAGAGACAAAAAGTAAACAGAAAAAGTAAATATTCTGTAGAAATTGATAATCATTATTTTTTTTGCGCTAAAAGGTTAATTATTCATTTTTCTAGAAGGATTTTGATTTTGAAATTGAATTTTTCATTGATGGCCATTTTGACAGCAATGCCAGCTGTTAACTTTTCAGGGGTAAAACCGACTGTTCAGAAAAGTGGTTGGGGACTGTTTTTTTGCACATTTTCTTACTTTACTTTACTTCACTGAGATGGGTGAGCAAAAAAACAGGCCTATTGATAAACGAAATAAACATTTTTGTTTAGAATATTTATAGGTAGTTTCTTTTTCTAGTCGAGGGAAAATCTAATTTTCTGCTATGTGCAAATGATTGGTATTAATTTATTACTTGGTGTACCCGCTCGTTTTCTCGTGCAGTCGTGCCAATGAATTGCAATGCTTAGGTAGATATAGCTACATATTTTTTATTGTCTATCGGTACAATGCACATGAATATGCGTACCTTTGCCCAACTTTGACCCAAATTCACGGGAATTCTCCGTCCTATATCGAAGATTCCCTGTAAATTTGAACTCCATAGGCGGGAAGGTTTTGAAGTCCAGCCATAGGAATATAAAAAAATTTCTGGACAGGACATCAAGATCTTCGCGGAAATATAGCAAAAAAAATGTTCGTGTATTTAATTAATACCAGGCAAATGACCCTAATTAGAGGGTCATAAAATCCTTTCAATATGCATTGCCATTACTGGCGATAGGTGAACGGATGTGGTAAAAACCCAGCGAGCGGCGAAAAACAGTACCTGCGGTCGCAATCGTCCGAATGAATGTCCAGCATACCACCAGATGTATAAATATAACTGAAATAAAATATAAATATGAATTGAAAAATCGAGTAGATCGTCGGTATCCATATTTGAGAATTTATTAATAGATTTTTATTTATTTTTTAAATAGCCAAGGCAAGTTTTTATTGTTAACCAGAAGAAGTCTTGTCACGATTAAGGACATATTTTTATATATAAAACACTTTGCCCTAACTAATTGCCGATTGCTGGTCAACGCCTTGCCCATACAATAAAATCTAGGAAGCTAATACATATTCTGAAACGAAATTCTGAAGGAAAATTTTGGAGCAAGGCTCGCATTGAAGTGGTGACCAAGTGGCGGTGGCATACGAGTGCTGTGGCGATAGAATAGCGGCGAACTGGTATGAAATGGATTTAACGCCCGCACTGAAGTGGCAAGCAACGTATGGTGCCACTGATTCACCAGATCTTAAAATGTCATCATATATTGAATACTATGCTTGGTGGTGTCGCATGTTTTTAATTTCCGGGTAATCAAAAATTTTCAGTTGTAACGCAAGAATCCACGTCGTCACCATCCGCTTGCCACTCTCTGACTGGCATTACGCCACCTGTAAAATACTACGTCGTCGCCCCCATTCCGCTTTGATCTTCGCTCACCCACTTCGCTACTCACTTTACATGCAAAACTTTTATACTCACTTTTTGTTTTGTTATATGTACTCACTTCCCAAAAAAATAAGCCAACTGTCACAGTTTGTCTGAATTTGGAATTTATGATTATGTAGAAATTTCTATATGGATGCATTCAGAACAACAATTGCAATTTCATATAGTCGTTAAGGTTTGTAACGATTCCGATCATTTTCAAACGAAATAAAATAAAAAAGAAAGAAAATCGGGACAAAGTCGGGACATTTTGTAAATCGGGACAGAAGTCGGGACAAGGCTCAAATGTCGGGAATGTCCCGCCAAAATCGGGACGTCTGGCAGGCCTAGTGTGGAACCACAAACGAAGTATATTGGATTGATTCAGGTGCCATAGCCACGTGGAAAAATCCATCCTTCAAGTCTAAAGTGGAAAAGTATTTTTTTCCCCCGAGATATCCTAAACAATCTTCTATCAGTGGCAAAGGATAATTATCCCTGGCCGTGACCTTATTTAAATTTCTAAAATCAATACACATACGTAGTTCTCCTGATTTTTTCTTAACTAAGACTACAGCAGATGCATATGGAGATTGACTTGGCCTAATGACTTTCTCTTCGAGTAATTTATCTAATATTTTCTGTACCTCTATCCTTTCAAAATATGAAAGGCGTCGCGGAGACGTATGGAATGGTGTTTGATTGGTAAGCCTAAGATGCATTTCCGAATCATGCGGTCTTACTTTAATATTAAACGGGCACAAGTATTGCTCAGGAATAGTACTCTCCCTTGCCAATGATTTATTTACATCTAACAGCATTCTAGTCTCCGAGTTTTCACTTAAATGAATCGTATGCACCCCTGATGGACAAGGCGAAACAGAGCTATCAGAATCCCTTCCAGAAACATTCAACACATCGGCACCCCCAGACAACGCAGTCCCATTTCTCTTGGCCATAGCTGGCTCTTTTCCGTCTACAACTTTTTCTAACGATGATGGACAGAAAACAGCGGATGAACCCTCTTCCCCACCGACGATGCAAAAATACGAATTATGCTTAAGTTCTTCTTTATTGGCCATACCACTGTTTAAATTTATAACATCCTTATTCATTTGATATAAAACGATATTACATTTATACAGAAAGTCTCTACCTAAAATAAGTGGAATATTCATCTCCTCATTGGGAAGAATTATCAATTGGTGTTGAAGACACGTATTCTTAAATTTAATTACGCAGTTGATACGGCCAAATGTTGACAGGGGTTGGTTTCCCAGACCTCTAAATGATGTCTTTTGTTTGTCTTTAAAAGAGCAGTAGTTGACTGATGAATATCGAACAAAACTAACCGGACTACCGGTATCAAACAGAGAGAAAAGTTTCGTAAATTTGCAATCGTCGGTAATATTAAAATTGAAAGCAACACTTACATAGTTAGTATGTCCTAAAACTCCTACATCATAATTTGCAGCGGCTTCTTCATTGGTGTAGTCGTCATCATCAACAGCAGCAATCAGATTTCGACGCGTCATCAGCTTCGGTGGATTAGGACAATGTCGGTGATCATGGCCTAACTTCCAGCATCTAAAACACGAGCCAGGTGCGCGTACCTCGTATGGACACTTACTTTGATAGTGTCCCATCTGACTGCAATTAAAACATCGGATTTGCTCAAGGTCTCCGACCTTTTTGTCCAGAGCAGCAGCAGTGCCCGAAGTAGTAGGTCTCGATGGTGGCCGAGAACGTGCAGCAGATATTCGTTTGATGTGTTCCAAAATACGCTCACGATGCATCCCAACAGCAGTTTTCAATTGAGCTATTGTAGACGTTCCGCTTAGCAACAGAATGGCATCTCCTTCAAGCTTTGATAGTCACGTATGTCACTCTGACTTGCACAATCGGCAGCAGCCCCCACTAGCAAACTACGCAGACAGATGTATTTGAACGCATCATCACAGCGATACGTTCTATAAATTTGCTCCAAATCATTTATAAAGCATCTTACGTGATACCCCGACATGCGATCACCACTAAATTTTGGCACCACTCGAACAATATCATCCACTCTCACACGACTCACGGGTTCCGGAGACATCAGATGAAGTTGACGTGTTAGCTGGAGAAGTTCTTGCTTCTTTCTCAAAATGTTTAGCTGTTGTTCCAATACAGCCAGCTCCTGGTCAGCATTCGGTGTCGACTCGTGCGAGGTAGCAGCACTTATTGGGGCAGCGGCCGAAGTTGCAACAGCGGTAATAGCGGCAGGGGCAGAAACCAAGCCACCAGACGGTGCGGCAGCAGCAATTAATTCGGCAGCAGCAGATGGGGCAGCAGCAAAAACAGCAGCAAACGGGGCATCAGTCGAGGCAGCAGAAGAAATCGGCATGGCAGCAGCAGATGAGACATCATTTGGGGCAGCAGTAGAAACCGAAGTTCCAGTTTTTACATCGAAACAATCAACCACCACGCCCTTTCATCTGAAGTTGGTTGTGGTTTTTATAAAATATATATTAAATGCCATCTATCTGCAGATAGATGGCGGTTTGATATAGAGTGTTGCCTAAAGGGCATATTACATTGTGTTTGTCTTACAATATTAAGTCTGACAAAACAAATGTCTGTAAATAATAGTCAACGCATTACTATTAATTCAATTACTTTATTGAGTTTATAATTCAGTAGAGGATTGGATACAAAGCTTAGCAAGTGAGGTTGATGAGTGCACGTGTTGGTAGATTTCATAATCACTCGGAGGATGACAGATATTGCGATTCATAGTTTCACGAGTAGGTGCATTAGAGTCCTGAGGGCCAGGCCACATTGCATCTCCCTTCTTGGAGCATCGAATCTCATGTTGTTTGTATACGAGTCGTTCTGGTGGTTTGACAATTCTTCCGGACCTCATAATGATATTTGCTGTTGGTGGCACTGGTAAGGATGATGTTATACCTGCTAAGACATTGGAAGATTTAGTTAAATTTGTGGATAAATCTGGGGTATATGAAGTTTGGTTCAAAGAATTGTTGGTTGTGCTTGCGGGGGTAAGTTGTGATTGTGTCGGCTCTTGGTGGTTAAAGCTCGCCATACATGTTCATGAAGTTAATTATGCCCAGCTGGTAGTCAGAGTTGTCGTAGTTGCACTTTTTTAGTATAGCTTTGGATGTTTGTACAGCTCTTTCTGCTAACCCATTTCCTCTAGGGTGATACGGTGAGCTAGTGGAATGGTTAAACTTCCAATCGGAGGAAAATTTTTTAAATTCTGTACAGGAATACTGTGGTCCATTGTCGGTCTCAAGGATTCTGGGAATTCCCTTCGTAGCGAAAGTATTTTTTAAGAATGTTATCACATTTTTAGCCGTTGGTTCCTTGAGTTGATGAAGCCAGAGTAACTGTCAGTTACGACAACGTAGTCGTTACCCTTAAAGTAAAACAAATCGGATGCTACGACTTCGAAGGGATAACTGGGTATATTTTTTCACCTAAACGTAGTTTGTTGTTGCTTCGTTAAAAGTCTTGACAGGCGGAACTCTTTTGCACATAATCTTTAATATCTCGATTCATTTGCGGCCAGAACACAACATTTTTTGCTCGGCGGACACACTTTGCGTAATTAAAGTGTCCATGGTGAATATACTTTAAGACATCTGCTCTCATTGCCGATGGTATGAGGGTCTTATGAGCTTTGTATATAATGTCATCGTAAATCGAGAGTTCTTCTCTGAAATTCCAATAACATTTCAATTCTTTGGGAAGAGAATCAATATCTCTCGGCCACCCGTTAACTATTAATTCGCTCAGTTGTTTGCAGATTTTATCAGATTTAGTTAGCTGAATAAGCTTTTCGAGTTCGTGATCGGAGATGGATAGAATAAGTTGAACCTGTAAATCTGAGTCATTGTCGTCTGGTTGCTGCTCGTTCTCGCAGTCTCGGCTTAGTGGGTCAGCTATAAACATTTGTTTACCTTCTTTGTAAACGACTTCGAGATCGTACGTCAAGAGGCTTATGCCCAATTCACAACGGCGCTTTGCCGCTTGCGTGCGTTGACAGGCGTTTTAGAAACTTTACCGTACTTTATGTCAACGCGCGCAAGCCGCAGTTTTCCAAAACTAAATGCGGCTTCAGAGCTTTGGCGCGTTGAGAGACTAGAGTATGAGAGATTGAAAGTTCTGTTTGGTTTATGTTAATATACCCCAATTCAGAGCAGAATGCAAGTCTACTCCTTTTTGCTTATACCTGTTATTTTTAATGCACGATTTAAGAGGAAATTTGTTCAAAATAGTAAAAAATTCATAAATAAATAACAGTTATTGTATTTTCACTTTTCTTGTCGTGGAATATTTTTGTGGCAGAATTGTCTGGTGCATGAAATGTACATAGATACACAGGTACAAGCCTTCCCATATAAGTCCTTTCAGGCGAGGCAGGTAGATGTTTAGTTTGGTTGAGAAAATGTGGATAAATTACACCGAAAATCCCTTCCCTTTAAATTGTGAATTGATTACTTTGTGGAATACTTGAAAAACGATTTAAGTGTGCAAGATTACCAAATGGCCAGCATATTTTATCTACGCTGTGGAAAGAAGTTCAGTCACTAAAATACAGAGGAGCAATTTTGTTAAAAACTTGCTTTGGCTATTGAAAAAAAAAACCTATTAATAAATTCTCAAATATGGATACCGACGATCTACTCGATTTTTCAATTCATATTTATATTTTACATCTGTTGGTATGCTGGACATTCATTCGGACGATTGCGACCGCAGGTACTGTTTTTCGTCGCTCGCTGGGTTTTTACCACATCCGTTCACCTATCGCCAGTAATGGCAATGCATATTGAAAGGATTTTATGACCCTCTAAATAGGGTCATTTGCCTGGTATTAATTAAATACACGAACATTTTTTTTTGCTATATTTCCGCGAAGATCTTGCTGTCCTGTCCAGACATTTTTTTATATTCCTATGGCTGGACTTCAAAACCTACCCGCCTATGGAGTTAAAATTTACAGGGAATCTTCGATATAGGACGGAGAATTCCCGTGAATTTAGGTCAAAGTCGGTACGCATATTCATGTTCATTGTCCCGATAGACAATAAAAAATATGTAGCTATATCTACCTAAGGATTTCAATTCATTGGCACGAGCAAAAAAGCGGGTACACCAAGTAATAAATTAATACCTATCATTTGCACATCGCAGAAAATTAGATTTTCCCTCGACCAGAAAAAGAAACTATAAATATTCTAAACAAAAATGTTTATTTCGTTTATCAATTGTATAAAGCACAGAGTAGTTTCAGAGAAAACTAAAATTTCAAAAGCGTGCACATAACATTTGGGCACATATTTTTTTGTTCAACAATCTGAAGAAATCACTAGTAGCATTACAACAAAAATAATATTCGTCATTTCCACACAGTAAAATAATTAATTTGTATTGCAAAAACCTCATATTCTACTAAAAACGAGTACGTGTATACCCACGCTACTCCAACATGAACGGCATATGCTCTATCACAATAAATATTATCAAATCGAACAAACCAAACCGAAAATGAAATGTCAAAGCCGTCCAACGCCACCGAAAGTAGAAAGTTGCTCTACTTGGGCGTCGCTTTGGACTTTACAATATTTACGATCTAAACGCGACCCGAAGCCTGACGCCGCATTTTGGCTTGCACCATATGAAAGCATTGGTTCTACTTTATCTGTCAACGCACGCAAGCGGCAAAGCGCCATTGTGATTTGGCTTTTAGACGAATTCGTTGAAGGCGGGTTGGCGACGCGTGAAGCGGTTTCCGGAAGATTGTTTCCAGCGGTTTGTGGTCAGATTCGATGACCAATTTCTTTCCCCAGACATACTGGTGGAGCTTTTCGCAGCCGAATTTGATCGCCAGGTTGGATCGCCTCCGTTTTGTCTGGGTCAGCTGTCACTCCGTTCTCGCTTATGATGTGTCCTAGGTATTTGACCTTCCGTTGCTCGAATACGCATTTTGTTTTGTTTAGCTTTAAGCCTGTTAAATACTAAATGTAAGCGTTTGTATTATTACACATTGTCAACACTGTTATGTTATCGATGTATAAGGAAATAATGTTATCGAGGTTTGACAGATGACACGAACCACGTTTTAATTCACTTGCAAGCGGGCAATTTTTTTTCTCTTCCTTCTGAAGCCAACCTCCACCGAGATAAGTTCGACAAATAAATTGTAATATAAATTAGAATTATTCGTCTTGCGTTTTCATTTCCCACCATATACAACAATTGGCGACGAGGATGGGATTTATTTCCTAAAGGCGGGTAATGAAAATTACATAGACACGAAATAAATTTTTTTTATTCATTACGACGCCGCGGCCGGTGCTTTCGAACTTGCTAAGCGACGAACAAACCTTTCTATTGAAAAAAACGTTTTCTTGCTGTGGTGCTGCAATTTGCTGCTAACACGTTGTGCTTGCTGTGGTGTTGCAATTTGCTGCTATAACACGTTGTGAAATTTTGTCGTCCATTCACCGACCATTTTATTGCTGCTTAAATGCTTGGAAGCGCTGCTGTTGTGGGTGCTGCTGGAGGCCCTACTGCTACTACTACTTACGCCGGTGGAGTCCCACCAAATTTTTCCATTGAATTTTTCGATGAAACGAAAAGCAAATTTGAACGGTGGCTCCAGCGACTTCAAGGAGCATTTGCTATATTCCACATAACCGAAGCGAGAATTAAAGTCAATTACCTACTGCATTACATAGGTCCTAATACATTTGACCTACTCTGTGATGGAATTTCCCCAGCTACGCCTGAAAGCAAAACGTATGATGAATTGGTTAAGGTGCTCCAGGACCATTACAACCCTCAACCTTTGGAAGTTGCGGAATACTATAAGTTCCATCATCGTGAACAAGTAGAGGGTGAATCAGTTCGAGATTACGTAGCTACCTTGCGGAAAATGGCCATCCACTGCAACTTTGGGGCATATCTGATGACCGCCCTAAGAAACCAACTTGTCTGTGGTATACGAGACAAGCGAATTAAAGATCGGTTGCTGGAGACGAAGGGTCTCACATTTGAAAAGGCCGTCGAGACTGCTACAAGCTTAGAGATGTCGCAACACAACTCAGTTCAACTCAATGAGACGGCCATACATAAGACTTCTATACATGCGGTGAACACACACAGAAGAGAACGATACAACAGAAGTTTTACAACAAAAAATCAAAGTAACCAGAGTAACAACAACAATTACAAGTCCCAGTCCCAGACATCACATGTTCAAAATCAGGAGAGTAATTTTACTAAAAATAAAAAGCAAGTGAAATGTTTTCGATGCGACGGCCCCCATCTCGCAAATGTTTGCTCCCATATAAGTACGGTATGTAATTTTTGTAATGTGCGTGGTCATCTTGCTAAGGTATGCTTAAAAAAACGTACGAAAAATAAAAATCAGCATATCAACCATGTGGAGGATGACTATGAACAGTGCGAAGAGGAACCTATCGTTTACATTAACACCTTAAGTACTAAAAATGAGTTTGCAGAAAAATTATGGATAGATGTGCGTATAGAGAATAAATTAATAAAGATGGAAATTGATAGCGGGGCCGGCGTATCAGTTATGAGTTATTCTGAATTTGTTAAGAATTTTAAACAATTGCCAATTAAAAGTTCTAATATCAAATTAAGTACTTACAACAATTCTCTTTTAAAGGTTTTAGGTGTTGCAGAAGTTGTTGTTGCTCCTCTGAACGTAAAAGCGGTAGAAAAAAATGTTTCCAAGAAACTGAAGCTGTACATCGTGGATGCAGATAAACATGCACTGTTTGGACGGGAGTGGCTATTTGCATTTGACGGCTTGCCAATAATTCAGATGTTCAACAAAACATGCGAAATACGTGAAAATTGTAATCAGGTAAATGTAAAAGTTAAGTCCAAAGTGCAAAGTTTTTCCAAGTTTCCATTTGTTTCCAATGAATTGCCAATGCTTTTAAAAAAATATAGTATACTATTTAGTGATGATGTAGGGGAGATAAAAGGGGAACCTGTGGCGATAGATTTGCTTCCTAACGCAAAACCAATTTTCATAAAGCATCGACCAGTACCGTTTGCACTTCGCGACCCTATTAAAAAAGAAATTGAAAACTTAGTAATGCAAGGTGTTCTAAAGAAAGT
Source organism: Cheilosia soror (assembly GCA_949372485.1). Classification (NCBI taxonomy): domain Eukaryota; kingdom Metazoa; phylum Arthropoda; class Insecta; order Diptera; family Syrphidae; genus Cheilosia; species Cheilosia soror. The sequence goes on from OX443563.1 coordinate 30,522,134, forward strand.
AGATCACAGCGATTGGGCTACCCCAATTGTACCTATTGTGAAAGCAAATGGAAAAATACGTCTTTGTGGAGATTTTAAGATAACCTTAAATAAATTCATGGTTGCAATTGAGCATCCGCTCCCGACAATCGATGAACTTTTTCATGCGATGAATGGAGGTGAACAATTCTCTAAAGTTGATCTCCGTCGTGCTTATTTGCAATGGAAGGTGAGGGATGAGGATCAGGAGAAATTAACCTTATCCACATTTCTGGGTCTTTTCAAATGCACTCGCCTTTGGTATGGTCTGAGCTGTGCACCTGCAAAATGGCAAAAGAAAATTGAAGAGATTTTAGCCGGCATCGAAGGGGTTGGCGTTTTTATTGATGACATATGTGTCACAGCCCCTGATTATAAAACACATTTAGTTAGATTGGAAGCAGTGTTTTCAAGATTAAGCTCATTTGGGCTGCGGATAAACTCCGAAAAGTCGGAATATTTTAAAGATTCAATTGAATATTGCGGTTTTAGGATCGACAAAAAAGGGATCCATAAGACAGCAAGCAAGACAGATGCAATTCTGAAAGCGCCTCGCCCCACAAATGTTTCTGAGGTGCGTTCCTTGCTAGGTTTAGTGAACTATTACGGTAGATTCTTTCGAAATCTTTCTGATGTGCTGGAGACATTACATTTGCTATTAAGGAAAAATAATCATTTTAAATGGACTGAGGAATGCGAGGTGGCTTTTTCGGCGATAAAAAAAGAAATAGTTTCGGATAGGTTTCTGGTACATTATGAGAAAGATAAGCCGTTGTGCTTATCAACGGATGCTTCGCCAGTGGGAGTTGGAGCAGTTTTGTCCCATACTTACCCAGATGGCAGTGATAGACCTATTCAGTTTGCTTCGCAGACACTTATAGAATCACAGCGTAAGTGGTCTCAAATAGATAAGGAGGCTTACGCAATTATCTACGGTGTAAAAAAATTTTACCAATTTTTGTTCGGCCGTCATTTTATTCTTTATACGGATCACAAGCCACTGGTTCAAATATTTTCTAATGAAAAGAGTTTGCCGCATATGTCTGCAACACGTATGCAGCATTATGCCATTTATTTGCAAGGTTTCAATTATACAATCAAGTACAAACGTTCCGAACAGAATGGAAATGCTGACGCAATGTCTCGACTTCCTATTCCGGCAACAAGTGTTGTGAAGTTGGAGGAATCAGATTTGTTTGAACTAAATCAAATAGAAACGATGCCAATTACGGCAAAACACATTGCGGAGGAAACTTCAAGGGATCCGGCGCTTGTTGAGTTACTAAAAGGTATCTATAGCGGTAAAAATGTGCAAGCTAATTTACGTTTTGGGTTAAAACAAGAGGAATTCTCTATTCAAAGTGGGTGTATAATGAGGGGTTTGCGTGTGGTTATTCCCACAAAATTTCAAAAAATTGTTCTTGAGGATCTGCACTCATCGCATTTCGGCGTTACTAGAATGAAGGAGCTAGCCCGTAGTTTTTGCTGGTGGCCAAAAATTGATCAGCAAATTGAAGAGTACGTCCAAAATTGCACAAGTTGTTGTAAATTTAAGAATAACCCTCAAAAAGTTGAAACACATCATTGGTGCTACCCATCGAATCCTTGGGAAAGAGTCCACCTGGATTTCGCAGGCCCGTTTATGGGGGTATACTTTTTAGTACTAGTGGATGCGTTTTCCAAGTGGCCGGAGATACATATCTTGAAGAGCATAACTACTGACACTACATTGCACATACTGCGAAAAATATTTTCCACTTTTGGAGTGCCAAAAGTAATTTGTTCGGACAATGGTGCCCAATTTACCAATATAAAATTTAAACAGTTTTGTGACATAAATAATATTGTGCATAAACGTACTGCACCTTATCACCCTGCCACAAATGGCCAGGCAGAGCGTTATGTGCAAACACTGAAAAATAAATTACGATGTTTGAAAAACAAAAATGAAGAGTTAGATATTAAGTTAAATAATATCCTTTTGCAATACCGAATTACACCTCATCCGGTTACCAGAAAATCACCATCCGAAATTTTATTCAACTACCCTATTCGTACAAGATTCTCAATGTTACTACCAGACAAGGAGGCAGAAGAGCAAACATATAATAAAAATCGTCAGGCTAGGGAGTTTTCGAAGGGGGAAAGAGTTGCTGTTAGAAATTACATTGGCAAAGACAAATGGAATTTTGGAGAGGTGTGTGAAAAACCAGGATTGTTGCACTATAACATTAAGCTGGACAATGGGAAAACTGCCCATAGGCACGTTGACCAAATGTTGCATGCAGGTAGCCATGTTTCCGACTATCAGTTTCCGAGTGAAGTTCCAGAGGAGCAGCAACATCTTCCGGTAACGACGGATAATAGTACAGATAATGTTCTCGAACAAGGACAAGAAAAAGATGTAACCAATTGTAAAAAACAAACCAGTGATATTCGTAGAAGTAGTAGAGTCCGAAAACCTGTAGACAGGTGGACTTATAAGTAAAATATAATGTATTTTCTTTAGCTTAAGGTTTTGAATTAATTGGCAATTCTTGAATTAATATTGTTATAACTAGTATATAAGATGTTTCTTTTTGAGGGGGGAAAATTGTTAAATACTAAATGTAAGCGTTTGTATTATTACACATTGTCAACACTGTTATGTTATCGATGTATAAGGAAATAATGTTATCGAGGTTTGACAGATGACACGAACCACGTTTTAATTCACTTGCAAGCGGGCAATCTTTTTTCTCTTCCTTCTGAAGCCAACCTCCACCGAGATAAGTTCGACAAATAAATTGTAATATAAATTAGAATTATTCGTCTTGCGTTTTCATTTCCCACCATATACAACAAAGCCATTATCGTTCAGGATCTTGATGACATCTGTTGTGGTTTTTCGAAGCCCTTCCCTTGATCTAGAATGAATTAAAATGTCATCAAATGAAATTTTTACATTTGGTAGGTGTGATAAGAGGGATTCCATTATGCTTTGGAACACTTCGGGGGCGGCAGAGATACCCAATGGTAGCCTCTTGCAGGCGTATCTTCCCCTGGGTGTGGAAAACGTAAGCATTTTCTTGGTTCTATTGGAGACTCGGACTTGCCAAAATCCTCGTTTGCAGTCCAGAAGTGTGAAGTATTTGGAACCATTAAGCTGAGCAGAAATCTCTTCAATTGTTTGCATAGGATGGTGGCGACGCATTATATTTTTATTGACAATTGTAGGGTCTATGCAGATTCTTATTTTGTTATTTTTGCGGACGACAACCATGGGCGATACGGATGGAGTAGCCTCTTGCATGGGTTCAATGACATCCAGTTTTACCATTCTGTCGAGTTCTTGCTTAACGACGTCGCGAATTTTGTTTGGTATTCGTCGAGGAGGTGTTATTACGAAAATTGGGTTCTCTATTAGGTCGATGTCATATTCGTAGCCTTTGAGACAACCTAGGCCTTCAAAAATGCTGTCATCAACTTTTACCTGGTTGACTCTGGTAACTAGTCCAAGTTTTTCGCAAGCATTGGCTCCGAGAATTGGTTTGATGTTTTCGTCTACTACCTTGAAGGATATTTTGCACTGTCGTCCAGCAATTGAACATGGTACAAGCGCTTCGCCGATTACTCTCATTCGATGATTGCTAAATGAGACAAGGTGCTTTACCTGACTTGGTTTGAGGTCAAGATTTGTATTTTGGATGACACATTTGGGTAACACATTGCATTGTGCGCCTGTGTCTAGTTTTATATTATACGATTTACCTTCTATGAAGAGTTTTTCTGTGAAGTTGTCCCTTAGACAATTTTTAGATACAATGATAAGCAAGGTTAATGAGCTTGCTAGTGTAGTGAATGAAAATAATACAAAAATTGAAAATCAAAATGAAAATATTGAGAAAATTTTGAGTGGTGTACAGAAACTTAATAGTGAAGACGCTAAAAGAGAGAAAGAGGTAGAGAAAAGAAAAAAAGTGCGCGAAAATGAGAGTCAGAGTAGTTCAGTAAAAGTTAGTGAGATCAATCAAAATAAAGTGACCACAAATAGTAAAAAGAGAGAAAAGCAAAAGCTCGATAATAATAATTATACAAAACCAACATATGCAGATGCTCTTAAAAAAGATCAACCGCTGATCATTAGGCCGAAACAAAGGCAAGAGAATACCAAAACAAAAGAAAAAATTAAAGAAAATATCGACCCAACTGCCCTGTCTGTAAAAATAAATAGTTTTGTGGAGAAGAGAGATGGTGTTGTAGTAATTCATTGTGAAGATAGTGAATCTAGAAATGTTGTAGAAAAAGAAGCTAAAGAGAAATTGAGTGAAAATTATGATGTGTTTGTACCTGACTTAAAAAAACCATGCTTGTTAGTGTGTGGAATAAATACTGAGTGGGAGAAAGAACATTTTACAAAAGCGATAATAAAACAAAACAAAATAAAGGGATAGATATGTTAAGTGCATTAAATTTTTCAGTGTAAACAAAAATGGCAAACATTCATATAAAGCAATTATTGAGCTTGAAAACGAGGAATATAGAGATATAATCAAGAATGGAAAGATAAATATAGGTTGGGATAAGTGTATTGTTTATGATTATGTGCTTGCAAAAAGATGCTACAAATGCTGGGGATATAACCACATAGCAAATAAATGTTCAAATGACGTTGTCTGTGCCAAATGTGGAGAAAACCATGATTCAAGAAACTGTGATAAAAACATACTCAAGTGCAATAATTGTGATATAGCGAATAAGAACCTAGGTCTAAGTTTGAATGTTGATCATGATTGTCGTAGCAATGTCTGTGAAGTGTACAAGAAAAAATTGGAAGCTGAAAAAGGTCGAATTGCTTATTAGCAATTAGCCCCGCCAAAAGTTATCCATTTAATATATGTGGCTTAAAGAATAATTTTGCAGATCTTGAAGTGACAATTGCTAATAGTGACTTCGATATTATAGTGCTCTCTGAAACCCATATTATAAAAGAAATAAAGGATTATGAAATAAATTTAGATAAATACAGAGTATTCCGGTGCAATAGTGATTCTAGTCATACGGGTGGTGTAATAATATACGTTAAGGAAGAGATTCAAATCATAGATGTTTGTGAATACAAAAGAGACTTAGATTTATGGTGTTTAAAAGTGCATGTGCGTTTCTGTAACTATGAATGTGTTATTGTCGGTGTGTACAGATCACCTAGTGGATCCAAAAGAATTTTTTGTAACGATTTTGCGCTTTTGATTGATGGGATAAGTGACAAAAAAGGTGATATAATTGTGGTTGGTGACATCAGCATTAATTGGCTGTGTAAATCAGAAACATATAGAAAAGAAATAAGACGAATTATAAAAGATAACGCATGCTTCCAAATGGTAAGTGAACCAACTAGAATAACTCAGGACACTAGAAGTTTATTGGACTATGTTATAACAAATAACAAATCGTTTAGTGTTAAAATAGAATCTAACTTAAAAATAAGCGATCACGAAACGATTTCAATCGAGTTGTGTAATAAAAATAAAGTGATGAAAACAGACAAAATGGTTCGAAAACTTAAATATAATAAAAACACATATAAAAACGAGCTCCAACATAGTCAAATTAGTACCATCAATTGTGTGAACGATATTAATGTAATGTGCAATATATTTGTGAGTGAATTGAATAATACCACGTCCAAATTTATTAGTAATAGGCTACGCAGTCATAGTGAAAACAAGTGGTTTAATACGTATCTCCACAACTTGAAACAAGACAAAATTAACAAGCATAGTAAGGCAGTTATAGGCAACTTGTTAGAGGACTGGAAGGAATACACGGTAGCCAGAAATAGGTATTCTCAAGAAATTCAAAAGGCAAAAAATAGATTTATCCAAATTAAAGTCGATAGCTCAACAAATCAAAAGGATATGTGGAGAAATTTAAAAAAAACTAGTCTTAAAAAAAGAAGAAAGTGCGATAACGTGTGTGGAATTTAACAATGAAGTTATAGATAATAGCAAGCTGATTGTGGACAAATTCAATGATTTTTTTGTGGACAGTATAATGGAGATAAATGAATCCATCCCTGTAAAAACGTTCATAAATTTAATAAATGAAACAAACTCTAAATTTACCTTCAGTGATATTACTACACAAGATATACAGTCAATACTAACAAAAATGAAAAACAAAAGAGACTCTACTATGCTGTGCCCTAAAATATATTTAGACAACTCTGAAATACTAAACCCAGAGTTAATAAAAATTATAAACAAATCCTTTGAGGAAGGTATTTTTCCTGACTCGTGGAAGGAGTCTATTGTAACTCCTATCGCTAAAGTGGCAAATACAAAAAAATGTAACGAGTTTCGACCTATCAATTCCCTACCACTATATGAAAAAATCGTCGAGAAAATTGTGTTTTATCAATTAGAGGACTACTTTGAAAGGCATAATTTCATAATAGAAGCCCAATCTGGTTTTAGAAAGGGACATTCATGCGAAAGTGCACTAAATTTCGTACTGACAAACTGGACAAGTCTATATCAAAAAAGAAAAGTGTATACAGTGTCTTCTTAGATCTAAGGAGAGCTTTTGAAACTATAGACAGGAATATTCTTATTCAAAAGTTAAACAAATACGGTGTTGTGGGAAAAGAAATAAGATGGTTTGAATCCTATCTCTGTAAACGCACTCAAAAAGTCAAAGTTAATGACATTCTATCAAATCCGTAAGAAGTTATGCTTGGGGTACCGCAAGGATCAGTACTGGGGGTACTTTTATTCCTTATCTACATCAATGATATGGAACGTGTGCTGAAATATTGTCAACTCGCTCTATTCGCTGATGATGCCTTACTTTTCATCGATGGGGAAGATATTGAAGACAGCCATAATAAAATTCAAGAGGACTTAAATAGAATCTACGAGTGGCTTTGCCAAAACAGATTCAAAATAAATGCCAGTAAAACTAAATGTATGACAAAGAGTTGTAATGAATTTGTTAATTTTTGTTTTCAAGATAAAAAATAATACAATGCCAAGATATTTAACTAAATATGTTCATTATATTAGAGAGGTCCAACCTTACATTTTAAGAAATATGAATGACCTAAGGTTGCCAAATTACGTAAAAGCAAGAGCTCAAAACTCACTCATTTATAAAGGCTTCAAATTATATAATGAATTACCTACAAATATTAAGGAAGTAAATAATTTAAAATCTTTTAAAAAATGTGTTATAGAATTTGTAAAATCTAATATCTAGAATCAGATCAATGTAAAAATGTATCTATGTAAATAATAGCTTTCGACGCTAAATAAAGTTATCTATCTATCTAGAAAGTTAGCACTTTCGGAAACTGTGCCAATGAAAAGTGAACTGTCGTCGTCGTCATCGGATTCTTCGCATAGGTTTATTTGTTTGGGAGTGTCACCGTTTTTGTGATGATTTTTGCATGCTTTCTTTTTGCAAAATTTCTCGAAATGATTTTTCCTGTTGCATTTCTTACACACATGATTATATGCCGTACACTTGCGAATCTCGTGGTTTTTTCCGCAATTATAGCAATCGAATCTTTTGGCTTTAAAGGAATTGCCCTTTTGAACAAAGTTTACTGTCTTGTCGCCTTCGTTGACGATTTGCGCTGATTGCTTTTGAGTCAATTCCGTAGCCTGACAGAGTTGAATTGCCTTTTCAAGATCGATATCCTGGGATAATAGTTTGGTGCGGAGGTCATCGCTTTGGATTCCAAGTATGAGTTGATCTCTCAGTAGGCTATAGTTGAGTCCTTCAAAGGCGCAGTTTTGAGCTTGTAATCGTAGTCTGGACATGAGTTCGTCTATAGTTTCGCCGTCCTTTTGAGCTATTTTATTAAATTTGTATCTCTCAAAGGTGGTGTTAATTTTTGGAGTGAAATAATCCTGAAAAAGATTCTTTACCTCGACGAGTGTCCTTTCTGTGGTCGGTTGTGAGCGGGAGTTGTATATTTGGAGAGCAGAGTATCCGATTGCGGACATAAATGTTGCTACTTGTACTTTTTGGGGTTTGGTGTCCATGCCAGTGGCAATTTCGAAAAATTCGTATTGCTGCTTCCATAGTTTCCACTCATTGGCCATGTCTTTGTCGTGTTCGATGACAATTGGTTTTGGCGGTCTAAGAAATTGGCAAAGACTACTATCTGCCGTGACCTGTGACGTAGTCGCCATTGTTTAGTTAATTATTTTAATTTAATACTATTATTTCAATTGTAAAATAAATTTGGTTTCGGCACCATGTAAATAATAGTCAACGCATTACTATTAATTCAATTACTTTATTGAGTTTATAATTCAGTAGAGGATTGGATACAAAGCTTAGCAAGTGAGGTTGATGAGTGCACGTGTTGGTAGATGTCATAATCATTCGGAGGATGACAGATATTGTGATTCATAGTTTCACGAGTAGGTGCATTAGAGTCCTGAGGGCTAGGCTCCTCCTTTTTTTAATTATTTATTCCAAAACTCAGTAGGTACACTTTAATAAAACAAACAATCAAGGAAAATAAATAAATTTTCGTTAAAAATATAGAAAAAGGTCTATATTTGATGATTATTTTTATTATCCATTTTAGCTTTGCAGCTTAAATAAACTAATATTTTTTTTTCGTAATAATGTCAAAGGAATCCCATTATTACAGTAACTTTAACTACCCATTTATATTTGTATGCTTTTTAATGAAATATAAGTTGGTAATAAATTCCCCACACTGAACACACAATTTGCTTAACACGTCCCGATAACGGCCAATTTATTTGAATTTTTTTAAAGTTACCACCGAATAACTGTAAATGTTACTATGTGCCAGGGTATGCGTGACCAAATTCAAAATCCGTTTACTTTTACATTGCACGCATACTTAACCACGCAGTAACTTTTTGAAACTGGTTCTATGGATCTCTCATTTTTGGCCGAAGTTGGTGGTCTGTTCTCTCTGGTTTGTGGCCAACACTTGACTATATAAAAATGTAAAACAATGAAAATAAAGTCGCACTATATGAAATGAAAATACTGAAAATAAAAGTCAATTGATAGAAAACTGTAGATCAATCGGTTATTGAATATTGGGTCTCTACAGTTATCAAGGTGCGAGGCGTGGATTCCATGGTAACGATTTCTTTGTGCATGTTTGGCTATTAAAGCACATAAATCATAATAGTGTAAAATAGTCGCTATACCTACATACCTACACACTACAGCCTTGCACATGCGTATGCTTTTTAATTGAAATGAAATCGAAACTTATTTTCTATTATATCAAAAAATGCCTGTCAGATGACAACATAATGCAATGCACACAATTACGGCAACTAATTATAACGCAACATGAAGAGTTTCACTTAAATTGTAATTATAACTATTAGGTAAAGCTTCAAGAAAGAAAATACCTTACATATATTCAAACAATAATGGGATCAAACTTTCAATTATTATTGGTGAGTGAGGTATTTAATTGGTCGCTGCGGTGTGTATGTACAATGAAAGAAATCAAATTTATGAAATTTCCCCACAAAGTACAGTCATTGATTAACTACAAACAAATAGAAGTGGACACAGCTCATTTTGAAGCGACATTATGGACCTTCATTGCGGCGGAAATTTGTATTAAGCTAATGTATGCATTTACCACCTTTTTCTAGGTTCGTGCATTAAATAAAAATTATTTCCCAAAATATTCCAATGTTAATTTAATGAATACCACCCCCTTCTTCTTTTCTTATTCTTCTTATTGACAACATGCAGATGAAAGAGATTGCACCAATTGCATAATAATGGCTGTGGAGTAGAAGTGGAATATGCAAAGGAAAATGAAAACAATAAGGGTATTCACTTAATCTCATAAATTTATGCAGCTCGTAAATGTATAAATTTCTGCGGTGCTTTAAATGAACACCCTTCGGAAAAGTTATTGCGTAAATCGCGTAAATCGACTGTAAATCTGGAATGAAACAAACAATTCATACGGCTGTTTGACATTTGTGACTTGCGTAACTTTCCGCGGTTGATTTCCGAACCTAAACCGTCGCGGAAAATTATGAGGTCTGCGTAAACTATTCTCCATACAATATATGAGCAAGATATTGTTTTAAGTCCAAATTTAGATCTATTAATTATGATATTAAGAGGATAGTCGAGCTCAAAAAGTAAGTCTCGCAAATCTGTCTGTCTGCGTGATGGTAGGTAGCTGCACTCTAAACGACAGGACGGATTCGTTTGTACCTCTAGTAGTTTGTCTAACCATTGATCAACGATCACACGAAAGTGAAAGAAAATTAAAATCGAATACGAATAAGATAATGAGATAGACTATGAGAATTTGTTAACGACTTTAACATTGACGCACAAAACAATCTTTTGGTAGCTCCTATAAAGGAAAATAGAGAATTGTTGAACAGTATACTAAATAGCTGGTTCTTAAAATTACCTTCTACCTCCTTAAGGAGGGTTGTTGAGCGAACTCAAGGATTGCGAATTGCTCATAATTATCTCCAGACTAGAAATGGCAGCAGCTGGCAGGTAACCCCAAATAACGCAAGCAAGACCATCACGGGGCTGTTAGTAATATCTACTATATGAAATCAAACTTGGCACTTTAAGGAACGCTGTCCTTTTCTTAATAATACTTTTCTTAGAAATACATACTTTTATTTATAGTTTCGTATAAATCCCGTGGTGGTTGGATGTGTATGAATCGGGCAGGCGCTGATCGCCATCAACCTGGCGGTGCCCAGCTGTTGTAACATTTCGTACACCTCAATTGTGCTTATTTTACCTCCCAGTGGTAACCACCGGGTACTGGTCTGCCCATCCGGGTGTGACTTGCTGAACTTATAAGTGCGAGTGTTGAACACGAAGAAAATAGCAACACTATAATGCTCTGTCGGAAAGACTGACTGAACGAGCCTCAGAAGTCTTACATGAGCTTCTCAGAAAGAGGACATACGGCGGATGAATTCATTAGACTGAATCAACGGTGTCGTCAACAGTCAAGATGACAGTTACCTTACTTGAGCTACTTCGACAAATTTGGAGCTGAGGTCAGTGAGGATTTTTCAGGACTAGTCAGGGTGCTGAAACAGAGATGGTGGCGGATGAACCCTTTATGGGCCAACGGCAGCTCTCACATCCCCGAAGTGGGTTACTGACACCGGAGGAATCCGGCCAAGGGGTCCAACAAAGGGCCTGGCCCTCCAGGTTGGGGGTTGTACGCCGGGGTAACTGCCCGACTGCGGAAAACAACAATAGTTCCGAAACTACAACAAGCCTCGGATACGGATGATTTTACTGTTGACGAACCTGGCAAACGAATTAAGGACAACGAATTTCGGATCTGCACGTGGAATGTTAGGTCCCTTAACAGACCGCGTGCAGCCGAACAGCTAGCGGAGCCCTGGACTGCTATAAAGCAGACCTAACCGCCATCCAAGAAGTGCGATGGGATGGACCCGGCAAAAAGAGGATGAAGAACTGCGACATATACTATGGCGACTGCTATCGGCAACAAAAACAGCGCTTATTCGGATGTGGATTCGTCGTTGGAGGCAGACTTAGGCAAGAAGTCTTAAGTTTCCACTGCGTGAACGAGCGCCTCACGACAATTCGCATCAAGGCTAAATTCGCCAACATTAGCCTAATATGTGCCCATGCCCCCACGGAGGAGAAAGACGACGACACCAAAGAGAGGTTCTACGAGCTCTTGGACAAGACATACGAGCAGTGCCCTAACTATGACATTCAAATTGGCCTAGGTGATTTTAATGCAAAGATAGGAAGAGAGGGCATCTTTGGTAGTACTGTCGGAAGGTACAGCCTACACGACACCACCTCCGATAACGGATTTAGGCTGATCGACTTCGCGGCGGGGCGAAATGTTGTCATAGCAAGTACGCGGTTCCCGCATCTCGATATTCATAAAGGCACTTGGAGATCTCCCGATCAATCAACCGTCAACCAGATTGACCACATTGCGATCGACGCAAGGCACTCCTCCAGTATTATGGATGTCCGAACGTTCCGAGGGGCCAACATTGACTCGGACCACTACCTTGTTGTAGCCAAGGTACGCCTTCGGATATCCCGAATACCGCCAAGACAAATAAATATTGTGAGGAAGTTTGACGTCGGACGGCTAAAATCGCAAGAGATCACCAGATCCTTCTCCGATCGAGTCTCTCTCAATCTCTCAAGAGGTTCTATGCAGCCAGCAGCAAGCATTGAAGACCAGTGGCAACATTGTCAAAAAGCCATCAGAGACGCCGCCTCTGATGTGCTGGGTTTCACTCGACCACCACAACGAAACCCCTGGTTCGACGACGAGTTTGCTGCACATGCAGCGAAACAAGAGGCATTCAAAGCGCCGCTGCAAAGAAGGACTAGAGCTGCTTGTGAGCTCTACGCGCAGAATAGAAGAGACGAACACCGGCTTCTCAGGAGAAAAAAGAAAGAGCACGAGAAGCGCACGATCGATGAAATAGAGAGCTGCTACAGCAGGAATGAGGTTCGGAAATTTTACCCAATTGTAAAAAGAACCTGCCAAGGCTACAGAGCCCGAACCGAAGCCTGCAAGGATGAACAAGGGAACATCGTAGTAGAATCGCAGTGGATGCTGAGGATATGGAAGAACTACTTCTGCAGACTGTTTAACGGCGATGGCGAACTAAATCCCGCTGTCAGGCAGAATGAACCATTCAACCTGGACGATGAAGACCAACAATTCCGTCCAACCGACCTGGACGAAGTGAAGATAGTGATATCTAAGCTTAAGTCCAACAAAGCCGCTGAGGCAGATGGCCTTACCGCCGAGCTATTCAAAGCGGCAGGCGATGACTGGGTTAGGAGCATGCACTAACTCATCTGTAAAATATTGTCGGAGGAAAGTATGCCCGATGAATGGAACCTAAGCATTGTTTGCCCGATCCTCAAGAAAGGAGACCCTCTGAACTGCGCCAACTACAGAGGTATTAGTCGTCTTAACATCGCCTACAAGAACTTATCTGCCGTGTTGTGTGAACGCCTGAAGCCTTTCGTCAACAACCTGATTGGTCCCTATCAGTGTGGCTTCAGGCCAGGAAAGTCTACCATCGACCAAATATTCACATTGCGGCAGATCTTGGAGAAAACCCAGGAAGTTCAAATCGATACCCACCACCTTTTCATCGATTTTAAGGCCGCCTATGACAGCATTTATAGAGACGAGCTATACAGGGCAATGTCTAGTTTTGGCATCCCTGCCAAACTCGTCCGTTTATGCAGGATGACAATGAAGAATGCACACTTCTCCATCAAGGTCGGTAAAGAACTCACCGAGACCTTTGATGTCAAAAAAGGATTTAGACAAGGCGATGCGCTGTCATGCGACTTCTTCATCATCGTTCTTAAACGATGATGTTACTGGCGCTTTCGTGAGCATTGGGACGGAGGCGGCGAAGATGGGTTTGGCGGTCAATGAGGGCAAGACAAAGTATAAGGTGTCATCAAAAAAGGACACCCAACACCGACGTCTTGGACAGAATGTCACTATAGACAGATATAACTTTGAGGTGGTAAAGGACTTTGTCTACCTAGGCTCCGCTATGAACTCAGACAATGACACCAGCGCTGAGATTAAACGAAGAATAACTCTTGCCAATCGCTGTTTCTTTGGGCTAAGAAAACAATGGAGTAGCAAAGCCCTCTCTCGAACAACTAAAGTGACCCTTTATTAGACCTTAATCATCCCAGTCCTACTTTATGGTGCAGATGCATGGATTCTATCAAAAGCGGATGAGCTTACTCTTGGTTGCTTCGAGAGGAAAATTCTTCGAGTAATTTTCGGTCCCGTCTGCATAGACGGTGAATGGAGGAGGAGATACAACGACGAACCGTACGGGCTGTACAGCAACATTGACCTTAACCAACTTAGCGTGCGAAACTGGAGACAGCTCGCCAAAGATCGTGCTGGCTGGAGACGCTTATTGGTTGAGGCCCAGGTCCACCCCGGACTGTAGCGCCACCTTAAGTAAGTAAGTATAAGTCCCGTGAATATGTATGTATGTATCTATCTATAGTTACAAATTCCGGTATTTTCGGAACCAGAAAACAGGCGGGGTCCACAAATCGCAGGATTGTATTCGCTAGTAGTTTTATCGAAATGATTATAATCATTATTAGTGGTTATTTAAAAGAACAATTATTACACTATATCTAGGCATTTTTCTTTTTTAGTTCAGAGCTGAACTGTCAAAAATAAGTTCGTGTTTCTTTTTTAGATCTAGTCTGACGGTCTGATGTCTGACATCAGAGCTCAGACTTTGTGTTTCTTTTTTCACTGAGTAAAAAGGTGCTTACACACTTTACAGTACATAACATTTGACAGAAAACAAACAGGATAAACAAATATGTAGTTAAAGTGGTGGACGAGTTTTGTTGTTCTGGCACAGAAGGTAGACCAAATTAATAAATAATAACAATTAATATCTAAACAAAAATATGACAGCTATGTGCTCAAGTGTGTTTCAGTTCAGATGTTCAAAATGTTCGAGCTTTGTTCAGAGCTCAGCTAAAACTAAAAACAAAAACGCCATATATAGGTATAGGTAGGTACTATACTCTGTCCCATTTATATTTTCAGTACAGGGAAGATAGGGTATTTGCCTTTCACCCTTACTTTTATGGATTTCAATAAGCTGTCTCCATTATAAAGCTCTCACATGGTTGCCATAGTAAGCACTATAAATTGGCATAATTCTCTCACAAATATCGGTAGGGTTACCAGCCGTTTATTAAGATTTCATGAACAGAAACATGTAGATCTAAACTAAATCTAAAAAAATTAAACTAAATCTAAATTAAATTAAATCTATCTTTTTCCACACCACCAAGAGGTAAGATAGTAGGCGCATTTTTTCGGGTACCCGTTTCTTATTGAGTACCCACTATTTTTTGGGTACCCGCATTATAAAAAGTATAAAAAACTGTGTCTCAATATTCAATTCCAAGTACTTCTGAATTTAGGATACCGATTAGCCAAAATTACCGGGTACCTGTGAACTTGGGTAATAAATTCAACTCGACAATAAACCTCATTGTTTCGACAGCTGGTGGACTGTATATTAATATCCTCCTCCTCCTCCTTATCAGTTTTAAATTTTTTTTACACATTTTTTGAAGCAGCAATAATAATATTATTAAACATACAAGCCCCCTCATGTAGCTGACCTCCCCGTGGTGGGGGGCGGGCAACATGTCTAGGTTCACCTAGACATGGCTAACGAAGCACACACCCAATGATGACAAAGCGAAGAAAGCGAGCCTCGGATATTGCCAAGCCTGTCAAAATAGGGCGCCCTTTGGAGCCAGGCCTGGAGGGTGGCAGTTTGCGAGCGTCTGGTGGTCGGCTTGTCACGCTCGGCAGTCGGCCGGGTTTAACCCGAAACGGCTACGAGCTTCCTGTCAATGGTTTCGCAAACCATTATGGTGGTCAGAGGGTGGATGCGCTATGCACCAATAGTGGCATAAGTGGACTTTCGGTTACTCGACAACGGCATCGACTTAGGATAGGCACGTGGAACATCTCTTCGCTCACGGGAAAAGACCTGGAGCTTGTTAGGGAGGCTGTAAAATATCGACTAGATATAGTTGGTGTTTCCTCAACAAAGCAAAGGGGTTCTGGAACTGTGGACTTTGCGGATGGGTGGAAACTCTTCATGTCGGGAGTAGCACCTTCAATGTCTGCTCAGGCGGGAGTGGGGATACTCACAAGTCCCAGGCTGTCAGGCAGAGTATTGGAGTGGATTCCATTAGGAGGGAGAGTTGCGATCTTAAAGCTAAAACTTGAAAGATCAACCCTAGCTCTGGTGCAGGTGTATGCACCGAATCTAGAGTCGGGGTACGCAGCTTTCTTGGATGAAGTTGATGCAGCCCTTGAAAAGGTTGCAGATATGGATTCTTATATCCTGATGGGTGATTTCAATGCTCACGTGGGTGCGGATTTCTCGACATGGGGCAGCGCGATTGGGAAACACGGTGACCCCGATCAGAACGCGAACGGAGAGAAGTTGTTGGACTTTTGTTGTTCAAATGGAATGTCCATTATGAACACTTTCTTTCCACACAAAGATATCCATAAATACACATGGTACCGTCGAAGTCTTCAGCAGAAATCGCTGATAGATTTCTTTGTGGTACCGTCGTGTATTAAAAGGATGGTTTGTGATGTTCGTGTGTTGAGAGGGGCTGAACTGTCAACTGATCACCACCTGGTGCTGTGCAAATTGTGTCTCAATGATCAAATACCTATCCTGCCAAAGCGTAAACCAAGAATGGTTACGCGCATACGGTGAGAGGGGCTGCAGAACGATGCGATACGGGAGGAATTTGCACGGCAGGTATCTGCAAGGTTTGAACAAATTCCAAATGTTCCATTGAATGTAGAGGAAGAATGGCAGTTGTTTTCAACAGCAGTTATTGCCTCTGCAGGACATGTTTGCGGAGTGAAGCGGCTCGGTGTGGCGGCTGGTGGTGAAAAAAGAACTGCGTGGTTTAAAACGCCCGGAGTTCAAGAAGCTATCAGAGAGAAGAAGAAGGCTTTCAAGGTGGTCGAGGCACGATTAGGAGATGAGCAGTGCGGCTTTCGTCCCGGCAGAAGCATAACCGACCAGTTATTCACTCTCAGAATGGTACTTGAGAAGGCTTGGGAGTATGCTACACCTGTTTACGCTTGCTTCGTAGATTTGGAGAAAGCATATGACCGAGTTCCTCGAGGGAAACTCTGGAGTGTATTACAGGAGTATAGAATTGATGGTTCTCTCTTGAGAGCCATGCAATCTCTTTACACAAACTGTAAAAGCTGTGTTCGGGTAAACGGCGTTAAATCAATACCTTTCACCGTGGGCGTTGGACTTCATCAGGGGCGCGTCTTGTCTCCTCTCCTTTTCATTACTTATATGGACTGGATGTTACAGCGCAGTCTTGGCGGGGAACGTTTCGAATTGGGAGATCTGAGAATAAGTCATTTGCTCTTCGCTGATGACTTGGTCATCCTTGGATCCTCTCAGACTGAACTTCAGCGCGCACTCGATCGGTTTGTAACCGTTTGTGTTGAAGCTGAGATGAAGGTAAACGTGAACAAATCTGAAGTGATGGTCGTCTCCAGAACGCCTGTTCAATGCACTCTGCATGTTAGTGGAGTCCCATTGAAACAGGTGGAGAAGTTTAAGTATCTCGGGGTCTTATTCACGAGTGATGCAAGGAGCAATGCCGAGTTTTCCTGTAGGATTGGTCAGGCTGGGTCAATTTTGAGACAGCATGGTCATTCTGTTATTAGGAGGACTGAACTTGGTGTCAAAGCTAAGTTGTCAGTCTTTAATTCGGTGTTTGTTCCAACTCTCACCTATGGTCATGAGGTTTGGGTAATGACCGAAAGAATAAGATCGCGAATACAAGCTGCCGAAATGAGATTTCTCCGTAGTATTGCTGGTGTGACCCGTAGAGATCGCATCAGAAATACCAGAATACGTGAGGAACTCAATGTCGAGCAGCTACTTCTCCGGACGGAGCGGTCCATGCTTCGGTGGTTTCGTCATGTTAAACGCATGTCCCCGACCAGGATTCCACGACGTGCTATGGAATTCGTACCATCGGGTAGGCGTCCTCTAGGTAGACCAAGGATGAGATGGTTAGATCAAGTCCATAATCTCTCCTATACCCGTATGGGGATTGCCCTTGATGATTTAGAGTCGATGGCGGAGGATCGAGAGCTATGGAGGGTCCACTTGAGCAACCTACACCCGCGACCCACTTAATGGATAAGCGGACCATTGAAAATGAGATGAGATGAGATGAGAACATACAAAAAATTCCCTGATTGAGCCGATGATACAAAATAATAAAGTAAAAAAATTAAACAGTGTTCCATTTCTGCTAAAAGACAAAATCGAAAAAATGGTTTAACTGCATATTAACAGATCCATCAGAATTACAAAATAATTAAAGGAGTACCTAAAAACTGTATGGCAACATCCCACATAATCAAATTCATTTATTTGCTCTCAAAAGCTTTAAAAAGCAACAAAACACGAAAGTTCTTTGACACAATCCATAGAAAAACCCGTAATGATATTTTTGCAAATGAATATGGTAACACTTTTCTGAGGTGCTTAAAACACACACCAACACCACACATGTTTATTTTCTGTGATAAAATAGCAACCGCACACGAGAAGATCACCCTCATCGTCATCCTCATTCTGCCAGCACATGCGAGGCAGACTGGTCAGTGTATGCGCCTTTGAGGAAAATTTCTTCATAAACAGACTGGTAAATTAGCTATACTCTGTCCCATTTATGTTTTCAGTACAGGCCTTATGGGAAGCTCTTTTTTCTACCAAAGGTGCCAGTAGATACTTTTACGGCACTCAATCACAAGAATTGCCACTGAAATAAAAACCAAGCCACTGACTTACCAAGGAATTGTTGTTGTCATTTACGTAAAACCCACCATGACCAGTCTGTTTATGAAGAAATTTTCCTCAAAGGCGCATACACCCCACCATGACCAGTCTGCCTCGCATGTGCTGGCCACAAACCAGAGAGAATAGACCGCCAGCTTCGACCAAAAATGAGAGTTTCATAGAGCCAGTTTTGAAATAAGTAGCTCCGCCTCTTTTTCTATCTGTGAATACGTGTGAATAAGCAAAAAAATATGAAATAAGAAAATTGAATCTGAGATGGCTTTGAAATAATTCAAATAATTTAAATAATTGACCACTATTGGGACGTGTTAATCAAATTGTGTGTATCTTGTGGTGAATTAATTACCAACATTTTTCATTAAAAAGCATACCTAATAATGTAATAATACTATTTGGGTGATTAAAAATCTAATATGTAATATGATTCCTATGAGAACCTAAATTGCAAGCACGATGTAATCAGCTAAACGCGATTCTTTGCAATTTTGTTGACATAAATTTTGAGCTCTTTCTTCTTATATTTTAAAGAAATTTAATTTATTTTCGATGAGTGTGTCTGTTATTAAAGTGCTATTAATAATTTGAAATAAATTATTATAAAAGTTAAACGAAAACTATTTTGTTCATCTATAATAGGTATGTTTATTGTTTTATTTGTCTATGAGGAGAATAATTATGATGAATGTATGATGAATTAGGTATTATAAAGAATTGGCTGTTCAAAAAATTAAAAATCCACATTTGTCACTTAAAACATGGACTGCTTGTCATTTTTATACAAAACCTGCTAGAAAACGTGTTTTACAACTGCATAGGCGCTACGGAATGCACAGCGTAGCGTATACACGTAAAATTTAAATGAAAATGTGGCATTTTTGATTTTTAAAAAAAAAAAAAGTTCGTTTCCATAGTAACGCTTAAACTGAAGCGAAAAGTTAACTGTACTGAAAAGTGTAGGTACGTAATATTTTAATTTAAAGCACGTAATTATCTTATTTGTTTTGTTATGT
The DNA here is from genome assembly GCA_949372485.1 of Cheilosia soror. Taxonomy (NCBI): domain Eukaryota; kingdom Metazoa; phylum Arthropoda; class Insecta; order Diptera; family Syrphidae; genus Cheilosia; species Cheilosia soror. The sequence continues at coordinate 30,541,620 of OX443563.1, forward strand.
TATCATAGTTTTGCTTTTTGTGTAGGTATTCTTTTCTTTTTCACAATGAAATTATAATGTAATTTAATAATCCATACATTTTGAATAACATTCGCGTTTTCTACTATTTTGATTCTATGTAGTTTTGACATTGAAAATTGAATTGTATTAAAAACATTTCCTGAAATTCGCATATTTGCCCTAGCGAAAGCGTAATAGGTACGTGTACATATATGTTAATAAATTCTTATTTACACCTCATGCAGATTCCCTGTGTTATAAGCCGATATGACAATGTGCACATACGATTTGGTGTGCAAAAAACGTATTTCATTTTTAGAATGCAAATTTTCTTAAATTCCATGACCAATTTATTTGTTGGTTAAAATCAATTCATCACATTTTTCTTGTAGTCTGACAAAACAAAATGTCCTCCCTCCTTTTTTTTTAAATTATTTATTCCAAAACTCAGTAGGTGCACTTTAATAAAACAAACAATCTATAAAGGTCTTTATTTTCTCAAAAAACTCGCTTCAAAGATGGCTGACACACTACCTCCGGCCTCACCGCGACATTCTCATGTTCGTCACCAGATGGCGAATATCTCGGGTGAGTGTCGGATTACATCGCTTTAAGCGGCAGTGTTCTTCGGTAGATGGCGCTATAGTTAGAGTGATTTTATCTTTACAGTTCGGCCATTCTGACAAAATGATCGACCTCGATCATTCGCTAATTCAATACACAAATAAATAATGAATACAAAATACAATGAATACAATATGAATTTTACATGTATTACCTTCCGTGACAAAATTTGTAAATATATTAAAAAAGAGGGGGGAGGGGCGATTGCGATGCAAGCCTACACGGTTGATGCATCTCTCCATTTACGTATGTGACATGACTCTATGATTCCATTATATGGAAGTTGGGAAACCTGACAGTTTTCGATGTCTCTTATTACATAGCGATCATGGGGTAACTTTTTATAAACAATGTATGGCCCTTTGAATTTGGGTACGAATTTTTTGTTGCCAGGTGACACGTCTATATTCTTAATTACTACATAGTCACCGCACTCAAACTTCCGAGCCTGCCTGTGCCTGTCTCTGAAATATTCATGATTATAATCCTGTGAGGACTGTATATTTTGAAGGGCCGTCAGCCTAGAGGAATCAAGGTTTCGATCAATGTTGCTTATCTCATCTAAATATTCTGAAAGCCAATCCACGAGCGTCCCCTTCTGTTTAACCCCAAACAGAAGTTCAGAAGGACTCTGACGAGTAGTACTATGGACTGAATTATTAATTGCGTATTCAACTTCTTTAAGTTTATTAGACCAATTTGAGTGCTCGATTGGTTCAGTCAGTTTGCTAAGCATTGGAGTTACTACACGATTCACTCGTTCGACCTGGCCGTTCGCTTGCGGAGACCCTGTTGCCACCTTAACGTGAGTAATATTATTCTTGACAAGAAACTCACTGAACTCAAAGGACGTGAAGCAACTTCCTCTGTCGGACACTATTCGCATAGGTCTACTATAATACTCAAAATATTTCATCAACGAACAGATTACTTCCTTGGAGCTAGTGGAGTTCACTGGATACAATTTTACAAATTTCGTAAACGCGTCAATGACGACTAGAATATGCTTACGCTTTGATTTAATGGAAGGCAATGGTGCCAAGTGGTCAATATGTAAGGTGTCAAATGGTATTGGCTTTTTCGGAATGCTGTGTAGGTCTTTTTGATTAGTGCTCGCTGGTGCGGAATAAAGTATGCACTTCAGACAATTCCTTATATGTAGTTCGATTTTCTCCTTCATTTTTGGAAACCAATACTGTCTTTTAATTTGGTCATAACACTTCACAACCCCCAGGTGGCCTAATTTCTCATGAGTCAATCTAATTATGCTTTCCTCCATTTCTTTCGAAACGCAAAAACACAAGTTTCCATTTCCGCCCTTTTTATAAACGAGCCCATCCCTTAATTCAAAAAACTTCATACTTCTTGTTTCCAAAATATCACGGATCTTGGTTATACAAGGGTCTCTACTTTGAGTCGCTTCCAATTGAAATACGATATCGACATCACTAATGGCTAGAACCACCTCACTGCGACTTAAGGCATCAACGTGTCCCATGCTACCACCACCTCGATGCTGAATAGTATAATTGAAATTTTGCAACTCTAGTGCCCAACGAGCTATCCGGGGATTCAGGGTCTTTTTATTTAACGTAAGAGTAAGAGAGTTGCAATCCGTAACAATTTTGAAACTGATTCCTTCGAGGTAAATACGGAAACGTCTTAGGGCGTAAATAATGGCGAGCGTTTCTAGCTCAAAACTGTGGTATTTACTCTCGGGAACAGATGTTCGCTTAGAAAAGTAGAAAACGGGGTGGAATTTGCTGTCTGATTGTCTTTGCAGCAATACTGCGCCAAAACCTGTAGCGCTTGCATCGCAATGTAGTTCTGTTTCCTTATGGGGATCATAGATTGCGAGAACGGGGGGATTTGTCAACCGATTTTTTAAATCCTCATATGCCCGTATGCAATTTTCATCAAACTTAAACGAACAGTTTTTCTTCAACAGATCATACAAAGGTTTAGCAATGCGTGCGAACTGCGGGACAAATTTCCTGAAGTACGCACATAGACCGATAAATGAGTGTAGCTGCTTCACTGTATTTGGTACAGGATATTTTAGAATTGCTGCCTTATGCCCTTCATTTGGACTTATACCTTGGTCACTCACGTTGTAGCCTAAATAATCTATTTTGGTGTAACAGAATTTACACTTGTTCAATTTAAGCTCTAAACCATATTCAGCCAAGCGTCCCAGAATCAGTTTCAATATCTTAAGGTGTTCTTTAACAGTGGGTGTAGCAATTAGTATGTCGTCGATATATACAACAATCAATCCAGCTTCAATAAAATCCTTAAAAATCAATGTAATAAAGCGTTGGAATACCGATGGACTATTCTTTAAGCCAAATGGCATTTTGACGTATTCAAACTGACCATTAGGAGTTACAAATGAAGTAAACCTTATTGACTCCTCAGCAACGCTGACTTGGTGAAAGCCACTTTTCATATCTAATACGCTAAAAAATGTCTTATTACCTAGATATTCTAGGCAGTCTTCTATTAACGGAATAGGGAAATTGTCACGTATCGTTATTTTATTGAGGTCTCTGTAGTCCACACACATGCGGATCTCACCATTTTTTTTGGTAACGAGTACTATAGGGGACGCATAAGGCGAGTCACTAGGCCTAACAATATTCTTCTCTAAAAGCTCTGCAATAATTTCTTGAACTATGGATTTATCCCTATAGGATAATCTTCTTGGGTGACTAAACACTGGGACATCGGAAGTAAGCTTAATTTGCATTTCTAGAGGTTTGTTAAAATTTGTTGGGCAAAGGTATTTTAATTTATAGTCCGAAACCAACAAATTTATTTGGCATTGAGTCTCTTGACATAATTGTGAGTCAATACTGTACTCCTCTGCTTGCTCTAAACTAATATCGATATGAAATATGTCGGGTGTAATTACTTCAGTACTATTTGATTCGTTGAGTAAGCTACCACCGTTGGATGATTCACTGCTCTCAATATTTAGGAAACACTCACTAGTCTCTGTTGACGGTATTTGACCAATGGCCCCATCTTGGCAAACAATACAAAAATCACAATCAATAGACTCCAGAGCACAATCGACACCACCAGTATCGGCACTAACAATTACACTATTATGGCAACTCTTACTACCCAATGAATCACTTTGACTATCAAATTTCCCATAGCAATCAATTTGGTTTGCTTCAAAACTACTTGCCGGATTAAAATCACTAAGCAGGCCCACATCACAATCACCCGTCCTCTCAAATGCCAATGTATCTTGAGTAGCATTATTAAATGAGAAAAAAAAAGTATTTAAATTCAAACTGGACTCAGTAGGTTCGATGTTTTTAATTGTAGTTTGACGTATTGGATTTACAATAAATTGTACATTGAATGTTTTTAGAAAATCACGCCCAAGTAGCAATGGCTTCGGTAAGATATTAGCCTCAACTATGAAAAGTGAAATTGTATTTTCTTTATCGAATAATGAAATGTAACAATCAATTTTACCGTAGGTTTTTAATTCAGTGTTCGTGATGCTACTTAGGCTGGAGAGTACCAAATCTTCATCTTTAACGTCAAATGGAATAATTTTGTGTGATACAAAGCTAACCGGACTCCCACTGTCAATTAATGAGTCAAAATTAGAAAAAGGAACCTCACTCAAGACACTGTCACAGAAGGCAATACTTACATTTTGGAACGGCTGCAATAGATTTGTTTCCTCTTCGTCTTCTTCGTCCTTGTTAACAAGATGTATTCCTTTCTTCAGCTGACAATCCTTTAGTACATGTTTAGTGCTTCCGCAACGAAAGCAAGCCCCAATTGCACGCTTGGGTTTGGTACACTGCGATGATAGATGGCCAAACTCTGAACAGTTGTAACACCGGATCGAAGACGTCGACTTTGATGTGGTATCGGCTACTTTTGTTTGTGTTTTTGTTATCTGGTCACTTATTCTTTTTTTTTCGTATTTAATTAGCAAATGCTTCAGCTGTTCCAGAGTCGATGCAGTGTACAGCATTGTTGTGTATGCCGTATGGTCGCGAAGTCCCTCGATGATAAAGCTGATTACTTCGTGTTCGCTTACAGCTGCTTGGGCCGCGATTTCTTGCATTGATAGCATGTATGCGATCACATTTTCGCCCTTACGTCTGTTGCGCTCTTGGAGTTGTTTGTACACATCGCTCGCGGAAATGGTGTACCTGAATTGCTTAAGTAAGCCTTGTCGCAACTCGTTGTAATTAGATGCACTACTAGTGCGAAGGAACACTGCCGCAGTGCCCCTCAGCAGGCGCCGCATGGACATAAATTTCACTTGGTCACTGCATTCTCCAGTTACCACAACGCTCTCAAAATCCTGTATCCATTTCTCCACACCGTATGCGTCATCTCCGGTAAAGGTTGGCACCAATCCATCGATATCACTGATTGTGAGTCGCTGCATCTGCGTGCTGAGATGTTGTTCTTCTAATAATTTTAGCTCCTGTTGTAGAGATATTATTTTCTTCTTTTTCTCGAGATGAGCGATCATTCTATCATAATCGTCTTCTTCTGGTACCAATGGCGCATTGGGTACTACTGCGACAGCTGCTTGTGGCTTGGCTTCTGGGAAATTTTCGATTGTTGAATCTTCAATTTGTACGGCTTCAGTGTGTACAGTTTCTGCTGGTCCTGTAGCATCTTCCAATAGGTTCCTTAGTTGAGCAGGAGTTGCGCTACTTGGAAAGCTTATCCCGAGTTCTTCTAAGGCCCTCGCTAAATCTGCACGTGTGTAAACCATTTTTGTTTTACAATTTGTTCCGATTCGCAAAAACACAAATTCTACACAATATAATGTGGCGAACAATCAATGAGATGCACGATTTTCAATTTTTGTTTCTATAATTGATCTATCACTTAATTTCGTGGTAGACCCCACATCTGAGTTATAAAGGTCTTTATTTTCTCAAAAAACTCGCTTCAAAGATGGCTGACACACTACCTCCGGCCTCACCGCGACATTCTCATGTTCGTCACCAGATGGCGAATATCTCGGGTGAGTGTCGGATTACATCGCTTTAAGCGGCAGTGTTCTTCGGTAGATGGCGCTATAGTTAGAGTGATTTTATCTTTACAAATCAAAGAAAATAAATAAATTTTCGTTAAAACATACCTATAGAAAAAGGTCTACATTTATATCAGCAAAACTAAAAAATCATGTTTGATGTTTTTTTTTTTATCATCCATTTTAGTTTTGCAGTTTAAACCCATTTATATTTGTACGCTTTTTAAAAAAATATAAGTTGGTAATAATTTCCCCACATCGAACACACAATTTGCTTAAGAGGCCTCTACCCAGAAATCGAGGAAAAGTGCAAAAAATGGCATTTTGTTTCCCTCCTAGAGAAGTCAATACTGAAGCGATCGAAATGATATTGGATGCATTGGAAAGAACAAAATATGTCCTTTGAAAGCTCTGAAGCATTTTTTTAAAGCGACATCTCGTTTTTCTTTTATTGAAAGAATTCCCAGCTGTGTTTGGGAAAATTGGCCTAAAACCGACATTTTGTTTGCCAACGCATGATATGATAGAGTTCGAAACAGTCTAAGATAACTTGTCCATCTTAAAGGTCATATGCAAAACACAAATGAGTTTAAAATAAATCTTAAAATTTCATCCTGGTTTTAAAAAAACAGGTGTTTTAAAACAAACAATTTTTTGAATTAAAGAACAACGTTTTTCCTGTATATATTGATTTATACTTGATGCAATTTTTACTCAAAACAACAAAGTATCATACCAGCTATCGGATGCAAAAAAAAAATTATGTATTTACATGTATTTTGTTGCAAAATACTGAGTTTAAATTTTATATATTTTTCAAGAAAAATACACTCCATGTGTCATAGTTGTTGCACATTCTCAGAAAAAAGTTCCAAGTTTCTCATTTAGATGGCGGTAGTTCTGTCGTCTGATTTGATCAGCCAATCAGAATGACACCCAAGCCATAAGGGATAAATGTGTAGTTTGTCAACTGCATTGAGAGGTGTGTTATAAATGAAACAGGTTTGGCGTGAAGTGTGATCGAAATGGAATCAAGGATGCGTGTGTTGATATGTGTGTAAGCAGGTGGGGATTCTTTATTCAAAGTGATTTTTGCTTCATGGGGATTCAAAGTTAATTTTTGCTTCTTGAATAAAAATGAAAATGAGAGAGGGGTCGACAGAAGCACTTTTCAATATATGCTATATTTAATAAATTCTTATTGAAAATGCATTTATTTTCTTAAACAAAATTGCTTAAACTTCATAACAAAAATTATAAATTAATTTAAACGATGAACGTACTCAGATTTTTAGAAATTCTATATATTTTAAGTATAGCAAATTTGTATCTTGAAAAGTGCTTGCCGGTCACACCGTGATCAGGTGTGAAGCAGATAATGGTTTGGTTTGTGTTGGTAGGAAAAGAGACGAAACGGAGAGGGTGAAATGGTGGGTTTGGCTGAAAGAGGTATAATTGAAAGCAAATTGTAGTATGAACCAGCAGTATTGCGCTGTTGCCATTTACAAGGAAAGATTATGCAATTTTGTTTGCGCTGTTGCCATTATCTTACCTACCTTTTATGAGCTATGGTAGGGTAGGTGTTTGGTTTTTCGTATGAAGAGGGGGACAGAGGAAAGAATTTGCAACATTATGAAGATCACCAAGGTAAGTAGCAAAAGCTACACCGGGATTGTGAGAGGGGATGATGCAAGGGGTATTCAAGTGGGGCTTAGTTGGGAAGGAATTGTGGGTTTTGCTAAAGAGAATATTACTGAATGCAAAAATATACATATACCTGTGTACATTCACTCGATAATATGCAGGATCCAATAAAAGGATTTATGTGTATTGGGGGTTTGTTGACTTGTGGGAACGATTTTATTTTCTACCCGCCATTACTTAACCCAATATGTAGTACATTTACTACCTCACCTGCTCCCCTTATACCATTAAAATCTTAAAACTACTCTTTAAAAAACTGAATGGATCACAGAAATACAAAATACATACCTACCTAATGCAAAATATCCGATCTGCATTTTCACATTCTTTCTCTTCACGTTGTTATCCTTTATCATCATCAACCTTGCCATGCTGAAAATACCCTACCACACACACCATCTATATATATATATGCGAAGAATACCTACCCCATCGTTGATTTAATTTTCCCTTGCACATTCAAAGTCATTATACCTATGTAATGTAATCAGGGAGAATGGATTCTTTGTCTTATGCTGATCTACATTTTCCTCTCACTCCAACATTCATTTGGATGCAATTCTCAGCAAGAAAAATAAAACATCCCCCACACACGATCAATAAATGACACAAAACCAGTTTTCATATCCAAGTATTATATAATATCCCACCTAAGTTCCGCCTCCTGAATTGATTTTAAAAGTGAAATGAATGACGAGAGTGGTTTCACACCATGATAAGAGCTTCGCAAATCAAAAATAGATGGCGCTTTGAGTTCCACTTTATGTTCTACAATATGGGTAGAGGCCTCTTAAGAGGTGGGATATCATATAATACATACTTGGATATGAAAACTGGTTTTGTGTCATTTATTGATCGTGTGTGGGGGATGTTATATATTTCTTGCTGAGAATTGCATCCAAATGAATGTTGGAGTGAGAGGAAAATGTAGATCAGCATAAGACAAAGAATCCATTCTCCATTGATTACATTATAATGACTTTGAATGTGCAAGGGAAAATTAAATCAAGGATGGGGTAGGTATTCTGCGCATATATATAGATGGTGTGTGTGGTAGGGTATTTTCAGCATGGCAAGGTTGATGATGATAAAGGATAACAACGTGGAGAGAAGGAATGTGAAAATGCAGATCGGATACTTTGCAATAGGATTTTGTATTTCTGTGATCCATTGAGTTTTTTGTAAGGGTAGTTTTAAGATTTTAATGGTATAAGGGGAACAGGTGAGGTAGTAAATGTACATACTATTGTGTTAGGTAATATGTAGCTGGTAGAAAAATAAAATCGCTCCCACAAGTCATCAAATTCCCAATACACATAAATCTTTTTATTGGATCCTGCATATTATCGAGTGAATGTTCACAGGTATATGTATAACTTTGCATTCAGTAATATTCTCTTTAGCAGAACCCACAATTCCTTCCCAACTAAGCCCCACTTGAATACCCCTTGCATCATCCCCTCTCACAATCCCGGTGTAGCTTTTGCTACTTACCTTGGTAATCTTCATAATGTTGCAAATTCTTTCCTCTGTCCCCCTCTTCATACGAAAAACCAAACACCTACCCTACCATAGCTCATAAAAGGTAGGTAAGATAATGGCAACAGCGCAAACAAAATTGCATAATCTTTCCTTGTAAATGGCAACAGCGCAATGCTGCTGGTGCATACTACAATTTGCTTTCAATTATACCTCTTTCAGCCTAACCCACCATTTCACCCTCTCCGTTTCGTCTCTTTTCCTACCAACACAAACCAAACCATTATCTGCTTTACACCTGATCACGGTGTGACCGGCAAGCACTTTTCAAGATACAAATTTGCTATACATAAAATATATAGAATTTCTAAAAATCTGAGTACATTCATCGTTTAAATTAATTTATAATTTTTGTTATGAAGTTTAAGCAATTTTGTTTAAACAAATAAATGCACTTTCAATAAGAATTTATTAAATATAGCAACATATTGAAAAGTGCTTCTGTTGACCCCTCTCTCATTTTCATTTTTATTCAAGAAGCTAAAATTACTTTGAATCCCCAAGAAGCAAAAATCACTTTGAATAAAGAATCCCCACCTGCTTACACACATATCAACACACGCATCCTTGATTCCATTTCGATCACACTTCACGCCAAACCTGTTGTATTTATAACACACCTTTTAATGCCGTTGACAAACTACACATTTATCCCTTATAGCTTGGGTGTCATTCTGATTGGCTAATCAAATCAGACGACAGAACTACCGCCATCTAAATGAGAAACTTGGAACTTTTTTCTGAGAATGTGCAACAACTATGACACATGCAGTGTATTTTTCTTGAAAAATATACAAAATTTAAACTCAGTATTTTGCAACAAAATACATGTAAATACATAATATTTTTTTTTGCATCCGATAGCTGGTATGATACTTTGTTGTTTTGAGTAAAAATTGCATCAAGTATAAATCAATATATACAGGAAAAACGTTGTTCATTAATTCAAAAAATTGTTTGTTTTAAAACACCTGTTTTTTTAAAACCAGGATGAAATTTTAAGATTTATTTTAAACTCATTTGTGTTTTGCATATGACCTTTAAGATGGATAAGTTATCTTTGACTGTTTCGAACTCTATCATATCATGCGTTGGCACACAAAAAGTCGGTTTTAGGCCAATTTTCCCAAACACAGCTGGGAATTCTTTCAATAAAAGAAAAACGAGATGTCGCTTAAAAAAAATGCTTCAAAGCTTTCAAAGGACATATTCTGTTCTTTCCAATGCATCCAATATCGTTTCGATCGCTTCAGTATTGACTTCTCTAGGAGGGAAACAAAATGCCATTTTTCGCACTTTTGCTCGATTTCTGGGTAGAGGCCTCTTAACACGTCCCGATAACGGCCAATTTATTTGAATTATTTGAATTTTTTCAAAGTTACCACCGAATTACTGTGAATGTTACTATGTGCCAGTGTATGCGTGACCAAATTCACCCTCCGTTTACTTTAACATTGCACGCATACTTAACCACGCAGTAACTTTTTGAAACTGGCTCTATGAAACTCTCATTTTTGGCCGAAGCTGGTGGTCTATTCTCCTGGTTTGTGGTGCTGGCAGAATGAGGAATGAGGATGACGATGAGGGTGATCTTCTCGTGTGCGGTTGCTATTTTATTACAGAAAATAAACATGTGTGGTGTTGGTGTGTGTTTTAAAAAACCACCTCAGAAGAGTGTTACCATATTCATTTGCAAAAATATCATTACGGGTTTTTCTATGGATTGTGTCAAAGAACTTTCGTGTTTTGTTGCTTTTTAAAGCTTTTGAGAGCAAATAAATGAATTTGATTATGTGGGATGTTGCCATACAGTTTTTAGGTACTCTTTTAATTATTTTGTAATTCTGATGGATCTGTTAATATGCAGTTAAACCATTTTTTCGATTTTGTCTTTTAGCAGAAATGGAACACTGTTTAATTTGTTTACTTTATTATTTTGTATCATCGGCTCAATCAGGAAATTGTTTGTATGTTTAATAATATTATTATTGCTTTATTGCCAGTCTTTTAAGCTGGCAGAAATAAAAGATCTTCTAAAAACAGGACTTACGAAGGTTGACGCTGAAAAATGGCAACGGTGTGTCCAACACGTTGAGCAGGTGATTGAGCCAAAGATGTGGGAAATTGATGTTTTTACTGAAGGAGCAGTGAAAAGTTTAGTTATAAACTTTTTTTTTTTTTTTTTTTTGTCTTTGTCGGAGGTTGTTACTATCCGATGGAGCACTCAGACACAACTACTGGTCCATTGTACTGCCAAACAGACACCTTACATTGCTGTACTTAGTTTTCCCGTCTTTCGAAGAAAGATGAGAAGGAGCTTCAGTGATGAAGAGCTTAGATGCAGCTTGGCTATCACTGCAAACGCATATAGCGCATAGCCATAAGGATAGCGAAAATCTCCGCCTGGAAGACAGTCGCATGGTTACCCAAGGGGTAGTGTAGTCTAATGTTCTTGCTTTCCACGAAGACTCCAGAACCAGACCCCTGTCCGGTTTTAGAGCCATCCGTGAATACACGATGGCATTCCTTCCCTGGCTCCGAGTCTGGCCGAAGCCATTCTGTTGCCTGAGGAAAGTTGACGTGGTAGTTTTGTCGCAGTAGGATTTCTGGTGTCATTGCTGGGGAAGGCCCCTGTGCACCCAAGGCAAACCGTTCTTTGGAGTTTGGCGAAAGAGGCCACAACACGTTTCCGCGAAAGCCTGTTCCACCACACAACCGATGCATATGAGAGAAGTGGTCTTACCATTGCCGTATAGATTGTTGTGAGCCGTGGTCGAGCCACAGGGGCAGCTTTGGCACGGGTGAGGAGGGCGCGGCATGCTCGCGGTCGCTCGGCTAAAGCTCGTCGGATGGGGTGTTCTTGCCCTCTCACCGTATGCCACCCGCTCAACAAACATTTTTATCTCATGCCAGAATAAAAAAAGGGAGAAAAAGAAGAAGAAAGCTACGTTATAAGAACATCGGACGGACAGAAGACTTTTATAAAAACAAGAGAAACGAAAGAAAGAGAAAGAAAAGCGGAAAATAAAAACTCAAGAAACTCCTGCCACTACCATTGAGGAAGACCGGGAAAGAACTCGCGAAACTAACCCTCACTCTATCCTAAACTAAATCTATTCTAACCTAGAAGTAAAACTAAGCCCTAATCTATATCTAAACTATCTTAAAACTATGCTGCACTAAACCTAGGTCGCAATTTTGTTCTTCCCAGCATCCCTCCACGATAGTGGTTCGCCATGAGCCAAGGACATGCCCGATGTCAGCGGCAAGGGTTGGCCAGCCCACCCCATATCCAATAGGATATTTCCATGACTATCTTCTTGGCCGTTCGCGATGAAGATAGCCCCGTTACGATTCCCTCCAGTCACAATTCTAGTAGGTAGCAACCCAATGACGTCAAAGTCACATCCTGTCGTCGCGTTAGTAGATGTCCCGTACAGTCATCGTTCACCTAAAGAAGGACGGCCTTCCCATGATGTCCACACACCGGTCGCGAAGTGAAATTAAACGCACATATTATATCTGTATGATACCGAGCTCAAAATTATATTAAAATTCATTATAAATAGTGCCACTTTATATAATGATTAAACTAAAAATGATAAAAATAAAGAAAAGGAAACTATTAAAAAAAAACTAACCAAAAAAAACTAAACTAAGAAGTAAGGTTCTGCTCTTAGCATCTCATATACTAACACTACTTTACAATATATCTATGTATCTAACTAATTCAAACTTCAATTCAAAAAAAATATATATATATCAAAAAAAATATTTATGTACTCACGTTGACTTTTCCGTCCCCCGATGTTCTGGCGCCAGCACAGTGAAGAACGTCGATAAAATTAAAAAAAATCGTTTTCGCGCACAAATTAAAACTAATAAATACTAAGTTCAGAGCTTACTTGTATAAATTTAAAGAAAAGGAATTCAAAAAAAAACTAGATCAAAATTAAATTGAACAGTATGTGGCACAAAATAAAACACTTTAACTTATATCCCTATAGTTGTTGTTCCTCGAACCACCTCGTTCGTAGCTGGGTATTGTGGATGGAGCCGTAGCACCTTAATGCCACAGATGGGGTTGAGAGAGTGTTCTTGGCTGTGCCTTCGTTTGTGTAGGGGTTCTTTGAGTCCTTTGTTCGAATCTTGTCAGCGTAAAGGTTAGTTATTTCACCTCATGGGGCGTAATTCGTAGTCGCTGAAAGTCCAGGCTATCCTAGAGACCGGGCCTTTATGTAGCGGATGGCCGTTGGAATGACTCGGTGTAACCGTTGGCTGGCGGTATATAAACGTCCCGCTATATGCTTAACGGCGGGGTTTCCGTCTGGAAGGTTCCCCAGGTCAATAATGATGGGTCTTTCGGTGCACTGTTGGTCGTAGGAGGAAGCTAGAGTCGCCAAAAGCGTAAATACGGAGGTCACCAATTTACTTGGCCTCTCGATAGTTTGGCAAACACCTTGGCAGACTAAATTGCTATTTTAATCTTCTCAATCCTTTTACCACTGAATCACGAGGCTATTTTACACTCCCTCAACAAATATTATGTTGGATGAACAAAAATTGTATCGTACAAATTTTATACGCCACTGTCTTAATCAGTTGTCTCTGCCGAAACTATTGCTTTATGCAATGACCACTTCTAACAAAGTGCAGACAATTGATTTTGAGGGCCGGTCAGTTACCCGATCGTTGCACTTGTCGGTACATTTTTTTCTACCATCATATGTATTTGCTTTTCTGCCCCCCGCCCCCGTCCACTGTAATATGCAATTTAATTTACCTATTTGGTTCTCTCTTAAATTAGATATATTTTTTTTTTCCGTGTGTTAGTTTATTCCGTTGCCGAATTCTCAAAGCATTATCATCTTTCCTCTACTTCCTTAGGGCCTAGTTATAGCTATCATTGAAATGCATCATTGGAACAAATCAGTGGAATGGTGGTTTCATTTTTTTGACAAGTCGGTTATAGCAATCATTGAAAAATTCCTGTCAGTGAAAGAACATGTCAGTGACTTTTCAACGAACGAGTATAGCTTTTGAGGTTAGAGTTGATCATTGAAAGCAAAACTGACAGCTAGGAATAGGAAGAGAATCGAACACATCAGTGAAACGATTGGGTTCCAAATTGGAAAACGAGAATCAGCTGTTCATTGAAATCGATTTCGATCAGTAAAATAATAAAATTGAATTTAAAGAAAAGTTTTAGTCAGAATTAAGTAATTTCTTTCGTAAAAAAATTCCACAATTGATTACCTTTATTTTGATACCAATTAAAGCCAATATTGTTTGATTAATCGTCTTAAAATCGGAAAACAAAATTTTCAATGATGCATTTCAATGATAGCTATAACTAGGGCCTTACTCTTACTTCCACACCCAACTCCCACTACTACCCAACCTAATACCTTCGGTCCCATTTCCCCACTTCCACTCGCACTCTCTAACTCTCAATCCAATCTTCTCTTCATTCAGCCTATCCCTATGACGAAGATGATCTCAGTCCCCAATTATCTTTTCGACCTCTCTTTCATACATTTCTTGTCAGTGATAATTGTTTCCAATGTATGCAAATTGCAGAGATGATTACAATAAATAATAGTACATTACCTACATAACTTAAAAAAAAATATACCTAAATGATGGGAAAGCTCGTCACTGATGTCGGACGTACATCGATTATCTAAACCCCACAACAGCGGACAGTTTAGAAAGCCGTGGACACAAACGAATGGGCCAAAAGAGACAACAAAACTCACAATCTGTCACATCAACATAATAGACTTGCAGCCGGGCCGACATACATCACATTCACATGTAATTTAAATTGATTTTATTATTTTTGATTAGGTACTCGATAATCATTATTATTTTTATTTAATATATTTCTAATGGATATTATCGATCCTATGGAACACACATTGTATGGGCGTTCCACAGGTCGGTCTCCAATGGAAATTATTGTTTACCTTTTCTTTTCTAATTACTTTTTTTTTTTCAGATTAATATGGCCCCGTAACAAGATCCATAGGACCCTTTTAGGAGATAAGCCCCATGTCTTCCCAAAAGCGCCTTTGCACTGCCAGAAAGTCGACAGCGCTTTATCGGTTTTTGATTCAACATGCTTGGACCAAAGAAGTTTTCTATCGACGATTACTCCCAGATATTTGACTTCATCAGAAATCGGAATAGTGACACCTTTTAGCACAAGTTGAGACAGACCAGTGATATTCCTCCTTCTCGTGAAGAGAACAACCGGAGTTTTAAGAGGGTTCACTGAAAGCCCATTCATTGTGCACCAATCATCGATCAAACCCAAGGATCTCTGCGCCAGAGAGCAGACAGTCCCAAGGTCTGAACCGACAGACAGAACGGCGACATCGTCCGCGTATGCTTGTGTATAGGTTCCAGGAAGATTGAGAGTCGTCAGCAGAGAGTCTACTACCATGCACCATAAGAGGGGAGACAAAACACCACCTTGAGGGCAGCCCCTGTTTACCCCTGTCATGACGCATTTGCCACAATCCGCTTCGGCAATCAACGTTCTGTGCATTAGCATTGCTTTAATCCACAACACCAACGTTTCATCTATACCGTGATGTCTGGCTGCATTACACATGCTATCAAAGGTCGCATTATCAAAAGCACCCTCAATATCGACGAAAATACCCAACGCGTACTCCTTCCGATCAAGAGCACTTTCGATCCTACCAACGAGGTTCTGAAGCGCAGTTTCACAGGATTTTCCGCGTTGATAAGCATGTTGCGTCTCAGAAAGAGGATGCAATCGAAGAGCAACATTGCGCATGTGCAGCTCAACCAGTCTCTCCAAGCTTTTCAGCAAGAAGGAAGACAGACTTATGGGTCTGAAACTTTTGGCGAGAGTATAGTCAGTCTTACCGATTTTTGGTATGAACACGACTTTAACCATACGCCAAAGGGAAGGTATGTAGGCCAAGGCCAAGCTAGCGGTGAAAATTCTTTTCAACGTCGGCATCAGCTGACTAAAACTTTGTTTCAGCATAGCCGGGTAAATTCCATCCGGACCAGGTGACTTGAAACTGTCAAACGATGCAATTGCATATTTGATAGCGTCATCCGTCACCACTCTGGATGCAATATACCAGCTACGCCGCGTGGAGTTTGTCAGTTCCGTAGTGGCCACCGTTACCGGTACCACTGAAGAACGCATAGTGACCTGATTTCCCGGGAAGTGAGTCTCCAGCAGAAGACTAAAAGTCTCCGCCTTTGTCTCAGTGTAGGTGCCATCAGATTTTTTGAGCGATTCCAGTTTACTTGGTCCGTCCCTTTTGAGGACTTTAACAAGCCTACTGGTTGCACTTAGTGATTCGACCTCCTCACAAAATTTCCTATAAGAGTAATTTTTCGATTTTCGAATTAGTCTCTTAAATTCTTTTTGTTTCGATCGATAGAGATTTCAGTCTTCCTCCAAGTTGGTTTATAAAGACCGATTTAGAAGCTTCCTGGTTTCTCTACGAATATACTGTAGTTCGGTGTTCCACCAAGGTACTGGTTTTCTACAGGAGTTTTTTGTAACTGGACACGCTTGTTCAAAACAACGGATAAGGACGCTGTTCGGATCCTGAGCAGACCTCTCTACCCTTTGTATTGATCTTAATTTAAGTGGAGCTTTAACAGAGTTGCCAAGTTCCACCCTAAACCGTGCCCAGTTCGTTTTTCTCGCATTTCTCCTCTCTTGCGAAGGCGGAACTTCACAGTAGATTTGAAATTCGATGTATCGGTGAACTGACAGAGTGCTATCTGGCGATACCCTCCAATTATTGATAGACTTGGAATGCCTGTTGGACAGAGTAATATCGATTACTTGCTGTCTCCTGGCTGTAACAAATGTAGGTCGACAACCCACATTGTTGATGGTGATGTCAGACGAGAGGATGAAGTCCAGAAGACGATCTCCACGTATATTACATTTGCTGCTGCCCCAAACAGTGTTTTGGGCATTAGCGTCGCAACATAGGATAAGAACTGCCGTGAGGGATTTCGATACAACAAGACATGTCCTAGGTCTCTCGGACAGTTTGTCGTAAAGAACGTGGTGAGAACCGCTCAATTCACTCAGGCCACAGATGCGATTTTTCCACACCCATGGTTCCTGGATGGATGTTATGCGGTTTTTTGTCCTACTGACAGCAAGTCTCCTACTTAGAAGAGCGGTAGCAGCCTTGCGGTGCTGTAGATTGATCTGAGTAAACAAAATGGATGTAAACTCTGGTGTACGAACTGCCAAAGAGGAGACAGCGGCATCCTTATAAGACGGCCTCTGATCTCGCACCTCAGCTGTTCTGCGTTCAAAACTATCTCTCTGACCGTCAGAGCCATCCGCGACGACAAAGTTCTGTCCGCTGGTACTGAAACCTGAATTGATTTCAGCACCTGCATCATTCATTACCAGTGCACGGGCAGCTCCAACGATTGGAGAGCCTGGGGAGCTCTCGCCTGTAGGTGAGATCGCGACGTCCAGTTTCCGTCCGCCAGTACTACTTCCATTGCTGGTAGTAGCACCGGCTTCATTTGGAGACCGTGCACGAACAGACTCACAGACTTGAGTGGGGTTTATTCTCTTTTCGAGCTTGGGTCGCTTCTTCTTGCTTTTCGGGTTAGCAGAAGAGGAGGCAGTGCCCGATCCAAGGGGTTGGTTAGTTTCAGTTGTTGAGACCTCCACCGACCTGTTCCTTTTCAAAGGCACCGCCGAAGAGCTGAAAGAAGTGCTGGCGCCTTTAGCAGATAGAGCATCTTTGCGCCGCAGGTCCATCAGCTTCTTTCTTTTCCTCTTCCGCTGTCCCTTAGACAGGCGCAGCTCAAGGACCGCCTCATCAGGAGCTCGTTCAACCATGAAGGTATCCCGTGTCTGACCGTCAGTAGCAGTGCAGTGAGCCACAGCTTGTCTCATGCTCAGTCTGCCGAGTGAATCGGACATAGAGCTGCATGAGTCGCATGTGGGTTCGGGTATGAATGTTGGGGCCTCCAGAATCCGTGCCCCGGCCGTAGTCGAGAAGACTACGGATGGATTATGGCTATTGCCATTACCACCTGGAGTTGACAGTTCCGTATGGTTCTCCATTCATATCCAGTTTTGAGTGTTAACCACTGGCTCCTGTGGGTGGGATTTACTGAGGATAGGCTAGCCGTTACCTCAAACCCTAAAACTTAGGTAAAGAGAGTAGTAGCAGCAACTACTCGTCAGAGTGATAAAGTGTTTTTTTTTTAATTTAATTATTTTTTTCTGTAATATATTTTTACGTTAAAAGAGATTAGGCCTTCTGGGGAACTCTTTAAAAAACGCGCCTACTATCTTACCTCTTGGTGGTGTGGAAAAAGATAGATTTAATTTAATTTAGATTTAGTTTAATTTTTTTAGATTTAGTTTAGATCTACATGTTTCTGTTCATGAAATCTTAATAAACGGCTGGTAACCCTACCGATATTTGTGAGAGAATTATGCCAATTTATAGTGCTCACTATGGCAACCATGTGAGACAGCTTATTGAAATCCATAAAAGTAAGGGTGAAAGGCAAATACCCTATCTTCCCTGTACTGAAAATATAAATGGGACAGAGTATAATTGAATTCGTAAAGGAAAATGACATATTTTTTAACAAAGGGAACAAAAACATATCTCTGCTGAAAAGGTAAACTATCTTAAGTCAATTTTCATAGTTTTTCAGGAGAACAAAAAAACATGGAAAAAAGTAATTTGAAAAAATCCTCCAACTTTTAACTCTAAAGCAAGGGCTTTTTAGAAGGGAAATTTTATCTTCTTTTTTCCTAGCCACGTTTCAAAACGATATTTGAAAAAATCAGCGAGATATAAGGTAAAATGCAATTTAAGATGATTTACCTTTCGCGTGTTTGCTAATTACGAAATCTTAAGTTGAGATAAGATACTTTAGCGAATTTTGTATAGTATCGATTTCAGTTCTTAAATCGACTTCAGATGAAGTGCGCATTACAGTGGTTTGTTTAATGAAATATAAGCATAGCATAATATGTTTTGTACTTTTTTTTGTTTAAAACTTTTAAGTCATAAAATAAAATGTTTCGTTTAAGCAAACAATAATAAAATTATTCCAACAAAATTTGCCTTCAATGGCAGCTCAAAATTGTAATGTTTATGTTGATGACTAGAATGTGCACCGATTATTATAAAAGTTGGTCGGGTCTGTGCACCCACGAAACTTACGCTACATATAGTTCATTTTCTTTTCTTTTTGCTGTCTTCTTCGTTTCGTCATCTTGCGTTAGCTTTTTATCGTCATCGCCAGCAACACCGGTGGAACAAGAGATGAAAAGCGGCAGTTGACCTCGAGCCGTAGCAGACAACGTTTCATTTAATCGTTTAACACAAAAACTAATAAAGCATTATTTGTTGATTATAAAATATATGTTTGTCTTATCATTTTCGAATTCTTTACAATTTTTGGTCCTTCGAGCCGGATTCCATGGAATTAAATACATAAAAGTCGGCATTCATAGAATCATTACCTAATTAAATTTTGTATTAAATTTCGCGCGGGTAATATATATCTTGCAATTACGGAAACATGAAGGTGCTCAAAGCTAAGCGGGTAATATTAAAAGAAGCTTTCACGCGGATTTGCAGCTTTGCCTTGGGAATAAAAGCAGAAACTAGCATAGAGGAGTGTGAGTCAAGGTTGGAGAAATTATCAGAGGTATGGAATGAATACCACGTGCTTCTTAATTTGATGATAGAAAAGATTGATGAAGAAGATGGTACACAATTGGAAGAAATAGAAAAGCAATTAACTGATTTCGAAGATCGCTATCATAATGTAGTATCAATTATTAAGAAGCACGTGGCAAAGAGCAAATTTAAATCTAACTTATCCACTTCAAATACCACAAGCACATCGATTCCAGAAGCTTCTATAGCAAAGGTTAATTCGTCGATCGGACATCTTCCGAAAATCCATATAAAGTCATTTTCCGGAGATTTCACTGAATGGAAACCCTTTCATGATTTATTTGTTAGCTCGGTTGATACAGATAGCACGTTGTCAGCATGTCAGAAGTTTCATTTTCTTAAGAGCTTTTTATTTGAGGAACCCGCTAACCTTCTCAAACATATTGCCATAACGGATGAAAACTATTCAGAAGCGTGGGCGAAGCTCAAAGCGCGATATGACAAGTCAGGCATTATAGCAGGTGCATTAGTTCGCCAATTTATGAACATCTCTTCGATTAGTAATCCATCAGCAGTAACCCTATGGAGATTTACGGACTGTGCGGACGAGGTGGTTAGAGGTCTAAGGGCTTTGGGATCGCAGGCCGAACAACGTGACGTTTGGTTAATTTCATTTCTTCTCAACAAACTAGATGCAGAAACGTGTCAAAATTGGGCTAAATATGAAAAGAAAAATTATGATTTTCCTACCTTCAGCGAATTTTTGTCATTTTTAGAACGCTCATGTTCCATACTCGAAACTAGCCACCATACCGATAAACCGCGTTCACAAATATCCCGTCAGCTTCCAGTAAAGGTTCACCAGGTTTCGTTATTAAATTCTTGTCATAAATGCAAAGGCGATGATGAACTTAGTCGTTGTGATCAATTTTTGTCCACGAACAGTTCTGCTCGAAGGGAATTCGTTAATAAATCAATTTTGTGCTTCAATTGCCTTCGTTCGGGCCATCGAGTATCTACATGCAGATCTAAATTTAGTTGCCGCACCTGCCATAGAAAACACCACACACTTTTGCACACTTCACCAACTCAATCGTCCTCTCCAGAAACATCCCCTTCTGTATCTGTACCTATAATCAATCCTTCAGATCAGTATACAAACTCGATGCCATCAACGTCTCAGCAAGCTCTCAATCCAACTTCTTCGATAGTAACACACTTTAGTCAGAGAGATGCTTCAACGTCCATCTCAACACTACTTCCTACGGCTCTTGGGAAGGTTCGTGATTGTTTCGGAAACTATCAAATATGCAGAATACTCCTAGATTGCGGTTCACAAGTATCGTTCATTTCGGAAGCATGTATACAACGATTGGGCTTAAAACGTAGACATGCTCGTATACAAGTCAACTCTGTTTCTCAAGCAGGAATCGGTAACACAAGGGGATGTGTAAACCTTCACTCGAAATCAGTGGTTAATGACAAATCGATCGAGATAAATGCGTACATTCTTCCTATACAGTTACTTGCCATTTACCTACTCAATCTTTCATTTTCGATGCTTACACATACCTGGACTTGGAATTGGCAGTTGCTAACTTTTTCGCGTCTTCGGAGATTGACATTCTACTGGGAATGGATAAGGTTGCCCCATGTTACTACTTGCCCCATCATCCTGTTTTTAAAGATAGTAGCACTACTACTAGTTTACGCGTCGTCTTCGATGCTTCGTCGAAAACGGGAAGCTTTCCATCTCTGAATGATACTCGGTTGATAGGACCTTTTCTCTGTTTTGCTCAGATTTCGCTGTCACCGCTACGCTATCGGGCGATATAGAAAAAATGTTTAGGCAAATCTGGGTTAAAGGGAATCACTGCGACTATCAAAGGATTCTTTGGAGAAATCCTGATAGCAACGAAATTACACACTATAGACTAAATACGTTTACATACGGGACATCTTGTGCACCATATTTGTCAGTCAAAACTTTGGAAGAACTTGGGAAACACTGCAGCGAAGAACATCCACTGGCATCAAAGGTCATCCTCAACGACTTTTATGTCGATGATGTGATGACAGGGGCAGATAGCATTGAGATCTCGTTTCAACACTACATTCAGCTGGCTTCAATTTGCGAAAGTGGACGAGTAATTGCTTTCCTTTCTTACTATCTCTACCTGAGGATATGCGCGAGATGACTCCAGTAGACTTTCAATTATCTAAGACAGTAAAGGTCTTAGGGCTCAGGTGGAAACCTTTGTATGATAGCTTCGTTTTCTCTGTGTCGTTTCATCAGCCATCAAAAGTCATCCGACGCGTTATTCTATCAGAGGGATCTAAAATTTTTGATCCGCTAGGATTTCTAACTCCAGCCACAGTGATGATTAAAATGCTGTTTCAGGAATTGTGGCCCTTGAAGTTGCATTGGGACGATGAGGTTCCGGAAGAGGTTGCAATTTTCCTAGCATTGAAGCTTTGCAAATTCCTCGCTCAATTCAGTTAAGGTCTGGTGCGACTTAGTTTCATGGGTTTTGTGACGCATCTAAAAGTGCATATGCAGCTGTCATATACTGCCGAATTGTAACTGATGGACAAATAGCCACACATTTTCTTGTAGCTAAAAGCAGAGTTTCACCAATAGAGCCAGTGACCATACCACGCCTCGAATTGTGCGCCGCTGTTCTTCTATCCAGACTGATGAAAAGCGTAATTGGTATTCTAGGCATCGAATTATCGCAGGTATTTTTATGGACAGATTCGCTTATCGTTTTACACTGGTTAGCTTCACCCCCAAAGCGATGGTCTCCTTTCATTTCGAACCGAACATCAGCAATACTCCAGACTTTCGAGCGCTCACACTGGAATCATGTAAGTTCATGTGACAACCCGGCTGATTGTGCCTCACCACGGGGCATACTTTTATCATCGCTACTAAAAAAAGACATCTGGTGGAACGGTCCATACTGGCTCAAACAACCCCAACCATATTGGCCAGAGCAGCATCAAACATCAGGAACGAGTTTTGAAACTATCAACGTGGAAGAAAGGAAATCTGGAATTACGCACGCTCAATCCTTTCAAATCGCATCACAAAATAACATTCTTTAAGAGGCCTCTACCCAGAAATCGAGGAAAAGTGCGAAAAATGGCATTTTGTTTCCCTCCTAGAGAAGTCAATACTGAAGCGATCGAAATGATAGTGGATGCATTGGAAAGAACGGAATATGTCCTTTAAAAGCTTTGAGCCTTTTTTTTAAAGCGACATCTCGTTTTTCTTTTATTGAAAGAATTCCCAGCTGTGTTTGGGAAAATTGGCCTAAAACCGACTTTTTGTTTGCCAACGAATGATATGATAGAGTTCGAAACAGTCTAAGATAACTTGTCCATCTTAAAGGTCATATGCAAAACACAAATGAGTTTAAAATAAATCTTAAAATTTCATCCTGGTTTTAAAAAAAACATGTGTTTTACAACAAACAATTTTTTGAATTAAAGAACAACGTTTTTCCTGTATATATTGATTTATACTTGATGCAATTTTTACTCAAAACAACAAAGTATCATACCAGCTATCGGATGCAAAAAAAAAATTATGTATTTACATGTATTTTGTTGCAAAATACTGAGTTTAAATTTTATATATTTTTCAAGAAAAATACACTTCATGTGTCATAGTTGCTGCACATTCTCAGAAAAAAGTTCCAAGTTTCTCATTTAGATGGCGGTAGTTCTGTCGTCTGATTTGATTAGCCAATCAGAATGACACCCAAGCTATAAGGGATAAATATGTAGTTTGTCAACGGCATTAAGAGCTGTGTTATAAATAAAACAGGTTTGGCGTGAAGTGTGATCGAAATGGAATCAAGGATGCGTGTGTTGATATGTGTGTAAGCAGGTGGGGATTCTTTATTCAAAGTGATTTTTGCTTCATGGGGATTCAAAGTAATTTTTGCTTCTTGAATAAAAATGAAAATGAGAGAGGGGTCGACAGAAGCACTTTTCAATATGTTGCTATATTTAATAAATTCTTATTGAAAATGCATTTATTTGTTTAAACAAAATTGCTTAACTTCATAACAAAAATTATAAATTAATTTAAACGATGAATGTACTCAGATTTTTAGAAATTCTATATATTTTATGTATAGCAAATTTGTATCTTGAAAAGTGCTTGCCGGTCACACCGACCGTGATCAGGTGTAAAGCAGATAATGGTTTGGTTTGTGTTGGTAGGAAAAGAGACGAAACGGAGAGGGTGAAATGGTGGGTTAGGCTGAAAGAGGTATAATTGAAAGCAAATTGTAGTATGAACCAGCAGCATTGCGCTGTTGCCATTTACAAGGAAAGATTATGCAATTTTGTTTGCGCTGTTGCCATTATCTTACCTACCTTTTATGAGCTATAATAGGGTAGGTGTTTGGTTTTTCGTATGAAGAGGGGGACAGAGGAAAGAATTTGCAACATTATGAAGATCACCAAGATAAGTAGCAAAAGCTACACCGGGATTGTGAGAGGGGATGATGCAAGGGGTATTAAGTGGAACTCAAAGCGCCATCTATTTTTGATTTGCGAAGCTCTTATCATGGTGTGAAACCACTCTCGTCATTCATTTCACTTTTGAAATCAATTCAGAGGAGGCGGAACTTAGGTGGGATATCATATAATACATACTTGGATATGAAAACTGGTTTTGTGTCATTTATTGATCGTGTGTGGTGTGGGGGATGTTTTATTTTTCTTGCTGAGCATTGCATCCAAATGAATGTTGGAGTGAGAGGAAAATGTAGATAAGCATAAGACAAAGAATCCATTCTCCATTGATTACATAATAATGACTTTGAATGTGCAAGGGAAAATTAAATCAACGATGGGGTAGGTATTCTGCGCATATATATAGATGGTGTGTGTGGTAGGGTATTTTCAGCATGGCAAGGTTGATGATGATAAAGAATAACAACGTGGAGAGAAGGAATGTAAAAATGCAGATCGGATACTTTGCAATAGGATTTTGTATTTCTGTGATCCATTGAGTTTTTTGTAAGGGTAGTTTTAAGATTTTAATGGTATAAGGGGAGCAGGTGAGGTAGTAAATGTACTATTGTGTTAGGTAATGGCTGGTAAAAAAATAAAATCGCTTCCACAAGTCAACAAATTCCCAATACACATAAATCTTTTTATTGGATCCTGCATAATCGAGTGAATATGCACAGGTACATATATTCTCTTTAGCAGAACCCACAATTCCTTCCCAACTAAGCCCCACTTGAATACCCCTTGCATCATCCCCTCTCACAATCACGGTGTAGCTTTTGCTACTTACCTTGGTGATCTTCATAATGTTGCAAATTCTTTCCTCTGTCCCCCTCTTCATACGAAAAACCAAACACCTACCCTACCATAGCTCATAAAAGGTAAGATAATGGCAACAGCGCAAACAAAATTGCATAATATTTCCTTGTAAATGGCAACAGCGCAATGCTGCTGGTGCATACTACAATTTGCTTTCAATTATATCTCTTTCAGCCTAACCCACCATTTCACCCTCTCCGTTTCGTCTCTTTTCCTACCAACACAAACCAAACCATTATCTGCTTTACACCTGATCACAGTGTGACCGGCAAGCACTTTTCAAGATACAAATTTGCTATACATAAAATATATAGAATTTCTAAAAATCTGAGACATTCATCGTTTAAATTAATTTATAATTTTTGTTATGAAGTTTAAGCAATTTTGTTTAAAAAAATAAATGCATTTTCAATAAGAATTTATTAAATATAGCATATATTGAAAAGTGCTTCTGTCGACCCCTCTCTCATTTTCATTTTTATTCAAGAAGCAAAAATTACTTTGAATCCCAATGAAGCAAAAATCACTTTGAATAAAGAATCCCCATCTGCTTACACACATATCAACACACGCATCCTTGATTCCATTTCGATCACACTTCACGCCAAACCTGTTTCATTTATAACACACCTCTCAATGCAGTTGACAAACTACACATTTATCCCTTATAAGCTTGGGTGTCATTCTGATTGGCTAATCAAATCAGACGACAGAACTACCGCCATCTAAATGAGAAACTTGGAACTTTTTTCTGAGAATGTGCAACAACTATGACACATGCAGTGTATTTTTCTTGAAAAATATATAAAATTTAAACTCAGTATTTTGCAACAAAATACATGTAAATACATAATTTTTTTTGCGCATCCGATAGCTGGTATGATACTTTGTTGTTTTGAGTAAAAATTGCATCAAGTATAAATCAATATATACAGGAAAAACGTTGTTCTTTAATTCAAAAAATTGTTTGTTTTAAAACACCTGTTTTTTTAAAACCAGGATGAAATTTTAAGATTTATTTTAAACTCATTTGTGTTTTGCATATGACCTTTAAGATGGACAAGTTATCTTAGACTGTTTCGAACTCTATCATATCATGCGTTGGCAAACAAAAAGTCGGTTTTAGGCCAATTTTCCCAAACACAGCTGGGAATTCTTTCAATAAAAGAAAAACGAGATGTCGCTTTAAAAAAATGCTTCAAAGCTTTCAAAGGACATATTTTGTTCTTTCCAATGCATCCAATATCATTTCGATCGCTTCAGTATTGACTTCTCTAGGAGGGAAACAAAATGCCATTTTTCGCACTTTTCCTCGATTTCTGGGTAGAGGCCGTGTGAAACCACTCTCGTCATTCATTTCACTTTTGAAATCAATTCAGGAGGCGGAACTTAGGTGGGATATCATATAATACATACTTGGATATGAAAACTGGTTTTGTGTCATTTATTGATCGTGTCCGTGTGTGGTGTGGGGGATGTTTTATTTTTCTTGCTGAGAATTGCATCCAAATGAATGTTGGAGTGAGAGGAAAATGTAGATAAGCATAAGACAAAGAATCCATTCTCCATTGATTACATAATAATGACTTTTAATGTGCAAGGGAAAATTAAATCAACGATGGGGTAGGTATTCTGCGCATATATATAGATGGTGTGTGTGGTAGGCTATTCTCAGCATTGCAAGGTTGATGATGATAAAGGATAACAACGTGAAGAGAAGGAATGTGAAAATGCAGATCGGATACTTTGCAATAGGATTTTGTATTTCTGTGATCCATTGAGTTTTTTGTAAGGGTAGTTTTAAGATTTTAATGGTATAAGGGGAGCAGGTGAGGTAGTAAATGTACTATTGTGTTAGGTAATATGTAGCTGGTAGAAAAATAAAATCGCTCCCACAAGTCATCAAATTCCCAATACACTTATTTTTTTTTATTGGATCCTGCATATTATCGAGTGAATGTGCACAGGTATATGTATAACTTTGCATTCAGTAATATTCTCTTTAGCAGAACCCACAATTCCTTCCCAACTAAGCCCCATACTTGAATACCCCTTATTGCATCATATTCTCTCACAATCCCGGTGTAGCTTTTGCTACTTATCTTGGTGATCTTCATAATGTTGCAAATTCTTCTTCTTCCTCTGTCCCCCTCTTCATACGAAAAACCAAACACCTACTCTACCATAGCTCATAAAAGGTAAGATAATGGCAACAGCGCAAACAAAATTGCATAATCTTTCCTTGTAAATGGCAACAGCGCAATGCTGCTGGTGCATACTACAATTTGCTTTCAATTATACCTCTTTCAGCCTAACCCACCATTTCACCCTCTCCGTTTCGTCTCTTTTCCTACCAACACAAACCAAACCATTATCTGCTTTACACCTGATCACGGTGTGACCGGCAAGCACTTTTCAAGATACAAATTTGCTATACATATAATATATAGAATTTCTAAAAATCTGAGTACATTCATCGTTTAAATTAATTTATAATTTTTATTATGAAGTTTAAGCAATTTTGTTTAAACAAATAAATGCATTTTCAATAAGAATTTATTAAATATAGCAACATATTGAAAAGTGCTTCTGTCGACCCCTCTCTCATTTTCATTTTTATTCAAGAAGCAAAAATTACTTTGAATCCCCATGAAGCAAAAATCACTTTGAATAAAGAATCCCCACCTGCTTACACACATATCAACACACGCATCCTTGATTCCATTTCGATCACACTTCACGCCAAACCGGTTTCATTTATAACACACCTCTCAATGCAGTTGACAAACTACACATTTATCCCTTATAGCTTGGGTGTCATTCTGATTGGCTAATCAAATCAGACGACAGAACTACCGCCATCTAAATGAGAAACTTGGAACATTTTTCTGAGAATGTGCAACAACTATGACACATGCAGTGTATTTTTCTTGAAAAATATATAAAATTTAAACTCAGTATTTTGCAACAAAATACATGTAAATACATAATTTTTTTTGCGCATCCGATAGCTGGTATGATACTTTGTTGTTTTGAGTAAAAATTGCATCAAGTATAAATCAATATATACAGGAAAAACGTTGTTCATTAATTCAAAAAATTGTTTGTTTTAAAACACCTGTTTTTTTAAAACCAGGATGAAATTTTAAGATTTATTTTAAACTCATTTGTGTTTTGCATATGACCTTTAAGATGGATAAGTTATCTTTGACTGTTTCGAACTCTATCATATCATGCGTTGGCACACAAAAAGTCGGTTTTATGCCAATTTTCCCAAACACAGCTGGGAATTCTTTCAATAAAAGAAAAACGAGACGTCGCTTTAAAAAAATGCTTCAAAGCTTTCAAAGGACATATTTTGTTCTTTTCAATGCATCCAATATCATTTCGATCGCTTCAGTATTGACTTCTCTAGGAGGGAAACAAAATGACATTTTTCGCACTTTTGCACGATTTCTGGGTAGAGGCCTCAAGAGGCCTCTACCCATATTGTAGAACGTAAAGTGGAACTCAAAGCGCCATCTATTTTTGATTTGCGAAGCTCTTATCATGGTGTGAAACCACTCTCGTCATTCATTTCACTTTTAAAATCAATTCAGGAGGCGGAACTTAGGTGGGATATTATATAATATGTACTTGGATATGAAAACTGGTTTTGTGTCATTTATTGATCATGTGTGGGGGATGTTTTATTTTTCTTGCTGAGAATTGCATCCAAATGAATGTTGGAGTGAGAGGAAAATGTAGATAAGCATAAGACAAAGAATCCATTCTCCATTGATTACATTATAATGACTTTGAATGTGCAAGGGAAAATTAAATCAAGGATGGGGTAGGTATTCTGCGCATATATATAGATGGTGTGTGTGGTAGGGTATTTTCAGCATGGCAAGGTTGATGATGATAAAGGATAACAACGTGGAGAGAAGGAATGTGAAAATGCAGATCGGATACTTTGCAATAGGATTTTGTATTTCTGTGATCCATTGAGTTTTTTTGTAAGGGTAGTTTTAAGATTTTAATAGTATAAGGGGAGCAGGTGAGGTAGTAAATGTACTATTGGGTTAGGTAATGGCGGGTAGAAAATAAAATCGCTCCCACAAGTCAACAAACCCCCAATACACATAAATCCTTTTATTGGATCCTGCATATTATCGAGTGAATGTACACAGGTATATGTATATTTTTGCATCCAGTAATATTCTCTTTAGCAAAACTCACAATTCCTTCCCAACTAAGCCCCACTTGAATACCCCTTGCATCATCCCCTCTCACAATCCTGGTGTAGCTTTTGCTACTTATCTTAGTGATCTTCATAATGTTGCAAATTCTTTCCTCTGTCCCCCTCTTCATACGAAAAACCAAACACCTACCCTACCATAGCTCATAAAAGGTAGGTAAGATAATGGCAACAGCGCAAACAAAATTGCATAATCTTTCCTTGTAAATGGCAACAGCGCAATGCTGCTGGTGCATACTACAATTTGCTTTCAATTAAATCTTTTTCAGCCTAACCCACCATTTCACCCTCTCCGTTTCGTCTCTTTTCCTACCAACACAAACCAAACCATTATCTGCTTTACATCTGATCACGGTGTGACGGGCAAGCACTTTTCAAGATACAAGTTTGCTATACATAAAATATATAGAATTTCTAAAAATCTGAGTACATTCATCGTTTAAATTAATTTTTAATTTTTGCTATGAAGTTTAAGCAATTTTGTTTAAACAAATAAATGCATTTTCAATAAGAATTTATTAAATATAGCAACATATTGAAAAGTGCTTCTGTCGACCACTCTCTCATTTTCATTTTTATTCAAGAAGCAAAAATTACTTTGAATCCCCATGAAGCAAAAATCACTTTGAATAAAGAATCCCCACCTGCTTACACACATATCAACACACGCATCCTTGATTCCATTTCGATCACACTTCACGCCAAACCTGTTTCATTTATAACACAACTCTCAATGCAGTTGACAAACTACATATTTATCCCTTATAGCTTGGGTGTCATTCTGATTGGCTAATCAAATCAGACGACAGAACTACCGCCATCTAAATGAGAAACTTGGAACTTTTTTCTGAGAATGTGCGGCAACTATGACACATGAAGTGTATTTTTCTTGAAAAATATATAAAATTTAAACTCAGTATTTTGCAACAAAATACATGTAAATACATAATTTTTTTTGCGCATCCGATAGCTGGTATGATACTTTGTTGTTTTGAGTAAAAATTGCATCAAGTATAAATCAATATATACAGGAAAAACGTTGTTCATTAATTCAAAAAATTGTTTGTTTTAAAACACCTGTTTTTTTAAAACCAGGATGAAATTTTAAGATTTATTTTAAACTCATTTGTGTTTTGCATATGACCTTTAAGATGGATAAGTTATCTTTGACTGTTTCGAACTCTATCATATCATGCGTTGGCACACAAAAAGTCGGTTTTATGCCAATTTTCCCAAACACAGCTGGGAATTCTTTCAATAAAAGAAAAACGAGACGTCGCTTTAAAAAAATGCTTCAAAGCTTTCAAAGGACATATTTTGTTCTTTTCAATGCATCCAATATCATTTCGATCGCTTCAGTATTGACTTCTCTAGGAGGGAAACAAAATGACATTTTTCGCACTTTTGCACGATTTCTGGGTAGAGGCCTCAAGAGGCCTCTACCCATATTGTAGAACGTAAAGTGGAACTCAAAGCGCCATCTATTTTTGATTTGCGAAGCTCTTATCATGGTGTGAAACCACTCTCGTCATTCATTTCACTTTTAAAATCAATTCAGGAGGCGGAACTTAGGTGGGATATTATATAATATGTACTTGGATATGAAAACTGGTTTTGTGTCATTTATTGATCATGTGTGGGGGATGTTTTATTTTTCTTGCTGAGAATTGCATCCAAATGAATGTTGGAGTGAGAGGAAAATGTAGATAAGCATAAGACAAAGAATCCATTCTCCATTGATTACATTATAATGACTTTGAATGTGCAAGGGAAAATTAAATCAAGGATGGGGTAGGTATTCTGCGCATATATATAGATGGTGTGTGTGGTAGGGTATTTTCAGCATGGCAAGGTTGATGATGATAAAGGATAACAACGTGGAGAGAAGGAATGTGAAAATGCAGATCGGATACTTTGCAATAGGATTTTGTATTTCTGTGATCCATTGAGTTTTTTTGTAAGGGTAGTTTTAAGATTTTAATAGTATAAGGGGAGCAGGTGAGGTAGTAAATGTACTATTGGGTTAGGTAATGGCGGGTAGAAAATAAAATCGCTCCCACAAGTCAACAAACCCCCAATACACATAAATCCTTTTATTGGATCCTGCATATTATCGAGTGAATGTACACAGGTATATGTATATTTTTGCATCCAGTAATATTCTCTTTAGCAAAACTCACAATTCCTTCCCAACTAAGCCCCACTTGAATACCCCTTGCATCATCCCCTCTCACAATCCTGGTGTAGCTTTTGCTACTTATCTTAGTGATCTTCATAATGTTGCAAATTCTTTCCTCTGTCCCCCTCTTCATACGAAAAACCAAACACCTACCCTACCATAGCTCATAAAAGGTAGGTAAGATAATGGCAACAGCGCAAACAAAATTGCATAATCTTTCCTTGTAAATGGCAACAGCGCAATGCTGCTGGTGCATACTACAATTTGCTTTCAATTAAATCTTTTTCAGCCTAACCCACCATTTCACCCTCTCCGTTTCGTCTCTTTTCCTACCAACACAAACCAAACCATTATCTGCTTTACATCTGATCACGGTGTGACGGGCAAGCACTTTTCAAGATACAAGTTTGCTATACATAAAATATATAGAATTTCTAAAAATCTGAGTACATTCATCGTTTAAATTAATTTTTAATTTTTGCTATGAAGTTTAAGCAATTTTGTTTAAACAAATAAATGCATTTTCAATAAGAATTTATTAAATATAGCAACATATTGAAAAGTGCTTCTGTCGACCACTCTCTCATTTTCATTTTTATTCAAGAAGCAAAAATTACTTTGAATCCCCATGAAGCAAAAATCACTTTGAATAAAGAATCCCCACCTGCTTACACACATATCAACACACGCATCCTTGATTCCATTTCGATCACACTTCACGCCAAACCTGTTTCATTTATAACACAACTCTCAATGCAGTTGACAAACTACATATTTATCCCTTATAGCTTGGGTGTCATTCTGATTGGCTAATCAAATCAGACGACAGAACTACCGCCATCTAAATGAGAAACTTGGAACTTTTTTCTGAGAATGTGCGGCAACTATGACACATGAAGTGTATTTTTCTTGAAAAATATATAAAATTTAAACTCAGTATTTTGCAACAAAATACATGTAAATACATAATAATTTTTTTTGCATCCGATAGCTGGTATGATACTTTGTTGTTTTGAGTAAAAATTGCATCAAGTATAAATCAATATATACAGGAAAAACGTTGTTCATTAATTCAAAAAATTGTTTGTTTTAAAACACCTGTTTTTTTAAAACCAGGATGAAATTTTAAGATTTATTTTAAACTCATTTGTGTTTTGCATATGACCTTTAAGATGGATAAGTTATCTTTGACTGTTTCGAACTCTATCATATCATGCGTTGGCAAACAAAAAGTCGGTTTTATGCCAATTTTCCCAAACACAGCTGGGAATTCTTTCAATAAAAGAAAAACGAGATGTCGCTTTAAAAAAATGCTTCAAAGCTTTCAAAGGACATATTTTGTTCTCTCCAATGCATCCAATATCATTTCGATCGCTTCAGTATTGACTTCTCTAGGAGGGAAACAAAATGCCATTTTTCGCACTTTTGCTCGATTTCTGGGTAGAGGCCTCTTAAGGGTTTAGTTTGTCCATTTGCATTGGCGCTATTCTACGATACCCTGAGGCCCAGAGCTTAGCTTCAATGAGGGCCGAGGCCTGTGCTAATGTCTCTATTACATACATACATATGTACATAAAACGAGCAGCTAACTATTATAGGAGTCTACATCTCTCTCTATATAAAAATCAATTGTTTGCAAAACTCGAGAAAGGATGGATGCTAGACCGATTTGGATGATTTTTTTTTGTTTTGTTCGTCTTGAATCAGGGTTTGGCAAAAAAGAAAATTCGGAAACCCTCAAATGAAAAGCCGAAAAATTGCAAAAAATCTGAATTTCCATTTTGTATGAGAATATAAGTACCTACACCACTAATGATCGCAAAACTCAAAAACCACCGAACCAAACCCAAAGGTAGGTATTTCTGTGAAGTGTGGAAAATTAGACAATACAAACAAAAAATTTCAAACGCTATTCTTCAGCAGTTTTTAAAATTTGGAACATTGATATGCATTGTGCTGATGGACAAAAATATATCTGTGCAATAGTATAGATACAATTCCTAGGCACGTGCAAAGCCGGTTATCTTTATATGTAATGTAGTGCAATTATTGTTCCTTTCCCATAACCACTAATACATATTACATAATCATTTCGATAAAACAAATACAGGGAATTAAATCTAAAGAGTAGATACATATTATGTACATAGGTACATATTCAGGGGATTTATGCGGAACTATTTTTATATTAAATATTATCAAATCGAACAAACCAAACCGAAAGTGAAATGTCAAAGCCGCCCAACGCACCTGAAAGTAGAGAGTTGCTCTACTTGGGCGTCGCGTTGGACTTTACGATATTTACGATCTAAACGCGACCCGAAGCCTGAAGCCGCATTTTGGCTTGCACCATATGAAAGCATTGGTTCTACTTTATCTGTCAACGCACGCAAGCGGCAAAGCGCCGTTGTGGTTTGGCCATAATGGCCAAAGTGGTAGAGCATATGCCGTTCATGTTGGAGTAGCGTGGGTTCACTTAGGGTATACACGTACTCGTTTTTAGTAGAATATGAGGTTTTTGCAATACAAAATAATTATTTTACTGTGTGGAAATGACGAATATTATTTTTGTTGTAATGCTACTAGTGATTTCTTCAGATTGTCGAACAAAAATATATGTGCCCAAATGTTATGTGCACGCTTTTGAAATTTTAATTTTCTCTGAAACTACTCTGTGCTTTATACAATTGATAAACGAAATAAACATTTTTGTTTAGAATATTTATAGTTTCTTTTTCTAGTCGAGGGAAAATCTAATTTTCTGCTTGTGCAAATGATTGGTATTAATTTATTACTTGGTGTACCCGCTCTTTTGGTCGTGCCAATGAATTGAAATGCTTAGGTAGATATAGCTACATATTTTTTATTGTCTATCGGGACAATGAACATGAATATGCGTACCGACTTTGACCCAAATTCACGGGAATTCTCCGTCCTATATCGAAGATTCCCTGTAAATTTGAACTCCATAGGCGGGAAGGTTTTGAAGTCCAGCCATAGGAATATAAAAAATGTCTGGACAGGACAGCAAGATCTTCGCGGAAATATAGCAAAAAAAATGTTCGTGTATTTAATTAATACCAGGCAAATGACCCTAATTAGAGGGTCATAAAATCCTTTCAATATGCATTGCCATTACTGGCGATAGGTGAACAGATGTGGTAAAAACCCAGCGAGCGACGAAAAACAGTATCTGCGGTCGCAATCGTCCGAATGAATGTCCAGCATACCACCAGATGTATAAATATAACTGAAATAAAATATAAATATGAATTGAAAAATCGAGTAGATCGTCGGTATCCATATTTGAGAATTTATTAATATGTTTTTTTTAAAAAGCCAAGGCAAGTTTTTAACAAATTTGCACCTCTGTATTTTAGTGACTGAACTTCTTTCCACAGCGTAGATAAAATATGCTGGCCATTTGGTAATCTTGCACACTTAAATCGTTTTTCAAGTATTCCACAAAGTAATCAATTCACAATTTAAAGGGAAGGGATTTTCGGTGTAATTTATCCACATTTTCTCAACCAAACTAAACATCTACCTGCCTCGCCTGAAAGGACTTTCATGGGACGGCTTGTACCTGTGTATCTATGTATATTTCATGCACCAGACAATTCTGCCACAAAAATATTCCACGACAAGAAAAGTGAAAATACAATAACTGTTATTTATTCATGAATTTTTTACTATTTTGAACAAATTTCCTCTTAAATCGTGCATTAAAAATAACAGGTATAAGCAATAAGGAGTAGACTTGCATTCTGCTCTGAATTGGGGTATATTAACATAAACCAAACAGAACTTTCAATCTCTCATACTCTAGTCTCTCAACGCGCCAAAGCTCTGAAGCGGCATTTAGTTTTGGAAAACTGCGGCTTGCGTGCGTTGACATAAAGTACGGTAAAGTTTCTAAAACGCCTGTCAACGCACGCAAGCGGCAAAGCGCCGTTGTGATTTGGGCATAAGGCGGCTCTGCCTTTTATAATGGTCCCTGCTGTCGTTGTTTTTGCCTCTGCTGCTGTGGTTGTTGTTTCTGCTGCTGTTGTGGTTGGTTCTGCTGCTGTTGTTGCCGTGTTGATTGTGAACTCTGTGGGGCATGCTAATCTCGTTATTAGTCTATCGCTACGACTACTGCTACGACTACCACTACTACGACTTCAAGGAGGGACGGGTACCTGGGCCGCAATGAACTGCGCACCCTGTGTCCCCACTGACCACTCTTTCTACCCGAGTCCCGTAGTTACCACCAGAGCGCTTCTGCTGCACACACGTAACTGGATCCAGCCTCCGTGCGTATGGTCCGGTGGCCACCACTGACCACTCGACTGATCTGCTGGCTGTCGTGGTTAAGTCGGGCAGTGCTAGTGTGTGGTAGGTTGGCAGCGTGTTGGTGTGGTAGGTTGGTGCTGCGGTGGCGTGGTACGGTGACTTGCGGTGGTATGGGAGGGTGGTGAGTTGCGTCGCTGGTGTGGGTGGTGATAGCTCTGTTGGTGTGGTAGTTTGGCACTGTGCTGCGGTGGGGCGGTAGGGTGAGTTGCTGCGTATGGTGAGTTTCGTCGCTGAGGTGTGGGTATCGATAGCTCTGTGTGTGTGTGTCTCGGCAATGATGGGTTGATCGGCAGTGGTGATGCCGCGTGGTGAATTGGGTTGGTAGTGTGTGTTTCCTCTATTATTTATACTTGCACAGTATGTGGCGAAAACCGTTTCGTTACAAAGTATTTTTTTCAAAAACAATCAACAGAAATAACTTGGTTTAAGAATAATGTGAAAGAACAGATTCCTGGCTTTAAAAAATATTAAAGCCCTTTATTATAAGTGTTACAATTGTTTTTGGCGCCTATGTTATCGTACTCGTGCCATAATTCAGAATGGACAGGAGACCGTTCCAATGCCCAAATATCAGTCAGTGAAATCGGTTAAAACTCTCTTGTGTGACCGTAACCCAACTATATACAATTGTACATCCATAAATAGGTATAGGTACAACAACTTTCTATTTTCGTTTTTTTTTTTTGTAAAGCATCGTCTTAAATCTTGAATGATTGAGTAAAACGGTGTACCTACCTACCTTTTTTAACTTTCTCGTATACGTAGTAAGAGAAAGATATTGTTTTCGTACAAAATTTCGAACTCGAGATTTTGATCAATTCTGATATTACGATTATAGGGGAACTCAAAAAAGTGGGTCTCGCAATTCTGTCCGTCCGTATGTCTGTCTGTCCCACCCCTGGGGAATCTAAACGCTTGGACGGATTTGCTTCAAACTTCGTATTTAGAGTTTGTGGGCTGTTTTTTTTTATGCTAGCCCTACTATTAACGGTACCTCCCATATAAAAATTTTACAAAATATTACGAAATATGCCTACATTTAGATTTTTTTGAAAACGGCTCTAACGATTTCAACCAAAATTGATCGTTGAGTTAATGTAGGCATGCTTAACATGACTGCATACCCAGTTTTTCGCTAAAAAGTCCAGCAACGGCAGTTTTGAAAATAGACTTTTTCTCGAAAATGGTGAAAACGATATAAAAAAAAACGTATTTTTAAGGTATCTACTATTGTCATTCTTAACTTGATCGCAAACTCAGTTTTTCTCTAAAAAGACTGCGTCCTTTGATATCCACCCAAATCCCTAATAATAGTACTTTAAAAAAACTGCTCATATCTCAAAAACGCCATTTTCGATTATGATAAAAATGTTACTGTCAGTTAATGCTTAAATCCAGAGTAATACCATTTGCTCAGTTGTGAGCTAAACAGTTGAAAAACAGTGTTTTCTTAACCATGAATGCGTCCTTCGATTTCCACCCCAATCGCTAAAAACGGTACTTTAAAAACTACACATAATCTCGAAAACGCCATTTTCGATTTGGTTAAAAATGTAACTGCTAGGTAACGTTTATATTCTGAAGAATACGTCGTACTCAGTTTTCAGCTAAACAGTTTAATAACAGTGCTTTTCGAATCCAAAATTGTAACATTTGTTAGCATAATTTTACAAAAAACCGTTCTAATGATTTTGATCAAAATACATATTTAAGACAACGTAAGTATTTTAAACATGATCACGTATACTTAGTTTTTCTCAGAAAACTCGAATATTGCCGTTTTATGAATATGTATTTCTCAAAAATGACTACCCAAATCACGATCTTTATTCACACACGGTATATTTTTGCAAAGCGAAAAACTTCAGTGGCAATATAATTCGAAATTCATCGAAATTCAAGTGTCAGTTCGGGGTGAAATTTAAAAGTAAATGTTAAAGTTAATACGTATGTTTATGTAATTTATGTATTACGTTGTTAATTAACAAGTGGTCAGTTATCTGAGTACATCTTGAGTTCGTATGATTTTAAACGTAAAATTTTCTAAATGACTCTGAGATTCTGCGAGATTCGCAATAAACGAGAAAGTTACGTGCGACCTAGTCGTCCACATTATTTTAATTGTGTTTCAAGGTGATTTCAATTTCAACGGTACCCACTCGCTCAGATATACGTGCCGTCGTTGCAGCTCTCAAATCTCAAATGCGCGTGCTTATAGATACATAATCTGACACTCTTTACGGTGTACGAGTAGATACAAATTGGTTTTACATTCAACAGACAAAAGAGTATTTCAAGGTAGATAAGAAGTATAGAATTCAGATAGATTGTTCTCTACACAACATACATCACCCATGTCGGAATTCTTAAGACACTCATTCATGAGCAATGCAACTTTTTATTTCTTTGCATCAGAGCCCTAGCCTAAATAATAAAATTGATTTGTATCTTCGCACTAATAGTGAACATTTTTATTTCCGAAGAGGTGCGCCGAACCCGGTGGCCGGAGTCTGCTTTAAAAATGCTTTGAGTATGGGAACGTGTTAATAAAGCAGAACAATCATGAAATGATTACCATTTTTGTTGTCATTATTTGTTGTATGTTTGCCGGCAGTAATTAACTTTTATTGTTTAGAAACTGTTGCCATGGTTTAACCTAAAAGACATGGAGACGAAAGTTTCTAACGGGCCAAGCTGTGTACTTTTATGTATACTGCTCAAGTGGGTTCTAAGGTGAGTGAAACATGCTTTGAAGAACGAAGTACATTGCCCATTTAATTAATAAAACCATTTTTTTTTTATTATTTTTTACTGGTGTTCATGAGTTCATAAAACTATAGGTACACTCGCTCTCTACAAAAGTGTCAAATTTGTACTTATTTCTAAGAAAAAAAAACTAGTCTTGTGTTATTTTACCAAATCGTAAAACTATGTATTTTTGTACCACCGCGTAGCGTAGTGCTACAACTACATGAAATAAAGATTCAGATTATATGTAATGTAATTCAAAACTTTGTCCCACCACTACTGTGGTGTCATAATCAGAATAAATAGAGGAGCCGATGTAGACAATAGCCGCGTTTTATTGTCCCCAATGATCCATATGGATCATCGATTTACCCGCACTACAACAAATCTACGAGATCCTGTGTTCTATCGGGTTCAATTTCATTATCCAGACTTCTGCTCTGTGCTATCAAGTACGGAGTTGCCGCATCGTAGAATAGCAGAATAGAAATTTGCAACTACGAATTTAATGTGTTTAAACGAAAATTATCCATATCTAAATATGCTATCTATAATATATTAGTGTAGTTTTTAGCAATTCAGTAGCAAAAGAAAATGTATTAAAAATATTTTCAAGACAAACAAGAGTCTGCACGAGGGCTGAAACAATCGCTTTCCTCCATTCCTATTCAACGTACATCAATTACAGCTGGAGTTATATTTACTATTTGCTTTGTAGGTATGTCGAAAATTAATCAGGGGTGCCAAACTTGCAAAGTAATATTTTTTCATGATCTGCATCGTTTTATTATCAGGGGAGGATCCACATGGATCA
The DNA here is from genome assembly GCA_949372485.1 of Cheilosia soror. Lineage (NCBI taxonomy): Eukaryota > Metazoa > Arthropoda > Insecta > Diptera > Syrphidae > Cheilosia > Cheilosia soror. The sequence continues at coordinate 30,580,866 of OX443563.1, forward strand.
TCGATTTACCCGCACTACAACAAAGAATGTTTCCACTTCTGCTCTGTGCTATCAAGTACGGAGTTGCCGCATCGTAATATGGCAGAGTAGAAATTACTTACTTACTTACTTAGATGGCGCTACAGTCCGGGGTGGACCTGGGCCTCAACCAACACGCCTCTCCAGTTAGCACGATCTTTGGCTAACTGCCTCCAGTTGCGCACTCCAAGTTGGTTGAGGTCCCCTTCCACTTGTGCGCGCCACCTAAGGCGAGGTCTTCCTCTACTGCGCTGTCCCTCCGGGTTGGAATCGAAGACTCTTCGGGCCGGAGCGTTGGTGTTCATTCGCTCTACATGTCCTAGCCATCTTAGTCGACTGATACGTACTTTTCTGCCAAGGTCGATGTCGCTGTACAGCACGTAGAGTTCGCTGTTAAATCTCCTCCTCCAAAGATTGTCAACGCAAACGGGACCGAAAATCACTCGAAGAATTTTGCGTTCGAAGCGACCAAGGAGATCTTCATCCGCTTTTGACAACGTCCATGATTCTGCGCCATAAAGCAGGACTGGGATGATGAGGGTCTTATATAGAGTCTCCTTGGTGTTTCTCGACAAGGCCTTACTAATCAATTGCCTTCTTAGGCCAAAGTAACAGCGGTTGGCAAGTGTAATTCTTTGCTTGATTTCTGATGTGATGTCATTTTCAGAATTAATAGCGGAGCCGAGGTAGACAAAGTCCCGAACTACCTCAAAGTTATAGCTGTCTATCGTGACGTTCTGTCCGATTCGTCGATGTTGTGTGTCCCTTCTTGTTGACAGCATATATTTCATTTTGCCCTCATTCACCACTAAACCACCCCCTTTGCCGCCTCTGTACTGATACTTCCTTTTTTGTCATCAAATGTATCGGTGAGATTGTTTCCTGCCTCTATGGAGCAGCAAGCTTTCTCCATCGTCATTCTGCACAATCTAACAAGTTTGCTAGGGATGCCAAAACTATCCCTCGCTAGCTGCCTTCAATTACGCACACCAAGTTGGTTGAGGTCGTTTTCCAATATTGTGCCCGCCACCTAAGGTGGGGTCTTCTTCTGCTACGTTGTCCCTCAGGGGTGGATTCGAAGACACGTCGTCGGGCTGGTGCATTGTTGTTCATGTCCATACGTTCCACGTGTCCCAGCCATCTCAGCCGCTGCATTTTTAGCTTTTTGACCCGGTCGACGTCGCTGTATAGCCCGTATAGTTCGTCATTGAATCTTCTTCTCCACACACCATCGTCACAAACTGGACCGAATATCACTCGAAGAATCTTTCTCTCAAAGCATCCCAGAAGGTTTTCATCCGCTTTTGACAGGGTCCATCATGCTTCTGCACCATACAGCAGGACCGGGATGATCAAGGTCTTATATAATATCTCCTTGGTTCTATAAAAGAGGGCTTTACTTCTTAGATGCCCTCTTAGCCCGAAGAAACAGCGATTGGCAAGAGTGATTCTTCGCTTGATCTCTGCGCCGATGTCGTTTTGCGAAGTGATAGTGGAGCCTAGGTAGACAAAGTATTTACTACTTCGAAGTTGTATCTGTCCATCGTGACGTTTTGCCCGAGTCGACGATGTTGAGAGTCCTTTCTCGTTGACAGCATATACTTCGTTTGGTCCTCATTTACAGCCAGACCCATCTTCGCCGCCTCCGTTTCGATGCTTGCAAATGCGCATAGACATCATCAGCATAGGCAACTAGTTGAACAAACTTTTAAAAAATTGTACCTATGGTGTTGGCTTGTGAGTTTTGTAAGGAAATTTCCTATCTCATGGCAAATACAAAAAGTGGAAGCCGACACCAAATACCATCATCGGTATGGTGACTTTGATCGAAGGACTGAGAGGCTCCTAAGTGTACGCCACTTCTTATATTTCCACAGCCCGGACTGACTTCATGTCCCTGTAAGCATGGAGTCATAACGGTAGCGTGGGAAGTGGAAGGGAAAAATGTGGAAATATAAGAAGTGACGTACACTTAGGAGCCTCTCAGTTATTCGATCAAAGTCACGATACCAATGATGGTATTTGGTGTTGGCTTCCACTTTTTGTGTTTGCCATGAGATAGCAAATTTCGTTACATTCAGGCCCAACGTGGAGCCTGAATGCTCTTACAAAACTTTTTTGCAATACCACTTTTATATTTTCCGACCAGTGACTTTTGTTACAGGAATTACTAAATGTGGACTCTAAAATTCTTAGGCAGGAAATAAATAAGTGATTTTCTTCGGTGTAGCAGATAGTCAGATAGAATTACACCTGCTTATCTGTATATGATCTTGATACCTTTAGTTATAAAAATCGTACGAAAGCGAATGTCCAGTAAAAGGATGAGTTTTTCTCCTATTTACCTTGTTGCATCCGTTCAAACGATTTATTTATATTCATATTTCTTACTTAACGTTACATAGATTCTTGTTAGTATCTGACGACCAGTGAATGGGGGTGTAATTTTCCCTTATTTAGTCTGCAACGTAGGTCTAGCACGGAATTTAGTTTAGATAAGGGTATAGATAAAATTAAGTATCTATGATAGTTATTATTAGGTAGTATAGGATAGCTGTAAGGAGAATCGTTGGACTCTGATGGCCAGTAAGTGGGTGATCAAAGTCCTCATTTAGTCTGTTGCGTCTATCCATCGATAGATTTATTAATTAGACCCCGAAGGTTATGCCCCATAGTCACATGCTCAGCATAGCAACAACTTACAATACAACCTGTACTCACATATTACAATGGTACAACCATCCTATTGTTATCGCCAAACAAAATGCGCTATGTACAAAGTATGCTAAGAATGTATATACATTGCAAAGCCAAGAACAATCTCCCAATCTGCGTGTACCGTACATTATCAATGGGAGACACATGACGCTGATATCCCGCATCACGTAAATTATGTACCATTGTATATAGACACTATAGTACTATCACTTCGCATTTATGCACTAGCGCCACCAACCACCTCTGAGACCAACTACTCACATCGAACATGGTAGTTGTATTGGATTATTTGAAACGAAATTAAATGATGCCTTCTTCTTTTCTTATTCGTCTCATTGACAACATGCAGATGAAAGAGAAAGAACAATTATTATTTTTGTTGTCTTTTATTCTCCAGTAGTAAGGCTAAGGAGTGGAATGTGGAAGTAAGTGGGTACTTTTCGTAGGTAGTTGGTGGTGGTGGTGGTTAGGCGAAGTGTACTTTTAGCATTTATGAGAATAGCAATATGAAAAGAAGGAATGTGAAATGAAAGATCGGATCGATTTATACTTTTCGCATATAGTGGTGGTGTGTGGGGAGAGTACTTTTAGCATGATGATGAGTGTGGTGCTGTTGAGTGATGACGATTGGAATTGATATTTAAGAGGATAACAATGTGGAAAGGAGAAATATGAAATCATAGATCTGATTTTTAACAATACATATTTTGTATTTCTTGGATTTATGGGTAGCATTGGTGTCATGATCGTGGCTTTTGGACTTAGGTCTCAAGGGTAGGTTATGATGATTTGCAAATTATTATGGGGTGGGTGAGCATGTGAGGTGCACTAGTGGGGAAGTTTGGTTGGATCTTAGCAAATAAAATCACGTACCCAGATCGATCTAAATTTTCAATTTTCTCATATTGTATGTAGTGTGAGAATGATATTGTTTGAAGTACAAATTTTTAGATCAATTAATTATGATAGGTATTAAGATGATAGTAAGTACAGCTCATAAACTGAGTCTCGCAATTCTGTCTGTCTGTTTGTCTGCGTGGTGGTAGGTAGGTGGCTGTATTCTTAACGACAGGACGGATTCGTTTGTACCTCTAGCAGTTTGTTTCAAACTGTTCATAAGTATAGGTATGCGATTTGTAGGCTGACAGTTTGAGTTCATTTGTTTATTTTAAACCCAAAATTAACCTTTTGTATTTAGATACAATTATTTTAGGAGCAGCTATACGCAGGTCGCAGTGCTACGCTGAATGCTATTGCAGCAATCATTCGATTCATCCCTAGGTATATAAATTTAAAATATGGATTATTGTAGTATGTACCTACCTATAATATGGATTATTGTAGTATGAAGGAAATTGATGAATATGTATTTAGAAACTTGCAGTTCAGATTAGAAGATTCTTGCTATGCAATTACACAGCCCAAAACGGATAATCTAAGCCCGTTTTCTAACCATTGATCAACGATCACATGAAAGTGAGGGAAAATGAAAATCAAAAAGGAATAAAAATATGTAGGAGAATTTGTTAACGACTTTAACATATAGACGCACTAAACCAATCAGTTGGTAATGAGCGAATAGCTCACGATTATCTCCAGACCAGAAATGACAGCATCAGGCGGGTAACCCCAAATAACACAAGCAAGACCATCACGGGACTGCTAGTAATCTGCTTTTTATATTCCTTTTATAACTCGAGTTTGGCTACACCGAATTTGATGATTCTTTTTTTTTCTATAAAGGTAGGTATATTCTTCTGTAGCAGGTTTGTATGTAAAAAAAATTGGACAAACTCACATTTTGATAAAATGATAAAATCTTTGTACGAAGGCTATTCTGTGAAGTATGGTCAAAATTGGACAAAGGGATATTGGCGCTATTCTTCGACAATCACGGGAGCCAAAGTTTGTAAAATTTGTAACAAAATGTATACCATGGAGCATTACAATAAAATATCACTTATTTAAATGAATTTGGAACTGATATTTTTATTTTTCTATTTTGCACTACGAAGTGCATGATAATCAAACTTAGAATTTCTTCTAAATACATAGTTGTGCCTACATTGTTAGAAAAACATACTTTTATTTAAATAGTTCCGCATAAATCCCCTGAATATGTAGGTACCTACCTATGTACATATGTAGGTATCTACTCTTTAGATTATTTAATTCCCTGTATTTGTTTTATCGAAATGATTATGTATTAGTGGTTATGGGAAAGGAACAATAATTGCACTACATTACATATAAAGATAACCGGCTTTGCACGTGACTAGGAATTGTATCTATACTATTGCACAGATATATTTTTGTCCATCAGCACAATGCATATCAATGTTCCAAATTTAAAAAAAACTGTTGAAGAATAGCGTTTGACATTTTTTGTTTGTATTGCATAATTTTCCACACTTCACAGAAATACCTACCTTTGGGTTTGGTTCGGTGGTTTTTGAGTTTTGCGATCATTAGTGGTGTACTTATACCTATTCCCATAAAAAAATGGAAATTCAGGTTTATTGCAAATTTTCGGCTTTTCATTTGCGGGTTTCCGAATTTTTTTTTTGCCAAACCCTGATTCAAGACGAACAAAACAAAAAAAAAGGATCATTCAAATCGGTTTAGCACTCTAGCATCTAGCCTTTCTCGAGTTTTGCGAATTTCGAGACTAATGCACAACAATTATTGTTTTTTTTATATAGAGAGAGATGTAGAATGTAGATACCTATAATAGTTAGCTGCTCGTTTTACCGAGATAAAATGCTTCTACATTATAAACCTCATAAAGTAGACACATGCCTATAACATTTTAGAATCAATTAAAAAAAGAATCACTTAAATCGATGCACATTTGACAAAAATATAGGGAAAATAGTGCCCAATATGCCCAATCCTCAAATCTTTTGCAACGACAGAAAGGAAGCCAAATTCAGTTTTTATTCAATTTGTCTTTCCCAACTGATCACCCCTTGCATCGTGCACCCCTCTCCAAACACACAAATCCTCCACCACCAACATCCTATTCTACACAACCATGCTGTTGAATTATATTTGCTCTTGCTCATAACATTGCACTTGCACCTCCTTTCCTCTATTCTCCTCTCCTTTCACTAAGAAAAACCAAACCAGTTGCAGTTCTTTACCCTACCCTGTTGTTACATCACATCAGAAATAATTTTATACCTACTGATGGATGGAAATGGCGATATGAATGAAGAAAGAGAAGAGGCATACCAGTTTGACTTTGTTTTGTTTATTTTGGTTTTCTCTATACACATTTCCCCAATGCTCGGAGTTGGCTGGCAGTGTACAAACTAAATCAACTGAAGCGCCACCTGGATCGTCGAAGACGCGTAATTCAATGCGATGGGATGAGAGTACTATCATTGTATATAGACACTATAGTACTATCACTTCGCATTTATGCACTAGCGCCACCAACCACCTCTGAGACCAACTACTCACATCGAACATGGTAGTTGTATTGGATTATTTGAAATGAAATTAAATGATGCCTTCTTCTTTTCTTATTCGTCTCATTGACAACATGCAGATGAAAGAGAAAGAACAATTATCATTTTTGTTGTCTTTTATTCTCCAGCGATTGTATAGTAAGGAGTGGAAGAGGGTACTTTTCGCATATACGATATACCTATACTCCTAGGTAGTTAGTAGTGGTGGTGTGCAGGTTAGGCGAAGTGTACTTTTAGCATTTATGAGAATAACAATATGAAAAGAATGAAATGAAAGATCGGATCGATTTGTACTTTTCGCATATAGTGGTGGTGTGTGGGAGAGTACTTTTAGCATGATGATGGGTGTGATGCTGATGACGATTGGAATTGATATTTAAGAGGATAACAATGTGGAAAGGAGGAATATGAAATCATAGATCGGATTTTTAACAATATGTACATAGGTATTTTGTGTATTTCTTGGATTTATGGGCAGCAGTGGTGCGTCATGATCGTGGCTTTTGGACTTAGGTCTCAAGGGTAGGTTATGATGATTTGAAAATTATTATGGGGTGGGTGAGCATGTGAGGTGCACTAGTGGGGAAGTTTGGTTGGATCTTAGCAAATAAAATCACGTACCCTGATCGATCTAAATTTTCAATTTTCTCATATTGTATGTACATAGTGTGAGAATGATATTGTTTTAAGTACAAATTTGTAGATCAATTAATTATGATAGGTATTAAGATGATAGTAGGTACAGCTCATAAACTGAGTCTCGCAATTCTGTCTGTTTGTCTGCGAGGTGGTAGGTAGCTGTATTCTTAACGACAGGACGGATTCGTTTGTTTTAAACTGTGCATAAGTAGGTATGCGATTTGTAGGCTGACAGTTTGAGTTCATTTGTTTATTTTAAACCCAAAATTAACCTTTTGTATTTATATACAATTATTTTAGGAGCAGCTATACGAAGGTCGCAGTGCTACGCTGAATGCTATTGCAGCAATCATTCAAATCATCCCTATATAAATTAAAATATGGATTATTGTAGTATGTACCTATAATATGGATTATTGTAGTATGTAGGAAATTGATGAATATGTATGTATTTAGAAACTTGCAGTTCAGATTAGAAGATTCTTGCTATGCAATTAAGTAAGCTATTGTTTGTTTTAAATAACTAAGTCATCAACGCACAGCCCAAAACGGATAATCTAAGCACGTTTGCTGTTACTTTGGCCTAAGAAGGCAATTGATTAGTAAGGCCTTGTCGAGAAACACCAAGGAGACTCTATATAAGACCCTCATCATCCCAGTCCTGCTTTATGGCGCAGAATCATGGACGTTGTCAAAAGCGGATGAAGATCTCCTTGGGCGCTTCGAACGCAAAATTCTTCGAGTGATTTTCGGTCCCGTTTGCGTTGACGGGCTTTGGAGGAGGAGATTTAACACCGAACTCTACGAGCTGTACAGCGACATCGACTTGGTCAGAAAAGTACGTATCAGTCGACTAAGATGGCTAGGACATGTAGAGCGAATGGACACCAACGCTCCGGCCCGAAGAGTCTTCGATTCCAACCCGGAGGGACAACGCAGTAGAGGAAGACCTCGCCTTAGGTGGCGCGCACAAGTGGAAGGGGACCTCAACCAACTTGGAGTGCGCAACTGGAGGCAGTTAGCCAAAGATCGTGCTAACTGGAGAGGCGTGTTGGTTGAGGCCCAGGTCCACCCCGGACTGTAGCGCCATCTAAGTAAGTAAGTAAATGAATTTGGAACTGATATTTTTATTTTTCTATTTTGCACTACGAAGTGCATGATAATCAAACTTAGAATTTCTTCTAAATACATAGTTGTGCCCACATTGTTAGAAAAACATACTTTTATTTAAATAGTTCCGCATAAATCCCCTGAATATGTTCCTATGTACATATGCATCTACTCTTTAGATTTAACTCCCTGTATTTGTTTTATCGAAATGATTATGTATTAGTGGTTATGGGAAAGGAATAATAATTGCACTACATTACATATAAAGATAACCGGCTTTGCACGTGCCTAGGAATTGTATCTATACTATTGCACAGATATATTTTTGTCCATCAGCACAATGCATATCAATGTTCCAAATTTAAAAAACTGTTGAAGAATAGCGTTTGAAATTTTTTGTTCGTATTGTCTAATTTTCCACACTTCACAGAAATACCTACCTTTGGGTTTGGTTCGGTGGTTTTTGAGTTTTGCGATCATTAGTGGTGTACTTATACCTTTTCCCATAAAAAATGGAAATTCAGGTTTTTTGCAATTTTTTGGCTTTTCATTTGGGGGTTTCCGAGTTTTTTTTTTGCCAAACCCTGATTCAAGATGAACAAAACAAAAAAAATAATCATCCAAATCGGTTTAGCACTCTAGCATCTAGCCTTTCTCGAGTTTTGCGAATTTCGAGGCTAATGTACAACAATTATTGATTTTTATATAGAGAGAGATGTAGAATGTAGATACCTACCTATAATAGTTAGCTGCTCGTTTTACCGACATAAAATGCTTCTACATTATAAACCTCATAAAGTAGACAAATGCCCATAATATTTTAGAATCAATTAAAAAAAGAATCACTTAAATCGATGCATATTTGACAAAAATATAGGCAAAATAGTGAGAGTCTAACATACATTATTTTATGCCCAATCCTCAAATCTTCTGCAACGACAGGAAGCCAAATTCAGTTTTTATTCAATTTGTCTTTCCCAACTGATCACCCCTTGCATCGTGCACCCCTCTCCAAACACACAAATCCTCCACACCACTATCCTATCCTACACCACCATGCTGTTGATTTATACTCGCTCTTGTTCATAATATTGCACCTCCTTTCCTCTATTCTCCTCTCCTATCACTAAGAAAAACCAAACCAGTTGCAGTTCTCTACCCTACCCTGTTACATCACATCAGAAATAATTTTATACCTACTGATGGATGGAAATGGCGATATGAATGAAGAAAGAGAAGAGGCATACCAGTTTGACATTTGACTTTGTTTTGTTTATTTTGGTTTTCTCTATACACATTTCCCCGACCCCAATGCTCGGAGTTGGCTGGCAGTGTACAAACTAAATCAACTGAAGCGCCACCTGGATCGTCGAAGACGCGTAATTCAATGCGATGGGATGAGAGTACTATAGTGTGTATATACAATGGTATTATCATTTTCGATGCAATGATATTTTCATTCAATGCGATGGGATGAGAGTACTATAGTGTGTATATACAATGATAAAAAGGAGGTGCATGTGCAAGTGCAATATTATGAGCAAGACCAAATATAATTCAACAGCATGGTGGTGTAGGATAGGATAGTGGTGGTGGAGGATTTGTGTGTTTGGAGAGGGGTGCACGATGCAAGGGGTGATCAGTTGGGAAAGACAAATTGAATAAAAACTGAATTTGGCTTCCTTTCTGTCGTTGCAGAAGATTTGAGGATTGGGCATAAAATAATGTATGTTAGACTCTCACTATTTTGCCTATATTTTTGTCAAATATGCATCGATTTAAGTGATTCTTTTTTTAATTGATTCTAAAATATTATAGGCATGTGTCTACTTTATGAGGTTTATAATGTAGAAGCATTTTATGTCAGTAAAACGAGCAGCTAACTATTATAGGAGTCTACATCTCTCTCTGTATAAAAATCAATTGTTTGCAAAACTCGAGAAAGGATAGATGCTAGACCGATTTGGATGATTCTTTTTTTTTTTTGTTTTGTTCGTCTTAAATCAGGGTTTGGCAAAAAAAATTTGGAAACCCCCAAATGAAAAGCCGAAAAATTGCAAAAAACCAGAATTTCCATTTTTTATGGGAATAGATATAAGTACACCACTAATGATCGCAAAACTCGAAAACCACCGAACCAAACCCAAAGGTAGGTATTTCTGTGAAGTGTGGAAAATTTGCACTTCGTAGTGCAGAATAGAAAAATAAAAATATCAGTTTCAAATTCCTTTAAATAAGTGATAAACAGCTTTTATTGTAATGCTACATGGTACACATTTTTAGGTTTTCCAGGAATCGTATTGCATAGATAGTATTCTTGTCTATCAGGACAATGCATACCAATGTTACAAATTTTACAAACTTTAGCTCCCGTGATTGGCGAAGAATAGCGCCAAATCCCTTTGTCCAATTTTGACCAAATTTCACAGGATAGCCTTCGTACCAAAAACAAAGATTTTATCAAAATGTGAGATCAGTCGGTTTTGTTGTTTTCGAGATATACCATATATGTACCAAGATTTTTGTATGGACGGTGCCACGCCCCTTTGTCCAATCTTTTTTACATACAAACCTGCTACAGAAGAATACCTTTATAGAAAAAAAAGAATCATCAAATTCATTGGAGCCGAACTCGAGTTATAAACGGAATATAAAAAATAGATTACTAGCAGTCCCGTGATGGTATTGCTTGTGTTATTTAGGGTTACCCGCCTGATGCTGTCATTTCTGGTCTGGAGATAATTCTGAGTTATTCGCTCGTTATCAACTGATTGGTTTAGTGCGTCTATATGTTAAAGTCGTTAACAAATTCTCCTACATATTTGTATTACTTTTTGATTTTCATTTTCCCTCACTTTCATGTGATCGTTGATCAATGGTTAGAAAACGGGCTTAGATTATCCGTTTTGGGCTGTGCGTTGATGACTTAGTTATGTATTTAAAACAAACAATAGCTTACTTAATTTCATAGTGAGAATCTAATCTGAACTGCAAGTTTCTAAATACATACATACCTATTCATCAATTTCATACATACATACTACAATAATACATATTTTAAATGTATTAGGGATGATTTGAATGATTGCTGCAATGACATTCAGCGTACCACTGTGACTGCGACCTGCGTATAGCTGCTCCTAAAATAATTGTACGTATCTAAATACAAAGGGTTAATTTTGGGTTTAAAGTAACAAACGAACTCAAACTGTCAGCCTACAAATCTCATACCTACCTACTTATGCATAGTTTGAAACAAACTGCTAGAGGTACAAACGAATCCGTCCTGTCGTTAAGAATACAGCTACCTACCACCACGCAGACAAACAGACAGACAGAATTGCGAGACTCAGTTTTTGAGCTGTACCTACTATCATCTTAACACCTATCATAATTAATTGATCTAAAAATTTGTACATACTTCAAACAATATCATTCTCACACTACATACAAAATTGAAAATTTAGATCGATCTGGGTACGTGATTTTATTTGCTAAGATCCAACCAAACTTCCCCACTAGTGCACCTTACATGCTCGCTCACCCACCCCCCATAATAATTTTCAAATCATCATAACCTACCCTTGATACCTAAGTCCAAAAGCCACGATCATGACACCAAAATGCTACCCATAAATCCAAGAAATACAAAATATGTATTGTTAAAAATCGGATCTATGATTTCATATTTCTCCTTTCCACATTGTTATCCTCTTAAATATCAATTCCAATCGTCATCAGCATCACATTCATCATCATGCTAAAAGTACTCTCCCCACATACCACCACTATATGCGAAAAGTACAAATCGATCCGATCTTTCATTTCATATTCCTTCTTTTCATATTGTTATTCTCATAAATGCTAAAAGTACACTTCGCCTACACACCACCAACTACCTACGAGTATAGGTATACCTATCGTATATGCGAAAAGTACCCTCTTCCACTCCTTACTATACAATCGCTGGAGAATAAAAGACAACAAAAATACTAATTGTTCTTTCTCTTTCATCTGCATGTTGTCAATGAGACGAATAAGAAAAGAAGAAGGCATCATTTAATTTCGTTTCAAATAATCCAATACAACTACCATGTTCGATGTGAGTAGTTGGTCTCAGAGGTGGTTGGTGGCGCTAGTGCATAAATGCGAAGTGATAGTACTATAGTGTCTATATACAATGATAATATCATATTTCTCCTTTCCATATGATAATAATGATAATATCATTGTATATAGACACTATAGTACTATCACTTCGCATTTATGCACTAGCGCCACCAACCACCTCTGAGACCAACTACTCACATCGAACATGGTAGTTGTATTGGATTATTTGAAACAAATTTACTAATGCCTTCTTCTTTTCCTATTCGTCTCATTGACAACATGCAGATGAAAGAGAAAGAACAATTATTATTTTTGTTGTCTTTTATTCTCCAGTAGTAAGGCTAAGGAGTGGAAGTAAGTGGGTACTTTTCGCAGGTAGTTAGTGGTGGTGGTGTGTAGGTTAGGCGAAGTGTACTTTTAGCATTTATGAGAATAGCAATATGAAAAGAAGGAATATGAAATGAAAGATCGGATCGATTTATACTTGTCGCATATAGTGGTGGTGTGTGGGGACGGGAGAGTACTTTTAGCATGATGATGAGTGTGGTGCTGTGAGTGATGACGATTGGAATTGATATTTAAGAGGATAACAATGTGGAAAGGAGAAATATGAAATCATAGATCGGATTTTTAACAATACATATTTTGTATTTCTTGGATTTATGGGTAGCATTGGTGCCATGATCGTGGCTTTTGGACTTAGGTCTCAAGGGTAGGTTATGATGATTTGAAAATTATTATGGGGTGGGTGAGCATGTGAGGTGCACTAGTGGGGAAGTTTGGTTGGATCTTAGCAAATAAAATTACGTAGGTACCCAGATCGATCTAAATTTTCAATTTTCTCATATTGTATGTAAGTGTGTGAATGATATTGTTTTAAGTACAAATTTTTAGATCAATTAATTATGATAGGTATTAAGATGATAGTAGGTACAGCTCATAAACTGAGTCTCGCAATTCTGTCTGTCTGTTTGTCTGCGTGGTGGTAGGTAGGTAGCTGTATTCTTAACGACAGGACGGATTCTTTTGTACCTTTAGCAGTTTGTTTCAAACTGTGCATAAGTATAGGTATGCGATTTGTAGGCTGACAGTTTGAGTTAATTTGTTTATTTTAAACCCAAAATTAACCTTGTGTATTTAGATACAATTATTTTAGGAGCAGCTATACGCAGGTCGCAGTGCTACGCTGAATGCTATTGCAGCAATCATTCAAATCATCCCTAGGTATATAAATTTAAAATATGGATTATTGTAGTATGAAGGAAATTGATGAATATGTATTTAGAAACTTGCAGTTCAGATTAGAAGATTCTTGCTATGCAATTAAGTAAGCTATTGTTTGTTTTAAATAACTAAGTCATCAACGCACAGCCCAAAACGGATAATATAAGCCCGTTTTCTAACCATTGATCAACGATCACATGAAAGTGCTCACGATTATCTCCAGACCAGAAATGACAGCATCAGGCGGGTAACCCCAAATAACACAAGCAAGACCATCACGGGACTGCTAGTAATCTGCTTTTTATATTCCTTTTATAACTCGAGTTTGGCTACACCGAATTTGATGATTCTTTTTTGTCTATAAAGGTATATTCTTCTGTAGCAGGTTTGTATGTAAAAAAAATTGGACAAAGGGGCGTGGCACCGTCCATTTAAAAATAGTGGTATATGAACTCACATTTTGATAAAATGATAAAATCTTTGTACGAAGGCTATTCTGTGAAGTATGGTCAAAATTGGACAAAGGGATAGTGGCTCTATTCTTCGACAATCACGGGAGCCAAAGTTTGTAAAATTTGTAACATTGGTATGCATTGTCCTGATAGACAAAAATACTATCTATGCAATACGATTCCTGGAAAACCCAAAAATGTGTACCATGGAGCATTACAATAAAAATATCACTTATTTAAATGAATTTGGAACTGATATTTTTATTTTTCTATTTTGCACTACGAAGTGCATGATAATCAAACTTAGAATTTCTTCTAAATACATAGTTGTGCCTACACTGTTAGAAAAACATACTTTTATTTAAATAGTTCCGCATAAATCCCCTGAATATGTACCTATGTACAGATGTATCTACTCTTTAGATTTAATTCCCTGTATTTGTTTTATCGAAATGATTATGTATTAGTGGTTATGGGAAAGGAACAATAATTGCACTACATTACATATAAAGATAACCGGCTTTGCACGTGTCTAGGAATTGTATCTATACTATTGCACAGATATATTTTTGTCCATCAGCACAATGCATATCAATGTTCCAAATTTAAAAAACTGTTGAAGAATAGCGTTTGAAATTTTTTGTTTGTATTGTCTAATTTTCCACACTTCACAGAAATACCTACCTTTGGGTTTGGTTCGGTGGTTTTTGAGTTTTGCGATCATTAGTGGTGTACTTATACCTATTCCCATAAAAAATGGAAATTCAGGTTTTTTGCAAATTTTCGGCTTTTCATTTGGGGGTTTCCGAATTTTTTTTTGCCAAACCCTGATTCAAGACGAACAAAACAAAAAAAAGAATCATCCAAATCGGTTTAGCACTCTAGCATCTAGCCTTTCTCGAGTTTTGCGAATTTCGAGACTAATGCTCAACAATTATTGATTTTTATATAGAGAGAGATGTAGAATGTAGATACCTATAATAGTTAGCTGCTCGTTTTACCGACATAAAATGCTTCTACATTATAAACCTCATAAAGTAGACACATGCCTATAACATTTTAGAATCAATTAAAAAAAGAATCACATAAATCGGTGCATATTTGACAAAAATATAGGCAAAATAGTGAGAGTCTAACATACATTATTTTATGCCCAATCCTCAAATCTTCTGCAACGACAGGAAGGAAGCCAAATTCAGTTTTTATTCAATTTGTCTTTCCCAACTGATCACCCCTTGCATCGTGCACCCCTCTCCAAACACACAAATCCTCCACCACCAACATCCTATCCTACACAACCATGCTGTTGAATTATATTTGCTCTTGCTCATAACATTGCACTTGCACCTCCTTTCCTCTATTCTCCTCTCCTATCACTAAGAAAAACCAAACCAGTTGCAGTTCTTTACCCTACCCTGTTGTTACATCACATCAGAAATAATTTTATACCTACTGATGGATGGAAATGGCGATATGAATGAAGAAAGAGAAGAGGCATACCAGTTTGACTTTGTTTTGTTTCTTTTGGTTTTCTCTATACACATTTCCCCAATGCTCGGAGTTGGCTGGCAGTCGCAGTGTACAAACTAAATCAACTGAAGCGCCACCTGGATCGTCGAAGACGCGTAATTCAATGCGATGGGATGAGAGTACTATAGTGTGTATATACAATGGTATTATCATTTTCGATGCAATGATATTTTCATTCAATGCGATGGGATGAGAGTACTATAGTGTGTATATACAATGATAAAAAGGAGGTGCATGTGCAAGTGCAATATTATGAGCAAGACCAAATATAATTCAACAGCATGGTGGTGTAGGATAGGATGGTGGTGGTGAAGGATTTGTGTGTTTGGAGAGGGGTGTACGATGCAAGGGGTGATCAGTTGGGAAAGACAAATTGAATAAAAACTGAATTTGGTTTCCTTTCTGTCGTTGCAGAAGATTTGAGGATTGGGCATAAAATAATGTATGTTAGACTCACACTTTTTTGCCTATATTTTTGTCAAATATGCATCGATTTAAGTGATTCTTTTTTTAATTGATTCTAAAATATTATAGGCATGTGTCTACTTTATGAGGTTTATAATGTAGAAGCATTTTATGTCGGTAAAACGAGCAACTATTATAGGTATCTACATTCTACATCTCTCTCTATATAAAAATCAATAATTGTTGTGCGTTAGTCTCGCAATTCGCAAAACTCGAGAAAGGCTAGATGCTAGACCGATTTGGATGATTCTTTTTTTTGTTTTGTTCGTCTTGAATCAGGGTTTGGCAAAAAAAAATCGGAAACCCCCAAATGAAAAGCCGAAAAATTGAAAAAAAAACCTGAATTTCCATTTTTTATGGGAATAGGTATAAGTACACCGCTAATGATCGCAAAACTCGAAAACCACCGAACCAAACCCAAAGGTAGGTATTTCTGTGAAGTGTGGAAAATTAGACAATACCTACAAACAAAAAATTTCAAACACTATTCCTCAACAGTTTGTAAAATTTGTAACATTGATATGCATTGTGCTGATGGACAAAAATATATCTATGCAATAGTATAGATACAATTCCTAGGCACGTGCAAAGCCGGTTATCTTTATATGTAATGTAGTGCAATTATTGTCCCTTTCCCATAACCACTAATACATAATCATTTTGATAAAACTAATATAGGGAATTAAATCTAAAGAGTAAATACATATGTACATAGGAACATATTCAGGGGATTTATGCGGAACTATTTAAATAAAAGTATGTTTTTCTAACAGTGTAGGCACTACTATGTATTTAGGAGAAGTTCTAAGTTTGATTATCATGCACTTCGTAGTGCAAAATAGAAAAATAAAAATATCAGTTTCAAATTCATATACCTAAATAAGTGATAAAGAGCTTTTATTGTAATGCTCCATGGTACAGATTTTTGGGTTTTCCAGGAATCGTATTGCATAGATAGTATTCTTGTCTATCAGCACAATGCATACCAATGTTACAAATTTTACAAACTTTGGCTCCCGTGATTGTCGAAGAATAGCGCCACATCCCTTTGTCCAATTTTTACCAGAATAGCCTTCGTACAAAGATTTTATCATTTTATCAAAATGTGAGTTTATATACCTACCACGATTTTTAAATGGACGGTTCCACGCCCCTTTGTCCAATTTTTTTTTTACATACAAACCTACTACAGAAGAATATACCTTTATAGAAAAAAAAAAGAATCATCAAATTTTTCGCCCATAATAAAAGAGGAAGACTTTTTTGGCAGCAAAGCTGGAAAACATAGCCTACCTACAGTAAAGAAAACAATGGAACATGGCTTCCGCCATATCATTAAACCACTAATGCACTCCCCCAGTTTTCGGAATATCCAAACATTGCAAACTGAAGCTGCCATTTGGGAATTGAACGGTTCTTGAAGTGAACCTCTTGTCTGGTAAATATATAATTTGGTGCAGCAGAACCGTAGGCCTATTTTTTCGCAACCAATTTAATTTGTTTGAGGCGAATGGAAGGGGCCTATAATTCTATAGTTAATCCGAACGGCTGAATTGTCTCAGATATTTGTCAGATATTCGCGAAAGGTATCGCAGTGGCAATATCTTAAGATATAATTTGTGCTTTCCGGGGATCAGACCAAAGATTCTTCGCCCTAAGTATTCAGCCATTGCACCATCTTATATCTAGCATAACTTTTTCACGCAAAACAATTTTCCGTCAATCGAATTTACGCGCGCGATTTGAGGCCGGCGAGTTCTGAAGAACACAGGCTATTTGGCGACTCGATGCACTGCGAATAGTTCCGATTCTCGGCAAAATTGGCATATGGAAATATCCTGCAAAATGTTTGACGCCCAATGAGCATAAAAATGTCACCGTTATGACATTTCAGTCAAAAATGGGTACTAGACCAGTTTTTAGACGTATTATAGTCGTTAGTACGGTTGATAAATTTAGCTCCGGTACTAGCAATGTGAAGAAATACACAAGTACTAAGTTTTCGTTAGTACCGAGTATAAGAGCTAGTACCAGGTCTAGCTAGACCGGGTACTAGTACTCATGTGAAGAAATCGGCCGTTAATTTCATAGTAAGAATCTAATCTGAACTGCAAGTTTCTAAATACATACCTACCTATTCATCAATTGCCTACATAGTACAATAATCAATATTTTAAATGTATAGGGATGATTGCTGCATTCATAGTAGCACTGCGACCTGCGTAAAGCTGGTCCTAAAATAATTGTATCTAAATACAAAAGGTTAATTTTGGGTTTAAAATTAAAATAAACAAATGAACTCAAACTGTCAGCCTATAAATCGCATACCTACTTATGCACAGTTTGAAACAAACAACTACTAGAGGTACAAACGAATCCGTCCTGTTGTTAAGAATACAGCTACCTACCACCACGCAAACAGGCAGACAACAGAATTGCGAGACTCAGTTTTTGAGCTGTACTTAGTATCATCGTAATACCATAATTAATTAATCTACAAATTTGGACTTAAAACAATATATTTCTCACACTACCTACCTACAATATGAGAAAATTGAAAATTTGGATCGATCTGGGTACGTGATTTTATTTGCTAAGATCCAACCAAACTAGTGCACCTCACAATATGCTCACCCACCCCATAATTTTCAAATCATCATATCATAAACTATTCTTGACACCTAAGTCCAAAAGCCACGATCATGACACCACTGCTGCCCATAAATCCAAGAAATACAAAATATGTATTGTTAAACATCCGATCTATGATTTCATATTTCTCCTTTCCACATTGTTATCCTCTTAAATATCATTTCCAATCGTCATCACTCAACAGCATCACACTCATCATCATGCTAAAAGTACTCTCCCCACACACCGCACCCCTATATGCGAAAAGTATAAATCGATCCGATCTTTCATTTCATATTCCTTCTTTTCATATTGTTATTCTCATAAATGCTAAAAGTACACTTCGCCTAACCTACACACCACCACCACTAACTACATACATGCGAAAAGACCCACTTACTTCCACTCCTTACTACTGGAGAATAGAAGACAACAAAAATACTAATTGTTCTTTCTCTTTCATTTGCATGTTGTCAATGAGACGAATACGAAAAGAAGAAGGCATCATTTAATTTCATTTCAAATAACCCAATACAACTACCATGTTCGATGTGAGTAGTTGGTCTCAGAGGTGGTTGGTGGCGCTAGTGCATAAATGCGAAGTGATAGTACTATAGTGTCTATATACAATGATATTATCAATTGTTACCATGCACAAATAAATAAGAACCGCTTATGGTATTTTTCCTATTATATTACTGTTTCTGTGAAATATATAATAGTTTTTTTTTTTGTTTTGACTTGATGTAAGTTTACATGTTAAGCTAAGTGAAGCAATTATTCATTAAGTTTTTGGCTTTCAAGCAATAAAGTTTAAGAAAAGAAAAAGTGTTTGGTCACTGACTCAAATTTCTATGATTCCATGTCACCAATGTTTCTGAGGATAGGCCAAGGTCACTCGTGTCAAGAGCCGGCATTTCAGCAGCTTCAGGCTCTGGTATTCAATCCGTACCAGATGAAATACCCGCGAGATCATCTCAGCAAGGCATCGGTAGACCTAGCATACATAATATACTGCAGGACTTTCCGAATTTGTCAGTACAAGGTGCTGCTTGCATTGATATAATATCTTCTGGCAATCGCCATCAACACTCTCCACCATTACCACAAAATAATCCGAGATCTTCCCAAATGGAGGAAGAAAACTTATCTCAGTATATTCAGGATATGGTAGCTGTTTCGGTTGGTGTTAGTAGCTCAGAGGATCTTAGGTGGATGCATGCAGAGTTGAAGAAGAATCGTGCTTTGCTTCGAAATGAGATCGGAAGCGTGGTTCGGGAAAATATCTCGGCACATACATACATACATACATACATACATTTTCAATGGCCCGCTTATCCATTAAGTGGGTCGCGGGTGTAGGTTACCTAAGTGGACCCTCCATAGCTCTCGATCCTCCGCCATCGACTCCAAATCCTCAAGGGCAATCCCCATACGGGTAGAGGAGAGATTATGAATTTGATCTAACCATCTCATCCTGGGTCTACCTAGGGGACGCCTGCCCGATGGTACGGATTCCATAGCGCGTCGTGGGATCCTGGTCGGGGACATACGTTTAACATGACCAAACCACCGAAGCATGGACCGCTCCGTCCGGAGAAGTAGCTGCTCGACATTGAGTTCCTCACGAATTCTGGTATTTCTAATGCGATCTCTACGAGTCACACCAGCAATACCTCGGAGAAATCTCATTTCGGCAGCTTGTATCCGCGATCTTATTCTTTCAGTCATTACCCAAACCTCATGACCATAGGTAAGAGTTGGAACAAACACCGAATTAAAAACTGACAACTTAGCTTTGACACCAAGTTCAGTCCTCCTGATAACAGAATGACCAAGCTGTCTCAAAATCGATCCAGCCTGACCAATCCTACAAGAAAACTCGGCATTGCTCCTTCCATCACTCGTGAATAAGACCCCGAGATACTTAAACTTCTCCACCTGTTTCAATGGGACTCCACTAACATGCAGAGTGCATTGAACAGGCGTTCTAGAGACGACCATCACTTCAGATTTGTTCACATTTACCTTCATCTCAGCTTCAACACAAACGGCTACAAACCGATCGAGTGCGCGCTGAAGTTCAGTCTGAGAGGACCCAAGGATGACCAAGTCATCAGCGAAGAGCAAATGACTTATCCTCAGATCTCCCAATTCGAAACGTTCTTCGCCAAGACTGCGCTGTAACATCCAGTCCATATAAGTAATGAAAAGGAGAGGCGACAAGACGCACCCCTGGCGAAGTCCAACGCCCACGGTGAAAGGTATTGATTTAACGCCGTTTACCCGAACACAGCTTTTACAGTTTGTGTAAAGAGATTGAATGGCTCTCAAAAGAGAACCATCAATTCCATACTGCTGTAATACACTCCAGAGTTTCCCTCGAGGGACTCGGTCGTATGCTTTCTCCAAATCTACGAAGCAAGCGTAAACAGGTGTAGCATACTCCCATGCCTTCTCAAGTACCATTCTGAGAGTGAATAACTGGTCGGTTGTGCTTCTGCCGGGACGAAAGCCGCACTGCTCATCTCCTAATTGTGCCTCGACCACAGCTCTGCAACGCGTTTCCAGCACCTTGGCAAAGACTTTTCCGGGGAGACTTAAAAGTGATATACCCCTGTAATTGGAGCAATCCCTTTTATCCCCTTTCTTGAAAAGGGGCACAATCACCCCAATCTGCCAATCGCTGGGTGTTTCGCCGCATTCCCAGGCCACTTTAATGACACGAGAGAGCCATTTGACTCCCTCTTCACCTAAGGCCTTTAGCATTTCTGGCCGGATTTCATCCACTCCGGCAGATTTGCCAGCTTTTAGCGATTTGATCGCAAAAGTGACTTCCTCTACCGTGGGACTATTTTCCGCCCTGCTTAAGGCGATGGATGTGTCATCCTCAATGCCCTGGATTGGATTGAGCAATTCGGAAAAGTGCTCGCTCCATCTGCGCAATATGTCCTTCTCATTAGAAAGAAGTGTACCATCTTTGGATTTGACTCCTTCGATAATGTTCCACTTCCTTCCTCTAAGACGGCGGATGGTCTGCCAGAACACCTTGCTTGCAGATCCGTGATCGCGGTCCAATTTTTCGCCGAACTCCTTCCAAGACTGTTCTTTGGCTGCTTTAACAGCCAATTTGCAAGTTCTTCGCGCCTCAATGTACCGGTTTCGAGAAGGAGAGTCCCCCAAGTGAATCCACACCTTGAAAGCCTTCTTCTTCTCTCTGATAGCTTCTTGAACTCCGGGGGTTTTAAACCACGCAGTTCTTTTCTCACCACCAGCCGCCACACCGAGCCGCTTCACTCCGCAAACATGTCCTGCAGAGGCAATAACTGCTGTTGAAAACAACTGCCATTCTTCCTCTACATTCAATGGAACATTTGGAATTTGTTCAAACCTTGCAGATACCTGCCGTGCAAATTCCTCCCGTATCTCATCGTTCTGCAGCCCCTCCCACCGTATGCGCGTAACCATCCTTGGTTTACGCTTTGGCAGGATAGGTATTTGATCATTGAGATACAATTTGCACAGCACCAGGTGGTGATCAGTTGACAGTTCAGCCCCTCTCAACACACGAACATCACAAACCATCCTTTTAATACACGACGGTACCACAAAGAAATCTATCAGCGATTTCTGCTGCAGACTTCGACGGTACCATGTGTATTTATGGATATCTTTGTGTGGAAAGAAAGTGTTCATAATGGACATTCCATTTGAACAACAAAAGTCCAACAACTTCTCTCCGTTCGCGTTCTGATCGGGATCACCGTGTTTCCCAATCGCGCTGCCCCATGTCGAGAAATCCGCACCCACGTGAGCATTGAAATCACCCATCAGGATATAAGAATCCATATCTGCAACCTTTTCAAGGGCTGCATCAACTTCATCTAAGAAAGCTGCGTACCCTGACTCCAGATTCGGTGCATACACCTGCACTAGAGCCAGAGTTGATCTTTCAAGCTTAAGCTTTAAGATCGCAACTCTCCCTCCTAATGGTATCCACTCCAATACTCTGCCTGCCAGCCTGGGACTTGTGAGTATCCCCACTCCCGCCTGAGCAGACATTGAAGGTGCTACTCCCGACATGAAGAGTTTCCACCCATCTGCAAGGTCCACAGTTCCAGAACCCCTTTGCTTTGTTGAGGAAACACCAACTATATCTAGTCGATATTTAACAGCCTCCCCAACAAGCTCCAGGTGTTTTCCCGTGAGCGAAGAGATGTTCCACGTGCCTATCCTAAGTCGATGCCGTTGTCGAGTTGTCGAAAGTCCACTTATGCCCCTATTGGTGCATAGCGCATCCACCCTCTGACCCCCATAATGGTTTGCGAGACCATTGATAGGACACTATCTATCTCTACACTATCTCGGCACTAACTCCTATATACCCGGATGAATACGAAGTACGAAGACGCGAAGAACCTATCAGTAGACCTGTTCAACCACATCAGCGCGCAACCAATTATGACCCAACTACGCGTGGGACCCCTGCCAACAATAATCCTTCTGCGGATGAGTTTTTAGCGCAGTTAAATAACTTGAATTTTAGTGAGCTGTCATCTAGACCCTCTGGTAAATTTCGTCATGGAGTTAGTCCATCTTTGTACTCGAACTTGAGAGGACACAGTTTTCACAAGTGTGGGGTATTAAGTTTGATAGCCGTAATATTTCGGTTGACGACTTTATATCCCGTCTTGAACGCCTCAAAAATTGCTATGGTGCCAGCTGGGACGAAATAGTGCTAAATTTTCAACAGTTTGTCACTGGACCAGCTGAAAATTGGTTTTGGGTATTTCTCAAAGCTAACCCTCTACTTAATTGGCAAGGACTTCGATCAGCCTTAGTGGAGCAATTTGGTACCCTCGAATCTGACCCAGAATTGTGTCGACAAATTGATAGACGTCAAGGCCAGCATGAATCATTTGATGATTTTTACATGGCAATCCAACAGATGAATATAAGATGGCACGTACCTAAGTCCACCAGCGAACTTATAAGTTTGCTAAAACAAAATGTTCGTCGTTGAATGGGTTAACTATTACTCACTTTTCAGACATCAAGTCTCCCTGAAATGGTATACGTTTGCCGTAAGATTGAGAAGTATATCAACAATTCAGAAAACCAGAGAGGGAAGAGTTCTCCTGCGCCGCATTTCCGCAGATTTGTTAACGAAGTAGAGTATGAGGATGACGAACAGTCAACGGCTGTCAAAGATTCTTTATAGGCAATACAAGTGAAGCGAGATACTAGATCCTTCAAATGTTGGAACTGTAGAGAAACTGGTCATAGCTTTGTTGAGTGTTCTAATCCTCAAATATCACTGTTTTGTTATAAATGTGGAAAAGAAGACACAACATCCCCAAATTGTTCCAGGTGTAAGGGAAACCACCAGAGGAGCAACTCGCCATCCGGGGGAATTTGCTCTCAGATAAGAAACCCGGACCACTAATCGCAATAGACTCAGACCCAACTATTTCTCTTTTCTTAAATTCTAATGATTTTGAACCGAAATCCATCTTGAAAAGACCATCTTTAGCTACAGCAAATAACGTTAACTTACCTAAGCCTTCTATTAATATTAATAAACCAATCCCTTCATTGCATGAATGACTTGTTGCTTGCTATTCCACTAGAAAACAAATTTTTGGTACTAAACGACGCCCAGTTTCAAAAGGAATCCTTAGAATTAGACAACGCATCAAGAACAAAAAGAGAGATTGTAAAGCCATTGAAGCAACCACCTTGGATACTGCAGAAGATCCTCATCCCTATGCCAAAGTAGCCATTTTCGGGAAAAATATGCTCGTACTGCTCGACAGCGGTGCCAGCATTAGTTGCATGGGATCAGGTGGGTTAGAGTTTCTTCAAATAAATGGTATCCCCTGCAGCAATTTGTCTACGAACATGTCATCGACACGGGGGACGCGGAACCTATTAAACAACGACACTACCCTGTTTCTCCAGCGGTGCAGAAACTTCTATATGAGGTATTGGATCGTATGCTCGAAATAGGTATAATCGAAGAGAGCCATAGTGCGTGGAGCTCTCCAGTAGTTTTGGTCCGAAAGCCCGGCAAAAACCGGCTGTGCCTCGACTATCGGGAAGTAAATAACGTAACAAAAAAAGATGCGTGTCCACTTCCCCATATAGAAGGATTGCTAGGACGACTTTTAGATACGCATTATATTTCTAGTGTAGATCTGAAAGACGCCTTTTGGTAGATCCCGCTGGAAGAAACATCAAGGGAAAAGACGGCGTTTACGGTTCCTGGCAGACCTCTTTACCAATTTAATGTAATGCCCTTTGGCCTCTGCAATGCGCCGCAGCGTATGTGCAGATTAATGGACAAAGTGGTACCGCATGAATTAAGAGAAAACGTTTTTGTTTACCTGGATGATCTGCTGATAATCTCACGTACTTTTGAAGATCATTTGCGAATGCTATCCACCGTAGCGGATAGACTGAAAACATCGGGTTTAACGATAAATGTGCAAAAATCCAAATTCTGCTTTAAGCGGCTAAAATATCTTAGCTTTATTGTTAGTGACGGTTGTCTGAAAATAGATCCTGATAAAATAGTTGCAATTCAAGACTTTCCAATCCCCAAAAATAAACGACAGGTAAGAAGATTCCTTGGCATGTCAGGCTGGTATAGGAGATTTGTTCGCGATTATTCTTCTCTTGCTACCCCTATTACGAACACCTTAAAAAGGGAGTGGAATTTGATTTCAATTCTGAGGTTCTAACTGCTTTCGAACATATTAAAGAGATGCTGACGACAGCACCTATTCTCGTCAATCCCAATTTCCAGAAACAGTTCATTATTTTATGAGATGCATCTGCTTCAGGAATTGGATGCGTATTATGTCAAAAGGACGAGGAGGGAGTTGAACGTCCCATTTACTTTTATTCACACAATGTAGCGTGACACTGTTTAAACAAGTAAACAAATTGTTCAATACTACCCACTACATACACATCTATTTTTAATTTTTTCAAAATATAACTACCACTAAAATGCCTGCATAGACATGGCGCATGCATCCCCGGTTTAGCCGCTGTAAGTTTTCAAAGCGCCAGTTTTAGCTCAAAAAACGTTAAAAGAAATCAACTGAAACTATACATATATAGTTTTTTATTAAAAATATTCACTAAATTTTTATAAGATTTATCCGAATCCAAGTGCGAAAACATCAACGTAGGAGGTAAGCTGTAGAATTACAGTTCAAATGGTTTTATTTTATTAAGTTGTGTGTTAATTTATAGCGCCTCGCGTTCTCGGCATATACGAGCATATATAAAACGCTCCCGCACTTAGAAGTGACAGAACCCGCGCATTATAAAATACCGCCAAAGTACCACCTACACCAGGTACGGGGTAATACATCGAGTCATCCACCAAAAATCGTTTTAGTACACGTCGGACTCCTCGCCAAACAAAACGTTTCCAGACGAACAAGCGAAACCAGCAGGTTACTCACGTCGGTAACCCCCTATTTCCCCATTCACCCGTAAAAGAAAGGGAGTGCGTACCACGAGTTCTAACCGCTTCTACAGAAAGTGCGAAAAGGTGCATGCACCCAACGCGGCGTGTCCTATGACCATTTTGTGAGCCACGTGGATATCAGTTGCAAAAAAATTCTTAATCATCGCGACAGACGCCTTGACTGTGATACTGTGTGCATCTTGCATCAAGTTTACATAGCATCTTCGTAGCGGGTTTCCAGATCTCGGTCGAAGCACCACCACCACCCTCCACCGAGCTACCACCGACCATATACGTGGTAAAACCAAATTGCGTTGCATAACCTTGACCGTTTGACAAGCTAGGCTGCATGGTAAAGCGGCCAAGCGACCAGCCACCGTCGTCAGCAAGAGCCCGGACAACATCCGAGAATAGGAGCATGCTTACGTGTGCATTTAATTAGAATTAAGTTTAGTTTAATTTCCTTTCCTTTTTTTTATTTGAATATCCTCTTTTACAAATTTAAATATAAGCGAAACACAGGTAGGGTTACCATCACAAAAAAACGAAAAGCCGGACATTTAGGAGAGAAAAGCCTGATTATGGAGCAAAAAGCCTGACATTGCATTTTTTTAACTAAACATTTTATTTAAGCCAAATAAATATGTAGGTAGTCATAATCTTCATTAAAAAAACAACAAATTAAAAAAAGACTATTATTATAGGTACATTACATAGGTAGGTAGTAGGTATGTAATGTATTTGATTTAGAATGTCTGGTTTCTTCAAAATATAGTTATAACATTCTTCACAGAGTCTAAATTGAGTTTATTTCTTTTTTTTCGTCCATTTTGCGGTTGTAAGAGAAACAATTCTTTTTTGGTTTTGCAATATTCAAAATATGAAACGTATTGCATATCCAATGTTTCTTCAAAAAATATACTAAGTATCTTGTTGGCTGGCCATTTTTTTCAAATCATGGTACATATTGTTCGAAGAAATAGGAATCATTATCTGCTTGGCTCCACATTTCACTTTCACTCGAAATGAAATCAGAAATGTATTTATGTGGTCTACATTTCACTGTATTCGATTTCGATTACAAAATTTTCGGAATTGAGACAAAGTGAAATTGTGATTTCTAAAAAATGTCGAAGTTTCAGAATCGCTCGAAATACAGAACACTGAAAACGAATTCACTCGATTTGCAATTTCGATTTCACTCGATTTCTGGAACCTAGCTGTATGTGTTATATTGCATTCTTTTAAAAATACTGTACTTTCAGATACAGACTCCACAAAAAATCTTTATAGCATGAATTATATGACCTTTGTTTTTTGTGACTTACGTAAGATTACCACCATTGTTGTCAGAAGTGCCGATTTGGCGCCGGTTTGGCGACGCACCGCAAAAAAAAAGGCGATATTTTTAGATTTTGGCGATTTAAATTCATTCATCATTCATTCATTTTCAATGGTCCGCTTGTCCATTAAGTGGGTCGCGGGTGTAGGTTGCTCAAGTGGACCCTCCATAGCTCTCGATCCTCCGCCATTGACTCCAAATCATCAGGGGCAATCCCCATGCGGGTAGAGGAGAGATTATGAATTTGATCTAACCATCTCATCCTTGGTCTACCTAGAGGACGCCTACCCGATGGTACGGATTCCATAGCCCGTCGTGGAATCCTGGTCGGGGACATGCGCTTAACATGACCAAACCACCGAAGCATGGATCGCTCCGTCCGGAGAAGTAGCTGCTCGACATTGAGTTCCTCACGTATTCTGGTATTTCTAATGCGATCTCTACGGGTCACACCAGCAATATAACGGAGAAATCTCATTTCGGCAGCTTGTATTCGCGATCTTATTCTTTCGGTCATTACCCAAACCTCATGACCATAGGTAAGAGTTGGAACAAACACCGAATTAAAGACTGACAACTTAGCTTTGACACCAAGTTCAGTCCTCCTGATAACAGAATGACCAAGCTGTCTCAAAATCGATCCAGCCTGACCAATCCTACAGGAAAACTCGGCATTGCTCCTTCCATCGCGATTTAAATTTCTTTAACCAAAATCCTCATATTTTATTTTTTTTTTATAATTTTCACCCAAGCCTTACATCTGTGATGCTGACGACTGTGAAGAAATATTAAAATTAGTAAGGGATGCAGACAACTTTGAAGCTTGGAAGGATATTGATTTAGTTTCGGATTTTGAAAGAATGGCGATAGAAATAGTGTTAGCACAGAGCATGTGAATTAAGTTAAGAAGCATAAGGTAACGATTTAATTTTTGCTTTACTAAGAGAAATGCGGAAAAGATTGTCTAACTGCAACTGACATTTTGTTTCTTTGGAATATTTTTAAGCCAATTTCGACACCGTTTTGAAGGTCTGCTTGTAAGCTTGATTCCACCCAAAATCTTGCGACTTAGACTTACTGAGGCTCAGTCGGAACAATTAATTGCTGTCAGTTGGTCAAATCAGTTTTATCTAGAAAATGCACCTGAAGAAACGTTTTGATGTTTTGGAACAAGGTGTAAAAAATGACAAATGCCTTAGGACAGCTAGAGTTACGGGAGCTTGGGGAATTTGCAGCAAGTTTTTTTTTACGCAAAAATTACGAGTTGCGCGAATTCATTTGATTTTTATGGTTTTTGAATTTGGAGTAAAAAATTTTGAAATTTGGTGATTTTTTGACGTTTTATATTTTACGCTTGGCGATTCCGGTTTTTGAAACCTGACAACCCTGATTACCAACGCCGCGGATCGAATTGCGTATATACCTATAATAAATTGGGAATTGAATTGCCGCATTATGTGAATGTGACTGCTGTCATTTCTTTAATAGTGTTGTTTTTTTTTACCAAACGAAGATAATTGAAACCATTAAAAATGATCTAATTGCATCCATATTTTGATGCATTCAGCGACAATTTAACATTTATAATGATTGTTTTTTTTCGTTGAAATTAAATTGATGTAAATAAATCAACAAAACATTAAAAAGCCTGACAAAGCGTGAGGCCTGGCCTGAGCCTGACAGAGACCTTAAAAGCCTGACGCGTCAGGCCAAATCCTGACATCTGGTAACCCTAAACACAGGTAATGCCAATCAAGAACATACAATACATCTATATTCTAATCCTAATATTTTCAAACAGCTTCATATCAAATTCATGCAAACATATCACAGCAACAAAACATCATAATCAGACAACCAATTGTGTTAATTAACAACAACATTCATACTCAAGAAAAAAAAAAAACGAATTAATTAAATGCAGATAACAAACGTAAGTCATTTTAAACAACAATTGTATATTCTTTGGCATTTTTTTTTTCTTCATATTTTGAAATTACTAAATAATAGTAAGTAATCGAATTACACACATTTTAATAGTTTCGATTATCTAAATTCTAAATAATTACATATATATTAGCTACTTATAAATCTAAATCATATATATAGGTACATATATATATGTCAAAGCATGGTTCAGGGTATGTACTGAGTAGTACAGCATTCTACTGTACATTAAAACGTTAGGCTAACTGTATTGTCAGTTACCTAAATGAAATCAGAGCTGGCGATGTGATTATGAAAAAAAAGTAAATAAAAACAAAATGAAAGGAAGTAATTTGGGGATACTAATACTACTGATTAAGAAGACGTTGGTCGTTCCGCATTCGCTGCTCTGAGATCATTACGTTATAATAATGAATGCATAAGAAGAAGATTCAATAGAGAGGAAGATTCGACATCAGAAGTGGGATGCAGCCCTTGAAAAACCAATTTGAATAATAACGATTTGCAAATTCCGAAAGTTCTGGAATAATTTCATTGGTACATATATTGGAAGTTACAAAAACACCAATGTTCTGTGCACGAAAGATCAATCGACGCAAAAGAATCGGTAATTTTGCTAGCTACGTTTTAGTTTCAAGACTACGGACTATTCGGGTGAGAAAATTCCATTAATAATAAATTAATTGTGTTCTGATGCCAGGTTAAGTAATATGGTATTTTGCATTTTCTTCTTATACCGGTGTGACAGTAAAAGGTCGAAATGTTCGGTCTCAATTTTATCGATGATTAAACAAAAGGCTATCTTTTGGGGCTCTAGGGTCCGCTACGTTAATAAATATTGAGTTCATATATGACCATTCATTTTGTTCAATTCAAGGAGCGATTCAATTATTTGGTAATGTCTTTGTAAATGCAAGCAATAGTCGCTTAGTAGCTTTTAGTACAAATGATTACCTAAGGATCATATTATCAGGGAGAATGGTCAACCCGATGTCTATTGATATTCTGTCGTTTGTCTGCAATAAGAATTTAAATAAATTCGACCGCCTTGCACATTCCGCAGCTTCTTTGTAACTATTGTCACCTAATTCGCTGTTCTTAAAAGAAAAAAAAATGTTTGCATAATGAGCACAATTATACAAACAAAAAGCATTACCTACAATATTACATAAAGTGATTTCTTATTACATCTAATGCATCTCTGTTGCAAAATACTAAATAGATGTGGTGTATTGTATGATGCTGAAATTGAAATTGTTCTCAAGAGAAAGGATAAGATAAGTTGTACCTTATTGAAAAGATTATGTTCAATTGTAACATAAGTTGAAAAGAAAATTGTTTTCCACTGTAATCAAAACGTCCGCACTAATTTCACTTTCTAGATATAAAGTCACATGCACCAAAACTGTGAAAATGCAACAATAGATCCTTGTATTTTTGTAAATTGAAATACATTATGATAAATTATGTAACAGAATCAAGTTATGCTTTAACCTATAGATTTTATGTTAAGAATAACATGAAGGATTGTTCTGGGTAGCAATAAGTTATGGTTGTGGTTAAGATATGTAAAGATTTAGTTTAAAAAAAAAAAAAATTTGGTACATCGAATTCATTGGATAGATATAGTAATGAGTGCTGGATAGAAGCACTGTTGTTTTCTATCACTGGATGGAAGTGGTAATGAGTACTGGATCGAAGTACTATGGTTTGCTATCACTGGATGGAAGTGGTAATGAGTGCTGGATGGAAGCACTGTTGTTTTATATCACTGAATGGAAGTGGTAATGAGTACTGGATCAAAGTACTATGGTTTTCTATCACTAAATGGAAGTGATGAGGAGTGCTGGATGGAAGCACTGTTGTGTCCGTTCACTAGATGAAAGTTTTCAAAAATGCTGAATGGTGTAATGTCTTATCACCAAAATGAAGTGGTAAAGAACACTAGATGACGTGTTAAGTATCTACCTACCAGTTGATACTTTTCAGTAATATGTGTGTCATTGATTTCGTAACAGATGTTTTTATGGGTGGTATGAAGAACTAAATTTGAGTTTAATCTGTATACTAGATTAATAATAAATGTAATCTTTGAAGAGGTAATTGGAAAATAGTAATTTGTTATGGTCAGTAATGGCCGAGTGAGACAAATACTAAGAGCTTTATTTTATTTTGACACATGTCACATGAGGACATGTGACATGTCAGGACGGCCGTGTCAAAGCATGGTTCAGGGTATGTACTGAGTAGTACAGCATTCTACTGTACATTAAAACGTTAGGCTAACTGTATTGTCAGTTACCTAAATGAAATCAGAGCTGGCGATGTGATTATGAAAAAAAAGTAAATAAAAACAAAATGAAAGGAAGTAATTTGGGGATAATAATACTACTGATTAAGAAGACGTTGGTCGTTCCGCATTCGCCGCTCTGAGATCATTACGTTATAATAATGAATGCATAAGAAGAAGATTCAATAGAGAGGAAGATTCGACATATATTTAATAACTTATTACTATTATGCTTAAGGCCCTTACGGCGTGAATTTTCATACAATATCACTTAATTTACATGCACCTAAAGATTGGATTATAAAGCGTATTAAATTTCATAATCTGAAGTTGAAGCCAGGTTGCAAGATTCATTGTAAATCTAATCTTCATCGAATTAGTTCGAATAGATTCGATAAGCTAAAACAATTATTTATATTGTTATCGCGCTCTTTAATGGCGTCTAATTTATTAAGAGAGAGCACTGACTCTTCATTTTGAAATTTTTCTTTTGTTTATAATATGAATAAAAATTTTTATTTTGTTAATATTTAAACATCTCCTTCAATTATCGAAATGATGTGGTAATTCTCTTTTTGTGCGATGGAGAGATGTGAAGGGTAACAACATCTTCATGGGATATAGCGTAACGTAGCCAATTTAGGGGCCCTCCACTACATATATTCCGGCATGGAGAGGCAATGGAGCTAGTGACTCAGGTCAATAGTATAGGGCGGGTACAGCCGATGAGCAGTGAACGGAAGATATCATATACTCTTCGATCATTGCAAGGTCCATAACATCTGACCTTACAATATCTCGAATACATTTCGCCTTTTCTTAATCTCTTTCTTTTTTTTTTAGTCAATAACTCTTCCCTTTCCCATCTGTTTTAAGCTTTCTTTTTATTTATTTTATACGCTAATCTTCGTGATTGCGATTTTCTGTCGGACAGACATTTCATAGGTGCTGACAAAATCACTTAAAAGTGACTCCACCCAACAGGTTCAATATCTAATAGATATTTTGGCACGGTTTATTTTGTACCTATGATAGTAGCAGGAAGAACCCCCCCTCCGACGAGCTTTTGCCCGGCCTTCCGCAAGCGTGCCACCATCTGCTACATGGAACTTTAACACCCCCACCCTCCAGGTTACAAGATTGGCGCCCAACGTGGGGCCCGCGATAGAAATATTGCACCCCACTCCAAGCAACTTATTATCAAAACTTGGCATAGCCAGCAGCAAATAATCTATCACAATTAGTTGCGAATACGAGTTATCCTGCGGATACTCGTATAGTTAGCTGCGAAACAACAAGTCAGCATTTCATTAAATTGTATTTCTAACTCGTATGTATGTAATTGTAAGTACCCTCTAGCATAATTTTCTAGGAGTCCAGTTTTTAAATGATCATAGATCATATAACTAGTTGCACTAGAGTATTATAAGGCTTCGATGTCGACAATTACATACGCGTTAAATGATTACGGATTTTCATCTATGAGTCTTGCCATTAATGTTAATTTAGTTAACTAGGTAAATAGCCATAAAAAGATGACATATCAATCTTCATAACGCACATTCATAAAAACACCTTTGATGCATACTGCCTGTCTAATTTCTTTTCTATTTTTTCTCTATCTTAACTACGTTACGCACAACATTTCATGTAAGTTACCTAGATCATCTCAATATCGCCAAAGTATTACCATTGTATATGAAACTAATAGTACTATCACTTTGGCAAATCGATGGTGATGCTTCTAACGGCGCGAGATACAACTAGGGCAAAGAGGGTTGAAAATATTACGCTCTCTTTATTAAATTTAATGGAGATCCACTCACATAATTTACACAGTTCTACTCTAAAATTAAACCAATCGCATGCCAATATGCTATTTTTTTCTCCCTCATTTTGCCAAATACGAAAGCGAAGTGAGTTACTTTGTTGCAATGCGAGTGTACTGTACTACCTCTACGACTCTACCAAGAAAAAAAACCAAGTCCAACTCCAACCACTGATCTGAACAATCGCATTTCATATCTCAATCTCAGTGCTGCAAAGCCAATTGCTAAGAGAGGTTGTACATGTCTTGTTTCGTATTTCACTCAGATTAAAATTTTATTTTCGTATTTTTTTGTTAATTTACTCAATGTACTAAAATTTGAGCCTGAGTGAATAATGAAGCAAGATGTTTAACTCCATGTTAATGTATGATGTTCCCCATCCCCTATCATCTTCGTCGTCCAAGTACAGCATGCATTCTGCTTCAACTCAATAACCGGTTTTTGATTTTTTTTGTGTGTGTGCTTTATTGATACTCATCGCTCATTTTCAACCATTGTTTTGGTGAAGTGCAGTGGCAGTTGGTTACAGACAAGTGGTGAATTTTACTGTGAATTTTTAATTGTGTTCATTTCACGTAACTCCAGAACATGCCATAATCCAAACGTTATGCAAGAAACCGGCGCCGGCGAAACTGAAAATGTTGCAATGTGTTCACCTATCAGTTCTGTTAAAAGGGTTGCTAACCCCGTAACATATGTAAGAGATTTCTCTTTACCACCTCTTAACAAAGGTCCGAAATTTTTCCCTCACAGTTTCCATCTCCCGGTTCACGTTTCGTTCAGAAATCTGAAGTTGGAATAACAAATTCTGTACCGCGTTACATTTTCGATACACCGAAAAGATTAAAATATGATAAGAAGTATAATACTATCATCTTCGTCATATTCTTCTTCTTCCTCGTCATCTGTGGATTTCGATTCTGCGTCGATATGATAACCCACATTAAGTTCGTATGTTTTCATCTACAAACGAAAAAAATTTTGCACAGCTGATGTACTGTCTAATAACGCACTATTACATTCACAAAAGCAGATCAATCTGCTATCGTGTTCCATTCGCCACGAAAAATCTGAGATCTGAAATAAAAATCTGATTGTCCCAATGGAAAACGACATATAATGCTGGGTTTCCACTTGTCGATTTGAAATTGACAATTGACGTATTTTTATGCCAATTAAACAATTGGCAAGTGGAAATAGCGAAAAATTGCTTGTCAATTAATTGACTAACAGCGTTTGCCAATACCTAATTGACAAAGAAACCACTGGACAAGTGGAAATAGCTGAATTGTCAAACAAAATGTCACTTTGTTTATAATTGGCAGAGAAAATTTAATTGGCATCGAGTTCATAAGTTGGTCAATCAACTGACAAACGATTTTTTGCCAATAATTGGCATAAGTGGAAATGAACTGACGTTGGTGTCGTTCAATGACATAAACGCGAGGGCTGTCAAACTTTGTCAATCAACCGACATGTGGAAACCCACCTTAAGTTACATCATAAAGAAAACGATTACCTCTACCATTGTATATATATTGCTAATTATCTTATTTAGTTTAGTGCGAGTACGACAAAACCGGTTTGTGTTGTTTGCACTCTTCAAGTCACTCATAAACTCACTCATTACACTATTATTTACTCTATTCAATAGGAGTGAACAAATGTTTCTTCTCTCGGGAGAAACGATCGATCACCCCCTAGGCGGCTGAAGACAGAAATAAAAAAATAGCCGTGATGATACTACTATAAGTTTCATATACAATGGTAGAAGTCATCAGCTGTACTCTGTGTACACGAGTCGCGGCTCAGTTTTTATTAAGCAGTCTGCCAATGAGGAAAGCTATGCCATCAACAACATTGATTCTTTATATGATGCTGTACGTAGACAACCCGATTTCGTCGTAAGCAATGATCAGTAACATTAAAATCAAATTTATAAACGTATATTATCTGTCTCATTCAATTTAATTTTTGTATATTCTTTCGGTAAAATTGTAACTTATTAAAATTGTATCTATTAAAATTATGTTTATTAAAATATGTTCTGTAATTTGTGTAACTCGTGTGTAATTTATTGCCAAATGCTTTTGTTTATCGCTCTTATTTGTTGTGTCTTTGATTCTGTCTCATGCGTCGCTATGGTTTTCAATAGCTCTTATGTCAAGCAATATAGCTGCAAATAGTGGGTTTTTCATTGGTGATGGTGAGAACACTAATTTGTTTAATATGATTAGAATTCTAAGTGCACAGAAAAATGGAATGAGAGTTTGTCAAATTAATGCGCAAAGCCTGACCAACAAATTGGGGGAATTTAGGTATATGTTTGTGGAGTCTCCAATAGACATTATTTCGGTATCCGAAACTTGGTTCGACCCCGAAATAAATGATAATATTTACTCTTTGGATGGCTTTAGGCTCTTTCGTTCGGACAGGAAATTTCAATGCGGCGGAGGTGCAGCTGTTTATGTACGTGATGGATTAGGCTGTAACCCTGTTTGTAAATCAGAAGACATTCCTAATTGTCCTTTTGAATTTGTGTTTGTTAATGTTATTTGTAATACAGAGAGTATTCTAGTTGGTTCTGTTTACCGGCCATACAATCATATTAGTATCGAACCTCTAATAAAAGTGCTTGAGTCTCTTTCTTGTAACTACACTAATGTTCTTCTTTCCGGTGACTTTAACTGCAACCTTTTAGAACCGCTTAGGTCTATACACTTTACCAATACCTTTAAAGGGCTCAACTTATTTTCCATAAATACATCCGTACCCACTCACCACTCTAAAGACTCAAGTTCTCTTTTAGACCTTTTTATTAGCAGCGACGTTGATAAAGTACTACTCTATGACCAACTTTCGGCACCGGGTTTCTCGAAGCATGATCTGCTGTTTGTTTGTTTGAATTTTGTTCCAATCGTAAATGAAAAAAGTATTCACTATAGAGACTTCAGAAACGTAAACCCGTCTGACTTGGTAAACCACTTTTACTTTATAAATTGGAACTCTATTTATTATATGCAGGGAGTAAACGAGCAAGTAGCTTTCTTTCAGCATTATGTTAATGTGCTATTTGAGAAACACGTTGCTTTAAAAACTAAAACCATTAAGTACAATTCTACACCCTGGCTGAATGATGACATTATAGCTCTGATGTCAAAGCGCGATGTGGCCTATAGTTAGTGGAAGCGATATAAATTAGATAATCTTCAGCAAACCTATCGCATGCTGCGCAATCCAGTCGTTATGAAAATTCGAACAGCTGAAACCAAGTTCTATGAAAATAAACTCAGCTCTTTCACTCATGGGAAAAAACTCTGGAATAATCTAAAAAAAATAGGTATTGGGAAGGACTCTTTGAAAACTCCAGATGACATTGACTGTAACGCCCTTAATGAAAAATTCATCTCAACGCCTACATTAAATGATAATCTCATTGCCGAGCGACTTCCGTCCGCTGTTGATCCACATTTATCTAGTGCCAATGTTCACACAGTAAAGAACCTGGGTCTATTATTCAATCGTAACTTAACTTGGAACGATCATATCAACAGCGTTGCTGGTAAAATATATGGAAGCTTACGCGCTCTTCGGGTTACCCAAAGCTTTATTCCTAAACGGATAAAACTACTACTGGCTAAAACTCTTTTACTACCAGTGTTACTATATGGGTGCGAAGTTTTCTGCAACACGGATTATGAGACTAATCGAAAACTGAATGTGACATATAATAATATAGCCCGTTATGTCTACAGTCTGCGTTACTACGATCATGTTTCTGTGTTCTCTAAAAGCATATGTGGGTGTAGCCTTGATAGTCTAATGAAATTTCGGTCACTGTCCTTCCTGCACAAAGTCATCGAAACCAAACAACCTGAGTATCTACACAACAGAATTAATTTTTTTTTATATGTAATTAAAACTTTAAATTTATGTTTAT
The DNA here is from genome assembly GCA_949372485.1 of Cheilosia soror. Classification (NCBI taxonomy): domain Eukaryota; kingdom Metazoa; phylum Arthropoda; class Insecta; order Diptera; family Syrphidae; genus Cheilosia; species Cheilosia soror. Next base: position 30,618,067 of record OX443563.1, read on the forward strand.
TTCTAGATTTATGTGCGCTTCCCTCGATTATCTCCTTGATTTTAATTAGGAAACAGTAATGTAACCATTTAAGGCTTGCAATAATTTAAAAGACGTTTGTCTTACTTTGTAAATGATTTTTAAATAAATAAATAAATAAAATAAATAATAAATAAAATGATGATCAGAATTAAGTCGTCTAGAGTTTTGGTTAAAAGAAGCATTATTAAAATCGTTACGGTCAGAAGCCTCATAATATTCATTAACAAATCTATCATTATCAAACCGTTGTTGAGTCGGAAAGTTCGATCGAGCCGCGTAATTATCCGCTGACATCTGATTTCGATAACTCAAACTAGAAAAATTGGGAACTGAGGGAGGATTAAAACTTCTCTCCTGTTGTTGTGGAATACTTTGCGTTTGAGGGCCACTAATTAATAAATCGTTCATACTCTGTTCCATATTGCGTTTAATTAAATTTGGTATATCTTTTAAAAGTGCATTTTGCATATTAGCATTGTATATGAAACTAATTGTACTATCACTTTGGCAAATCGATGGTGATGCTTCTAACGGCGCGAGATACAACTAGGGCAAAGAGGGTTAAAAATATTACGCTCTCTTTATTAAATTTTATGGAGATCCTGTCCTGATCCACTCACATAATTTACACAGTTCTACTCTAAAATTAAACCAATCGCATGCCAATATGCTATTTTTTTCTCCCTCATTTTGCCAAATACGAAAGCGAAGTGAGTTACTTTGTTGCAATGCGAGTGTACTACACTACTACCTCTACCAAGAACCAAAACCAAGGCCAACTCCAACCACTGATCTGAACATGAACAATCGCATTTCATAACTCAATCTCAGTGCTGCAAAGCCATTTGCTAAGGAAGGTTGTACATGTCTTGTTTCATATTTCACTCAGATTAAAATTTTATTTTCGTATTTTTTTGTTAATTTACTCAATGTACTAAAATTTGAGCCTGAGTGAATAATGAAGCAACCCCATCTTGATGTATGATGCTTCCCATCCCCTATCATCTTCGTCATCCACGTACAGCATGCATTCTGCTTCAACTCAATAACCGGTTTTTTGATTTTTTTTTTTTGTGTGTGTGCTTTATTGATACTCATCGCTCATTTTCAACCATTGTTTTGGTGAAGTGCAGTGTCAGTGGGTTACAGACAGGTGGTGAATTTTACTGTGAATTTTTAATTGTGTGCTTGTTCTGCTTTTGGTTTGTGCTTCTTGGTTTGTTCTTCATCGAATAAAACAATTATACATTTGTATTTTTATATTTCTTATAAATTATAGTTATTTAGCATGGCGAAATGCTCATACAAAGACTGTAATAATTTAAAAATTCCATTTTCCTTGTCCTTTTTTAAGCTCCCCAATGATCATAGGAGAGATGTTTGGATAAAACATTCACAGTGCATCACATTAAATAAAAATGTGTTTATGTGTGAAAACCATTTTTATACAAAAGACTTAAAATTAGAATCACTTCGAAAATGTCTTTCTAAAAATGCAGTTCCAATTTCATCCCCATCAGTTTGCAATTGCTCTAACCTATTCACTGACGATTCTTGCTTAAAAATCATGGATACTAATCGAAAGATTAAACTTGCATCGACAGTCATTTCACGCAACTCCAGAACATGCCATAATCCAAACGTTATTCAAGAAACCGGCGAAACTGAAAATGTTGCAATGTGTTCACCTATCAGTTCTGTTAAAAGGGTTGCTAACCCCGTAACATATGTAAGAGATTTCTCTTTACCTCCTCTTAACAATAGCTCCGAAATTTCTCCCTCACAGTTTCCATCTCCCGGTTCACGTTTCGTTCAGAAATCTGAAGTTGGAATAACAAATTCTGTACCGCGTTACATTTTCGATACACCGAAAAGAATAAAATATGATAAGAAGTATAATTTGGAGAAAAACGTTGACTTGCAATTACAGGAAAAACAAGTCGATGTTAAAACATTTGTTAACATGCAACTATTTCATAAGGTAAATGCACATTGGGCAAATGAAGAAAAAGATTTGTGTCTAAAGTTTTTTTATAAGTCTCCTTCATTATATTCCCATATGCTGAACACAGGATTTAGCTTACCATCTGTAAGCACAATATATAGATGGCATTCATCTTTGAGTTTACCGGCTGGGTTCTCTACCCAAATAATTGAGCTTTTGAAAAGTAAGGCCGAAACCATGTCAAATATACAAAAAAGATGTGTTCTGATTTTTGATGAAATGGCAATTAAGCCAGAACTTGATTATAACACGAAAACGGATATGATATACGGGTTTTCGGATTTTGGGGAGCTGGGAAGGCACACGACTGTTGCTTCAAAGGTTATGGTATTCACCCTTAGAGGATTAAATATGAATTGGAAGCAAACCATATCGTATTATATAGGATGCCCAAAGGGTGAAAATATCGCCGAGGTATTGAAATTAACAGTAACCAAAACATTAGAATGTGGATTTTCAGTTATTGCTGTATGCTGTGATCAAGGCAGTAATAACAGAAAAGCATATAAATTACTGGGAGCAGCAGACAATAAGCCGTTTTTTGAAATCTCGGACCAGGTAATTTTTCTTTTATATGATTATCCGCATTTATTCAAAAGCGTGCGAAATTGCTTGTTAAAAAATAATATTCGAATTGCTGATGATATCGTTTCTTGGGGAACTCTTGTCAAACTGTTTGAAGAAGATTCCAAGAACATCTTTCAAGTATGCTTCAAACTAACGAAGAGTCATATAAATCCAAACAGTTTTGAAAAATTATCAGTCAAACTGGCTACACAGGTTTTCAGTGCTAACGTAGCTGCTGGAATTTTCAACGCTATCTCAGCAAATTGTTTTGATACCGACACAGATAAAAAAATCGCTACCTCCACTGCACATTTTACTATTAAAATGAATAATCTTTTTGACAACTTAAATAGCTACAGTCTTAACACATCCAACCCTGATCGTCGACCTGTTTCAGCATATAGTGAAACTCTACAGTCTATTAAAACAGCTAGGGAGTGGATCTCATTATGGGAGTCTACTGGTAAGATGAAAAGGCCATATTGCTTCGGTGGCCTTATGCAAACTTTACTGGCCATAGCATTAATATGGGAAAAACTCAAAAATGACCAGCAGTTTCTTCTCCTTGCACATCTAAATACTGATGTTGCAGAAAATTTATTTTCAATGGCTCGATCAAACAGGGGATCATACGAACAGAACCCTTCAGCCTATAGATTTATAAGGAATTTAAAACAATTAATTTTTAAGAATCTAAAATCGTCAGAGAATTCAGGCTACGAAGATTCTGGAGCTGAATCGTTGATACTCGAAGCAGACTGCGATGATCTAAAGTGTGATGACAGCGAAGAATTCCACATTAAAGTTCCTGTTGAAGATCATATTATGAGGGAAGATATTTTAAACAATATCGAGTACCATGTTGGCTGTGATGACGAGATTGATGATGAAACCAATAAAATGGAAATGATTGTATCTGTTCGGCTTAGAACTTGAGAAAGTGTTCGCAATTGAAATTACTTCCCGTCGAATCGTGTGAAGAAAAACTTCCGTAAAATTAAACAACTGTCTTTTAAAACGTTATAAAACTGAATGTATTTATTTGAAAAAAAGTAATTGCTTTTATATGCAATTTTGGTTATGTACCGAGTATATACAAAATGTCAAAAGTGTGGAGAATTTTATGACAAATGTCAATAAATGGCTTATGGCTTATTCACAATAATTTTGTTATCATATTTACTTCACAACTTTACTTCATTTTTCTTATTTACAATAAAATAAATAATAATGAATGATGTATCGTAAACATTCTCCCCCACCGTGAACTCAGTTCGCAATATGATCATCAACTCAGATTTATGAAAAGTGGCATCACTGGTACTGCAGTCATCTCGTCCGATATCGTAATTTCCCGCTGAACTCTGGTACCGATTTGCCTCTGTTATTGTACGCCTGTGTTATCGTTCTTCTTCGACACTGTTAAAGAGACAATTAGTGGAACAGAGATGGACAGAGTTACAAACAAACAAGATTAATTATTGACAACAAAACCCTATCGTCGTATGAGAGTGAGTGATCGTAGCCATATTATTGCCTATGCGATGCCCATTGCCATGCCGATAAGTGGGTATCTTATGGCTTTCCCTCTTTCTCGATTAAATATTATCAAGTAGTATTAGTGATTGGCGTCGCGTCGGTTTTAATTTGTGAAATATTGTTAAATGTGTAAATTCGAAATGTGGTGTTATTATTGTTTTAAATATTTGAATAGTGAAATTGAATTCGGGGTGTGTGCTGATGAAGATGCAGTTGATCGTTTTTATGCAGGTGAGTTGTATTTTCTACAATTTCAGTTTGAAAATTGTGACGTGTTGTGTCGAAACAAATTAGTTTTTTTTTTTGTTTATGAATGAAATTGGAGAATTTTGTAGTGCTTGTTGGTGTGGGTGTTGTGATATTCATATATTTTAAGCAATATTAATAATTGATAATTGATAATATTAGTGATTTAGTGTGGTTTTAAGTGTTTTCTGTTGTGATACATTTTGCTGCAGTGATGCTGTTGTGTTTGAGTGAATGTGTAATTGAAAGGAAAATTGCAATCAGCGGCAACAAAAATTTGTTTTATGAATGGGTTTATTAGTGTATGTATGACTTCTTTTAGTGGACTGTATTCGTATTGACGTATTGTGATGGGCAGTGCTTGTGAGTAAGGGAAATTTTATTAATTCATTATTTTCAATGAGTAAAAGAAATTTCCCAAATGAGAATTTTTTGAATTGTGTTGATTTAATTATTTTGTGTCGTGTAGTAGGTATGTTGTAAATCGTGTGAATTAAAATTTTACTTATTTTAGCGTATTGGTTTTGTTTGATTAGTGCATTTATGCGTTTTTATTGTGTAGGGTGTTTATAAGTTATTTATGATTGAGTTGTGTTGTCTTTGTAATGTTCTATAGTTTAAAAAAAAAGTTTTATTTATTTATTTTTTTTTTTTTTTGATATTTTACTTGTGAGAAGTGTGTATGTGTATAAAAAATGGGTGCGAGTGTGTGTGTGTGTGTGTGCAAGTGTGTGTTTTTTTTTTTTTTTTTTTTTACATTACTGGAACTAGTGGAAGTTTTTCATTTCTTAGGGTTGTTTTAGGGAAGTTGTGTATTGTTTGGGATTTATATGTGTAAAGGATATTTTTTGGGCTAGGATAGTATTGATAAATTTTTTTTGTTGACTGATCGAATTTTGGTTTCGATCGTTTTAGTTTAGGTTTGACGGGTATCAGGATATCTTATTAAAGATGGGTTGGTTAATACATGATAGAAGCAAGTCTTCTCGGTTAGTTTTAGCCAAGTTGGGTGCTGCTGTAAAAAAAAAAAAATATTTCAAACTCCATTGCCTCAAACGCGTTTGTAGAGTTGCATCATTGAATGTTAAATCCAATTTTCGCGGATTCCTGCGACAGTGTATGATCGTGTAAAGATCGATTTTATTGCCATTTATGTTGACGCAATTATATTGGATATTTCTCATCTCCTTATCAGTAGTTACAATCGATGGTTGCATTGGTGTTTTGAAGATTTCTGAGCTAAGGAAGTCAGAGACGTAAATGCTGTAACCATTATCCGAAATAGGTAAGTAGTTCATCATTCCCGGTGCCTTCTGTGATGCATTAATCAAACCATGTAATTTTAGGTGTCTTCGATTGTTTTCCAGGTGTGTCGCATGTGGTATCTGGATATTGTTGATAGATGGCATTTCGGATCGAACCTTCATCCAATGGCTGTTAAGCTCCGCCATAATTAGATGATCCGATACCTGAGCGTGACTCGGATACCACAACTGCTGTATTTGCATTATCCATGAGATACAGGTAATGCACAGAAAAATCCATCCAAGGAGACCAACAAATCTGGTGATAGTAGAAAGAATTAGTGGAGCGGATCGAATTTGAAAGGGTAAAGAAAGGCCTAACTGTTTTTGATCAGTCGGAATATCATTTAAGAATGTGTTATTTATCGTTGGCCCTTTCCACAGGTTGAACTCAGAAGATGCCAGTAGATGTTTTGCCTGATCACCTATATTCCGTCTTTCGCTCAAAATATCAGCTTCAGCTTCGTTCACGGAGGTAACACCTATAGGTTTCCCAGTCGCTTCGAAGACGACTCGTAGTTTAGTCGCAGTACTCGACTCCTTCAGGTTAGCATTCTGTGGAATGAAATAATGATAATCCGATAAAGGATCGCTAAGGACATCAACTTCGGACGTTTGCCTCAAATCCAGGTATTCTTTATCACATTGGTAATATTCCTCGTGTAGAATTCGGTTCGCTTTCAATCGTTTGTTCAGTTGATGAAACCTACGCAAGTCCACGTTCTTCGTGGGTGCAAGCCCAGGTTTACATCCATCCTTCCATACTTCATATCTTCCATCTGCAAGATCTCTGTTCATCTCTTGATGATGCTTTCCACAAGCGGTATCTCCAATTTCAGCATAGGCACAGGGTGCTTCTTCCGTTTCCCAACACGTTCTTAATTGGGTGTCGTTCTTAAAAGACTGGAGAAAACAATATCTCGAAGACTTTGGTGTTTCTATTGGTACTTTACCAAGCAGAATCCATCCTAATTCTGTCTTTTGAGCAATGGGTGACATGCTATCTTCTCCTCTGACAATATCTGGAAGAACGAAGTCCGCAAAGACGTCACTTCCCAGAAGCAAATCCACTGTAGCCGGCTTATGGAAGGCAGGGTCCGCTAATTCCAAGCCGTTGAGGTGTTTCCAGTTGCTGAGTGTCAGTTGTTTGGCCGGGAGAAGCCCAGTCAGGGACTTAAATACAAAGGCCTGCGTGTTGGTCTCAAAGGTAGTGCGCAGAGACGCAAAGGTTATGTCGACACACTTGCGACATGCTCCGCTGCTGACCTTTCCCAACCCTGACACTTCAACTAACGTACTCCGTGTCCTCAGGTTAAGCATTTGCACCGCTGCCTCCGTAATGAACGTGGCTTCCGACCCTGGATCAATCAACGCACGAAGATTGAAATACTTCCCCCTAGAAGACATCACCTTAACAACAGCCGTAGCTAATAAAACCTGAGAATTAGTACCCTGATGAGCATAGTAAGTGTTAACATAACTAGTACTCGTCGATGGGTGATCAGAAGTACCAGGGTGAGATCCTTGAGTATTTGACTGTTGGAATGCAGATGGATTAGGAGGAATTCGTTGTATATTAGTATTTGTATTTTGTGTAGGGTTAAATTGTGTTGTATTTGTATTGAGTGTTGAGTTAATGTGTGTTTGGATTATTTTGAATAGAAGCGGAATGAAGAAGAGAGTGGTGTTGTTGTTGGCAGTAGTAGCAACGTGCCTGACTAGGACAATGCTGAGTTGTATGACTGTAAGCAAGGCAGTTGATACAAACACCTATCTTGTCAGCAATGTTACATCGCTCAATCGGATTCATTTTTCCAAAATAATTGCATTTGCGCAGCGAATGTTGCCCTTTACTACACACTTTGCAGAGGTATTTATCATTTATCTTCTGGTGTAGGTTAGGTTAGGTTAGTGGGTAGGCAGGACAGTAGAAACCTGTACGTGCCACACTTAGATCAATGTAGATCCGTTGTGATGCCCTAGGGGTTTATGACCCCCATACTCTGGAAACCTATGAAAAACCTACGGCTTGGTGAACCAACCCGTTTTATTTACAAATTTAAGTAGGTCGTTAATGGACCTGTCTGAAAGTTCTTCTAAATCCTCGAAGAAGTAACTGCCAAGGACTTTGTTTCGTATGTGGCAGAGCGCAGGGCAGTGACAAAGGAAGTGTGGGGTATCCTCATGCACCTCCTCGTCTCCGCATCCTCTGCACAGGTCGTCTGTACTAATTCCCATTTTCTTGGTATGGTATTTTAGCATGTTGTGTCCGGTGATAATACCTACAATCGAGGACAATGATTTCTTGTTCAGTTGTAAGATATTTTCAGTTTTCTGTTTGTTGTAGATTGGCCACATTTTCCTGGTTATGCCGCAGGAGTCGAGCCTGTTCCATCTATCGTTTGCTTCCATTAGTATTTTGTTCCCAATCTTCTGTCTGAGATTACAGGGGGGAATCATTACTGTGGTGTCAGCCTGGTTTAGTTCAAGGGAGGACCCTTTTCTTGCCAGCTCATCTGCCTTTTCATTTCCAGGTACACCTCTGTGCCCGGGAACCCAGCATAGTCTTACTTTGTGCTGCGCGCCAAGAACCCGTAGCTCTTCGCGACAGCGACTTACCAGCTTTGATTTTAACTCAACGGCAGAGATCGCTTTTATTGCCGCTTGACTGTCAATGAAAAAGGTAATATCCGCATGAGGTATTGCCATCATTGCAACCTGTTTAGCAGCTGTTGTCACTGCCAGTACCTCAGCTTGGAATACGCTGCTGTAGTCAGGAAGCCTTATTGAACTGGATAGTCCGAGACGTTCCGAGTAGAAACCCGCGCCAACGCCAATTTCCATCTTTGATCCATCCGTGTATATAGGTATGGTTGATCCAATGGATGCTGGTTGATCTTCATACCAATCGTCCCTGCTGGGAAAACACGTGGTAAATGGCCGTGTAAAATCTAGCCGGGGAGTAGTGTAGTCCGTGCATACATTATTGTCCGTGTATTTCTTCAGAATTTGTGCATGACCCGTCAGGCTGTGTTTCCAGTTTTTGGTCTGGCTTAACCGGAGGGCATTATTTGCAGCTGATTCCTGTACAAAGAGGTCTAGCGGTTTAAGATTGAGTATGGCCTCTAATCCTGCAGTAGGGCTGGTTCTCATTGCCCCCGTGGTGCCGATGCAGGCCATTCTTTGAATCTTTGTCATGGTTTTAAGATTGTTAGCCTTTAACAGCGCTTGCCACCAGAATAGACTACCATATGTTAGTATCGGTCTTACAACCGCCGTGTACAGCCACATGACTATTTTAGGGCTAGGACCCCATGTTCTTCCGAATATTCTATTACAGGCATAGAATGCTATCATCGCCTTATTGGTTCTTTCTTTAATGTTAAGGTTCCAGTTTAATTTTCGATCTAGGATAACTCCCAGGTATTTGGCACTTTCAGAAATTTTAAGCGGAATCCCTTCAATTGTTGGCAGGCTAAATTCAGGAATTGTTCTTTTGTTGGTAAAGAGAACTAATTCCGTTTTATGTGGGTTTACTGCCAGTCCACATTTTTTTGTCCATGTGTTGACCATGGATAGAGCTTTGTTTAATTGTTCGCTGATAGTGGATAGGAATTTTCCAGTTGCGAGCAGTGCTAGGTCGTCGGCATATGCAACTGCTCTAACTCCACTAAATTCTAGTTTAATCAGGATCTCGTTTACCACAAGAACCCAGAGTAGGGGTGATAGTACTCCACCTTGAGGAGTGCCTCTTGATGCAGATACCTTCATTTGTACACCTCCTAGTTCTGAGATGATTATTCTGTTTCTGAGCATACACATTATCCATTTGATGATAGTGGTATTCACTTTAAGGTTTATAAGAACTCTTCGTACGGCGTCTGTTTCGACATTGTTGAATGCTCCTTCAATGTCCAGAAAGGCTGCCAGAGTGTATTCTTTAACTCTTAATGTTTTTTCCACCGTGCTGACTACACTATGGAGTGCTGTTTCAACACTTTTGCCCTTTGTATAGGCGTGTTGAGCCGGGGATATAGCATCCGGGTTCATTTTAGTCCGGATATGTAGATCTATGAGCCTTTCAAATGTTTTTAGAACAAATGAGGTTAGGCTTATGGGTCTAAAGTCTTTGGCAGTAGTGTGGCTGGGTTTGCCAGCTTTGGGTATAAAGACCACTTTAACTTCTCGCCATGATTTTGGAACGTATCCCAGCTTTAGGCTGCTTAGGAATATGTTTTTCAGATGTGAGGTTATATGTTTCTCGCATTTTTGTAGCATCATAGGAAAGATGCCATCGATTCCGGGAGATTTGTATGGTGAGAAAGAGTTGATTGCCCAACTTATCTTTTCCACCGTCACAATTTCCATTGGAGCATCGCTGTCCGTACAATACTCTAAGTCCAGGTCATTATTCCCATTGGGGTTACATCCTGGGAAGTGAGTGTGAAGAAGGAGTTCGAGTGTTTCTTGACACGATTCTGTCCATCGGTCATTAGGGTCTTTAAGTGAGCCCAAGGCGATGGGTTCTTTAGCAAGGATTTTCCTGAGCCTAGCTGATTCTGTAGTTGTTTCTACTTCGTTACAGTAGGCTTTCCAGGTACATCGTTTTGCTCGTTGTGTCTCCGCCTTGAATCTTCTTTGACTGGATTTGTAAGTTTCCCAGTCACTGTCTGTTTTTGTGCGTTTAGCAGCGTTGAGAAGTTTTCTTGTTTCTTTTCTTATGCTGCTTAGCTCTTTTGTCCACCATGGTGGGAGTTTCTTTCCCTTCCTCCCTGCTCTTAACGGACATGCCTTTTCAAGAGCTTTCCCAAGAATTTTAGCAAGATCATCAGTTGCCTTGTTCAAATTCTCCGGTGCAAGTATTGCATTGGATTGGAGTGTTCTTATACTATCACCGACTTCCATATTAAAGATATCCCAGTTAGTTTTCCTGTGATTTCTATATGGTTTTGGGTTATTGTTAGTATGTAGTATTAGGAATTCAATGATTTTATGATCAGAGAATGATTCTTCTTTTAATACTTTCCATTGGTCTATTATTGCTGTATTTGAATTACTTACCAGAGTAACGTCAATAACTTCTTGCCTATTCTTAACAACAAAAGTCGGCTCTGAGCCTCTATTCGCTACTAGAATATTGTTTTCAATAAGGAATTCAAAAAGTGACTCACCTCTTGTGTTGGTGTTTGAACTACCCCATTGTATATGATGAGAGTTAGCATCACATCCCATCACCAAATCCCATTTTTCGTCTTTTACACGGTTAACCAGTTGGTTAGTGAGTGTAGATGGTGGTCCTTCTGTTGCATCGTATGGCATATAGCACGATGTTAAGATCAACGTTGGGAGCCCCTCTCTCTCGTACCTGACTGTTGTGTGGTCTTTATCACTGTAATTAGATAGAAGAAAGAGATTGAACCGTTTCCTCGCCACTATACAAGTTCTGATCTTACTCTGTGTGTCTACATGTTTTGTTTTATACAGTAGAAATCCTTTAGAGCCAAGGCCTCTAATATTGCCACCTGCTACCCAGGGTTCTTGTATTAGAGCCACGTCGATTTGTCTAGCCTCCATGAGGTAGACAAGGTTGGCGCTCGCCGCCTTACTGTGATGGAGGTTGACTTGCATTACCTTCATCACAGTTTTTAACCGCCGCCTCTACCTTTTTGTTTTTTTGAGCCGTGTTGGCTATTAGCCTAAGCTTGCATCGGTTAATACCGACACGAACTTTAAACCCTATTTTTCTCAGCAACGGGATGGATTTGTGGCTTAACAACACTACTACATCCGTACCAGCCTCGTTGTATTCCCCCATTTCGATAACTTCCCAAGCTTCGCTCAGTTGGTCTCTATTGAGGGATCTGAGATATCTCTCAATCCGATCTCTCGGAATGTATGGTCCTCGTACAGAAAGTCTAGCTTTTGGCCTAGTCAACTGTACTATTTCTTTCCTGTCTATTACGCGCAGGTCCGCATTAGGCCAGGGAGCTGTAGTTCTCGCGACAAAGTCTTTTAGCCATGTGAGAGTGTAACCGTCTTCACATGTCATGACTTTGAATCCCTGAATGGTGTTGAGGGTACCAAAAAATGGGAGAGGTTCCTTATTCTTGATAATGGCCTCATTAACCTCATCCAGGATTCGAAGTTCAATTAGTCGCCATTGGTCGTTTGACAATTTCCGTGTAGGATTGCCGTGGTCAATGATCGCGACTTGCTGACCAGCTACGGTCACCATCGAGGTTCTGGCCTTTTTCCGAGCGTTTGGAGTTGGTGGGGAGATGGTGTCGTTTTGCCTGGCCCTTTTTGACGTGCTTGCAATCGGTTCGAGGTTGGATTGTGAGTCCACCCTCGAGTCTATTGCAGGTCTCCTAAGTCTATCCGCGATCGGGGTGAAGGGCAAGTGGCCCTTCCTCCCCTTCCCGGTCAAACTCTTGGACGCCGTTTTGGGGCTGGCTGGTTCCCTATTGTCCAAGTCAGTCGGAAATGTTTTTAGTCGGTTCTTGGCTTTGTCTAATGCCTTCCTTTCCTTGTCCGTTAAGGTGTTAGGGTTGCGTTTACTTAGACGACGCACGAACCGTATTGCGTTTCGTCTTTGTCTACGCAGGATCTCGTCCTTTTGCAGGGGTATTTTGGTCTTGCGACTGGCGGTGGCTGTTTGTCCATGTCCTTGTGAGGTGCTGGGTAGGACCTCAATTGTCGTCGAGTCGCTTTTTAGAGTCGTGTCCAGTGAATTGTCTAGGCCTTTGTCACCCGGTTGAAGAGAACTGCTCGCTTCCGGATTGCATTTGGGGCTAAGGCCCTGAATGTTCTCCGAATGCTTGCCTTTCTCATCTTCCTTTCCGCGAGTTACTTTCTCACTTCCCAGGCCCGTACAGGCAGGTGACCCGATGCAACGCTTGGTCGGTGAGTGCAGTAGTTCTTGGGTGGGCTTCATTGACCGGTCTGTCTTCGGGAGAGAAGACATCGTCTCCGGCTTGCCAGATTGATGTTGGTCAGTCTGTTTACCCGTTGACGTTGTCTTCTTTTTCCCAGAGAGCGTCTGCTCCCCCGCCGGACCCGTATGGGCAAGTGGCCCGATGCAACGTACGGTGTGAGGTTTAGACGTGTCTCCAGTGTCCCTTGTCACACATGGTGATGAGGTCGGCCTTTTCCTTGGATGGTCCTTGCCAATCTTTGGAGCAGGTGGCCTCATCAACGCTTCTGCATACGTGTCCCCTGCAGGAGCAACTTCCGCCGGTGTACGAGCTAGTGGCTCATTCTCCCTTGGCAGCTGTTCCTGCAGGTAGGCACGTGCATTGTGTAGTCGTTTACGTTCCGCCTCGTTGAGTTCGTCCCAGCTCTTAGTGCCTAGTCGTTTGATTGTCTTCCTGCTGTTGTTTATTCTGCTACGTCTTGAGCAGTTTGACAATCTGGATAGGGTCGAGCTAGCGTTTGAGCAGGTGTCACTGACGTCGAGAGCCATGTTCTCTTCGCCAGTGCCAGATGCGACGCTTTCTCTGTCCCATACTCCAAGATTGGCGAAAGGGTTGAGTAGAAGATTTTCTTCTTCCTCAGTCAGTTGGTCCGTCTGGGGATCGATGTTAATAGAGTCTATAGTGCTCGATCCTTGCACAGTAGTCTCTTCCGTTTTGTTTGTTGTTGTTGTTTTCATTTTATTTGTATTGTTTGTTTTGTTCATTTTTTGTTCCCACGAGTAAGGGGGTAGGAAGGTCGATCTGTACTCACCCCCTGTATACAGAAAAGGGGAATTGGAATTAAAACTAGAGGTCCCCAGGTATCTAGAGTTCACCGTTAGAAGACACATAACATGGTGCCATACATCCCATGGGCACGGTTGTTCACCCGGGATTACGGGTTTTATCGAGTTATTCCCCTCTAGATCCGTTATATTTCGTTTAAAGCAGTGGCACCTCGTGCAGGGTGTGGCTCTTCACCACGTATAACGATCTTAGACTATCTGTTTTGTCGATAGCCTCTGGTCTCTAGCCTGAGACCTCGCCACCTCAGCATATAATATCTTCTGGTGTAAATGGTATACGTTCTTCGGTGTAGATTGTCGTTGACTGGAACCTCCGACAAAACCTTTTCCCGATTTGGGTTTATCCTGGTCGATTACTTCCAAAGTTCGGAATCTCGTTTCCAGGAACTCAGAAAATTCTTTGAATTTTGGTAGCTCCTTACTTGCTCCCAGACGTTCTTCCCATAACTGCTGTGTACAAGATGGTAGTTTGTGCAACAATATATAAATTATTATTGTATCCCAATGATCTATAGGAACATCGAGATTTTTTAGCGAATGCAGACACTCTGTGGACGTATCCAGCATTCTTTTAAGGCAAATCGAGTTCTCGGTTGAAATTAGCGACTGATTAATAAACATTTTAAGGTGAGTGTTTACTAAAAACCTTTTATTATCATACCGGGAACATAAAAGTGACCATGCTTTATCGTAATTTCCATTTTCAACTTCCAGGTGTTGCAGCAATCTATCAGCATCTTCGGACAAACCAGACTTCAAATAGTGCAGTTTCTGAATTTCCGTCAAATCAGAATTGTTGTGAATCATGGATTCGAATTTGCTTTTGAACGGTCTCCATTTCTCGTACTGTCCCGTAAACACAGGAAGAGACATTTCAGGAAGGCGAATGCCATGAGGATTTGAATTGCTGGAAGCTGGCTTGTTGGCAGACGTGGATTCCTCGTACTTGTCTAAACAGTCAAGGAGTTCGGCTCTATATTCAAGGTAAACCTTTCGAATTTCCTCAAAAATTGCTTCAAACAAAGAAATATCCTCAGCATTTTCCAGCAACATAACCAACTTATCACTGGTGTTTTTGCCTTGCCTAAACACATCTTCCATAATGGATAAACGGCCATTGACGAGGTTTTTCGTTCGTTTGGATTCCCCCGTTGAAGTAAAACTTTTAAAATCATTTTGAAGGATGGAAAGCGAATTTTTTAATAGTTTTAATTCTTTCGCAGCACTCATTTTTGTAGATTTGGCAAATATATATGGGCAAATAAATAAAAAATGGGCAAATTTGGCTTACTCACTCACCTCAATGATTCTGCATGCACTGCTGATATTGCTGAAATATTGCACAGCGTGGGAAATTGGTTTGCTTGCAAAGTTGTTGAATTACGCGGCGCGGGATACCGATTTACACACAAAACTCACAAGAAATTGTCTTTAGTAAGCTATATTTTAGCATTAAAATTGAATAAAATATTTAATAATTGTTTTTCTGTATTGCAGATTTAAAACACACAAAAACTGTCACTGGAAATAGGGTTATATGGCTCGAATGGACCAAATGTTCGGCTTAGAACTTGAGAAAGTGTTCGCAATTGAAATTACTTCCCGTCGAATCGTGTGAAGAAAAACTTCCGTAAAATTAAACAACTGTCTTTTAAAACGTTATAAAACTGAATGTATTTGTTTGAAAAAAAGTAATTGCTTTTATATGCAATTTTGGTTATGTACCGAGTATATACAAAATGTCAAAAGTGTGGTGAATTTTATGACAAATGTCAATAAATGGCTTATGGCTTATTCACAATAATTTTGTTATCATATTTACTTCACAACTTTACTTCATTTTTCTTATTTACAATAAAATAAATAATAATGAATGATGTATCGTAAACAGTATCTAAAGGATGTTCAGAGAAGCTGCAAGCAGCGGCACTTACGTTTTATGCCGGCTTTGCAGCTTTTAAGTTAGATAAGAAGCTTAATTGCTCAAATTGCACTCTTTTTATGATCGACAAAACAGACAAATTCCGAGAACAAGCTCTGTTGATAAAATTACGAGCTTATGACACCTGCACCACTTCTTCCCAATTTGGAAAATTAACTGTGCCTTCTGTGAAATTTGAAGAGTTAGTGAAAAGTGTGCAAACACTTTTTGAAAGGCAGTTCACAGAAGTGCGTCATAAAGAACACCTAATCGAGACTTTGCTGATACCCACATTAAAAATGGCAGCCTGCGATACCCTAACGTGTAACAATAATGAACACAAATACTCCATTTGTAAGTTCATTTTAATTGGACTAGTCAAATTTTCTATAAGAAAAATCAATAAGGATTTCTGTGGAGTTAAAAGTGCGAGGAACTAAGATCCCCACTTTCGTTTCTGTTTTAAGTTTTGTATGTTTATTGAATTATCGATATGTTTTCTGTTTTTTACCCCGTTTATAAACATTGTTACGTTTTCTCATATTTATAACATAAACTTTTTTTTATTTTACATATTGTACACTTTAGTTCCTACTAAAGTGCGAGGATTAGGCCTACGGGGGACACCTCGAGAAAAAAAAACGCGTCTAATATGCTACCTCTTTGGGTGACGTGGAAAAGTATATATTGAAGTTATCTACATACATCCCTACATTAAAATATATGTGCATATCTGCATATAAACTAGAAACTGCATATAGCTATAAACTCGATATTTCCACCCACCCTATATAAACCAAATGTAACCCACAGAGTTATCTGAGAAATTAAGTTACATCATAAAGAAAACGATCACCTCACATCTACCATTGTAGATATATTGCTAATTTCTTATTTAGTTTAGTGCGAGTACGACAAAACCGGTCTGTGTTGTTTGCACTCTTCAATTCACTCATAAACTCACTCATTACGCTATTATTTACTCTATTCAGAAGGAGTGAACAAATGTTTCTTCTCTCGGGAGAAACGATCGATCACCCCCTAGGCGGCTGGAGACAGAAATAAAAAAATAGCCGTGATGATACTACTATAAGTTTCATATACAATGATATTAGCTAAGCTAGCGTCAACAACACTCTTAATATGCGAGTGGAGATTACCAGTGGTTGCATACTGTTGTAAAGTATTGTTTACATTTCTCGCAGGAGAGGACAAACCATATGCACCAGCCGTGTCATTGGAATATAATCCATTACACCGCGTCTCCACGAGCAATATTTCATAGCTTGCCATCTGTCATTTCTCATAGCAAGAAATAACGATAGTATGCAATAAAATGTAGGGTGGGCATTTCATATCTTACTATTTCCATAGCCATCACACGAAAACACATGCGTCACAACAAAAAAGTACACCCCATAGAATACTATCGATAGCAAGCTATGAGCTGAGCAATAGATGGAATACCATTTTTCATAGAATACTATTTGTGGTTTCCACGAGCAATTTTCATAGCATACTATATGGCAAGCTATGAAATATTGCTCGTGGAGACGCGGTGTTACGATCAGCTGTGTCATCAGTGAAGAGAGACATGATAGGGAGCGAAGAAGTAGCGGTTGTGGTTGTAGTGATTGAACCAGTAGTAACGTTTGTAAAAATTGCATTTTTTGGACTAATTACAACTGATGCCACTAGACTCTCCAGCAGAGATTCATTACGTATTCTATTTTCATTTGTACTTTATTGAGATTAGAGTCAAAGTTAAGAGAGCGATCACAGCTTCTGTTTGCCATGATTCCATGCTGAGGAGAAGAGTGTTGAACAGGATTTGTGAAACTCGAGTGAGTGCGTGACTGATTGATGGGAGCGTCACCGTTGTTTGCTCGATTTCGGGTTTGCATAATATGCTGTCGGCTAGTGTCGAAAACTAAGTTTCGCCTCTTTGAAATAGCACCGTTGTTTTGCTTGTCACTCATAATTTAATGTTGGTATGAAATGAACTTAATAATATCGACAACCTTAAGAGAGGAATGAATTTAGGAAAATAAAAATTAACGCGATTTCAGCGAGTAGTGTTTTATAATGGGTTTTATGATAAGGGTTTCAATTGTGTAATACCATTGTATATGAAACTTATAGTAGTATCATCACGGCTATTTTTTTATTTCTGTCTTCAGCCGCCTAGGGGGTGATCGATCGTTTCTCCCGAGAGAAGAAACATTTGTTCACTCCTATTGAATAGAGTAAATAATAGTGTAATGAGTGAGTTTATGAGTGACTTGAAGAGTGCAAACAACACAAACCGGTTTTGTCGTACTCGCACTAAACTAAATAAGATAATTAGCAATATATATACAATGGTAGAGGTAATCGTTTTCTTTATGATATAACTTAAGGTGGGTTTCCACATGTCGGTTGATTGACAAAGTTTGACAGCCCTCGCGTTTATGTCATTGAACGACACCAACGTCAGTTCATTTCCACTTATGCCAATTATTGGCAAAAAATCGTTTGTCAGTTGATTGACCAACTTATGAACTCGATGCCAATTAAATTTTCTCTGCCAATTATAAACAAAGTGACATTTTGTTTGACAATTCAGCTATTTCCACTTGTCCAGTGGTTTCTTTGTCAATTAGGTATTGGCAAACGCTGTTAGTCAATTAATTGACAAGCAATTTTTCGCTATTTCCACTTGCCAATTGTTTAATTGGCATAAAAATACGTCAATTGTCAATTTCAAATCGACAAGTGGAAACCCAGCATTATATGTCGTTTTCCATTGGGACAATCAGATTTTTATTTCAGATCTCAGATTTTTCGTGGCGAATGGAACACGATAGCAGATTGATCTGCTTTTGTGAATGTAATAGTGCGTTATTAGACAGTACATCAGCTGTGCAAAATTTTTTTCGTTTGTAGATGAAAACATACGAACTTAATGTGGGTTATCATATCGACGCAGAATCGAAATCCACAGATGACGAGGAAGAAGAAGAATATGACGAAGATGATAGTATTATACTTCTTATCATATTTTAATCTTTTCGGTGTATCGAAAATGTAACGCGGTACAGAATTTGTTATTCCAACTTCAGATTTCTGAACGAAACGTGAACCGGGAGATGGAAACTGTGAGGGAAAAATTTCGGACCTTTGTTAAGAGGTGGTAAAGAGAAATCTCTTACATATGTTACGGGGTTAGCAACCCTTTTAACAGAACTGATAGGTGAACACATTGCAACATTTTCAGTTTCGCCGGCGCCGGTTTCTTGCATAACGTTTGGATTATGGCATGTTCTGGAGTTACGTGAAATGAACACAATTAAAAATTCACAGTAAAATTCACCACTTGTCTGTAACCAACTGCCACTGCACTTCACCAAAACAATGGTTGAAAATGAGCGATGAGTATCAATAAAGCACACACACAAAAAAAATCAAAAACCGGTTATTGAGTTGAAGCAGAATGCATGCTGTACTTGGACGACGAAGATGATAGGGGATGGGGAACATCATACATTAACATGGAGTTAAACATCTTGCTTCATTATTCACTCAGGCTCAAATTTTAGTACATTGAGTAAATTAACAAAAAAATACGAAAATAAAATTTTAATCTGAGTGAAATACGAAACAAGACATGTACAACCTCTCTTAGCAATTGGCTTTGCAGCACTGAGATTGAGATATGAAATGCGATTGTTCAGATCAGTGGTTGGAGTTGGACTTGGTTTTTTTTCTTGGTAGAGTCGTAGAGGTAGTACAGTACACTCGCATTGCAACAAAGTAACTCACTTCGCTTTCGTATTTGGCAAAATGAGGGAGAAAAAAATAGCATATTGGCATGCGATTGGTTTAATTTTAGAGTAGAACTGTGTAAATTATGTGAGTGGATCTCCATTAAATTTAATAAAGAGAGCGTAATATTTTCAACCCTCTTTGCCCTAGTTGTATCTCGCGCCGTTAGAAGCATCACCATCGATTTGCCAAAGTGATAGTACTATTAGTTTCATATACAATGCTTCTACGCATGCTTATGGCACGCTGCAAAAGTGTACGGGTGCTTTTGGTTAAACTTTCATTCAGAAAACAGGCATGGTTTGGTTGCAGTCCAAGATCTCGTAGGCAGAGTTGTTGTTGTGGTTGCCCTTTTCGATAAGCCGCTACAGATTTGAGAAGAATGTTTCTCTCCTGAATACTTTTAAATTTGAGAACAATTGGCGTTGCCGCGTCCATTCATCTGTTAGTTCGTTGTTGGGACCGAAAAATGTTATTTAAGGTGAGGGGTCTGCAGTTAACAGTAAGGCACAGTTGATTGAAGAGCGAAGTTAAGTTTTCTTCGGGTCCACTCTGAATTCCAAACAATACAGCATCTGCAGCTACCTCCTTCTTCTCCATTGCGTCGAGCTGTTCTTGTAGCATATTGACTTTTGAGTTCAGAGTGTGAGTGTCAGCTGGTTTAGACTCAATACAGTCAACTCGGTGCACTATGTCAGCAATCGCAGTGTTCACGACACCCAGTTGTGCGGTGATAGTAAGTGTATTAGTTGAGTTGGCTTCGATGCACTCCACTCTCTGAACAATATCAGATATTGCGTTGTTTGCTTTCTCTATCCGTTCACTACAAATGCGCTCCGTCTGTTCTATTTTGGAGAACAATTCTAAACGGATCTTAGAGATTTCTACGGTTATACGGTTGATGATGGTATCAGTGTGTTTATTCAGCCGCTCTTCGAGTTTTGCCAGCGTCAAATGACTATCGAGGTCGCATGCACTACTCTTACTTTTAATGACCGTATGTGCTGAATGAGTAAAACGTGCAGTTGAAGATGGTGCCGAAAGAGGGGTTTTTGGTTGAATGTCTTTTGATCGCATGTTAGGCATGTTTGTATGTATTTGTTTGAAAGGCCCATTCGCCGAAGTTTCGAGTTAGATCGCTGGGGCATTCGATTTGATGATACATCTAAAGGTATGTCCATAGAGGATTTTGTTTTTAGAATCGAAGTTCTCAAAAACAATTTCAATTGCCCTTGGGCAGAAATAATTAAAAATTTCCACCACTTGCTATCAGGATCTGCACAAGATTGGTATTGGCAGTTTCTGAGGAGTAATCCGCGAGGCGATTGGCCAACACTTCGAGCAGCTCTCCTGAAGCAGTTCAAAGGTTTCGAAAATGATTTTGAGATCCTTAGGCAAATAATGGATCGAAAACAAATGCCGAATGAATTATTCGACGAATATTTTAAATCCATTATTCATTTAAAAAGCCAACTGAAAGAACCAATTAGAGATTATGACCTTATGAAAATCCTCAAGAACAACATTAATACGCGGTTAATGAATTTTATATACCCGATGAAAATAAATTCACTCGAACAGTTTAGAGACGAGTGCAGACAGACAGAGAAAATGTTACATTCGCGTTATGCTAGTCAAAATCGTTTGCGACAAATAAACGAACTAGATTGTTACGAGGACCAGCAAAAATATATCCACAATGATCCCAACGCAAGCATACCAGCTGTTTGCAAAACGTTCAAGTATTTCTAATGGATATGAAAAGCGTACCAACGCTACTGTCATATGCTTTAATTGCAAACAACTCGGCCATTTATTCATTAACGCAATCTATTTTGTTATAGGTGTGGCACTGATAACTGCACAGTATTAGATTGTCCAAAGTGTCACCCACAAGAGGGAAGCCAGAAAACGAACGCGACTATTCCTGGGGACAGGGGCGTAGCGAGGGTTCGAGCCGTGGGGTGGTGACTTTCATTGAAATGCCGACTTATTTCAGGAACTTGCCGACTGTATCGGGCCAGCGGCTATCGAGTTATAACGCCACGCCCCTTTGTCCAATTTTGACCAATTTTCACAGGAACAATCCCTGGCCAATACCTAAAATTGCCTCAAAATTTGAGACCAATCAGTTCAGTGGTTTCGAGATATAGGATTTTTAATTTTTTTTTTTTTATGGGACGCCCCTTTGTCCAATTTTGATCAATCTTTACACGAATACTCTTGGGCCAATACCTAATACTACCTGTAAATTGGAGCTCAATCGATTTGGTGGTCTTCGAGATATTTAATGTGGGGCTACAGCGCCACCTGTTGAGAATTTTCCGACTTTTTTTTCCTAAACCTTCGTGCAGCAATTACGAACAAACCAGCAGAAGGAAGTATCCGGTCAGCAAATTCAGCGATGCCTACAATCTTTTTTAAAATCGAATAGAAACTCGCTAAATTTTAAGGATTTCAGTCGGCAAATTCACCGATGCCGACAATCTTTTTTAAAATGGAATCGAAACTCGCTAAATTGTAATGTGTTCAGTCGGCAAATTCAGCGATGCCGACAGTCTTTTTTTAAATCGAATAGAAACTCGCTAAATTTTAATATGTTCGGTCGGCAAATTCACCGATGCCGACAATCTTTTTTAAAATCGAATCGAAACTCGCTAAATTTTAAGGATTTCAGTCGAAAAATTCACCGATGCTGACCGTCATTTTTTAAATCGAAACTCGGAAAAGGTACATACAGTCAAAAAAATATAAATTCGCTTTTCCGAAAGGTGGAAACTTTGAAAATGCCGTCTTGTATACAATTACGAGTTTGAAAACATATACCTAATGAAAATCCAAACTCAGTTCTTATTTTTTAACATTTTGTTCGGAGTCAAATTTTAAAATTTAGGGGGGGTGTCGTGACGTATTTCGGTGGCAGTGAAATTCAATGATATCGAAGATTTGTTGGACCTTTACCTGGTTCCGACCTTAGTCCAACCATTATATCTAGGCGTCGACTTTTGGTCCAAGTTCAAGATAGCTCCTCATCTCATCAGCGAGGTTTCCTTTGAGTTACCTAAGAGTCAAGACAGCAGTAGTTGCAAACTTAAGCCACCTATGCATGATTTAACCACTACTGATCAAGAGCGTATGCTACAGACCGTGATTTCAAAATTCCCCTCCTTTGCAAAACTAGGGCTTGGCAAAACGTCACTAGAAGAGCATATGATAGACACATATGACGCTGATCCGGTAAAGCAGCGGCATTACCCGGTGTCACCGGTAATACAAAAAATGATCTATGCGGAGCTGGATCGCATGCTCGCTATGGGTGTAATTGAGGAGAGTCACAGTGCATGGAGTTCTCCCATAGTCCTTATTTGTAAACCGGGTAAGAACAGACTATGTTCGGACTATCGCAAAGTGAACTCTCTCACCAAGCGAGATGCGTACCCGCTTCCGCATATAGAGGGTCTGCTCAGCCGACTTGGAGATACGCACTACATTAGTAGTGTGGATCTCAAAGACGCGTTCTGGCAGATCCCTCTAGAGGAGAAGTCGAGAGAGAAAACCGCTTTCACTGTATATCCGATCCCATCCACCCAGAAACAAGTACGAAGATTTTTAGGGATGTGTGGATGGTATCGGAGATTTATTCGAAACTTTTCCTCCTTAGCAACACCCTTGACCGATGTCTTGAAAAAAGGCAAAACATTTCCACTATCCTCATATGCCGTCGCTTCTTTCGAGGCACTGAAATCAGCGCTAGTATCTGCACCACTTTTAAGTAATCCTGACTTCTCGAAAGCTTTCGTAATTCAGTGCGATGCGTCGTCAAAAGGCATTGGAGGCGTGTTATTCCAATATGATGATTTCTCTGAAAAATTTAATACCGCCCAACAAAAATATAGTGTGACCGAACTAGAATGCTTCGCCGCAGTCAGATCAATTTACAAATTTAGGCCTTGTATTGAAGGAACTTCATTTACGGTTATCACAGACCATGCCAGTTTAAAATGGCTTATGGGTCTGAAAGACCTAAGTGGAAGACTGGCTCGCTGGTCTCTTAAGCTACAAGCGTTCACTTTTCAATCGAGCATAGAAAGGGAGCAAATAATGTAGTGCCAGATACGTTATCGAGGGCGTATGTGGAACATATTGAGGTTAGTTCAAGAAATTCTGAAAATGACTTACTCGACCTTAATTCGCCTGAATTTCAATCCTCTGAATATAAAGATCTCATTACCACTATTAAAGATAATCAGCATAATCTACCTGATCTCAAAATCAAAGATAACTTAGTTTTCAAAAGAGCATTTCCAAGTAATAACGACAATTGCCACACGCAATATCAATGGAAATTATGGGTTCCAAATGGATTAACGAATTCGATAATCCGTCATAATCACAATTCGCCAAATTGTTCGCATGGAGGAATAACAAAAACTCTAGAGAGAATTAAGGAAACTTTGTATTGGCCAAACATGGCTTCACAAGTGCGAAATTTCGTTCGAAACTGCGAAGATTGCAAGAAAACCAAGTCTCCTAATTTCACATTACCACCTATGGGGTCTCAACAGCAAATAGAAATTCCATTCCAAAAGATTTATGTGGATTTTATGGGTCCTTACGTCCGATCCAAAAAGGGAAATCTTTTCATTTTTGTGGTGTTGGATTATCTATCGAAATTTGTTTTCTTGAAGGCAATGCCTAGAGCGACTTCCAAACTGGCTGTAGAATTTCTGGAAAAAGAAGTATTTTTAAAGTTCGGTGTGCCTGAGTTCTTACATAGTGACAACGGCCAACAATTTCTGTCACAAGAATTCGGCCACTTCTTGGCTAAATACGGTACCACACATACGAAAAACGCAGTTTATTCTCCCCAAGTCAATGCCTCGGAGAGAGTTAATCGTTCTATTTTATCCGCTATTCGAACCTACTTAATAGAAGACCAAAGAGATTGGGACGTTCACCTGCCCGAAATTCAACAAGCTCTATGTACGTCGGTACATCAGTCTACGGGGACATCACCATTCTTTTGTCTTTTCGGTCGGCACATGATGTCTCATGGAAGTACGAATAAGATAGCGAAGGAGTTAAATACCTTAACCGATGGCGAGATTGAGTACCTACCTGATTCAAGTGCGTTACAGATTGTGAGGGAGAAAGTTAAAACTAAATTGTTGGAAGCGTATAATCGCTCTGAGAAAACGTACAATTTAAGATCTTCGATACGAATATTTAAGCCGGGAGAAGAAGTATTCCGAAGAAACTTTGTTCTAAGTAGTGCTTCAAAACATTTCAACTCTAAACTTGCCCCGAAATTCGTAAAATGCCGAATCCTAAAACAAATAGGAAAATCATTGTTTGAAATAGAGAATATGCAGGGTAAGTTTATTGGTGTTTACCACGCGAAAGACTTGAGGCACTAAAGGTGTCTCACATATTTCAACAACATCACGATTCTTATTTCAACTAGATGCAGGGACATGGGTCGAGATACCAACGCCCACAGCTAGACTATTTTTCAGTGTTACGGTTTTCATGTCTTTTGTTAACCGACTTTTGTGGTTTCCAAAATTCATGATTTTGTAGCGTGACACTGTTTAAACAAGTAAACAAATTGTTCAATACTACCCACTACATACACATCTATTTTTATTTTTTTCAAAATATAACTACCACTAAAATGTCTGCATAGATATGGCGCATGCATCCCCGGTTTAGCCGCTGTAAGTTTTCAAAGCGCCACCTCGTAAACGAGCGGAGAATTTTCAGGCTAAGAATTTCTGATGACTATAAAAAGCCATGCGCAGTCACGCATTTCCTCTTTCATCTGAATTGGGTGCGCGTGAGTCAAAGCGAAGTTAAAACTATAAAACGTGTCAGTGAGTTTTAGCACAAAAAACGTTTAAAGAAACCAACTAAAACTACATATATAGTGATTTATTAAAAATATTCACTAAATTTTTATAAGATTTATCCGAATCCAAGTGCATCAACGTAGGAGGTAAGCTGTAGAATTACAGTTCAAATGGTTTTATTTTATTAAGTTGTGTGTTAATTTATAGCGCCTCGCGTTCTCGGCATATACGAGCATATATAAAACGCTCCCGCACTTAGAAGTGACAGAACCCGCGCATTATAAAATACCGCCAAAGTACCACCTACACCAGGTACGGGGTAATCCATCGAGTCATCCACCAAAAATCGTTTTAGTACACGTCGGACTCCTCGCCAAACAAAACGTGTCCAGACGAACAAGCGAAACCAGCAGGTTACTCACGTCGATAACCCCCTATTTCCCCATTCACCCGTAAAAGAAAAGGATTGCGTACCACGAGTTCTAACCGCTTCTACAGAAAGTGCGAAAAGGTGCATGCACCCAACGCGGCGTGTCCTACGATCATTTTGTGAGCCACGTGGATATCAGTTGCAAAAAAATTCTTAATCATCGCGACAGACGCCTTGACTGTGATACTGTGTGCATCTTGCATCAAGCTTACATAGCATCTTCGTAGCGGGTTTCCACATCTCGGTCGAAGCACCACCACCACCCTCCACCGAGCTACCACCGACCATATACGTGGTAAAACCAAATTGCGTTGCATAACCTTGACCGATTGACAAGCTAGGCTGCATGGTAAAGCGGCCAAGCGACCAGCCACCGTCGTCAGCAAGAGCCCGGACAACATCCGAGAATAGGAGCATGCTTACGTGTGCATTTAATTAGAATTAATACCCTATTCACACCAAGCCGAAAACCGAGTTTTCGTCAAAAAAGTTTAGAAAACTCGTAGATGCATTTACATCGAACACCAACTCGTTTTCGTTTGACGTTTCAATTAGCTGTGAAACTAGCTATGAAATGTTTGTGGCGACTAGACTTTTATTTTAGTTACTAAATTTCGCTCGTATTGACATAATATATAAACAAAATTATTTAAGCTACTTGATAATCGGTAACTTATGGTTAAATGCATCAAATAATTAACATTAAGCAACATTCAAAACATTCAAACAGTGCAAGCAAGAAGCAAACAGCAAAGATAACAAAAAAAACTCTCACTCTCACTCTCACTCAGTCTCTCACATCCTGTCAGCAGTTTTGCTGAGCTCGCTGAATGTTGCAAAAGGTGTGTCTGCTTCAACAAACCAACGATCGTACTCGTTTTCGTGGCGTTTTCATGGAAAACGACCTCAAACAACTCGTTTTGAAAACTGCAATATGTATGGGAAAACTTCTGTTTTCGAGGAAGTTTTCGGCTGTTTTCGCGAAAACCCAGTTTTCGGCTTGGTGTGAATAGGGTATAAGTTTAGTTTTATTTTCTTTTCCTTTTTTTTATTTGAATATCCTCTTTTACAAATTTAAATATAAGCGAAACACAGGTAATGCCAATCAAGAACATACAATACATCTATATTCTAATCCTAATATTTTCAAACAGCTTCATATCAAATTCATGCAAACATATCACAGCAACAAAACATCATAATCAGACAACCAATTGTGCGCACAAGCGGAGTCAAGACCATCAGAAGCAGACAATTTAAAAACTTATTACTATTATGCTTAAGGCCCTTACGGCGTGAATTTTCATACAATATCACTTAATTTGCATGCATCTAAAGATTGGATTATAAAGCGTATTAAATTTCATAATCTGAAGTTGAAGCCAGGTTGCAAGATTCATTGCAAATCTAATCTTCATCGAATTAGTTCGAATAGATTCGATAAGCTAAAACAATTATTTATATTGTTATCGCGCTCTTTAATGGCGTCTAATTTATTAAGAGAGAGCACTGACTCTTCATTTTGAAATTGTTCTTTTGTTTATAATATGAATAAAAATTTTTAGTTTGTTAATATTTAAACATCTCCTTCAATTATCGAAATGATGTGGTAATTCTCTTTTTGTGAGATGGAGAGATGTGAAGGGTAACAACATCTTCATGGGATATAGCGTAACGTAGCCAATTTAGGGGCCCTCCACTACATACATTCCGGCATAGAGAGGCAATGGAGCTAGTGACTCAGGTCAATAGTATAGGGCGGGTACAGCCGATGAGCAGTGAACGGAAGATATCATATACTCTTCGATCATTGCAAGGTCCATAACATCTGACCTTACAATATCTCGAATACATTTCGCCTTTTCTTAATCTCTTTCTTTTTTTTTTAGTCAATAACTCTTCCCTTTCCCATCTGTTTTAAGCTTTCTTTTTATTTATTTTATACGCTAATCTTCGTGATTGCGATTTTCTGTCGGACAGACATTTCATAGGTGCTGACAAAATCACTTAAAAGTGACTCCACCCAACAGGTTCAATATCTAATAGATATTTTGGCACGGTTTATTTTGTACCTATGATAGTAGCAGGAAGAACCCCCCCTCCGACGAGCTTTTGCCCGGCCTTCCGCAAGCGTGCCACCATCTGCTGCATGGAACTTTAACACCCCCACCCTCCAGGTTACAAGATTGGCGCCCAACGTGGGGCCCGCGATAGAAATATTGCACCCCACTCCAAGCAACTTATTATCAAAACTTGGCATAGCCAGCAGCAAATAATCTATCACAATTAGTTGCGAATACGAGTTATCCTGCGGATACTCGTATAGTTAGCTGCGAAACAACAAGTCAGCATTTCATTAAATTGTATTTCTAACTCGTATGTATGTAATTGTAAGTACCCTCTAGCATAATTTTCTAGGAGTCCAGTTTTTAAATGATCATAGATCATATAACTAGTTGCACTAGAGTATTATAAGGCTTCGATGTCGACAATTACATACGCGTTAAATGATTACGGATTTTCATCTATGAGTCTTGCCATTAATGTTAATTTAGTTAACTAGGTAAATAGCCATACATTCTTCACAGAGTCTAAATTGAGTTTATTTCTTTTTTTTCGTCCATTTTGCGGTTGTAAGAGAAACAATTCTTTTTTGGTTTTGCAATATTCAAAATATGAAACGTATTGCATATCCAATGTTTCTTCAAAAAATATACTAAGTATCTTGTTGGCTGGCCATTTTTTTCAAATCATGGTACATATTGTTCGAAGAAATAGGAATCATTATCTGCTTGGCTCCACATTTCACTTTCACTCGAAATGAAATCAGAAATGTATTTATGTGGTCTACATTTCACTGTATTCGATTTCGATTACAAAATTTTCGGAATTGAGACAAAGTGAAATTGTGATTTCTAAAAAATGTCGAAGTTTCAGAATCGCTCGAAATACAGAACACTGAAAACGAATTCACTCGATTTGCAATTTCGATTTCACTCGATTTCTGGAACCTAGCTGCATGTGTTATATTGCATTCTTTTAAAAATACTGTACTTTCAGATACAGACTCCACAAAAAATCTTTATAGCATGAATTATATGACCTTTGTTTTTTGTGACTTACGTAAGATTACCACCATTGTTGTCAGAAGTGCCGATTTGGCGCCGGTTTGGCGACGCACCGCAAAAAAAAGGCGATATTTTTAGATTTTGGCGATTTAAATTCATTCATCATTCATTCATTTTCAATGGTCCGCTTGTCCATTAAGTGGGTCGCGGGTGTAGGTTGCTCAAGTGGACCCTCCATAGCTCTCGATCCTCCGCCATTGACTCCAAATCATCAGGGGCAATCCCCATGCGGGTAGAGGAGAGATTATGAATTTGATCTAACCATCTCATCCTTGGTCTACCTAGAGGACGCCTACCCGATGGTACGGATTCCATAGCCCGTCGTGGAATCCTGGTCGGGGACATGCGCTTAACATGACCAAACCACCGAAGCATGGATCGCTCCGTCCGGAGAAGTAGCTGCTCGACATTGAGTTCCTCACGTATTCTGGTATTTCTAATGCGATCTCTACGGGTCACACCAGCAATATAACGGAGAAATCTCATTTCGGCAGCTTGTATTCGCGATCTTATTCTTTCGGTCATTACCCAAACCTCATGACCATAGGTAAGAGTTGGAACAAACACCGAATTAAAGACTGACAACTTAGCTTTGACACCAAGTTCAGTCCTCCTGATAACAGAATGACCAAGCTGTCTCAAAATCGATCGACCAATCCTACAGGAAAACTCGGCATTGCTCCTTCCATCGCGATTTAAATTTCTTTAACCAAAATCCTCATATTTTATTTTTTTTTATAATTTTCACCCAAGCCTTACATCTGTGATGCTGACGACTGTGAAGAAATATTAAAATTAGTAAGGGATGCAGACAACTTTGAAGCTTGGAAGGATATTGATTTAGTTTCGGATTTTGAAAGAATGGCGATAGAAATAGTGTTAGCACAGAGCATGTGAATTAAGTTAAGAAGCATAAGGTAATGATTTAATTTTTGCTTTACTAAGAGAAATGCGGAAAAGATTGTCTAACTGCAACTGACATTTTGTTTCTTTGGAATATTTTTAAGCCAATTTCGACACCGTTTTGAAGGTCTGCTTGTAAGCTTGATTCCACCCAAAATCTTGCGACTTAGACTTACTGAGGCTCAGTCGGAACAATTAATTGCTGTCAGTTGGTCAAATCAGTTTTATCTAGAAAATGCACCTGAAGAAACGTTTTGATGTTTTGGAACAAGGTGTAAAAAATGACAAATGCCTTAGGACAGCTAGAGTTACGGGAGCTTGGGGAATTTGCAGCAAGTTTTTTTTTACGCAAAAATTACGAGTTGCGCGAATTCATTTGATTTTTATGGTTTTTGAATTTGGAGTAAAAAATTTTGAAATTTGGTGATTTTTTGGCGTTTTATATTTTACGTTTGGCGATTCCGGTTTTTGAAACCTGACAACCCTGATTACCAACGCCGCGGATCGAATTGCGTATATACCTATAATAAATTGGGAATTGAATTGCCGCATTATGTGAATGTGACTGCTGTCATTTCTTTAATAGTGTTGTTTTTTTTTACCAAACGAAGATAATTGAAACCATTAAAAATGATCTAATTGCATCCATATTTTGATGCATTCAGCGACAATTTAACATTTATAATGATTGTTTTTTTTCGTTGAAATTAAATTGATGTAAATAAATCAACAAAACATTAAAAAGCCTGACAAAGCGTGAGGCCTGGCCTGAGCCTGACAGAGACCTTAAAAGCCTGACGCGTCAGGCCAAATCCTGACATCTGGTAACCCTAAACACAGGTAATGCCAATCAAGAACATACAATACATCTATATTCTAATCCTAATATTTTCAAACAGCTTCATATCAAATTCATGCAAACATATCACAGCAACAAAACATCATAATCAGACAACCAATTGTGTTAATTAACAACAACATTCATACTCAAGAAAAAAAAAAAAACGAATTAATTAAATGCAGATAACAAACGTAAGTCATTTTAAACAACAATTGTATATTCTTTGGCATTTTTTTTTTCTTCATATTTTGAAATTACTAAATAATAGTAAGTAATCGAATTACACACATTTTAATAGTTTCGATTATCTAAATTCTAAATAATTACATATATATTAGCTACTTATAAATCTAAATCATATATATAGGTACATATATATATGTCAAAGCATGGTTCAGGGTATGTACTGAGTAGTACAGCATTCTACTGTACATTAAAACGTTAGGCTAACTGTATTGTCAGTTACCTAAATGAAATCAGAGCTGGCGATGTGATTATGAAAAAAAAGTAAATAAAAACAAAATGAAAGGAAGTAATTTGGGGATACTAATACTACTGATTAAGAAGACGTTGGTCGTTCCGCATTCGCTGCTCTGAGATCATTACGTTATAATAATGAATGCATAAGAAGAAGATTCAATAGAGAGGAAGATTCGACATCAGAAGTGGGATGCAGCCCTTGAAAAACCAATTTGAATAATAACGATTTGCAAATTCCGAAAGTTCTGGAATAATTTCATTGGTACATATATTGGAAGTTACAAAAACACCAATGTTCTGTGCACGAAAGATCAATCGACGCAAAAGAATCGGTAATTTTGCTAGCTACGTTTCAGTTTCAAGACTACGGACTATTCGGGTGAGAAAATTCCATTAATAATAAATTAATTGTGTTCTGATGCCAGGTTAAGTAATATGGTATTTTGCATTTTCTTCTTATACCGGTGTGACAGTAAAAGGTCGAAATGTTCGGTCTCAATTTTATCGATGATTAAACAAAAGGCTATCTTTTGGGGCTCTAGGGTCCGCTACGTTAATAAATATTGAGTTCATATATGACCATTCATTTTGTTCAATTCAAGGAGCGATTCAATTATTTGGTAATGTCTTTGTAAATGCAAGCAATAGTCGCTTAGTAGCTTTTAGTACAAATGATTACCTAAGGATCATATTATCAGGGAGAATGGTCAACCCGATGTCTATTGATATTCTGTCGTTTGTCTGCAATAAGAATTTAAATAAATTCGACCGCCTTGCACATTCCGCAGCTTCTTTGTAACTATTGTCACCTAATTCGCTGTTCTTAAAAGAAAAAAAAATGTTTGCATAATGAGCACAATTATACAAACAAAAAGCATTACCTACAATATTACATAAAGTGATTTCTTATTACATCTAATGCATCTCTGTTGCAAAATACTAAATAGATGTGGTGTATTGTATGATGCTGAAATTGAAATTGTTCTCAAGAGAAAGGATAAGATAAGTTGTACCTTATTGAAAAGATTATGTTCAATTGTAACATAAGTTGAAAAGAAAATTGTTTTCCACTGTAATCAAAACGTCCGCACTAATTTCACTTTCTAGATATAAAGTCACATGCACCAAAACTGTGAAAATGCAACAATAGATCCTTGTATTTTTGTAAATTGAAATACATTATGATAAATTATGTAACAGAATCAAGTTATGCTTTAACCTATAGATTTTATGTTAAGAATAACATGAAGGATTGTTCTGGGTAGCAATAAGTTATGGTTGTGGTTAAGATATGTAAAGATTTAGTTTAAAAAAAAAAACATTTGGTACATCGAATTCATTGGATAGATATAGTAATGAGTGCTGGATAGAAGCACTGTTGTTTTCTATCACTGGATGGAAGTGGTAATGAGTACTGGATCGAAGTACTATGGTTTGCTATCACTGGATGGAAGTGGTAATGAGTGCTGGATGGAAGCACTGTTGTTTTATATCACTGAATGGAAGTGGTAATGAGTACTGGATCAAAGTACTATGGTTTTCTATCACTAAATGGAAGTGATGAGGAGTGCTGGATGGAAGCACTGTTGTGTCCGTTCACTAGATGAAAGTTTTCAAAAATGCTGAATGGTGTAATGTCTTATCACCAAAATGAAGTGGTAAAGAACACTAGATGACGTGTTAAGTATCTACCTACCAGTTGATACTTTTCAGTAATATGTGTGTCATTGATTTCGTAACAGATGTTTTTATGGGTGGTATGAAGAACTAAATTTGAGTTTAATCTGTATACTAGATTAATAATAAATGTAATCTTTGAAGAGGTAATTGGAAAATAGTAATTTGTTATGGTCAGTAATGGCCGAGTGAGACAAATACTAAGAGCTTTATTTTATTTTGACACATGTCACATGAGGACATGTGACATGTCAGGACGGCCGTGTCAAAGCATGGTTCAGGGTATGTACTGAGTAGTACAGCATTCTACTGCACATTAAAACGTTAGGCTAACTGTATTGTCAGTTACCTAAATGAAATCAGAGCTGGCGATGTGATTATGAAAAAAAAGTAAATAAAAACAAAATGAAAGGAAGTAATTTGGGGATAATAATACTACTGATTAAGAAGACGTTGGTCGTTCCGCATTCGCCGCTCTGAGATCATTACGTTATAATAATGAATGCATAAGAAGAAGATTCAATAGAGAGGAAGATTCGACATATATTTAATAACTTATTACTATTATGCTTAAGGCCCTTACGGCGTGAATTTTCATACAATATCACTTAATTTACATGCACCTAAAGATTGGATTATAAAGCGTATTAAATTTCATAATCTGAAGTTGAAGCCAGGTTGCAAGATTCATTGCAAATCTAATCTTCATCGAATTAGTTCGAATAGATTCGATAAGCTAAAACAATTATTTATATTGTTATCGCGCTCTTTAATGGCGTCTAATTTATTAAGAGAGAGCACTGACTCTTCATTTTGAAATTTTTCTTTTGTTTATAATATGAATAAAAATTTTTATTTTGTTAATATTTAAACATCTCCTTCAATTATCGAAATGATGTGGTAATTCTCTTTTTGTGCGATGGAGAGATGTGAAGGGTAACAACATCTTCATGGGATATAGCGTAACGTAGCCAATTTAGGGGCCCTCCACTACATATATTCCGGCATGGAGAGGCAATGGAGCTAGTGACTCAGGTCAATAGTATAGGGCGGGTACAGCCGATGAGCAGTGAACGGAAGATATCATATACTCTTCGATCATTGCAAGGTCCATAACATCTGACCTAACAATATCTCGAATACATTTCATCTTTTCTTAATCTCTTTCTTTTTTTTTTAGTCAATAACTCTTCCCTTTCCCATCTGTTTTAAGCTTTCTTTTTATTTATTTTATACCTACGCTAATCTTCGTGATTGCGATTTTCTGTCGGACAGACATTTCATAGGTGCTGACAAAATCACTTAAAAGTGACTCCACCCAACAGGTTCAATATCTAATAGATATTTTGGCACGGTTTATTTTGTACCTATGGTAGTAGCAGGAAGAACCCCCCCTCCGACGAGCTTTTGCCCGGCCTTCCGCAAGCGTGCCACCATCTGCTACATGGAACTTTAACACCCCCACCCTCCAGGTTACAACAAGTTAAACGCGGCTCAACGCAATTACAGTGTGACAGCGCGAATTCTTAGCAGCGGTTTCGAGAATAGCAAAATTCCGTGCTTACGTGGAAGGCCAACATTTTAAAGTTGTTACAGACCATGCGAGCTTGAAATGGCTGATGGGTCAAAAGGACCTCAGCGGACGATTAGCTCGGTGGAGTCTGAAACTTCAAGGTTATGATTTCGATATTGAGCATCGAAAAGGTTCCCAGCATATCGTCCCAGACGCTCTTTCCAGTTATGCAACGGATTCGCTGAACTTAGACGCTCTATCGAATGAGGACATACCCGATGTGCTACATGTTGATTTAACAGATCCCAGTTTTAAGTCGGATGAATATGAAAATATCACCGATAATATCTTAAAGCATAAACAACTGTTGCGGGTACCTGCAAGACACAAAGAAAAGGAAGTAAGAATCACAAAAACACAAATATCCACACTGGGGAAGTTGGAGCAACTGACCTACAGTTCCAGCTACATCAGCTGAAAGAGCAACAACTGCTCCAAGCAAAGCTCCATAAAGAGCAACAACAACAGCGACAACAACTACTACAATTACAAGAACAACAAAGACAACAACAAATACTACTACTGAAACGACAACAAAAACAAAGACTGCTAATACATCACAAACAACAACTACAACAACAACAAGTACAACCCCAACAAGCTCTGAAAGAACAGACCAACGAAGGATATGTAGAAGTGACTCACATAGAAGTGACTCTGTGACATGCAAGTCTTCGCAATACCTGCATATGTCTGTATCTGTTAGACCTAATCTCATAGCGTGCCTCCTTAGAAGACAGTGCCCGGAGAGTATCCCTATTACCATTCGTAGCCTTGTCAGTAAAAAAGGTACCAATCTCGTGTAAAGGCAAAGACTCCCACTGCATTAAATTGATTCTGATCAATTATCAGTGAATTTTTGAAGGTGAACACTTCGCCCTCTTGTTCTGCCCTCTATAGATTGTAAGTTTAAGTATCGCTTCATTGTTAAGGTAGTATTAAGTATAATAGGAAGAAAGCGTGGAATAAATTGTACCTCTTTTCTAAAGTTTGTGTTTCTTTGGAAAGACTCTGGATCCGACGAGTTATACCTCAGCCTTTGACAAAAAGCACATCACAACATGTCGCGAGCTCGAAGCAGTGCTACATGCAGTTTTGGGTTGTTGCGTGGAGCGTTCTCCAACGAAATCAGGAACAGGTTTGGCGTCCAAGTTGTTGGCTGTCGTTGTAGCAGAAGCGCTACTGGAAGCGAGCTCAGATGCAGTACTTCCAGCCGGTAGTTTGAGATTACCGGTCTTTGTTGAATGCTGTTTTTGTTTTTGTTTTTCTTTATTTTTGTACATAAGTGGACCCACGAGTAGCGGAGAAAAGATGTCGATCTCTGCAGAGATCCGCAGTACACAGACAAGGCTGGCTAATCCGGAGGTCGCCAGGTATCCGGACACTGCGTTAGCGACTGAGCTATGGCCCCCAGCCAGGTTAACCCTCAGCACGGGTCGTATGACACCTTGGTTCGGCCTTGATTTGAGGCCGTTTGCTGATACGGCTCACAAAGATTTAAGCGCCACACAGACTCCTTACAGTTTGTGCCCTGCAAAAAGCAACCCATGAGCATCTAAGTAGAACCCAAATCAATGCGAGCTGCATCACCAGATGACATTTAGGGTTTACTCCCACATCACTTAATAGTTCACGCTTTCACATCAGTCGGACGTTGCAACGAATCGGAGCGTACAGCTGATATGTAAGTGAGACCCTTGGCTGACACTAACCAGATAAGCTGATTAGCCATTTTCAGGCAGGCGCCCACGAGAAGGACAGAAATATGAGGATTTTGCCCAAGCCCCACACCAGCAATACAACGGAGAAATCTCATTTCGGCAGCTTGTATCCGCGATCTTATTCTTTCGATCATTACCCAAACCTCATGACCATAGGTAAGAGTTGGAACAAACTAAATTAAAGACTGACAACTTAGCTTTGACACCAAGTTCAGTCCTCCTGATAACAGAATGACCAAGCTGTCTCAAAATTTATCCAGCTTGACCAATCCTACAGGAAAACTCAGCATTGCTCCTTCCATCACTGTGAATAACACCCCCAGATACTTAAACTTCTTCACCTGTTTCAATGGGACTCCACTAACATGCAGAGTGCATCGAACAGGCGTTCTGGAGACGACCATCACTTCCGATTTGTTAACGTTTACTTTCATCTCAGCTTCAACACAAATGGCTACAAACTAGGCTTGTGTAGTTCGTGAACGAACTAGTTCACTATAGTGAACTAAGTGTGTGAACTAGTTCATTTAGTTCGCGGTTATTATTTTCAATGGGCTTTACCAATAATCACTTTTAACCTTAAAATTATTACATTAAATTATATTTTGACGATCACAATAGGAAATTTTATATGAAAATTTTCGTGACTTCGTAAAATTTAGCTTGGGCACTAAAAATTATTATTATAGTACCTACCGCGCAATGATTTTCATACAAACGGAGTAAACTAAAGCTAAGTACACAGATTTGTCAGATCAATCAATCAATGACTGACAATGAGCTAACAATAGCCAACTATCTTACAATACAAAGTTGTCCGTTCACACGGCTGTAAGATTTAGTCCCAAAAGACTTTTCTGATAACGTTGCCAGGTTGTGTGTTTACATGGTGGTCAAATGAATATGAAAAATTGGTCTGGTGATGAATTGATTCAAAAACGACATAGTGTTTGTACAACAAGACGCCAATATGCGCGAGTAATAACCAGAGCTTCCGCTTCTGGCGTTTATTCGAATTCAACTCTCTCAAAATAAATTTTACATGGGTTCTTATAATTTTTAAATGTTGACGCTGCAATTATTCGCAGCGTGAGAACGGATTTGTTTATGAATATATTTTATTACAGAAAACAAAATATGATTTAAATTATTTTAAGTTTGCTTCAAAAGAAATATGATATTCTAGGAATGTAATTATTTGTGACTGGAATATATTTTATTACAGAAAACAAAATATGATATTATTCTATGTTGCTGGGTTCTGATGGGAATGTAAATCGCGCAAGCATCCAGGAAATCGATACGGTTTCATTGACAGTTTTTTTCTGTATTTGTAGAGGTGGCTTTTGAATGTGGATCGCGTCGGCAATCTCTTACCTCATTCCATTTTCCACTGCTGTTCGTATCAATATCTTCTGAATTATTGTCCATCGTTTAAAGGCAAACTTCGATTTCGCTCCTAAACCACTGGTCATATTGTCGTGACAATGAAGAAATTGTAAGCAATTGTCAGCTTCCATAAACAACGACATCTGACAACAATATCATGTCATGAGATAACAACTCATCTCACTCACCTGTATCTTTTTTTATATTTTCAACATTTTTTTTTCTATTTTCTGTGAATTTGACTAATTTGAACTAAACTGAAATAAAATGAGCGACCTAGTTCAGTAGCGTGATCTGAACTAAATTGATCGATCACTCAAATAAAAACTTTACTACAAACCAATCGAGTGCGCGCTGAAGTTCAGTTTGAGGGCGGGTACAGCTAGTAGAACTTATGTATTTTTTTTCTTATTTTTATTTAATATATCTACGCTACGTACATATCTTATCTATACAATGAATAATGCACATTATCGTTTTTTATTTTATTAAAAAAAGTTGATGGGTACCTACAAAAAACTATTTGTTAGTAGAATAATTGTTATTGAAAAATCTCAAATTTTCTGTCCGGGTCATGAGAAACCCATGGTACGCCACTGCCTAACGATTTTACATTATCTTGAATTAAATTGATTTAAACATATTTTTAATTTTTTTATATATACATACTATACGATACTATAAAAATATTTAGGTCGAAGGTATAGAGAAACGCACAGATGAGATTTGTAATTGCATTCGCATCTAATCCAATCGAAAAATATGTATCGGCAGAGAAAGAAGCAAGAGAAGAAGATAATTGTATCGCAGTTGTGCTTTTAATAAAGTGCACTGGCCGCTATAGCCTGAAGATGTGTGGTGAGGCTATGAACGGCACTATTTGCGGTATACGTATAACTCAAAATGAGAAGAAATCATTTATATTAACCTATTCAACACTGAAAGACAACCCGAGTAATAATTGTTTTATTTAAGAAAAGAAGATAATAAAATTGGTATGGTGGTAGTGGAAAATGGTAATGATTTTTCATCTAAAATGTTATTTATGTTGTTACGGCGAAAATAAAAACTATAACAACTGAAAGTTATTCGATATTTTTTTTATTATTATTACCTTTGCTAGAATAATAGCTGATGACAATCGGCGCACTTTGTAGCTCTATTCTGGCTTTTGAATCGGCTTGCGTAGCACGGTTAAACTATATCAATGTATTAGTTAAGTACCTCATTCACATAATTCAATAATAGTATTGAATTACAGTCCACTCTCACTCAAATGCGAAACGCTTTCATGAATTACAAAGGTTTTTCTTCAATCAGACAATAATTAACAGTATCTACTACTACCAAATAATATTTCGCCACATAAGCCTATAAAAATGCAGCGCTATCTTTTTTAACTTTCTCGTATACGTAGTAAGAGAAAGATATTGTTTTCGTACAAAATTTCGAACTCGAGATTTAAATCAATTCTGATATTACGATGATAGGGGAACTTAAAAAAGTGTGTCTCGCAATTCTGTCCGTCCGTTTGTCTGTCTGTCCCACCCCTGGGGAATCTAAACGCTTGCTTCAAACTTCGTATTTAGAGTTTGTGGGCTTCCTAGGGACGCTTTTTTTTATACTAGCCCTAATATTAACGGTACCTCCCATATACAAATTTTACGAAATATGTCTAAATTTAAATTTTTTCGAGAACGGCTTGTCATGGTGACACCACCAGACACCTTTTGTAGTTCTTATCTACTTGTAGTGTAATGTTCAAATTGTTTCTCAGCATAGTCAGCACAATAAAAATTCTACATAAATCATCATTGGTGATTGTGCTAGGTATAGTTGTAATTTAAGATGTATTGTATATATTTTTAGCATAAGCATTATTTTAGTATTTAAGGAGGTTGAATAAAGATTGCGAATTCATTCGTAAAGAAGAAGCCAACGAATAATTATTTAGACTTCCCCCACCAGAGGTAAGGGGTCTAAGGTTAACTTTACATTTGGTCCTTCGAGTCTTTAAAAGAATCAATAGCGTTACCAAGGCTACTAACATTGGTAAAGTAAATACATAAAACTCATCAGTCGTACACGTCGTACCCGTACGTCAGTACAAATTTCAAGCGTTGCCAGGGCTAACACTGGTAGTGAATAAGTGCAAGCGTTGCCAGGGCAATAAACTTCAAAAAATATAGCGCATCACGGAAGACCCAACGCTATAAAGAAGAACGGTTAGAAAAAATCAATACAATCTGGAAGGAGTTCGAGGTCAACCATAGTAAAATAAAGGATAGAGTAAAGCACCACCCCAATCGCTAAAAATGCTACTTTAAAAACTGCCCATATCTCAAAAACGCCATTTTCAATTTGGATGAAAATGTAACTGCTAGGTAATGTTTATATCCTGGAGATAACGTCGTACACAGTTTTCAGCTAAACAGTTTAGTAACAGTGCTTTTCGAATCCAAATTTGTAACATTTGTCAGCTTAATTTTACAATAAACCGCTTCAACGATTTTGATCAAAATACATATTTAAGACAACATTAGCATTCTTAACACGATCACGTACTTATTTTTTTTTTCAGAATATAGCCATTTTATGAATATTTCTCAAAAATGAAATTAAATAATCAAAAATGGAAATTAAAAATTCATCGCCTACTTACCTCCTTTAAGTGTCAGTTGTTCGGGGTTACATTTGAACGTAAGTGATAAAGTGTTGTAGTTAATACGTATGTTTATGTAGTATGTATTACTTAGATACTTTTTATTTAATTAACAAGAATTCAGTTACTAAACCTGAAGACATTTTAATTGGGTATGATTTTAAATTTGCTGAAATGACTCTGAGATTCTGCGAGATTCACAATAAACGAGAAAGTTACGTGCGGGTCGTGCACATTATTTTTAAAGCAAACAGCAAGTGCAATGGCCACACAACAAGCTTCATTATCACTCAACATGTTGTCTAATGTCTACACAAATATCAGAAGTCAACTAAATTATTGGGAAAAATATTGCACTTGCACCGTCTATGTAATATATTTCACAATAACATTGAGCGTCTAGGGGCCGCTTAATAAAACGAATTTCGCTATACAGAATTTCGTTATAAAGAACCTAATTCATATGGGATATTTTTGAAGGGGAAGGGGAACAAAATGAAATTCGATATAGAGATAATTACGTTATAAGGAAGTTCGTTATAAAGAATTTTGACTGTAATTGAGTAGTAGTCTTAGATCTGTTTTGAAACAGGGTGCAGGTTGCAGATGCGGTTGCAGGTAGCAAACTGGCTGGCAGAGGTTTATTTTTCTTGTAGGTGTCATATATTTTCAGGGTGAAGAGGGTTATTTTTCTTGTAGGTATAATTTGTGTGAATGAATACTATATGCGTATGCCCACCGCCTGGTCTTAGATCAGTTTTGGGGGTAGACACAGGCGCACTTTTCTTGCAGGTATAATTTGTGTGAATGAATGACTGTTTGTAGTATGTTTCGCTGCACTTGGCTCAGCAGGTGTAATGTTCATGAATAAGAAAAGGTTATTTTTTTGTACGAGTTTTATGGCGTTTCGAAAAGAAGAAGATATTTTTTTGAATGTTTATTCGCATGTGTAGGGTAAGCGATGCAACGAATTCGGCGCTAGCAGAATTTTCAAGATGAGACATGTTAATTTTCTATGCATCACTATTGATGCAATGCATTCGGCGATAACCGAATTTTCAAGTCGAGGAATGTTTAAGTTTATTTTCTATCTCCCACGGTTGAAGTAATGCATTCGGCGACAGCCGAATTTCCACTGTATTTACTCACATGTATCAATATTGATGCAACACATTCGGCGATAGCCGAATTTTCAAGATGAGACATGTTTATTTTCTAGTACCCGCGATTGATGATTGGTGGTTGGGTGTGTATGAATCGGGTAGGCGCTGATCGGCATCAACCTGGCGGTGCCCAGCTGTTGTAACTTTTCGTACACATCAATTGTGCTTATTTTACCTCCTAGTGGTAACCACCGGGTACTGGTCTGCCCATCCGGGTGTGACTTGCTGAACTTATAAGCGCGAGTGTTGAACACGAAGAAAATAGCAACACTATAATGCTCTGTCAGAAAGACTGACTGATCGAGCCTCAGAAGTCTTACATGAGCCCCTCAGAAAGAGGACGTACGGCGGATGAATTCATTAGCCTGAATCAACGGTGTCGTCAACAGTCAAGATGACAGTTACCTTACTTGAGCTACTTCGACATATTTGGAGCTGAGGTCAGTGAGGATTTTTCAGGACTAGTCAGGGTGCTGAAACAGAGATGGTGGCGGATGAACCCTTTATGGGCCAACGGCAGCTCTCACATCCCCGAAGTGGGTTACTGACACCGGAGGAATCCGGCCCCTTTCGTCCAAGGGGTCCAACAAAGGGCCTGGCCCTCCAGGTTGGGGGTTGTACGCCGGGGTAACTGCCCGACTGCGGAAAACAACAATAGTTCCGAAACTACAACAAGCCTCGGATACGGATGATTTTACTGTTGACGAACCTGGCAAACGAATTAAGGACAACGAATTTCGGATCTGCACGTGGAATGTTAGGTCCCTTAACAGACCGCGTGCAGCCGAACAGCTAGCGGAGGCCCTGGACTGCTATAAAGCAGACCTAACCGCCATCCAAGAAGTGCGATGGGATGGACCCGGCAAAAAGAGGATGAAGAACTGCGACATATACTATGGCGACTGCTATCGGCAACAAAAACAGCGCTTATTCGGATGTGGATTCGTCGTTGGAGGCAGACTTAGGCAAGAAGTCTTAAGTTTCCACTGCATGAACGAGCGCCTCACGACAATTCGCATCAAGGCTAAATTCGCCAACATTAGCCTAATATGTGCCCATGCCCCCACGGAGGAGAAAGACGACGACACCAAAGAGAGGTTTTACGAGCTCTTGGACAAGACATACGAGCAGTGCCCTAACTATGACATTAAAATTGTCCTAGGTGATTTTAATGCAAAGATAGGAAGAGAGGGCATCTTTGGTAGTACTGTCGGAAGGTACAGCCTACACGACACCACCTCCGATAACGGATTTTCGACTTCGCGGCGGGGCGAAATGTTGTCATAGCAAGTACGCGGTTCCCGCATCTCGATATTCATAAAGGCACTTGGAGATCTCCCGATCAATCAACCGTCAACCAGATTGACCACATTGCGATCGACGCAAGGCACTCCTCCAGTATTATGGATGTCCGAACGTTCCGAGGGGCCAACATTGACTCGGACCACTACCCTGTTGTAGCCAAGGTACGCCTTCGGATATCCCGAACACCGCCAAGACAAATAAATACTGTGAGGAAGTTTGACGTCGGGCGGCTAAAATCGCAAGAGATCACCAAATCCTTCTCCGATCGGTTCTCTCTCAATCTCTCAAGAGGTTCTATGCAGCCAGCAGCAAGCATTGAAGACCAGTGGCAACATTGCCAAAAAGCCATCAGAGACGCCGCCTCTGATGTGCTTGGTTTCACTCGACCACCACAACGAAACCCCTGGTTCGACGACGAGTGCCGGCAAGCACATGCAGCGAAACAAGAGGCATACAAAGCGGCGCTGCAAAGAAGAACTAGAGCTGCTCGTGAGCTCTACGCGCAGAAAAGAAGAGACGAACACCGGCTTCTCAGGAGAAAAAAGAAAGAGCACGAGAAGCGCGCGATCGAGGAAATAGAGAGATGCTACAGCAGGAATGAGGTTCGGAAGTTTTACCAAAGGGTAAAAAGAACCTGTCAAGGCTACAGAGCCCGAACCGAAGCCTGCAAGGACGAACAAGGGAACATCGTAGTTGAATCGCAGTCGATGCTGAGGATATGGAAGAACTACTTCTGCAGACTGTTTAACGGCGATGACGAACTAAATCCCGCTGTCAGGCAGAATGAACTATTCAACCTGGACGATGAAGACCAACAATTCCGTCCACCCGACCTGGACGAAGTGAAGATAGCGATATCTAAGCTTAAGTCCAACAAAGCTGCTGGAGCAGATGGCCTAACCGCCGAGTTATTCAAAGCAGCAGGCGATGACTTGGTTAGGAGCATGCACCAACTCATCTGTAAAATATGGTCGGAGGAAAGTATGCCCGATGAATGGAACCTTAGCATTGTTTGCCCGATCCTCAAGAAAGGAGATCCTCTGAACTGCGCCAACTATAGAGGTATTAGTCTTCTTAACATCGCCTACAAGATCTTATCTGCCGTGTTGTGTGAACGCCTGAAGCCTTTCGTCAACAACCTGATTGGTCCCTATCAGTGTGGCTTCAGGCCAGGAAAGTCTACCATCGACCAAATATTCACACTGCGGCAGATCTTGGAGAAAACCCAGGAAGTTCAAATCGATACCCACCACCTTTTCATCGATTTTAAGGCCGCCTATGACAGCATTTATAGAGACGAGCTATACAGAGCCATGTCTAGTTTTGGCATCCCTGCCAAACTCGTCCGTTTGTGTAGGATGACAATGGAGAATGCACGCTGCTCCATCAAGGTCGGTAAAGAACTCACCGAGACCTTCGATGTCAAAAAAGGATTTAGACAAGGCGATGCGCTGTCATGTGACTTCTTCAACATCGTTCTTGAAAGAATAGTGCAAAACTCAAACGCTAACACCAGAGGCACTATCTTTCAAAAGTCCGTCCATCTACTCGCCTACGCCGACGATATCGACATAATCGGGAGAACGCAGCGTGATGTCACTGGCGCGTTCGTGAGCATTGAGACGGAGGCGGCAAAGATGGGTTTGGCGGTCAATGAGGGCAAGACAAAGTATATGCTGTCATCGAGAAAGGACACCCAACACCGACGTCTTGGACAGAATGTCACTATAGACAGATATAACTTTGAGGTGGTAAAGGACTTTGTCTACCTAGGCTCCGCTATTAACTCAGACAATGACACCAGCGCTGAGATAAAGCGAAGAATAACTCTTGCCAATCGCTGTTTCTTTGGGCTAAGAAAGCAATTGAGTAGCAAAGCCCTCTCTCGAACAACTAAAGTGACCCTTTATAAGACCTTAATCATCCCAGTCCTACTTTATGGTGCAGAGGCATGGACTCTATCAAAAGCGGATGAGCTTACTCTTGGTTACTTCGAGAGGAAAATTCTTCGAGTAATTTTCGGTCCCGTCTGCATAGACGGTGAATGGAGGAGGAGATACAACGACGAACTGTACGGGCTGCACAGCGACATTGACTTAGCCAGAAGAGTTAAGGTCCAACGACTGCGGTGGCTGGGTCATGTAGAGCGAATGGACGTGAATGCTCCGGCCCGGAAGATCTTCGAATCCACACCGGAGGGACGGCGCAGTAGAGGAAGACCGCGACTCAGGTGGCGCACGCAAGTGGAAAGGGACCTTAACCAACTTAGCGTGCGAAACTGGAGACAGCTGGCCAAAGATCGTGCTGGCTGGAGACGCTTGTTGGTTGAGGCCCAGGTCCACCCCGGACTGTAGCGCCACTTTAAGTAAGTAAGTAAGTAAGTACCCGCGATTGATGTAATGCATTCGGCGATAGCCGAATTTCCGCTGTATTTACTCACATGTATCAATATTGATGCAAAGCATTCGGCGATATTTGAATCTCCAAGACGAGGCAT
This sequence comes from Cheilosia soror, assembly GCA_949372485.1. Classification (NCBI taxonomy): domain Eukaryota; kingdom Metazoa; phylum Arthropoda; class Insecta; order Diptera; family Syrphidae; genus Cheilosia; species Cheilosia soror. The sequence continues at coordinate 30,662,851 of OX443563.1, forward strand.
GTTTATTTTCTAGTACCCACGATTGATGTAATGTATTCGGCGACAGCAGAATTTCCGCTGTATTTACTCACATGTATCAATATTGATGCAACGCATTCGGCGATAGCCGAACTTTCAAGACGAGACATGTTTATTTTCTAGTACCCACGATGGATGTAATGCATTCGGCGGCAGCCGAATTTCCCTTTTTCTCTTTTCTCCTGTTTGTATACATTTTTTTTTGTCTCCCCTCCAACCGACGAAACGAAATATTCTTATAAAAAGGGAGATCGGATTTGTATTTCTAACTAGTTGTAGAAGTCTACCCGAGCTGAATATTCGAGTTGTGTGTAGAATCAAATATATCTGAAATGGATTTAACAATGATTGAACTGACGATGTTGGAAGCTAATGATATAAATTATCTGCCAACAGTGAAAATTCGAACAGTTAATTCTAGGAAAGGAGTATCATATTTCGGAGCTGAAACGTGTAAATACACGTTTCGGTGAAGGATTCGTTGCAATTCTAGAGAAGAGTTGTCAGGTATGAAACTAACTTCCCCATATTTATTCTCATGTATATTTTGCCAACATTTTGTTTTTTTTTAAAGGTGTTTTTGCCAGGACGATATAATAAGATGTCGTAGGAAACATTCGTCGCTCTCAACAGTGGGATGTACTCCTTAGTATATGATGGGAAAATTGGCCGAAGCAGCAGATTAATGTTTAAGTCAATAATTTAGTTTAAATTAAATTTATCATTTCTTTAAAAAAAATACGTAGATATTAGAAAATTATATTTTTCAAAACTTGCTTGAAATAAAAGATTTTATTGGAAATAGTATTTGTTCATTTATTTATTCTATAATGTAGGCATATAAGTTTTTTAATCCTAAAGCCCAGTATTCTGCTCGCGCTAAAATTTAGCGAGCGCAATTCTCTCCACAGCACAGATAAACGCTTGCTAAATTCGTTGTACAGGATATAGATGGGACACACACCCATATTTCATTGCCACATCTATTTTGATTTTTGTTATTTTTTCACTTTTTTCCTACTCACTTACATCGATTATCAAGTTTCCACGAAATAGTCAATTGAAAATTTGTTTTGTTTCGAAAATGTCAAAATTTATCGCCGATTTAATGTACCAGGCAATTCTTTCGCGAGCTAAATCAGTGGAGACATTTTCTTGGCCGAGTATAACAAAATTGTACGTAGTACGTATAACACATAATATTGTTATACTCGACTGACAATTAGTGTGTCCCATCTATATGAAAATAAGAATTTAGCGTGCGGAACAGGATACTGCTTTGCTAAACTGCCTCGCTTAATTTTATCTCTGTAGACATTTTTGTATGGGAGATAAAATTTAGCGCGAGCAGGATACTGGGCTTAAGCAGCATTTTTTCAAGTGTATGGCACGAGCATGTATCGGGTCCTTCTTGGCAGTAATCTGGCGACCAACAACAATTACTTAAGTGGTATCCAAAGGCTGATAGTTTAATAGTGGAATTTTTATATTTCTCGAGAAACAGCAAACAGTCGGCAAATTCTTGATAGTGTTCTTCCAGAAGAGTTTCTCTATTATTTTTCAAAAATAATAAAATATTATCGGTTTCTTTGGAGGGATCCATGTTTGACTTCTGCTCGAACACGATTGCGGATGTCGGCGTTTGCTTGATCAATCCCAAGTCAAAATTGAGAAGACACACAAATAACTTAAAATCAGTGACTGTACTGCAAGTGAAGGATACAAAGCTTTGATTATCAAGGACGAGGGGGATCAGCGGGTACAAGGTAGAAACAAGCTTGACGATATGGATACCCAGGACGTCACAGAGAAAGAAAGGGAGCAGTTGTGTGAATTAGTGATTGCCCACCGAGACTTTTTCGCTTTGGACGCTAGCGAACTTGGAGAATACAACTGGGGTGAGTGCACGATAGAACTCACCACATCACATCCAGTATGCGTACAGCTTTACCGACTACCTTTCGCCAAACGAAATATAGTAAAAGAGAAGATGAGTGAAATGTTGCAGCAGGGATTATTCGGCCTTCAACATCCAACTTCTATGCACCGGTAGTTCTCACAAAGAAGAAGGATGGAGGAGAGAGGATGTGCATCGACTATCGGGCACTGAATAAAGTAACGACGAAACAAAAGTTTCCGATGCCTACAGTCGAAGAAATACTAGCAACGTTAGCCAGAAATAAGTATTTCACAACATTGGACCTTGCTTCCGGATATCATCAAGTGCGAATAGCCGAACAAAGCCGAAAGTATACTGCGTTTGCTACGGAGAATGGGCTGTACGAGTTTGTGCGCATGCCGTTTGGTTTAGTCAATGCTCCAGCGTACTTCCAAATGTGCATGAATCAGATTAAGGCACGCATGAACCACGGAGATATTGCAGTTTTCCTAGACGATGTTATTATAGGAAGCGAATCAATAGATGAAGGACTACAAAAGTTGGGTAAATTCCTGGAAATTCTGAAGGAGTCGGGGTTGACTCTTAGTACTAAAAAGTGCGCGTTTCTAAGGAGTAGCATTGAGTTCCTCGGACATCAACTGGATGTAAACGTGTGGGGGACTACCTTAAAGCAATTAACCAATTTAACATTTTACTACACACAATTTTTGTATCTGCACCTTGTTAGAAAAAGTAATGTAGCTAACATCAGAACCACTGTATTAGCGGAAGGGACGCCTTTTTGCTTGCTCTTTTCGATGAGTAGCAGCTTCCTTCAATTTCGCGATACGCGAAACGCTCTTTTTCTTTCTGGGCATCAACGCGAGTAGTACTTGGCGCGCCACGCTTTGGCCGAAAGCTCATTTTTATGTAAAGTGACGGAATTGCATCGTAAAATATTCGAATGCTCTACCAAAGAATATTGCAAGATGCGGTAATTAATCATTGATTATTACGTTCGTCCATCCGTCACGACGAAACGAGGTTCGAGAAGCTCACCTCCGTCTTAACAGAGAAAAGAGAACAAAGTACGTTTCCCCTACTCCAGCCGCGATAGTGCCAAATTGTGTTTTTTGTGAGAGTGTGCCACCTCAAATACCTGGTAATTTTGTTTTTGACTTAAGCAAGTCCGCATATAGTATACCTACATATATTCCAGCATATATAGCTACAAAGTGTGTCATAACCTCCAGTAGCAGTGAGGCTGCGACGTCATTCACCTACGCGGCCAAGGTCCCTGTAACTCTACAATCAATCATTTCACATACACCCCCGGTAAAATTTTTAAACACAATCCATAAGCAGTGGAAAGAGACGTTTATCAGTGTAAGTAACCATGCTTGCCATTCTATTAAACACCTACTCTAAGAGAAACATTTTTATAGTGTTCAAAACCCTCTTCAGCGATAAAAACTAGCTATCAGCTCGGTAAGCCGTGTACGTGGTCGTGTATGCGAACACCCTCACCTCAACCTTCGCCCACACGTAAAACCAGCTGAGGACTTGATTAAACTCTCGCTTTCTAGCTCAATCATATGAGAGCTGTCTGTCGATACAGCAACAAGCTCTTCTTCCACTGCCACCTCGTGCTTATCACGTGTGTAAGACAGCCACATCCGCACCCCACCCGGACGTGAAATCGAGAGTTCTACGATCCCTACGAAGAACATGGGAGCGAACAGGTGATTCAGTGCCTGCAATTCACCACAAGAGGCATTATTAGCCGCGCAGTGTGAACGCAGTGAATCGATACTTCCCCTCCCTAACGAAAAGCAACGTCCTTAAATCCACAACATCGTCAGTCTCTCTCTTCGTCAGTGGTCCAAATCGCACGCAGCATCAGCAGCGATAGGCCTCATTAGCCACGATCATCGGCATCGGCAAAACCGCGGCTGATAACAGCGGCCACCGAAACGATCGAACCATCGTCAGCAGCAACAACACATGCACTCATTGCGTTGGTGCTCTTCACAAAGTATTGTGGGTATAATCAACATAGAATATTGCATTTTTTTTTAGCAATATCACCCACCTTTTTAAAAGCAAAGTATGTATTTGATATCATTGATAATAGATATATCTTGTAAAGTTCGTTCGATATAAATATTTTTCGTTTTTCCAAAACCAATTTAGGTAACAACAACCAAGCACTTCGATGAATGCTGTGCACACCATCCATAGAAGTCGTCATTATAGTTCGCGGATTATTTGTAGCAACGAAAGGTACAACAAAGAGTACCAATGATAATAATCGGTGAGTACATAATTGCTTTTTTTTTATTGAACGAACTGGATAGGAGCATTTTAAACGTGTAGTGTTATTAGCCAAATGGTAAAACTCCTTTTTTTTGTAAGAACATTCAAGTGTTAAAAGCGACATTGACATAGATGTCATAAACCACAACGGCGCTTTGCCGCCTGCGTGCGTTGACAGATAAAGTAGAACCAATGCTTTTATATGGTGCAAGCCAAAATGCGGCTTCAGGCTTCGGGTCGCGTTTAGATCGTAAATATCGTAAAGTCCAACGCGCCGCCCAAGTAGAGCAACTCTCTACTTTCAGGTGCGTTGGGCGGCTTTGACATTTCATTTTCGGTTTGGTTTGTTCGATTTGATAATATTTAATGTGATAGAGCAATGCCGTTCATTGTTGGAGTTGCATGGATCCACTTAGGGTATATACGTAGTTACTCGTTTTTAGTAGATTGTGAGGTTTTTGCAATACAAATTAATTATTTTACTGTGTGGAAATGACGAATATTATTTTTGTTGTAATGCTACTAGTGATTTCTTTAGATTGTTGAACAAAAAAAGATGTGCTCAAATGTTATGTGCACGCTTTTGATATTTTAATTTTGTCTGAAACTACTCTGTGCTTTATACAATTGATAAACGAAATAAACATTTTTGTTTAGAATATTTATAGTTTCTTTTTCTAGTCGAGGGAAAATCTAATTTTCTGCTATGTGCAAATGATTGGTATTAATTTATTACTTGGTGTACCCGCTCTTTTGCTCGTGCCAATGAATTGAAATGCTTAGGTAGATATAGCTACATATTTTTTATTGTCTATCGGGACAATGAACATGAATATGCGTACCGACTTTGACCCAAATTCACGGGAATTCTCCGTCCTATATCGAAGATTCCCTGTAAATTTGAACTCCATAGGCGGGAAGGTTTTGAAGTCCAGCCATAGGAATATAAAAAAATGTCTGGGCAGGACAGCAAGATCTTCGCGGAAATATAGCAAAAAAAAAGTTCGTGTATTTAATTAATACCAGGCAAATGACCCTAATTAGAGGGTCATAAAATCCTTTCAATATGCATTGCCATTACTGGCGATAGGTGAACGGATGTGGTAAAAACCCAGCGAGCGACGAAAAACAGTACCTGCGGTCGCAATCGTCCGAATGTCCAGCATACCACCAGATGTATAAATATAACTGAAATAAAATATAAATATTTATTGAAAAATCGAGTAGTTCGTCTGTATCCATATTTGAGAATTTATCATTTTATTTTTTTTTAAATAGCCAAAGCAAGTTTTTAATAAAATTGCACCTCTGTATTTTAGTGACTGAACTTCTTTCCACAGCGCATATAAAATTTGCTGGCCATTTGGTAATCTTGCTCACTTAAATCGTTTTTCAAGTATTCCACAAAGTCGTAGGAAACATTCGTCGCTCTCAACAGTGGGATGTACTCCTTAGTATATGATGGGAAAATTGGCCGAAACAGCAGATTAATGTTTAAGTCAATAATTTAGTTTAGATTAAATTTATCATTTCTTTAAAAAAAAATACGTAGATATTAAAAAAAAATAAATAGGTGGCGCAACAGGCGGGTGACACCCAAGGCCTAGCTTCTCGCAACCATTCGTTTTGTGTGAGTTTCTATTTTTGGGACGAATGGAAGGGACCTACAATTTTATGCCGAGTCCGAACGGCTGAATTGAGAAGCTTTTTCATGACAGTCATACTCTCGGATGTTTGTCAGACGTTCGCGAGAGGTGGCGCAGTAGAAAAAAACTTTAAGATGTAATTTTGGTTTTTCCGGGGATCGAACCTGGGATCCCTCGCACAGTAGTCCAGCACACTAACCACTGCGCTACTGCGCCCACGTAGATATTAGAAAATTATATTTTTAAAAACTTGCTTGAAATAAAAGATTTTATTGGAAATAGTATTTGTTCATTTATTTATTCTATAATATAGGCATATAAGTTTTTTAATCCTAAGCAGCATTTTTTCAAGTGTATGGCACGAGCATGTATCGGGTCCTTCTTGGCAGTAATCTGGCGACCAACAACAATTACTTAAGTGGTATCCAAAGGCTGATAGTTTAATAGTGGAATTTTTATATTTCTCGAGAAACAGCAAACAGTCGGCAAATTCTTGATAGTGTTCTTCCAGAAGAGTTTCTCTATTATTTTTCAAAAATAATAAAATATTATCGGTTTCTTTGGAGGGATCCATGTTTGACTTCTGCTCGAACACGATTGCGGATGTCGGCGTTTGCTTGATCAATCCCAAGTCAAAATTGAGAAGACATACAAATAACTTAAAATCAGTGACTGTACTGCAAGTGAAGGATACAAAGCTTTGATTATCAAGGACGAGGGGGATCAGCGGGTACGAAGTAGAATCAAGCTTGACGATATGGATACCCAGGACGTCACAGAGAAAGAAAGGGAGCAGTTGTGTGAATTAGTGAACGCCCACCGAGACTTTTTCGCTTTGGACGCTAGCGAACTTGGAGAATACAACTGGGGTGAGTGCACGATAGAACTCACCACATCACATCCAGTATGCGTACAGCTTTACCGACTACCTTTCGCCAAACGAAATATAGTAAAAGAGAAGATGAGTGAAATGTTGCAGCAGGGATTATTCGGCCTTCAACATCCAACTTCTGTGCACCGGTAGTTCTCACAAAGAAGAAGGATGGAGGAGAGAGGATGTGCATCGACTATCGGGCACTGAATAAAGTAACGACGAAACAAAAGTTTCCGATGCCTACAGTCGAAGAAATACTAGCAACGTTAGCCAGAAATAAGTATTTCACAACATTGGACCTTGCTTCCGGATATCATCAAGTGCGAATAGCCGAACAAAGCCGAAAGTATACTGCGTTTGCTACGGAGAATGGGCTGTACGAGTTTGTGCGCATGCCGTTTGGTTTAGTCAATGCTCCAGCGTACTTCCAAATGTGCATGAATCAGATTAAGGCACGCATGAACCACGGAGATATTGCAGTTTTCCTAGACGATGTTATTATAGGAAGCGAATCAATAGATGAAGGACTACAAAAGTTGGGTAAATTCCTGGAAATTCTGAAGGAGTCGGGGTTGACTCTTAGTACTAAAGAGTGCGCGTTTCTAAGGAGTAGCATTGAGTTCCTCGGACATCAACTGGATGTAAACGTGTGGGGGACTACCTTAAAGCAATTAACCAATTTAACATTTTACTACACACAATTTTTGTATCTGCACCTTGTTAGAAAAAGTAATGTAGCTAACATCAGAACCACTGTATTAGCGGAAGGGACGCCTTTTTGCTTGCTCTTTTCGATGAGTAGCAGCTTCCTTCAATTTCGCGATACGCGAAACGCTCTTTTTCTTTCTGGGCATCAACGCGAGTAGTACTTGGCGCGCCACGCTTTGGCCGAAAGCTCATTTTTATGTAAAGTGACGGAATTGCATCGTAAAATATTCGAATGCTCTACCAAAGAATATTGCAAGATGCGGTAATTAATCATTGATTATTACGTTCGTCCATCCGTCACGACGAAACGAGGTTCGAGAAGCTCACCTCCGTCTTAACTAGGGTTACCAGATGTCAGGATTTGGCCTGACGCGTCAGGCTTTTAAGGTCTCTGTCAGGCTCAGGCCAGGCCTCACGCTTTGTCAGGCTTTTTAATGTTTTGTTGATTTATTTACATCAATTTAATTTCAACGAAAAAAAACAATCATTATAAATGTTAAATTGTCGCTGAATGCATCAAAATATGGATGCAATTAGATCATTTTTAATGGTTTCAATTATCTTCGTTTGGTAAAAAAAAACAACACTATTAAAGAAATGACAGCAGTCACATTCACATAATGCGGCAATTCAATTCCCAATTTATTATAGGTATATACGCAATTCGATCCGCGGCGTTGGTAATCAGGGTTGTCAGGTTTCAAAAACCGGAATCGCCAAGCGTAAAATATAAAACGTCAAAAAATCACCAAATTTCAAAATTTTTTACTCCAAATTCAAAAACCATAAAAATCAAATGAATTCGCGCAACTCGTAATTTTTGCGTAAAAAAAAACTTGCTGCAAATTCCCCAAGCTCCCGTAACTCTAGCTGTCCTAAGGCATTTGTCATTTTTTACACCTTGTTCCAAAACATCAAAACGTTTCTTCAGGTGCATTTTCTAGATAAAACTGATTTGACCAACTGACAGCAATTAATTGTTCCGACTGAGCCTCAGTAAGTCTAAGTCGCAAGATTTTGGGTGGAATCAAGCTTACAAGCAGACCTTCAAAACGGTGTCGAAATTGGCTTAAAAATATTCCAAAGAAACAAAATGTCAGTTGCAGTTAGACAATCTTTTCCGCATTTCTCTTAGTAAAGCAAAAATTAAATCGTTACCTTATGCTTCTTAACTTAATTCACATGCTCTGTGCTAACACTATTTCTATCGCCATTCTTTCAAAATCCGAAACTAAATCAATATCCTTCCAAGCTTCAAAGTTGTCTGCATCCCTTACTAATTTTAATATTTCTTCACAGTCGTCAGCATCACAGATGTAAGGCTTGGGTGAAAATTATAAAAAAAAAATAAAATATGAGGATTTTGGTTAAAGAAATTTAAATCGCGATGGAAGGAGCAATGCCGAGTTTTCCTGTAGGATTGGTCAGGCTGGATCGATTTTGAGACAGCTTGGTCATTCTGTTATCAGGAGGACTGAACTTGGTGTCAAAGCTAAGTTGTCAGTCTTTAATTCGGTGTTTGTTCCAACTCTTACCTATGGTCATGAGGTTTGGGTAATGACCGAAAGAATAAGATCGCGAATACAAGCTGCCGAAATGAGATTTCTCCGTTATATTGCTGGTGTGACCCGTAGAGATCGCATTAGAAATACCAGAATACGTGAGGAACTCAATGTCGAGCAGCTACTTCTCCGGACGGAGCGATCCATGCTTCGGTGGTTTGGTCATGTTAAGCGCATGTCCCCGACCAGGATTCCACGACGGGCTATGGAATCCGTACCATCGGGTAGGCGTCCTCTAGGTAGACCAAGGATGAGATGGTTAGATCAAATTCATAATCTCTCCTCTACCCGCATGGGGATTGCCCCTGATGATTTGGAGTCAATGGCGGAGGATCGAGAGCTATGGAGGGTCCACTTGAGCAACCTACACCCGCGACCCACTTAATGGACAAGCGGACCATTGAAAATGAATGAATGATGAATGAATTTAAATCGCCAAAATCTAAAAATATCGCCTTTTTTTTTGCGGTGCGTCGCCAAACCGGCGCCAAATCGGCACTTCTGACAACAATGGTGGTAATCTTACGTAAGTCACAAAAAACAAAGGTCATATAATTCATGCTATAAAGATTTTTTGTGGAGTCTGTATCTGAAAGTACAGTATTTTTAAAAGAATGCAATATAACACATACAGCTAGGTTCCAGAAATCGAGTGAAATCGAAATTGCAAATCGAGTGAATTCGTTTTCAGTGTTCTGTATTTCGAGCGATTCTGAAACTTCGACATTTTTTAGAAATCACAATTTCACTTTGTCTCAATTCCGAAAATTTTGTAATCGAAATCGAATACAGTGAAATGTAGACCACATAAATACATTTCTGATTTCATTTCGAGTGAAAGTGAAATGTGGAGCCAAGCAGATAATGATTCCTATTTCTTCGAACAATATGTACCATGATTTGAAAAAAATGGCCAGCCAACAAGATACTTAGTATATTTTTTGAAGAAACATTGGATATGCAATACGTTTCATATTTTGAATATTGCAAAACCAAAAAAGAATTGTTTCTCTTACAACCGCAAAATGGACGAAAAAAAAGAAATAAACTCAATTTAGACTCTGTGAAGAATGTTATAACTATATTTTGAAGAAACCAGACATTCTAAATCAAATACATTACATACCTACTACCTACCTATGTAATGTACCTATAATAATAGTCTTTTTTTAATTTGTTGTTTTTTTAATGAAGATTATGACTACCTACATATTTATTTGGCTTAAATAAAATGTTTAGTTAAAAAAATGCAATGTCAGGCTTTTTGCTCCATAATCAGGCTTTTCTCTCCTAAATGTCCGGCTTTTCGTTTTTTTGTGATGGTAACCCTAGTCTTAACAGAGAAAAGAGAACAAAGTACGTTTCCCCTACTCCAGCCGCGATAGTGCCAAATTGTGTTTTTTGTGAGAGTGTGCCACCTCAAATACCTGGTAATTTTGTTTTTGACTTAAGCAAGTCCGCATATAGTATACCTACATATATTCCAGCATATATAGCTACAAAGTGTGTCATAACCTCCAGTAGCAGTGAGGCTGCGACGTCATTCACCTACGCGGCCAAGGTCCCTGTAACTCTACAATCAATCATTTCACATACACCCCCGGTAAAATTTTTAAACACAATCCATAAGCAGTGGAAAGAGACGTTTATCAGTGTAAGTAACCATGCTTGCCATTCTATTAAACACCTACTCTAAGAGAAACATTTTTATAGTGTTCAAAACCCTCTTCAGCGATAAAAACTAGCTATCAGCTCGGTAAGCCGTGTACGTGGTCGTGTATGCGAACACCCTCACCTCAACCTTCGCCCACACGTAAAACCAGCTGAGGACTTGATTAAACTCTCGCTTTCTAGCTCAATCATATGAGAGCTGTCTGTCGATACAGCAACAAGCTCTTCTTCCACTGCCACCTCGTGCTTATCACGTGTGTAAGACAGCCACATCCGCACCCCACCCGGACGTGAAATCGAGAGTTCTACGATCCCTACGAAGAACACGGGAGCGAACAGGTGATTCAGTGCCTGCAATTCACCACAAGAGGCATTATTAGCCGCGCAGTGTGAACGCAGTGAATCGATACTTCCCCTCCCTAACGAAAAGCAACGTCCTTAAATCCACAACATCGTCAGTCTCTCTCTTCGTCAGTGGTCCAAATCGCACGCAGCATCAGCAGCGATAGGCCTCATTAGCCACGATCATCGGCATCGGCAAAACCGCGGCTGATAACAGCGGCCACCGAAACGATCGAACCATCGTCAGCAGCAACAACACATGCACTCATTGCGTTGGTGCTCTTCACAAAGTATTGTGGGTATAATCAACATAGAATATTGCATTTTTTTTTAGCAATATCACCCACCTTTTTAAAAGCAAAGTATGTATTTGATATCATTGATAATAGATATATCTTGTAAAGTTCGTTCGATATAAATATTTTTCGTTTTTCCAAAACCAATTTAGGTAACAACAACCAAGCACTTCGATGAATGCTGTGCACACCATCCATAGAAGTCGTCATTATAGTTCGCGGATTATTTGTAGCAACGAAAGGTACAACAAAGAGTACCAATGATAATAATCGGTGAGTACATAATTGCTTTTTTTTTATTGAACGAACTGGATAGGAGCATTTTAAACGTGTAGTGTTATTAGCCAAATGGTAAAACTCCTTTTTTTTGTAAGAACATTCAAGTGTTAAAAGCGACATTGACATAGATGTCATAAACCACAACGGCGCTTTGCCGCTTGCGTGCGTTGACAGATAAAGTAGAACCAATGCTTTTATATGGTGCAAGCCAAAATGCGGTTTCAGGCTTCGGGTCGCGTTTAGATCGTAAATATCGTAAAGTCCAACGCGCCGCCCAAGTAGAGCAACTCTCTACTTTCAGGTGCGTTGGGCGGCTTTGACATTTCATTTTCGGTTTGGTTTGTTCGATTTGATAATATTTAATGTGATAGAGCAATGCCGTTCATTGTTGGAGTTGCATGGATCCACTTAGGGTATATACGTAGTTACTCGTTTTTAGTAGATTGTGAGGTTTTTGCAATACAAATTAATTATTTTACTGTGTGGAAATGACGAATATTATTTTTGTTGTAATGCTACTAGTGATTTCTTTAGATTGTTGAACAAAAAAAGATGTGCTCAAATGTTATGTGCACGCTTTTGATATTTTAATTTTGTCTGAAACTACTCTGTGCTTTATACAATTGATAAACGAAATAAACATTTTTGTTTAGAATATTTATAGTTTCTTTTTCTAGTCGAGGGAAAATCTAATTTTCTGCTATGTGCAAATGATTGGTATTAATTTATTACTTGGTGTACCCGCTCTTTTGCTCGTGCCAATGAATTGAAATGCTTAGGTAGATATAGCTACATATTTTTTATTGTCTATCGGGACAATGAACATGAATATGCGTACCGACTTTGACCCAAATTCACGGGAATTCTCCGTCCTATATCGAAGATTCCCTGTAAATTTGAACTCCATAGGCGGGAAGGTTTTGAAGTCCAGCCATAGGAATATAAAAAAATGTCTGGGCAGGACAGCAAGATCTTCGCGGAAATATAGCAAAAAAAAAGTTCGTGTATTTAATTAATACCAGGCAAATGACCCTAATTAGAGGGTCATAAAATCCTTTCAATATGCATTGCCATTACTGGCGATAGGTGAACGGATGTGGTAAAAACCCAGCGAGCGACGAAAAACAGTACCTGCGGTCGCAATCGTCCGAATGTCCAGCATACCACCAGATGTATAAATATAACTGAAATAAAATATAAATATTTATTGAAAAATCGAGTAGTTCGTCTGTATCCATATTTGAGAATTTATCATTTTATTTTTTTTTAAATAGCCAAAGCAAGTTTTTAATAAAATTGCACCTCTGTATTTTAGTGACTGAACTTCTTTCCACAGCGCATATAAAATTTGCTGGCCATTTGGTAATCTTGCTCACTTAAATCGTTTTTCAAGTATTCCACAAAGTCGTAGGAAACATTCGTCGCTCTCAACAGTGGGATGTACTCCTTAGTATATGATGGGAAAATTGGCCGAAGCAGCAGATTAATGTTTAAGTCAATAATTTAGTTTAAATTAAATTTATCATTTCTTTAAAAAAAATACGTAGATATTAGAAAATTATATTTTTAAAAACTTGCTTGAAATAAAAGATTTTATTGGAAATAGTATTTGTTCATTTATTTATTCTATAATATAGGCATATAAGTTTTTTAATCCTAAGCAGCATTTTTTCAAGTGTATGGCACGAGCATGTATCGGGTCCTTCTTGGCAGTAATCTGGCGACCAACAACAATTACTTAAGTGGTATCCAAAGGCTGATAGTTTAATAGTGGAATTTTTATATTTCTCGAGAAACAGCAAACCGTCGGCAAATTCTTGATAGTGTTCTTCCAGAAGAGTTTCTCTATTATTTTTCAAAAATAATAAAATATTATCGGTTTCTTTGGAGGGATCCATGTTTGACTTCTGCTCGAACACGATTGCGGATGTCGGCGTTTGCTTGATCAATCCCAAGTCAAAATTGAGAAGACACACAAATAACTTAAAATCAGTGACTGTACTGCAAGTGAAGGATACAAAGCTTTGATTATCAAGGACGAGGGGGATCAGCGGGTACAAGGTAGAAACAAGCTTGACGATATGGATACCCAGGACGTCACAGAGAAAGAAAGGGAGCAGTTGTGTGAATTAGTGAACGCCCACCGAGACTTTTTCGCTTTGGACGCTAGCGAACTTGGAGAATACAACTGGGGTGAGTGCACGATAGAACTCACCACATCACATCCAGTATGCGTACAGCTTTACCGACTACCTTTCGCCAAACGAAATATAGTAAAAGAGAAGATGAGTGAAATGTTGCAGCAGGGATTATTCGGCCTTCAACATCCAACTTCTGTGCACCGGTAGTTCTCACAATATATTGAAGAAACCAGACATTCTAAATCAAATACATTACATACCTACTACCTACCTATGTAATGTACCTATAATAATAGTCTTTTTTTAATTTGTTGTTTTTTTAATGAAGATTATGACTACCTACATATTTATTTGGCTTAAATAAAATGTTTAGTTAAAAAAATGCAATGTCAGGCTTTTTGCTCCATAATCAGGCTTTTCTCTCCTAAATGTCCGGCTTTTCGTTTTTTTGTGATGGTAACCCTAGTCTTAACAGAGAAAAGAGAACAAAGTACGTTTCCCCTACTCCAGCCGCGATAGTGCCAAATTGTGTTTTTTGTGAGAGTGTGCCACCTCAAATACCTGGTAATTTTGTTTTTGACTTAAGCAAGTCCGCATATAGTATACCTACATATATTCCAGCATATATAGCTACAAAGTGTGTCATAACCTCCAGTAGCAGTGAGGCTGCGACGTCATTCACCTACGCGGCCAAGGTCCCTGTAACTCTACAATCAATCATTTCACATACACCCCCGGTAAAATTTTTAAACACAATCCATAAGCAGTGGAAAGAGACGTTTATCAGTGTAAGTAACCATGCTTGCCATTCTATTAAACACCTACTCTAAGAGAAACATTTTTATAGTGTTCAAAACCCTCTTCAGCGATAAAAACTAGCTATCAGCTCGGTAAGCCGTGTACGTGGTCGTGTATGCGAACACCCTCACCTCAACCTTCGCCCACACGTAAAACCAGCTGAGGACTTGATTAAACTCTCGCTTTCTAGCTCAATCATATGAGAGCTGTCTGTCGATACAGCAACAAGCTCTTCTTCCACTGCCACCTCGTGCTTATCACGTGTGTAAGACAGCCACATCCGCACCCCACCCGGACGTGAAATCGAGAGTTCTACGATCCCTACGAAGAACACGGGAGCGAACAGGTGATTCAGTGCCTGCAATTCACCACAAGAGGCATTATTAGCCGCGCAGTGTGAACGCAGTGAATCGATACTTCCCCTCCCTAACGAAAAGCAACGTCCTTAAATCCACAACATCGTCAGTCTCTCTCTTCGTCAGTGGTCCAAATCGCACGCAGCATCAGCAGCGATAGGCCTCATTAGCCACGATCATCGGCATCGGCAAAACCGCGGCTGATAACAGCGGCCACCGAAACGATCGAACCATCGTCAGCAGCAACAACACATGCACTCATTGCGTTGGTGCTCTTCACAAAGTATTGTGGGTATAATCAACATAGAATATTGCATTTTTTTTTAGCAATATCACCCACCTTTTTAAAAGCAAAGTATGTATTTGATATCATTGATAATAGATATATCTTGTAAAGTTCGTTCGATATAAATATTTTTCGTTTTTCCAAAACCAATTTAGGTAACAACAACCAAGCACTTCGATGAATGCTGTGCACACCATCCATAGAAGTCGTCATTATAGTTCGCGGATTATTTGTAGCAACGAAAGGTACAACAAAGAGTACCAATGATAATAATCGGTGAGTACATAATTGCTTTTTTTTTATTGAACGAACTGGATAGGAGCATTTTAAACGTGTAGTGTTATTAGCCAAATGGTAAAACTCCTTTTTTTTGTAAGAACATTCAAGTGTTAAAAGCGACATTGACATAGATGTCATAAACCACAACGGCGCTTTGCCGCTTGCGTGCGTTGACAGATAAAGTAGAACCAATGCTTTTATATGGTGCAAGCCAAAATGCGGTTTCAGGCTTCGGGTCGCGTTTAGATCGTAAATATCGTAAAGTCCAACGCGCCGCCCAAGTAGAGCAACTCTCTACTTTCAGGTGCGTTGGGCGGCTTTGACATTTCATTTTCGGTTTGGTTTGTTCGATTTGATAATATTTAATGTGATAGAGCAATGCCGTTCATTGTTGGAGTTGCATGGATCCACTTAGGGTATATACGTAGTTACTCGTTTTTAGTAGATTGTGAGGTTTTTGCAATACAAATTAATTATTTTACTGTGTGGAAATGACGAATATTATTTTTGTTGTAATGCTACTAGTGATTTCTTTAGATTGTTGAACAAAAAAAGATGTGCTCAAATGTTATGTGCACGCTTTTGATATTTTAATTTTGTCTGAAACTACTCTGTGCTTTATACAATTGATAAACGAAATAAACATTTTTGTTTAGAATATTTATAGTTTCTTTTTCTAGTCGAGGGAAAATCTAATTTTCTGCTATGTGCAAATGATTGGTATTAATTTATTACTTGGTGTACCCGCTCTTTTGCTCGTGCCAATGAATTGAAATGCTTAGGTAGATATAGCTACATATTTTTTATTGTCTATCGGGACAATGAACATGAATATGCGTACCGACTTTGACCCAAATTCACGGGAATTCTCCGTCCTATATCGAAGATTCCCTGTAAATTTGAACTCCATAGGCGGGAAGGTTTTGAAGTCCAGCCATAGGAATATAAAAAAATGTCTGGGCAGGACAGCAAGATCTTCGCGGAAATATAGCAAAAAAAAAGTTCGTGTATTTAATTAATACCAGGCAAATGACCCTAATTAGAGGGTCATAAAATCCTTTCAATATGCATTGCCATTACTGGCGATAGGTGAACGGATGTGGTAAAAACCCAGCGAGCGACGAAAAACAGTACCTGCGGTCGCAATCGTCCGAATGTCCAGCATACCACCAGATGTATAAATATAACTGAAATAAAATATAAATATTTATTGAAAAATCGAGTAGTTCGTCTGTATCCATATTTGAGAATTTATCATTTTATTTTTTTTTAAATAGCCAAAGCAAGTTTTTAATAAAATTGCACCTCTGTATTTTAGTGACTGAACTTCTTTCCACAGCGCATATAAAATTTGCTGGCCATTTGGTAATCTTGCTCACTTAAATCGTTTTTCAAGTATTCCACAAAGTCGTAGGAAACATTCGTCGCTCTCAACAGTGGGATGTACTCCTTAGTATATGATGGGAAAATTGGCCGAAGCAGCAGATTAATGTTTAAGTCAATAATTTAGTTTAAATTAAATTTATCATTTCTTTAAAAAAAATACGTAGATATTAGAAAATTATATTTTTAAAAACTTGCTTGAAATAAAAGATTTTATTGGAAATAGTATTTGTTCATTTATTTATTCTATAATATAGGCATATAAGTTTTTTAATCCTAAGCAGCATTTTTTCAAGTGTATGGCACGAGCATGTATCGGGTCCTTCTTGGCAGTAATCTGGCGACCAACAACAATTACTTAAGTGGTATCCAAAGGCTGATAGTTTAATAGTGGAATTTTTATATTTCTCGAGAAACAGCAAACCGTCGGCAAATTCTTGATAGTGTTCTTCCAGAAGAGTTTCTCTATTATTTTTCAAAAATAATAAAATATTATCGGTTTCTTTGGAGGGATCCATGTTTGACTTCTGCTCGAACACGATTGCGGATGTCGGCGTTTGCTTGATCAATCCCAAGTCAAAATTGAGAAGACACACAAATAACTTAAAATCAGTGACTGTACTGCAAGTGAAGGATACAAAGCTTTGATTATCAAGGACGAGGGGGATCAGCGGGTACAAGGTAGAAACAAGCTTGACGATATGGATACCCAGGACGTCACAGAGAAAGAAAGGGAGCAGTTGTGTGAATTAGTGAACGCCCACCGAGACTTTTTCGCTTTGGACGCTAGCGAACTTGGAGAATACAACTGGGGTGAGTGCACGATAGAACTCACCACATCACATCCAGTATGCGTACAGCTTTACCGACTACCTTTCGCCAAACGAAATATAGTAAAAGAGAAGATGAGTGAAATGTTGCAGCAGGGATTATTCGGCCTTCAACATCCAACTTCTGTGCACCGGTAGTTCTCACAAAGAAGAAGGATGGAGGAGAGAGGATGTGCATCGACTATCGGGCACTGAATAAAGTAACGACGAAACAAAAGTTTCCGATGCCTACAGTCGAAGAAATACTAGCAACGTTAGCCAGAAATAAGTATTTCACAACATTGGACCTTGCTTCCGGATATCATCAAGTGCGAATAGCCGAACAAAGCCGAAAGTATACTGCGTTTGCTACGGAGAATGGGCTGTACGAGTTTGTGCGCATGCCGTTTGGTTTAGTCAATGCTCCAGCGTACTTCCAAATGTGCATGAATCAGATTAAGGCACGCATGAACCACGGAGATATTGCAGTTTTCCTAGACGATGTTATTATAGGAAGCGAATCAATAGATGAAGGACTACAAAAGTTGGGTAAATTCCTGGAAATTCTGAAGGAGTCGGGGTTGACTCTTAGTACTAAAAAGTGCGCGTTTCTAAGGAGTAGCATTGAGTTCCTCGGACATCAACTGGATGTAAACGTGTGGGGGACTACCTTAAAGCAATTAACCAATTTAACATTTTACTACACACAATTTTTGTATCTGCACCTTGTTAGAAAAAGTAATGTAGCTAACATCAGAACCACTGTATTAGCGGAAGGGACGCCTTTTTGCTTGCTCTTTTCGATGAGTAGCAGCTTCCTTCAATTTCGCGATACGCGAAACGCTCTTTTTCTTTCTGGGCATCAACGCGAGTAGTACTTGGCGCGCCACGCTTTGGCCGAAAGCTCATTTTTATGTAAAGTGACGGAATTGCATCGTAAAATATTCGAATGCTCTACCAAAGAATATTGCAAGATGCGGTAATTAATCATTGATTATTACGTTCGTCCATCCGTCACGACGAAACGAGGTTCGAGAAGCTCACCTCCGTCTTAACAGAGAAAAGAGAACAAAGTACGTTTCCCCTACTCCAGCCGCGATAGTGCCAAATTGTGTTTTTTGTGAGAGTGTGCCACCTCAAATACCTGGTAATTTTGTTTTTGACTTAAGCAAGTCCGCATATAGTATACCTACATATATTCCAGCATATATAGCTACAAAGTGTGTCATAACCTCCAGTAGCAGTGAGGCTGCGACGTCATTCACCTACGCGGCCAAGGTCCCTGTAACTCTACAATCAATCATTTCACATACACCCCCGGTAAAATTTTTAAACACAATCCATAAGCAGTGGAAAGAGACGTTTATCAGTGTAAGTAACCATGCTTGCCATTCTATTAAACACCTACTCTAAGAGAAACATTTTTATAGTGTTCAAAACCCTCTTCAGCGATAAAAACTAGCTATCAGCTCGGTAAGCCGTGTACGTGGTCGTGTATGCGAACACCCTCACCTCAACCTTCGCCCACACGTAAAACCAGCTGAGGACTTGATTAAACTCTCGCTTTCTAGCTCAATCATATGAGAGCTGTCTGTCGATACAGCAACAAGCTCTTCTTCCACTGCCACCTCGTGCTTATCACGTGTGTAAGACAGCCACATCCGCACCCCACCCGGACGTGAAATCGAGAGTTCTACGATCCCTACGAAGAACATGGGAGCGAACAGGTGATTCAGTGCCTGCAATTCACCACAAGAGGCATTATTAGCCGCGCAGTGTGAACGCAGTGAATCGATACTTCCCCTCCCTAACGAAAAGCAACGTCCTTAAATCCACAACATCGTCAGTCTCTCTCTTCGTCAGTGGTCCAAATCGCACGCAGCATCAGCAGCGATAGGCCTCATTAGCCACGATCATCGGCATCGGCAAAACCGCGGCTGATAACAGCGGCCACCGAAACGATCGAACCATCGTCAGCAGCAACAACACATGCACTCATTGCGTTGGTGCTCTTCACAAAGTATTGTGGGTATAATCAACATAGAATATTGCATTTTTTTTTAGCAATATCACCCACCTTTTTAAAAGCAAAGTATGTATTTGATATCATTGATAATAGATATATCTTGTAAAGTTCGTTCGATATAAATATTTTTCGTTTTTCCAAAACCAATTTAGGTAACAACAACCAAGCACTTCGATGAATGCTGTGCACACCATTCATAGAAGTCGTCATTATAGTTCGCGGATTATTTGTAGCAACGAAAGGTACAACAAAGAGTACCAATGATAATAATCGGTGAGTACATAATTGCTTTTTTTTTATTGAACGAACTGGATAGGAGCATTTTAAACGTGTAGTGTTATTAGCCAAATGGTAAAACTCCTTTTTTTTGTAAGAACATTCAAGTGTTAAAAGCGACATTGACATAGATGTCATAAACCACAACGGCGCTTTGCCGCCTGCGTGCGTTGACAGATAAAGTAGAACCAATGCTTTTATATGGTGCAAGCCAAAATGCGGCTTCAGGCTTCGGGTCGCGTTTAGATCGTAAATATCGTAAAGTCCAACGCGCCGCCCAAGTAGAGCAACTCTCTACTTTCAGGTGCGTTGGGCGGCTTTGACATTTCATTTTCGGTTTGGTTTGTTCGATTTGATAATATTTAATGTGATAGAGCAATGCCGTTCATTGTTGGAGTTGCATGGATCCACTTAGGGTATATACGTAGTTACTCGTTTTTAGTAGATTGTGAGGTTTTTGCAATACAAATTAATTATTTTACTGTGTGGAAATGACGAATATTATTTTTGTTGTAATGCTACTAGTGATTTCTTTAGATTGTTGAACAAAAAAAGATGTGCTCAAATGTTATGTGCACGCTTTTGATATTTTAATTTTGTCTGAAACTACTCTGTGCTTTATACAATTGATAAACGAAATAAACATTTTTGTTTAGAATATTTATAGTTTCTTTTTCTAGTCGAGGGAAAATCTAATTTTCTGCTATGTGCAAATGATTGGTATTAATTTATTACTTGGTGTACCCGCTCCTTTGCTCGTGCCAATGAATTGAAATGCTTAGGTAGATATAGCTACATATTTTTTATTGTCTATCGGGACAATGAACATGAATATGCGTACCGACCCAAATTCACGGGAATTCTCCGTCCTATATCGAAGATTCCCTGTAAATTTGAACTCCATAGGCGGGAAGGTTTTGAAGTCCAGCCATAGGAATATAAAAAAATGTCTGGGCAGGACAGCAAGATCTTCGCGGAAATATAGCAAAAAAAAAGTTCGTGTATTTAATTAATACCAGGCAAATGACCCTAATTAGAGGGTCATAAAATCCTTTCAATATGCATTGCCATTACTGGCGATAGGTGAACGGATGTGGTAAAAACCCAGCGAGCGACGAAAAACAGTACCTGCGGTCGCAATCGTCCGAATGTCCAGCATACCACCAGATGTATAAATATAACTGAAATAAAATATAAATATTTATTGAAAAATCGAGTAGTTCGTCTGTATCCATATTTGAGAATTTATCATTTTATTTTTTTTTAAATAGCCAAAGCAAGTTTTTAATAAAATTGCACCTCTGTATTTTAGTGACTGAACTTCTTTCCACAGCGCATATAAAATTTGCTGGCCATTTGGTAATCTTGCTCACTTAAATCGTTTTTCAAGTATTCCACAAAGTCATCAATTCACAATTTAAAGGGAAGGGATTTTCGATGTAATTTGCCCATATTTTCTCAACTAAACTAAAAATCTACCTGTCTCGCTGAAAGGACTATTTATTTATTGTTATTTATTTATGCATTTTTTACTATTTTAAACACATTTCCTTTTAATTCGTGCATTAAAATAACAATTATAAACAAAAAAGAGTAAACTTGCATTCTGCTCTGAATTCGGGTGTATTAACATAAACCAAACAGAACTTTCAATCTCTCATACTCTAGTCTCTCAACGCGCCAAAGCTCTGAAGCGGCATTTAGTTTTGGAAAACTGCGGCTTGCGTGCGTTGACATAAAGTACGGTAAAGTTTCTAAAACGCCTGTCAACGCACGCAAGCGGCAAAGCGCCGTTGTGATTTGGGCATAACGCTTTTAAGTTCAACTTTTTTTGAACATACATTCAAAAAAGGTATGAAACGTGCAACGGAATAGACGTGTTTTTCTCGGCAGGCAATTTGTATCAAGTTAAGTATCAAATTAAGATCAATTAAACTATAATCAAAGCGTGAAATTATATCGAATTTTTTTTGGATACTAATCGTGTGAAAAAAGTTAGCATTTGAGTGACTGAAACCGATTTATATGGTTTTTGATTCATAATTTCTTTGTTCTTTTTGATTTGTGTTTGGTATCAATCAGCGTCAAACCCCTTAAATCATTGTCGAACCCCATATACAGTTCCAAACAATAAATAAACAGTATCAAACTCATTTGAAAATACACTAATACATTAATGTCCGGTAACAAACGCGGCAGAGCAAATTCTAATCTTGACTCTTTACAATCAAACTCACCTCGAACTTCGCTTGGCTCGCCATCGCCACATCAAAAATCAAAAAAAAATGGCCTTAGATGACACTAAGTTATTGAAGAAAATGGATAAAATGCTAAAAAAGCAAAGCGAACAAATAATTTTCCTTCTCTCATCCAAAATGCAATTAAACAGCGACGAACTTGCGGGTAAGATGGAAAACCAGTTCACCGAACTTCAGATAACAATCGCTGATGTCAATAATAGAGTAACACAACTCGAGATTATGCAAACAACAACAAACAATGATATTGCCTCACTTCAATCAGATATTTCACTTTTAAAAATTTCTCTGTCAAATGCAAACAAAGAATTGTTGGACACACAAAACTCACTTAAAATATGCACAAGTGATCTATCAAATTTCAAAACCGAACTTGCTAATATCAAAATAAATCAAGACGAACAAGACAATAAAAGTGTAGCACGTGACGCGTTCTTATTTGGTATCCCCCGCACTGCGGATGAAAATCTTAAATCCTATTTTAACCACCTTTGTCACGTTGTAAACATTAAACCACCTCTTATCAAAGACATTTTCCTCACTCGCGCGAAAGCTGATGATAATTCAACGATCGTTATCAAATTTCGGTCACCGTACGAACGTAATTTTGTTTTAACATCTATTGCCAAATACCGGAAGGCAAATAAAAAACAATTATGCCTTAAGGACCTTGGTCTCAGCTCTAATTCAACTATTTATATGCGTGAGTATTTAACCAAAAATAACAACAATTTACTGCGTGCGGCACTCCAATTAAAAAAACAAAACAAACTATTTTCTGTGTTTACGTTGCGTGGTCTCGTGTATGTCAAATATCATGCAGATGACAAAGCTATTCACATTGGAAACATCGCAAACTTGAAGGAATTGCCAGCCCCAATGGATGATTGATTGCTCTTCTATCTGTTAATCTCTACTACAATATTATGTTTTACTTTCTTTCTATGGTCTTAGTTTTAAATTTTTTTTCTTTTTTGAACTTTATTTTTTCTTTTTTTTTTATGGATTCTTGTTTTTATAATCTTAAAATTAAATGTTTTTACAATTCTTACATATCTCATCATCATCATCGTTGTGTTCTATGTACTGTTGGTTTATTTTCCTGTTCTGCCTGTGCAGCTTGGAAGGTCGGCGAGAAGGATGGCCTTTTTGGGTGCCACCCACTTTTGCTTGTCATAAATGGTTGGTCCAAATGAGCTTGGTTTTAGGGAATCCGCAACGGTCGGCAGCAGTACTACGCGAACAATGATAAACATTATGTGCAGTCAGCGTTCTGGACTGCAAATCTGTCACATTAATGCTCAGAGTATACGACCCAAACTGGATGAATTTAGACACTTATTTGAAGGCTCGAAGGTTGATGTGGTGTGCATTTCTGAAACTTGGCTTTGTGGTGATATTAGTGATAGTTTCTGTCGTTTGAATGGTTTCCATAAACCTTTTAGGTCGGATAGGGTTGGGCGCGTTGGGGGAGGTGCTGCGATTTACGTTCGCAATAATTTGCAGTGTAATCTGGTATGTAAGGCCCCGCCTGGTAGTGAAATTGATTACGTTTTTGTAGCAATCACTTGCAAGCATAATAAACTCCTGCTAGGATCAGTTTACAGACCTAATGTAAATATAAATACTTCACCACTTATTAGTATCTTGGATGAAATATCATTTATATCTCCTTACATTATAGTGGTTGGAGACTTTAATAGCAACATACTTCAAGATTCGTCTCTGGTTGATAGTATGAGAACTCTGAATCTGTTTCCAGTAAACACATCATCACCTACTCACTTCACCGAAAATAATAGCACACTTTTAGACGTATTTTTCGTGAGCCATATTTATAAAGCCCTCCATTTTAATCAAATCCCAGCTCCAGGTTTTTCGCGCCATGACCTAATACAGTTAACTTTTGAATGTGAGCCTACAATTTTTAACAACTCCTTTAGTTTTCGAGACTTCAAGAATGTCAACCAAAGTATGTTAGAGGATGATCTTAGATCAATCGAATGGTTTAGTGTATATGCAATGCCCTCAGTAGATGACCAATTAACCTTTATTGAAAGCAATATTCGCAATCTCTTCAATATCCACGTTCCACTCATCACCATATCCAAAGTCAGTAAACCATGTTGGTTTACACATGCAATCAAGTGTTTAATCAGCAAGCGTGACCAGGCTTACAAACGCTGGAGGCGTTTTCGTCTAGATGTACTCCACGGTGTTTATCGATCTCTCAGAAATAAGGTGACTTGTGAAATACGTGAAGCAAAAAGACGTTTCTATGCTCCTCGACTGGATCCCTCGCAGGCAAAGCATAAGCTTTGGAAAAACATCAAAAGTATTGGAGTAGGAAAACAAATAAATAGTAGTCTGCAAAGCATTGATCCGAATGATCTCAATTTAAAATTTACCTCTCTTCCTACCCCTACGCTTAACGATCCCTTATTATCTGCACCAAGTCCTAATAGATTAAATAATATTGCTTAACCACCTAGCTTTAACTTTACACCTGTTGATGAATCCGATGTCTTAGAAAGCTGTATTTCAATTAAATCAAATTCGGTTGGATTTGATGAAATTAATCCGGTTTTTGCCAAAGCCATCCTTCCTTACATTTTAAAATCAATAACGCATCTGTTCAATACCATCATCATGACGGGAGTTTTTCCCACAACCTGGAAGAATGTAAAAATTATACCTGTTCCCAAAAATCAAAATGAGTTTCGGCCAATCGCTATTCTACCATTTTTTTTCCAAAGTTTTAGAAAAAATTTTAAAATCTCAAATACAAAGACATCTAAAATACAACAACCTGCTCTGTGAAAATCAATCTGGTTTTCGTCCTAAGCATAGCTGTACAACTGCACTAATTAATGTTGTTGAAGACATAAGGCAAGCTGTTGACAATGATAATGTAACTTTTCTCGTTTTATTAGATTTCTCTAAGGCATTCGACACAGTGGACCACACTGTCTTATGTAACAAGCTAAGGAATGAATACAACTTTTCGTCTTTTTCCCTGAATCTGGTATCCTCTTACCTGAACAACAGATATCAGGCGGTTGTGTCAAACAACAGTATTTCCCGATTTTTGCCACTGTGTAAAGGCGTTCCACAAGACTCCATATTGGGCCCATTGTTCTTCACAATGCACATAAACGATCTCCCCTTGTGTGCAGTTAGCTCTTTGGTCGACATGTAAGTTAACACGGCATTCCCATATACCCTCACACACACTTTCCTTATCCGCATTCCCTATCCACAAAGAATAGCAAGAGTAAGCGAATTAATAAAATGTAATTCTTGGAAATCTAAGAGACAAATAATTTAATTCCATTTAATTGTAATTGTGTCAGTCGATACCAAATGTAATTCTTGAAATCAATAAATGTAATTTTGCTGACCATCTCGTAATTGTAATTTGACCAATTAGAAAATAATTCATAATTGTAATTCCAAGAAATTAACCAATTAGGAAATAAGAATATATTTTTGCTGATAAATGTAAAACCGAATGTATAAAAGTCAAATGAATCAAAATAAAGTTGTTCAGTTGAGTTGTTCAGGCAGACAAGTTGTTTTTTTTATTCGCCCGTAACGACGACGCGATAACTGGCGCCCGAGCAGCTAAAGTCCAATAAAATACCGGCAAAAACAAAATACCTTATCACAAGTGAAAGTTAAAAGTGCTTAAGAAACTTAAAAATTTCAAAAGACCAACAACTACTGAAAAAAGCTGGGAAATTGTTAACACCCAAGTGATCCATTCTTTAATAGACGTTTACATTAGAACACGTCTCAGTGTACACAAAATAAAAGACGTTCACGTAAGAACACGTCTTAGTGCTATCAAAAAGGAAGACGTTCCATAAGAACACGTCTAGTGCCCACCAAAGGAAGCAAAACCAACTAACTGAACCAAACAACTGGAAAGGATCCAACAGTGGCGGAAACCGCACCAAGAGTAGGCAAGGAAGCCAAAAAGGATACAGACGGACCAACCGACAGGATCCACAGAATGCTGTTAGCAGTACTGATACTGTAAGCTAATAAATTTTATTCTTTTTACATATTTGAAACAATTAAAGTTAAGCAAAGCAATAACTGCGAATTAAAAAATCAATACAGAGGATAGAATAAGAAATCTGAAGATAAATAATATAATATTCCTATTACAAATTCACTGAAAATCAATATATTTTAAATAACTAATTTTAAGTTAAGATATTGTAAATCTCTTCTTACTATTTCTGATATTTAAATTCATTCCCATACTCTCATTACGTTTACTCACATTCAAATTCCTTGAAATAAAATCCCATTTTACATTTGCACAACTATGGATAGAATGCAGGAAATGATTACACAGTTAACCGGAGCAGTTAATGCCCAGATCGAGCAATCAAAGCTCATAAGTAATCGACTACAGCAACTAGAGTGTAGGATTAGTCCACCCCAACCCACTCCACATACTCCTATAACCCCAAGAACTGAGGAAGATCTGAATGATATCAGGAAACTTCCAGACTGCGTCAAGGACTTGCAAGTGTTTGACGGCAACGCAGTCCAATATATTTCATGGGTCCACAATGTGGAGTCCATACTAAAAGACTATGATATAGTAAAGCACAAGCCCATTTATAGAGCCATACTGCAACACATACGCATTGATGAATTCTATGCAAAGGTCAATCATCAACTATCTCTTCTCATTAACAAAATTAAAACTGAGGAATATTCTCAGGAGACAATTAATGCCTTAACGGAAAACTATAGAAACAGAGCATTGGATATTTTCATTAGAGGCCTCAACGGAGACGTCTCTAGAATGCTTGTAATACAGAAACCACAAACTCTTCCGGAGGCTTATACCTCATGTTTGGAGTTTCAAAATTTAAGCTTCAGGAACTTTTCCATCCACCGCAGAGATGTAAATAATACAGTCACTGCACCAATCAACCAAATGTTTCCACCAAAATACCAAGCGAGAGCAGTAGCACCGCATAGGCAATTTACACCTCAAGAGCGAAACCAAATCTATAACATTCCTCGTTATACCCAAACCAAACCCACCTGGAATAGCATGCTGCCCCCCAGGCCCACAAATTTTTCAAAAGTATAGGCAATAATACACCAATCAACTTCTATGTTCTGCCAGGATTGACATCATTTGACGGAATTATAGGCGACGACACTCTAAAAGAGTTGGAAGCTATCATCGATAGGAAAAATAATATCCTTACTATAAGTCCCAACATTAAGATACACCTTTTTCAAAAGGAATCGAAACAAGTTAACAACATTCAGATTAATTCCGACATAGATAATGATATTCAAGATATACTTACTAAACACCAACAATTATTTGGAACTATTTCCGACAGTGGAGCTATAGACACTAACGTCCTAGCAGAAATCAAAACCACTTCTTCTGAACCAATCTACACTAAATCTTACCCTTATCCTGCTAACTTAAGAGCAGAAGTCGAAACCCAAATAGGCAAAATGCTCTCAGATGGTGTTATTAGACCATCCAAAAGTCCCTACAACTCGCCGCTTTGGATAGTCCCAAAAAAGGCTAACGTTGCAGGCGAGAAACAATATAGGCTGGTCATTGATTTTAAACGACTAAATGCTGTAACGATCCCCGATGCTTACCCCATACCCGACATAACAAACACTCTAGCAAGCTTAGGAGAATGTAAATATTTTACAACGCTGGATCTTACATCCGGTTTTCATCAAATCAAAATGAAAGATAGCGACATTCCGAAAACAGCTTTTTCTACTGCTAATGGCAAATATGAGTTCACTCGACTGCCATTCGGGCTTAAAAATGCGCCCGCTATCTTCCAACGAATGATTAACGATGTTTTACAACCTGTCATAGGAAAAACATGCTACGTCTACATAGACGACATAATCATCTTTGGAAAAGACAAAGAAGAGCATATCAAAAATCTCGACGAAGTTCTTTCACTTCTTGAAAAAGCCAACTTAAGGATTAACTTGGAGAAATCCAAATTTCTAAGATCCCAAGTAGATTTTTTAGGATACATAATTACCCAAGAAGGAATTCGTGCTGATCCCAATAAAATATCTGCAATACAAAAAATTCCACCACCTCAAAACCTCAAAGATCTCAAAAGCTTTCTCGGTTTAGCATCTTACTACAGGAAATTCATTCGAGATTTTGCTAAAATAGCAAAGCCTTTGACTAATATAACTAGAGGATTAAATGCTCAAGTCAAAGCAAATCAATCGAAGAAAATGGAGATTCATCTTGATGATCAAGCCCTTAAAGCATTTAAAAGTCTGAAAGAAATGCTTATGTCATCAGACATTTTAATCTTTCCGAATTTTGACATGCCATTTATCCTTACGACCGATGCCTCTAATCTTGCCATTGGAGCCGTCCTTTCGCAAGGCGAAATGGGCAAAGATAAGCCTGTTACATTCATATCGAGATCCCTAACCAAAACGGAAGAAAACTACTCAACTATTGAGAAGGAAATGCTAGCAATAGTATGGTCCCTCGATAAGCTTAGAACTTACCTCTATGGTGCAAAAAGCATAAAAATTCTTACAGACCATCAGCCATTAACCTTTGCGTTAAGCAATCGAAACAATAACGCCAAGCTTAAGAGATGGAAGGCAAGAATTGAAGAATTTAATTATTCCTTAATCTACAAGCCGGGTAAAACAAACGTGGTCGCCGATGCCCTTTCGCGACTTCCTGTTGAACTTAACATCTTAACATCTTATCATCATCATCTGGTACCCAGCATAGTGCTGAAGAAGATAGCAGTGATCTTATTCCGCACTGTGAAGCCCCTTTGAATGTTTTCAAAAATCAACTCATCTTTTCTGAAGGCAAAAATATGATTTGCTACGAAGAACCACATCCGAAATATCACAGACACTACATTAAAATGCCAAATTTTGATTATAACAGCCTAACAACTATTCTCAAAGAGAAACTTAACCCGAATATATTAAATGGTATTAAGATTCCAGAACAATATATCCCACTATTACAGGATATCTACAAGAATTCTTTTGAACGTTATAAAATAAGAATCACGCAAAGGATAGTCACAGATATTAAGAACGAAGAAAATAAATTCAAAATAATCCAGGATGAACACAGACGTGCTCACCGAAACTATAAAGAAAATAAAGACCAAATATTAGAAAAGTACTATTTTCCGCAAATGACGAAATTAGTAAAGAAGTTTGCAAACTCATGTGACATTTGTTGTTCCAATAAGTATGACCGTCACCCTCAAAAGCCCGAACTACAACCCACTCCAATTCCATCATACCCAACAGAAATCTTGCATATGGACATAATAGAAATAAAACAAGAGAAATTTATAACATGCGTCGATAAATTCTCTAAATTTACAAAATTTTTTCATATCAAAAATAAATCCGTACTGCACGTACGAGACAAGATAATTAAACTACTTCATTTTTTCACCATTCCCAAAATACTTGTCACAGACAACGAAAGCAGTTTTATTAGTCCTATAATATTAAACTATATTGAAGGACTTGGGATAACCGTCTACCTAGCCCCCCCGCAAAAAAGCGAAGTCAACGGAACCATAGAAAGAGTTCATTCAACGATAATTGAAATTGTAAGATGCCTTCGACAGGAATACCCGGATTACACAATAAAAGAAATCATTAACATTGCAGTAGACAGGTACAACAACACAATTCATTCAGTAACCAAGAAGAAACCAGTCGATATTTTCTTTGGAAGATCCCAAATAATCAATTATCAAAACCTAACAGATTTTAAGGATATTGTCAATACTGACCTAAAGTATGAAATTATGCGTAATCAAAGGAACCAATTAAACAGTCATAACCAGAAAAGGTCCACGCCGAAAAACTATAATTCCGGTGAAACTGTATATAAGAGAGACAAACAAATCAAAGGGAAAGAAAAACCAAGGTTTTACAAGGAAACAGTAGGGCTAGACAATAACGTTACAATATCTACAACAAATGGGAAGAAAATCCATAAATCACACCTCAAAAACGTACCCTCTATTTCAGATTAAATATTAACTTATGGACGGAAGCAACAGTTAACATCTACGAGTACAGAAGTCCGCTTATTGCAATAAAACAAGGAACAGGCAAAATAATCAATGGAAATTACAAAATTATACACTCTATTAACCTCACCACCTATGAACAAATAATGGACAACATCAAAACAGACATACGGCATAACATACCTAAAGCAAGTGCGTACTTACCCCAGTTGGAACTTCAACTTTCTAAAATAGAAAATCTAATGGGACAACTCCAGGAAAAAAGGCTAAGAAAAACAAAGAGATCAATAAACTGGATAGGCTCTGCCTGGAAATGGCTAGCAGGTAATCCAGACGCAACAGATTGGGATACCATTCTTGCGAAAAATAATGAACTAATTAACAATAATAATAGGCAATACACTATAAACCAACACTTAAGTAAAGTAAGAAACACCTTGATAGGTAAATACAATAAAATAGTCGAGGAAACTAACCACACAGGGAAATATGAACAAATACTTTACAACAAACTTGACCTACTAAAAGAAGAAGTCGGAGAAATAGTGCTAGCAGGACAGCTTGCAAAAAAGGGTATTGTCAACTCAAAATTGTTAAATAAAGCTGATATTGCTGATATACTATCAAAAACGGAAACACTCCCATTCAAAAACGAACTTCAAGCCATTGAATATTCTGAACCCATGATGTTAGTCAAGAATTCACTTCTCCTATACGTAATCTGCTTACCTCAGACAGACGAAGCAATATTTAACAATATTATAATTCGGTCAACGGTACAAAATAACAAAAGGGTACATCTAAACTTCTCTAATCTCTTTATTTCACAGTCAATAAAGTTTGGTATAAAAGGAAAATGCATCGAAATTCAAGACGAAACAATCTGTCAAAGAAGTCAACTTCAAAAACTGACTCCCAATGATTGTACGCTCAGACTCCTTAACGGTGAAGAAGCAACATGCAACTTCCAATTCCAAAACAAACCAATTGTTGAACTTATAAATGAAAGCACATTATTCGTAACAAACTATTTCGGAAACCTCACCTATGGTAGAACTAATAGAAGCCTTAACGGCACATTCCTAATAAACTTCCATAATGAATCTATCGAGATAGATAATACCAAATATACAAATTGGGAAAGTAAAACCTACCACTTCATACCTCCTGTATTGCAGAATAATCTCACAGAAGGTGATATAACATTAGACCTTCAGTACCTTCATAAACTTCACTTGGACAATGTGCAAAAACTATCTAATATGTCATTTCATACCGGATTTTTAATAAGTTCAGACCTAATCATCCTGCTAATCAGTCTAACGTTCAATCTAATGTTACTCCTTTGCCTACGACGTCAAATAGGACAAAAAGTCATTAACATGAAATCTCAAATCTCTCCCTTTGAACCCATTAAACTCAATTTTTAATCTGCGAGACGCAGATACTTAAGGAGGGGGAGTTAACACGGCATTCCCATATACCCTCACACACACTTTCCTTATCCGCATTCCCTATCCACAAAGAATAGCAAGAGTAAGCGAATTAATAAAATGTAATTCTTGGAAATCTAAGAGACAAATAATTTAATTCCATTTAATTGTAATTGTGTCAGTCGATACCAAATGTAATTCTTGAAATCAATAAATGTAATTTTGCTGACCATCTCGTAATTGTAATTTGACCAATTAGAAAATAATTCATAATTGTAATTCCAAGAAATTAACCAATTAGGAAATAAGAATATATTTTTGCTGATAAATGTAAAACCGAATGTATAAAAGTCAAATGAATCAAAATAAAGTTGTTCAGTCCCAGGCAGACAAGTTGTTTTTTTTATTCGCCCGTAACGACGACGCGATAACTTGTATGCTGATGACGTTCAGGTGCGAAAAAGTTTTCCTTTGGGCCTGGTGGAAAATGCAGCTTATGAAGTGAACGAAGATCTAAACAGAATTATGTGCTGGTCCCGATCTAATGGGCTCTGCCTAAATCCCACTAAGTCAAAATGTTTGGTTATTTCAAGAAGATCCATTGATACCTCCTGTTTTTCTAATTTATACCTGAACGACTCGCCGATTGAATTTGTTGTTTCAGCGAAAAATCTGGGTATAACTTTCAATAATACTCCCTCTTGGAATGACCATATAAGACTAACAGTTGGAAAGGTTTATGGAAGCCTACGTATGCTATGGGCAAGTCAAAAAATAACACCTCTGAAAACTAGAATTATTTTAGCGAAAACACTTGTCATACCAATAATGCTATTCGGTTGTGAAATTTTTAGCAATTGCGATAACGAACATAAAAGAAAACTGAATGTGGCATATAATAGTATTGCGCGTTATATCTATGGATTGAGAAAACATGATCACATATCTCACTTCTCTAAGCAAATTAATGGTATAACGCTTGATAACCTTTTTAAATTTAAGACATTGGCCTTGCTTCATAATGTTATGCAAACAAATCATTGTGTTCGCAGTCCGATTGTGGAATTCCTTCCCCCTTTCTGTTCTATTAATAAGTTGTGCAGCTCTTTTCAGGATAGAACTAAGACAGTATTTGAACACGCTTTATTGATGATGATGACGAAATTCTGTATGTATAACTTAACTTGTTACCTTTTATTTCCTTCTACTAAATTCCTTTTGTATTTTTAGTTTACTTTTTTTCTCAATGAGATGAATTAAAAAATTGTAGTTATTAAACATTTTATAATGAATTCATATTGTTTGTTACCATCTGAGTCAACTAAATCAAAATATTTATTGAAGCTTACGCTATTTTATAAGATATTGTATCTTAATGTGTAATGCCATTAAATGAAATGAAATGAAAAATGAAAAACATACATAGTAGGTGATAAGAAGGAAAATTATATCGAAAGCATCTGTTGATGCCCCTTTTTATGCACGTGAAAAAAAAAACAGAAATTTACTAAACTAATTAATTTATCTAAAACAAAACGAAACATACAAATTTTAATGAATAATATTTGATTTTTTTATTAACATGATTGAGAAGACATCAATCGTAATTTGAAGTATGTTTTAATTGAAAAGCCAAATTGCGCAGGTTTTAGTTACGATTTTTTTGTTACTGCATTTGAGTGCTAAATATTGAATGCAATTATAGCGCATTTGCTACCATATGAATTGGAATTATGTGTTAGGGGATTTATTTTTGTTTTAAATAAAAGTATCTGTATTTGTGATATGCTGAACTATCTTTTTTTTTAATTCATAAGATTACTCATGATGAGTTTTAATTGAGAATTTTCTTAGTGCTTTTGGGAAGTGATTTGTGGGTAGTCCATCGGTGATGGATTCAATGAGTGATTCTTAAGGAATTGCTCGTCTTTGAGTTAGGAGCTAATGCAAGATTTAGCGGAGCATTAGCCTAGGATGATCGTCATCCCTGTAAGGGTGATTGATTGTGGGAGGGTCACGCTAGGGAAGCCATTTCCACCTTAGGTTTCCCAAGGTTTTGCAGATGTTTATCTCTATTTATCGCGGTTTACATTCTTTCATCTGATTTTAGAAACGGTTCGGTAGTAATTTTAAAATTCTAGTTTTGTGGTTCCAATTTAGAAAATATTTTTTCTTGTAAAGGCATGAAATAAATGTGCGGTCGTCCGGCAATAAGTGTAAGAACCCACGCCTCCGTCGAGCTAGTGTCGCGCGTATGCAAGCATGCCTGCTCACACTTCTCTGTCAGGACAACCCACCTTACAACCCATCGATTTCTGTAAGAAATCCTGTACTCCTAGAGATCGGTGGGATTGCAATACCATCGCAACTTGTAAGGTAGGGACAACTTCCGTTACAAACGGGATACGACCGAGTGAGCGGAAGACATTGGCGGTGAAAAATTTTCCTCAACCGGAAAATGTGCATCAGGTGAGACAGTGTGGACCGAGCGACAGCAGACGGCATTCAACGAGCTCAAATCTAAATTAATTAATCCACCTCTTTTGGCTCTATATGATGCGAAATGTGATCATGAAGTCCATACCGATGCCTCAACTGTGGGACTTGCCGGTATACTGAAGCAGCTAGGGAAGAGCGACAACAACCTGAGACCAGTGGCATATTTCAGCAGAAAGTTAACCGAGGCGGAAGCAAATAATCACAGCTACGAATTGAAGGTCTTGGCTGTGGTAGAAAGCCTCGATAGATTTCGGATATACCTTTTGGGAAAGACGTTTAAGGTAATTACTGACTGTGAAGCCATCGTAGCGATTCAAAACAAGGCCAGAATGATACCACGGGTCGCCAGGTGGTGGCTCAAACTTCAAGAATTTGAATTTACTACTGTTCATCAGCCAGGGAGGAAAGCGGGGTACGTGGATGCAATGAGTCGCCAGCCAATAGGCGAAGAACTTGAAATGGAGGGAGCGTCTGCCAATGTACTGAACATCCGCATTGACGATGACGATTGGTTAGCCGCCATGCAGTGGCAAGATGAAAAATTACGCAATATTATTGAACAGCTGCAAGCACCAACTACTGCCGAAAGGAGTACGGTGGCGAGTATTACGAATGTGTCAGGACGAGGCTGCACACATGCCGTTTGAAAAAAACCCCGGAAAGGCTGAGGCAAACATATTGGTTTCCTAAGATGAGGAGATTTGTCAAGGGCTACGTTAAGGGATGTGTAGAATGCGCATACAATAAGAAGAAGGGTGGAACGGCGGAAGGCGAGCTGCATTGCTTTGAGAGGGTACCTATACCTTTTCATACTATTCATATGGATCACCTTGGACCATTCACAGCTGGATGGGGAGGAACTAAATACTTGGGCGCACTTGTAGACAACTTTACCAAATACACGATCTTGAAAGCTGTAAGGACAACAAATACAAAGGGAGTGATAGCAGTACTCAACCAAGTCAGCGAATACTTTGGGATGCCGCAGCGCTTAATCACCGACAGGGGTACAGCATTCTCGGCGAGTGAATTCACAAAATACTGTCACACTTACGGGATACAGCATATTATGACAGCCGTTAGAACACCACGGGCCAACGGACAGGTGGAGAGGGCCAACCGCACGGTACTAGTAGCGCTCAAGTGTGCTCATTCAGCTGGGAAGGACTGGGCACAACAGTTCAGAAGCATTCAATGGAGCTTAAACACAACGAAAAACGCAACTACAAGAGTAACCCCGCATGAATTGATGTTTGCGGGATCATGACTTAACTAGAACGACTAAAATCTAGAATGATCAAAATCTCGAAAATGAATTTGATAAATCTCGAATGCAAATATCTCGAATGGGTCAAAATCTAGAAAGTAAAAAAATCTCGAAAGACTCTATCTCGAAAAAAATCTAGAAAATAAAACTACTTTCGAGATTTTTATAATTCATTAGATAGATAGATTTTTATTTCGTCATAAAATTACAAAGGAGAGCCATCACACAATTTAAAATACAGAGATATGATATAATAGGGTATGTATATCTTTCAACTGAAACAATCTTAAATATTTTAAATAAAAAAAAATAAATAAATAGGTGGCGCAACAGGCGGTAGACACCCAAGGCCTAGCTTCTCGCAACCATTCGTTTGTGTGAGTTTCTATTTTTTGAGACGAATGGAAGGGACCTACAATTTTATGCCGATTCCGAACGGCTGAATTAAGAAGCTCTTTCAGGACAGTCATACTCTCGGATGTTTGTCAGACGTTCGCGAGAGGTGGCGCAGTAGAAAAAACCTTAAGATGTAATTTGTGTTTTTCCGGGGATCGAACCTGGGATCCCTCGCACAGTAGTCCAGCACACTAACCACTGCGCTACTATTTTATAAATTCAAATTTAATTCATTAAATTTACTTCGAAAGTAATGAAAACAAGTCTAAAATGAATATTTTGTAACTTCTTTATTGAAAATAATAAATTTTTAACAAATAGTCATAACAAAACACATTACTTCGAAACCATAACTATAACTATTCAACAGACAATAAGTTTATCTACATATTAGTTTCATTAAGGGTGTTTGTCCAAACGTATGTAAACATAGTGTCGGAGTTAAGCCACGCGGTGTTTTGACAATAGCACGTCAATAGAAGACCTGGGACCAATAACACAACGCTACGAGTACTTGTAGAATAAGTATGTGAATTTCTACAATCTTTTACACATTTCGGTAATAGAAAGTTACAAGTTCAACGCTGATCTTATGATGATCATGTGCGGTGTGCGGACAAATCGAACACAGGCCCTTGTAAGACTTGTTGATATGCCGCGTTGTGTTATAGGCCCCTATTATGTTTTAGCTGACTCATTTGCTTGCAGGAACAGTGAATTAAATTGTTGTTGCATAGGTACAAGTTAACACACAGAATCAATGACCTGGAAAAGTGGAAACTGCAAGCAAAGCAAACGGCAAGTCGGCAAACCAACACCCAGCACGGGCGCGAGGCATTGAACCAACATGAATTAAAATGTAAGCAAAGCAAACGGCGAGTCGGCAATGACGGCAACCCAACACCCAACACGGGCGCACCAATTTGAATGACAGCAGCAAAACATAGGTACATAGATATAGATAGTATTAAGAAGAAGAATAAAGAATCACTTGTCATATAGTCACAAAGGAGAAAGGTAGTTTCATTACCACAGTTTCTCAATTAACATAACTGGCGCCCAACTAACAAATCCTCATAAAAGGAAAGGTCGAAAAACCCAACAAGGACGGTCAACAAACGAACAAGAAGAATCAGCCCAATTGGATTATTCAGCGGGAACTAGCAATAGGAATGAAACTTTTGTGAGTAAAAGAAAAACATAATAACTGAAATTTAGTTGATCAGTTGATTATTACCTGAAATAAAAAGTGCCAATTATAAATAATAGTGTAAAGGTATTCCAAAATGAGTGTTACAGAACAACAGATTAAAGATCTTATTCGCGCTACAGTTGACTTATCACAAAGATAATGCACGGAACAAATAAATGATCTGACATCAGCGATAGGTCAGTTGCAACCACCTAGTGTTGAAACTTACGAGCCTGTATCTATCAGACCCGGTGTTTTAAATCGCGCTGGTGGCCTCGATTTAATAAAATCGCTACCCGAATTCGAAGGCGACTCCGCCTCATATCCTTCCTGGCGTACAGCCGCGCATTTTGAAATGGGCTATTATAACGAAGGATCCGAAAATTATTACATTGCCATGGGTATTCTAAGAAACAAAATAACTGAATCTGCTAACGCAACTTTATCTGCTTTTAACACAGTGCTAAATTTTAACGCGATCATTGCTCGACTAGATCAAGTATATTCTGACAAAAGGCCGTTACATGTCCTTGAAAACAATCTCAGTTTTTTTCGCCAAGGTAGCATGTCCTTTAGTGAATACTACGATGCAGTTGATGCAAACTTAACCCTAATAATAAATAAAAATATTATGACACATAGCAGTAACAATGAGGTCATCGCTGCTCTTAACGAGCGTACCAGGGAGAATGCTTTACGTATTTTCATTTCCGGTCTACGAAAACCCCTGTGCGACATATTATTTTCTTCTCGTCCAGTAGATCTGCCGACAGCTCTTGCAACAGCACAAGAACTGGAAACAAACCACAAGCGATACGAATTCGCACGTACGTTTGCAGCAGGCAACTTAACAAAGAAAAGCGAATCCCAGCTTCAAGCAAATCCTAATCCGAATATTCGCAATTATCCACAGTATAGGCGTGTTCAACAAAATAAGCCAATTCCAATGGAAGTGGATAATCGGACTTCTTATCATAGGAGGCGAGCTCACACTGGGAATAGTTCCTTACAACAACATCCTAGTGGGAACCTTGCATATGTAGACCAAAAACAAACCACAGTGGCTAAACGCTCACGCGAGAATACAAACTCTACCCAATCACCCATGCAGAAATTACAAAAAATTAACTAAATGCCATTAGAAGGTTCCGAAATAGGAAGCGAATCATGTTGGGATAGTTCTTCGGAATATCAGTCAGATGATCAAATTAACGATGAGATCAATTTTTTAGGGTAAAATCACTCTTGCCGTTTATTACTAAAACCGCAATAAATGGACAAGAGATGCGAATTTTAATTGACACTGGAACCTCCAAGAATTACATTAAGAAGCATGATTTTCTAAAGGCAGTATGCTTATTAGAAACCCGCCTTTCATGTTAGGTCTGTCAATGGTACGAATCTCATTACAGAAAAATGCAAAGTGAACATTCTGAAAAATACTTCAACCTTCTTTTTACTCCCTTCGTTAAATACTTTCGACGGCTTCATAGGGTACGACTTTCTGAAGCAAATAGGTGCAAAAATCGATATTCAAAATGAAATTTTACTTTATAAACAGGGTAAAAAAAAATGCGCCATCTTGTTTGTAAGCAGTTTAACTTAATTATTGCTGACCAAGAATCAGTCCCAGAACATCTCAGAACACAATTTTAACAGTTAGTCCAAGAAAATGCAAACGCATTCGCAGAACCAGATAGGGCATTACCTTATAACACCCAGATTAAAGCCACCATCCGCACAACTACCGACGATCCTATCTATACTAGAAGTTACCCTTATCCTATCTCTGCAGCGGAGTTCATAAATACCGAAATAAAGTCACTTTTGCAAGACGGAATCATTCGAACATCATGTTCACCATATAATTCCCCAATTCATGTAGTTAATAAAAAAGGTTTAGACGAAAACGGCAAACCAAAATTACGAATGGTCATCGACTTTAGGAAAATAAATGAGAGCACAATAGCCGACCGATACCCCATCCCTGATATATCAGTTATACTAGCAAATTTGGGAAAATTGAAATACTTCACTACGCTGGATTTAAAATCCGGGTTTCACCAAATCACTTTAGCCGAAAACGATAGGCAAAAGACTGCTTTCAGTGTCAACAATGGCAAATATGAATTTTGTCGCCTACCATTTGGCCTTAAAAATGCTCCCAACATTTTCCAGAG
This sequence comes from Cheilosia soror, assembly GCA_949372485.1. Lineage (NCBI taxonomy): Eukaryota > Metazoa > Arthropoda > Insecta > Diptera > Syrphidae > Cheilosia > Cheilosia soror. Next base: position 30,702,090 of record OX443563.1, read on the forward strand.
AGCTATCGACGATATTTTAAGAGAAGATATCGGTAAGATATGTAATGTTTATATCGATGATATAATCATATACTCCCCAGACGAGCTGACACATTTAACACATATAAATAGAATATTGATTGGAACAAGCCGGAATGCGGGTTTCCACGGAGAAATCTAAATTTTATAAAACCGAAGTAGAGTTTTTAGGTTTTTTAGTTTCACAAAAAGGTATTAAAACTTGCCCGGATAAAGTTCGTGACACATTAAATTATAGAACACCAGAGACACTTCGAGCATTACGCTCATTCTTGGGATTATCAGGATATTATCGCAGGTTTATTAGAGACTATGCGAGAATAGCTAAGCCTTTAACGAAATTTTTACGCGGAGAAAATGGTCATGTAGGCCCTAATCGTTCCAAAAATATTAAGATAAATCTTGACACAGAGGCCCTGCAGGCATTCGAAAAACTCAAGAAAATTTTAGCGTCAGAAGACGTTTTACTACAATATCCGGATTATGGGAAGCCCTTTGAGTTAACAACTGATGCCTCTTCATCTGCATTAGGAGGAGTCCTCTCCCAAAATGGCAAACCCATCACCATGATTTCAGAAACAGAACAAAATTACGCTACCAATGAGCGCGAGCTTTTGGCAATAGTATGGTCATTGCAGAATCTCAGACATTACCTGTATGGCACCAAAGACTTACGCATTTACACAGATCACCAACCCCTCACATTTGCAATCTCGGACAAAAACCCAAATTCAAAGATCAAACGATGGCGTGCGTTTATTGAGGAATTTTCGCCTAAATTCCATTATAAACCCGGTAAGGAAAATAAAGTTGCGGATGCACTGTCCAGACAATTTATTCACACCCTATCTAATTCCGAAACAGTACATAGCGAAATTTCATTAACCTCAACAATTAAAACAATAAAGTTCCCTGTCAACCAATTTAGAAACCAACTGGTAATATCCAAGTGCATCCATAATAACAAGAGTACAAAAATCTTATTTCAGAAATGTATCCGACACACAATAAACTTCAATACTATTGCTGTGTTAATTCAATATCTTCAAGAATGTGTAAATCCTAATGTCGTGAATGCAGTCCACTGTGATATCCCAACCCTGGCCCAAATTCAAAATACCATAATCCAACATTTTCCGAACGTTAAATTTGTTCACACTGAAAAATTAGTTATTGATCTTCTTAACAAAGATGACCAATTAGAGGCAGTTGCTACGGAACATAATCGAGCCCATCGATCCCTTCAAGAAAACTTTCAGCAAATTCTCAGTGATTACTATTTTCCCCACATTAAGAAAATGCTCAAGACTACTATTATGAATTGTAAAATATGCTTGGAGAACAAATATCAAAGAAAACCACCTAAACCCGCTATAGCTGCAACACCGTTGCCCAGTTTTCCTGGAGAAATTCTACATATCGATATTTTCATTACAGATAAGCAGCATTTCTTAACATGCATCGACAAATTTTCCAAATTCGTAATAGTAACTCCTATAGCCTCTCGTTCTTCTATTGATATAAAAGAGGCATTGCTTCAAATATTAGGAAAATTCAAAAATACCAAAATAATAGTTTCGGACAATGAAAAGGCTTTTAAATCAACAACAATTTCAACCCTCCTCAGTTTTCCATTAAGCAGTTTTTCGTTCCGACACTCCATAGTGAAAGTAATGGCCAGATTGAGCGATTTCACTCAACTATGTTGGAAATCGCGCGTTGTATCAAAGCGCAACAACAAATAAGTGACACAGTAGATATTGTGCTTCTAGCAACACATAAATATAACAACACTATTCACTCTATAACGAATGCAAAACCAACAGATATAATGCACGATTATCAAGCAGATAAACTCCAGGAAAAAGTGTTAGGGCGACTCAACCAAAACACATGCAGTAAAATCTACCACCCTGGCGAAATAGTTTTCGTTCGTAGGAATAGGCGCTTAGGAAACAAATTCGAAAAAGTCTTCATCGAAAAAGTAATAGAAAAAGATCTAGGCACCACAGTTTTAATAAATGGCAAAAAGATTCATAAGAGCAATCTTCGTTAATATACTATATTTTCAGTTTGTCACTCATTATCCTTCGGATGTCGGTGGCCGAAATTCACAATTACTCAAATGCACACTTCGTAGCAGTAACGAAAGGAAAAACAGCCACCTTTAACGAATTTAAATATCTTATTCATATCACAAACCTCTCCGAATATAGAAGCATTGCTTATGAAAGCAAAAACGTTCACATAACGGCCCTGCAGAAAGGAAATGACATCCTTAACCAACAATCTGAGGAAATATTGCATATAATGAGTACGCTTGAAGTCCCAGGAAGATTTGCAAGGTCTATAGACTTTATTGGGAGCGCACTAAAATTCATAGCCGGAACCCCTGACCACAACGATTTCGAACTTTTACTTACGAAACAAAATACGCTAATCGAAAATAGTAACAGACAGACAAAAATTAATTCGCAAATACAGGATAGAATAAACGAACTAACAGATCAGATCAACGTCATAGTTTCACAACAAACCGTCATTACAAAATCTTCAGAATCAGAATTATTACTTTTGGAATATCTATCTGTAAGAAATAATCTTGTAATTAGCCATTTGAATAATATAGCGTTATCAATCGTGTTAGGCAGAAATAATATAATAAACCCATTAATATTAGATAATATAGAAATAAGTCACTTAATTGATTCTCAGCATCTTCCGATTAGCATAAGTAACTTACTTTCAGCTGCTAAAATTAAAATACTCCAAAATTCAGATGTCATTAACTATGTATTACAAATTCCTGTAATTGAAAATGTTTGCGATTTTATCGAAATTTATCCGGTAGTCCATAATAAAACTATTCTTAAGCTAGATATAAACCAAGCTGCAAAATGCAAAAACTACGTACAACCTTTAAAGGAATGTGTCTATACGCCAGAAGCCAACATTTGCCAACCTACTGTTAGAATCTGGCAACATCATTTGTGACAACCCATCTGCTGGCTGTCACTACTCTTATATATTATTGTTAATAAATTTGTTGAACCGAACGGTTGTGCTTTTTTACTTTCTTCACTCGCGCTCTACTTCTCTTTTTGCTAACAAAGGTTATGGGCCCAGGGCCACGTGAAAGGTAAAATTGTAACGTGTTTCGCGAAAAAATTAAAATTAATCGTTAGTCGATTGTACGCATAAACACGGGGTTTAATCTATTTATCAATTTCGTTTGTCGATTGAAAGATTAAAACAGATTATTAAACATGAGTCATAGCGCAATGCAGCTTGAAAAGCTAAACGGGGAAAATTATTCCACATGGGCATTGCAGATGAAAAGCTGTCTCATTACCCAGGATTTGTGGAGCCCCATAGCCTCAACTTGTCCAGCAACAGGTGACGAGAGAACCCAATGGTTAGCAGTTGACCTAAAGGCTTTGGCTACGATTACGTTATGTGTAAAGCCTTCTGAGCTGCTACACATAAAAAATTGTAAAACGGCTAAGGAAGCTTGGACAGTATTAGCTTCTTTGTACAACGCAGACGGACCAGCCAGAAAGGTCAATCTCTTCAAAAAATTGGTTAGATTCAAGCTAAATAGCTCCGAAAAATTCGCTCCCCAAATACATGAATTTTGTTCGGTGGTGGACAATTTGAGCGAAATCGACGTCAAGGTGCCTCATGATTTGCTATCAATTTTGTTTTTGTGTAGTTTACCGGACGACATGGAAAGTTTTGTTGTTGCGATCGAAAGCAGAGATGATTTACCTAATTTGGAAAAACTTAAAATCAAAGTACTCGAAGAGGAACATCGGCGAGGTGACAAAAACGAAACAACCGGCGAAAACGTTTTAGTAATGAACACAAAGAGGAATGGAAAAGGCATTAAGATTAAGAAGCAGCAGCATTCACAACAACTGCAATCGCGAGATGATGACAGACAGCACAGTAAAGTGAAGTGTTATGCATGCGGGAAGAGGGGCCACATACGATCTGAGTGCAGAAACCGTAAAGAACACACTTCAGAAGTTGTATTGAGCGCGGTAAACTTACGGGAAAAAACAAACGGCAAAGTTTGGATATTAGACAGTGGAGCGTCATCACATATGTGTCCATTTAATTCGTTTTTTGACGAGTTGAGAGAGCATTCGCAAAAAGTTTACCTGGCGACGGGCGACAAAGTAATCGCGACGGGTATCGGTACGATTAAAATCAAATCGAAGAACGCGGATATAACTTTAAATAATGTGCTGTACATACCGAATTTGAAAGCAAACATTTTATCATTGAGTAAAGTAATTAAAAATGGTAGGTAACAAAGTTTATTTTGAAAAAGGAATAACCGAAGTAAAAACTAAAGACAATAAAATAATTTTCGTGGCAAACGAGGATAACGGTGTTTTTTATACGCATTTAGAGAAGACAAAGCACAACGAAGAGCACATAATGACAATGGGAGAAGGTGAAATAAATAAGTGGCACCATAGGTTCGGTCATCTTAATTACACTGACTTGTTGAAATTATCAAAAAATGAAATGGTGCGTGGCTTTGATATAACGGAAAAATTGCCTAAAAACATGAATTGCTATACGTGCGAGTTATATTAGATAACGAACCCATTTCGATCCCAAGCATATTCGCAGTCAGAAGTGCTGACTAAAACAAACATTCAGTTTGTTTATGCGACCACACCAGGCGCATACACAAAGAATTTATCAACAGATGAATTCTTTGCAACATAAGCAGAATTATGCTATAAGAGGAAGACCTCAAAGTGAATCGACAGATTCTGTTTTGTACTTTCAATAGAGATAGACTTCCCCCCACCAGTGGTAAGGGGTCTTGATCTTAAATAAAATAAAAGATTGTCTTGAATGCAAATAAACGTGTACTCTGTTTTATTTTCGAATTTAAATCTGGCGCAGTCGGTAGGATTCCAATAAAAATTTACAAACGCATATTGTAATAATATATGGAATCCAGTGATCGAACAAGTAACGCGAAATCGGTAAATATCCAAGAGAAGTCAAAAAGTAAATTGGCTTCCATATATATTAAATTCTCACAGAGAGAACCGAGTGTGATACTAAATCAGTGAAAGACCTTTTGATTAAAAGTAACTTCAGTGAAAACAATTTCTCCAGACAATCAAAACTGGATCAATTGCAGAAACAGAGAGACCTTCAACACCGATCTTATATCCACGAAAAGGATAAATACGAAAGCAGTGATAGTGAAAGTGAGGAACCCATATTTATCAAAATGGCTCAACCAGCAGTGGGAGAAATAAATGACCAATCCATCGTTTTAAAGATGTTAGAGAAGGCTCCAAACTTCTCAGGAAATTCTAATGAAGATGTTATTTCCTTCATAGAATATATCGATTATGTTCACAGTCACCTTACACCTACAAACATTGTTCTGGGAACACTCATCATAAAAAACAAACTTCAGGGAACAGCAATCAACACCTTACAAAGTATATTGAGTCCAACATGGCAAACAATCAAAACAGCTTTAATACAGGACTATGGAGTTCCTGAAACTTATGAGCAAATACTTCAGGACCTACATAGTATTTCAGCGAGAGACATCCATCAACTGTATCATCAATGTGAAGAAATCCTCAACAAGATAAATCGTAAGAGTAAGTTAGAAATAAGCTTAATATACGTCCCCTTAAATAATGAATCCATTGTTTTAAAAAAATTCATAAATAATTTGAACTCTAACCAAGCGAGTGTTATAATCGCACAAAACATTAAATCTCTTAGAGAGGCTTACCAGGTTTTATTACGTTACAAAAATTTGAATTTTAATACCAATGACTCATCAAAAAATTATCCAATGAATTATCAGAAACCTTCTAGTAGTAACCAACCTTATAAACCATATTTCAATCAACAATATAACAATTATAATAAAAATAGAATGCCTAATTCAGTTCAGAGAAATATTAGAAATGAACAGGTACTTGGAAACCCCCAAGGTAACTTTAGATTCGGCTTTCAGAATCAACAGTCTTTTAGAAATCACCACAACAATAACTTTCCTAGACAAAATTCACAACAAATTAGAAATCCAAGGCCAGAGCCTATGGATGTTAATACAACAGAATTAGTACAAGAAGATGTAAATTTTATTTTAGTCGGGAAACCGAAACACTTCCCATAATAAAAGTCACCATAAATAAAAAAATATTTCATGTTCTAATAGATACAAGCTCAACAACAAGCATACTTGATGAGTCCCAACTATTACAAATTCCCAGAATTCCATTAAGAATTCCTGTGAAAATCAAAACTACTAACAATGAAAATGTAATAACCAAAGAAATTATAACGGAAGTGCCTGTAGAATTTAACGAAATAAAGGCTACCATGGCATGGAAATTAATGCAAATAAAAAATAAAAAATTTGTAGGCATAATAGGCCAAAATCTCTTAAAACCCTTAGGAGCTAAGATAGATTTAGAAACGGGGTATATTGAAATAAATAAAAAAAAAACTTATTTCGAAAATTATAAAAATCAAATTGGAGTAAAATGTCCATATCAATATAATGAAATTCACACTCTAGAATATTGTAACTCAACGAATATGAGCCAATTATTTAGTGAAGAGTTCAGTGTAGAAGAAAAAGAAGAACTATGGAAATTTATTGAGGAAAATAAACTCATATTTTATAACGAGGGTGACAGACTAACTTCAACCACTCAAACAATACATAATATCAGGACAGAGCATGATAACCCAATATTCAGTAAAATATACAGGTATCCTGAGATACACGAAAAAGAAATCGAACGGCAAATAAAAGACCTGTTAAATCAAAACATTATTCGAAAAAGTATTTCACCTTATAGTTCACCCATATGGGTAGTTCCGAAGAAAATGGACAACTCTGGCGAGCAAAAGTGGCGCATGGTCGTTGACTATCGAAAATTAAATGAAATCACGATCGACTTTAAACACCCTATTACTAATATTGATCAAATTTTGGATAAACTAGGAAGAGCCCAATACTTTTCAACACTAGACCTTGCCAAAGGATTTCATCAGATTAAGATGAATTCCGCAGACATTGAGAAAACAGCTTTTTCAACTTCATTCGGACATTACGAATGGTTACGTATGCCATTCGGATTAAAAAATGCACCTGCCACATTCCAGCGAATGATGAACGAAGTACTAGAAGGATTAATAAACAAAATTTGTGTAGTCTATTTAGACGATATCCTTGTTTTTAGTACATCATTGCAAGAGCATATGATTAATCTCAGACTAGTATTCCAAAGATTAAGACAGTATAACTTAAAAGTTCAAGTCGATAAATGCAACTTCTTAAAGAAGGAAACTCAATTCTTAGGACATACGATTACTGCAAACGGTGTAAAACCAAATAACGACAAAATTGAGGCAATAGATAGAATTCCACTTCCAACAACTCAAACACAAATCAAATCATTTTTAAGTATTACGGGGTACTATCGTAAGTTCATTAAAGACTACGCAAAAATAGCACAGCCCATGACCTTTTATTTAAAGAAAAATAAAAAGATTAATATTAAAGATATTACTTATATGAAAGCACACCAGGAACTAAAGAATGCCCTCCAAAGTGAGCCTGTACTTGTGTACCCGGATTTCAATGAGAAATTCACCCTTACCACAGACGCAAGTGATTATGCTATAGGAGCAGTTTTATCACAGAAGGGACACCCAATAACTTTCATTTCTAGAACCCTTAACGTCCATGAAAGAAACTACATTACCACAGAAAAGGAACTTCTAGCAATTGTATGGTCAGTGAAGTATCTGAGACCCTATTTGTATGGAAGAAAGTTTGATCTTAAAACAGATCACCAACCGTTAAAATGGTTACAAATGAAAAACTTAGGCAAGGATATTTCACCTCGCTTGCAGCGTTGGATTCTTCAGCTAGGAGAGTATGATATGAGAATAGAATACCTTAAAGGTACTTCTAATACAGTAGCAGATTTTCTGAGTAGGGAAATAAAAACTGAAGAAGTTAACGTTTTGGAAAATGAATCCGAACAAGTTAATTTATCTGACTTAGACACAATACATTCACAATTAGAGGAAGCAAATGATCACTTCCCAATTAAAGATGCAGCAGTCAACGTATTCAAACAACAGATTATATTAAAATCAGGGAGAGATATAAAAAAAATTAAAAACAGAATATTTATAGGTATAGAATTACTAGACAATGACATGTTCAACGATTCCTTAATATCATATATTGAACCCAAAGTGACCGGTATTTTTACAACCCTTGGTGAAGCAGAATACAATAAGCTTCAACAAAAATTAATATCCTTGTTCGGAACACGTATAAAGTTCTACAAGTGTGAACATTTTCCCAGAGATTTGGAAACAGAAGAAGAAACAATAAAACAAATAAAATTGTACCATGAGAATGAAACAGGACACTCAGGTATAGAAGAGAACTACAAAGGTCTTAGAACCAAAATATATTTTAAAAACTTACGAAATTTAGTGAATGATGTAATTAATTCCTGCAATATATGTAAACAGTCCAAATACGACAGGAAACCTATCAAGCCAAAGTTTTTTCTCACAGAAACTCCAAAAAACATTAATGAAATAATTCATGTTGATATATACCATATCGCCAAAACCAAATATTTAACTACCATAGACAAGTTTAGCAAATTAGCAACCTCGACATATATTCCGAATGCATCTCATGAAACATTAGAAGAGACCTTTGCCCAAATAATATCTAGCTCAGGAAAACCAAAAAAATACGTAATGGATAATGAATTCAATTTTCCTCGCATAACCGCACTTCTAGAAAAACTAAACATTGAATTTCATTTCACTAAAGTAAATTCCCATACTGGAAATTCAGATATAGAAGTATTCCATAGAACTTTAGCAGAAAAAATTAGATGCATCCTAAACGGAAAAACCAAACCCGATATTCGTGAAATAAGATTAGCAGTTCATAAAGCAAACCTTTTTTATAACAATGCCATTCACTCAACTACAAAAAAATCCCCATACGAAGTTCATTGTGGAGAAGTAGATAAAGCAAAATTATTCAAACATATACAGAAGCATAAAAAGAATTTCATAAATAGAGCTAATAAAAATCGTGAAGATTATCTTGAAATAAGAGCCGATGGCTTCGTCAAAAATTCAAGAACGGACAGGCAGAAAACTGAGCCTCGCTACAAATTTGATAAACTCGAAGACCAACACATAAGAAACGTACAAAAAGAAAGAGTAACCAACTACAAAAATGATGACCATTTAATTAAAATGAACCAGCGAAACAGAAGAACACAGAATAAAAATCGGAACTCAGCTTTGAATCAGATTTAGATTATCCAGTTTCAATTAACCTACCCAAGTGTAAAGACGTGTTTAAAAATGGAATTAATTATTCTCTTGTCAATAACCAGTGCGGTGTATAGTGAAATTAATTTTGAAGAAGTAAATAGTTTAAATGGTTTTTCAATAATAAAGTATGATGAAGCGGATATAGTTCATGAATACAACTACATAATACACATAGTCAATTTAACAGATTTACACATAGTAGTGAATAAAATTACCCAAGAAATAGATTCATTTCAGAAGATATTACCATCACGTCAATATTTATATTCTTTAGACGAAGAACTAAAACTAATTAAAGAAGATTTAAAAACCATAAAAGGACACCAGAAAACAAATAGAAGATTCAAACGAAGTTTAATAAATATAGGAGGTAGATTCCTCAATGTTCTTTTCGGAACCATGGACGACAGAGACAAGGATAGAATAGAAAATCAGTTAGGAATTAATATGAAAAATAACTTTAAATTAATAGAAAACAATAACAAGCAAATAAATATCAACGCTAATTTACAAAAGGCAATTAAAGCGATGCAAATAACTGAAAACAGAACAGTTAATGAAATAAATAGTTTAAAAAAAAAATATGTCGAAACATCTGAGAGATTAATAATATTAGAATTGCAAAGAAAGATAGACCAAGTAAAAGAATTTATTGAAAAACTTCAAAACATTATATTAGCTAGTAGACTTCAAATAATGACAGAAAGCTTGTTAACGTCAGATGAAATTGAAATTTATGAGATTGACCTAAATAAATTGAAAAACATTAAACTAACAATTGGTGAATACACGGAAGAGTTATTGGTATTCATAATTCAAATACCTGATGAAATAATGACATTCGATAAATATTTAATAACGCCTATACCCAATGAAAAACATGAACAATTAGATTTTAAGCCACAAATTGTAATAAAAATAGATAGAAACTTGTACATCTACAAAGAAAATAAAAAGTTAAAACATTTAAGAATATATAAAAATTGTATTGATAACAATAACTGTCTAAAAGTAATTAATAAAGAACAAAACATTATTACTAAACTAAGAAGAGGTACGGTATTGGTAATAAATAGTAACTTAAGATTAAATAATACATGCGATGAAAGGAAAACCATATCAATAAAAAGAAACATGTTAATAAATTTTAGAAACTGTAAACTCATAATAAAAAATATTGAGTACTCGAACAACAATAAATACATAATTCAACCTATAAATATAGATATGGAAAGTAATTTTAACATAACGAACGCCGAATATAAGAATACCGATATGAATTTAAGTAAAATAGACAATATAGATTACATTGAGTCAAAATTTGTAACACAAAGATATATAAACTATAGTATATCATTAACTACAGTCATGATCATAATATTAACAGTAACAGTTCTGACCTATATTGTCAAGAAGAAATTGTTTCAGGAGAAACAACCAGTTAATGGGAGGGAAGTTATATTAGATAACGAACCCATTTCGATCCCAAGCATATTCGCAGTCAGAAGTGCTGACTAAAACAAACATTCAGTTTGTTTATGCGACCACACCAGGCGCATACACAAAGAATTTATCAACAGATGAATTCTTTGCAACATAATCAGAATTATGCTATAAGAGGAAGACCTCAAAGTGAATCGACAGATTCTGTTTTGTACTTTCAATAGAGATAGACTTCCCCCCACCAGTGGTAAGGGGTCTTGATCTTAACTAAGTTAAATAAAATAAAAGATTGTCTTGAATGCAAATAAACGTGTACTCTGTTTTATTTTCGAATTTAAATCTCGCGCGTGTTATACCTCTAAACTTTATGTTAGACTTTAAGTTAGCGGCATAGCCGCATAAGAATATGTTTGGCATAATAAAAAGAGAGTTCAAAACGTTAAGTCGTGTTTTAAATATTACAATGCATGTATGGAGTGAAAAAGAGTATGATTGAGAGTGGCATTGAAAATGTATTTGACAATACAAAGGGCACTGAAACGATTGAAATTCAGGTAACCGATGGTAAATTTACGATCATTCCGTTGTACATAAGAGATGCTAGTTGGGATGAGGAGTTTACTGTGGTAAAACAGTTTGCGGCAATGGAACACATAGTCAAACCGATAGTTATTGGTGATCTGAATGTCAGGATAGGAGAAATTCAGCAAGAAATAGAAGATATTCACCGAAACATGTTTGGAGCAGGCACAAATATAAGAAAATCAAAGGACTTGGTCGTAAATAAAAAAGGAAAACAATTCATAGAATTCTGTAGTGAATATGGATTAGTAGTAACCAATGGAATAACAAAAGGAGATGATGTGGGAAATTTCACATATGTCGCGTCGGAAATTCTGTCAACGATATATGCGCAGTATCACAAGAGTTACTTAACCATATAGAAACCTTTTCAGTAGATGAACAAATATGGTCGGACCACATGTCAATTCGGTTAGCATTAAATTTTGCGAGTCAGTGCAAGCCACAGAAAAAGCTTAACCTACTACCAAAGCTCATGTGGAGAGAAAGTAATAAAGAACTCTATCATCAGCACATATATAACAATATAAGGGAATATAAACAGGGAAAAGACATCTTAGAATTAAAAGAGTTAGCGGACATAATAAAGGCCTCATCCAGAACGTCACAAGGCTCAAACAATTTTCTTCCTAAAAGCAAGTGGTTCGATGTAAAGTGTTCCATTGCTAGAAAAAAGTCCTTTAAAGCGTTAAAAATATTTATGAAAACATCGAGCCCGGTAGATAGAGAAAAGTACATAATGGTAAACAAAAGTTATAAAAAGATTTGTGAGGAGAAGAAAGCTGGATACTACAAATCTCTAGAGCAAAAAATAAATATGGTGCAAGATAGCAAGGAATGGTGGAAGATTGCCAAGGAGATAAGAAAGCAAGCAACACCACAGTATCCAGGAATATCAGCATTGGAGTTTAGAACATATTTTCAGCAGCTGCTAAACCCTCAACAAACATCCAATGATATTCAGTACGCGGCAATGTTTCGAGAGGATGCAGATCTAGATGCAGCTATAACAATCCAAGAGGTGAAAAACGTTCTAGCAAGGGCAAAGTTAAATAAAGCCCCTGGGGAAGACAGAACTCCTTATGAGTTTATTAAGAATGCCCCGGATTTATTTTTGTTTGAACTAACACAAACATATAATCAGATACTGGAAAGTGGAGATATTGATGAAACTTTTTCAAAGAGTGTTATATTCCCAATTTTTAAAAAAGGAGACAGCAGTTTACCAAGTAACTATCGTGGGATATCGTTTATGAACTGCATCGCGAAAGGCATGATGGGTATATTACATGATAGGATATCAACTTGGGTCGAAAAAAACAATATACTTACAGAATACCAAGCCGGGTTCAGAAAAAAATACTCCACTATTGACAACATATATAACCTATCAGCAATCGTACACCTAAAGTTCTGTGAAAAGAAAAAAGTTTACGCCTTTTTTGTAGACTTTAAGGCGGCATTCGATAAAGTTTCACGTAAACTTTTAATTTACAAATTAAATGCAATGGGAATATCAACCAAAGTTGTGAGGCTATTAGAGAACATATATAAGAGCACTGGTAGGTAGGTAGGTAGGTAATTTGGTGCTCTTGTGGCGGCTGCCACAGCTTCACTTAGACCAGCAGTTGGGTCCATTGTGTCCAGTCACGGGAACCTTCCATTTCACACCTGTTGGAGACAAATAATATACCGCTTTTGTTTGAGTCGCCCAGATTTAGTATTAATCACAGGCAATCGCAAGCTCTCGTGTCCGGATTTCCGGCTTGTCCTAGGAGTAACCGAAGGGTTTTGGAGTTTGTTGACCTACTGGAACCACCCCGATTTGAGTATGAATCTCAGGAGTTATTTAAGATCAACATTCTCCAGATCTCCTAGCTCATCGAAGAACAAGCTGTTGAGAATCCTCTGTCTACTGTTTTTAAGGGCTGGGCATTCGCAAAGCAGATGACGAACAGATTCTATTTCTTCAACGTCTCTGCAGCTTCTGCAAAAGTCATTATGCAGTATGCCCAGCCTTTCCGCGTGTACCCCTATCGCACAGTGTCCAGTAATGACCCCCGTGAGTATGCGGATATCTTTGCGGCTAAGTCCGATCATGAATTTGGATCTCTTTTTGCTCACTTCTGGCCATAATTCTTTTGCATGCCTGCAGGTATTGAGATTGGTCCAGCGTAGATTTGTTCTACTCAAGGATTCAATGTCAATCTTCCTAGCAACCGTGCTTAGCGGAGTTTTTACAGATTTTAGGGCCATTGATGCATGCATCTTCGACCCGTTCCTTGCAGTCTCATCCGCCTCTTCATTACCCGGAATATCCATATGCCCCGGTACCCAGCATAGGGTCACCGAGTTGGCTTGCGATAGTTCGTCCAGGTATTTCTTGCAATGACTTACTGCCCTCGACTTCACCACGACTGACTCCATGGCTTTTATGGCCGCTTGGCTGTCAGAGTATATAGTGACTTGTTTATCGGCGATATGTCGTCTCATTAGGTCCTTTGCCGCTAGGGTTATAGCAGCAATTTCCGCTTGAAACACACTACAGTCATCGTTGATCCGGAATGATTCTCGCAGGTTTAGAGTTTCGCTGAAGATGCCCGCGCCCGTACCAACATCCATCTTAGAACCATCGGTATAGAGGGCTATCTCCCCTTCCTCTGTAACTGCATTATGCTCCCATTCACTTCTGTCCGGAATTCTGGTTGTGAATCTCCTTTCAAAAGCGAGTGTGGGTGGTAGATAGTCTGTGGTTATCTTCTCCTTCGCCGTGCTCCATTGTGCTTCGATGGACGCGTGCCCATAGGATTTGGATGACCATATTCCAGACTCTCTTAGTCTGATTGCGGTTTTGACCGCTCTACTGCTACAGTAAATGTCCAGAGGGGTGAGGTTTAGCATCACCTCCATTGCTGCGGTGGGTGTTGTTCGTAGTGAACCCGTTATCCCAATGCATGCCGCCCTTTGGACTTTAGTGAGGCTTGAGAGATGGTATTTTTTCTCTGTGGCCTTCCACCACACGATTGTACCATATGTTAGGATGGGCCGCACTATCGCGGTATACAACCAGTGTACCACGTGCGGCCTGAAACCCCATGTGTTGCCGAATGCTCTTCTACAGGCATATAGTGCCACGTATGCTTTTTTGATGCGATCCTCTATGTTTTCCTTCCAGCTGAGCTTGGAATCTAGGATTATGCCCAGGTATCTTGCTGTTTTTGATATTGTTAGGTTCACCCCACCCATCCTTGGTGGATTAAATGGGGGAATTACTCTCCTTCTCGTAAACAGCATGATCTCTGTCTTTGATGGGTTTACACCCAGTCCTCGCCCTTCGACCCAGTTGTTAACTAATAGGAGTGCGTAACTGAGTCGTTCGCTGAGAACTGGAGTGAACTTTCCTGGGACTAGAATTACTACATCGTCTGCGTATGCGCTCACAATGAAGCCTTCCTTTTCCAATATTTTCAGTAATTCGTCTACTACGAGGAGCCAGATGAGCGGTGAGAGAACCCCACCTTGTGGTGTTCCCCTACTCACCTTTCGTTCAATGCTCACGTCCCCTAGCTGCGACTTTATCCGTCGTGTGCCTAGCATGAGTCCAATCCAGTTACATAGGCTGCTATTTAGGTGGGCTTTCCTCAAACTACGCAGGATTGCGTCAGCTTCTATGTTATTGAATGCCCCCTCGATGTCTAGGAACGCGCTCAGCGTATATTCCTTATGTTGTAAGGATTCTTCCACTACCGATACTACCTTGTGTATCGCCGTGTCTACAGATCTGCTCTTCATGTACGCATGTTGTGATTTTGATAGATAGTTATCGCCGATCACTTGCCTTACATACAGATCGATTAGTCGTTCCAGTGTTTTCAACATGAAGGATGACAGACTTATTGGTCTGTAGTCCTTGGATGTGGTGTGGCTAGCCTTCCCTGCTTTTGGGATGAATATCACTCTCACCTCTCGCCATGCCTTTGGAACATAACATAGCCTCAGACAGCACGTGTAGATGCGACTTAGCCATGGAATTATAGCTTCCTCTGACTTCTGAAGCATTATTGGTCGAATATTATCTATTCCGGGTGCTTTGAACGGGGCAAATGTGTTAATTGCCCAGGCTATTTTTTTGTCGTTTATTATCTCTCTGATTGTTACTACCACTTGTGCCTTGTGTTGTTACGGCGTGGTCGTCTGACACCTCGGCGCATCCTGGGAAGTGAGTTTCTGTTAGTATCTCCAGCGTCTCTTTGTGCGATTCAGTCCAGCTGCCGTCTGCTCTTCTTAGCGAAGACATCGGTGTCGGTGCCTTTGAGAGGACTTTTCTTAACCTAGACGCTTCTGTTGTAGATTCAATTGACTCGCAGAAGGTCCTCCATGAGTTTTTCTTTGCGAATCTGATCTCTCTTTTCAGGATTTTAACGCTTTCCCTGTAGGTCGTCCATTCGATGTGTCCCTCTTTGGCGAGGTTCCACCTAGATCTTGAACTACGCAGAAGCTCCGCGATCTTGGGACTCCACCAGGGGGGGCGCTTCTTCCCTCGTGTTCCACTTTTTGGACATGATTTGTCAAAAGATCTGGAGAGCACTCCTGTTAGAGCTTCGACTGCATCGTCGATCTCTTTCTCGGAGGTGAGATCTATTTTCGGACAGAGGTTGTTGTGGTTTTTCACTTCCTCGCTAAATTTTTCCCAGTTCGCTCTTTTGGGATTCCTGAACTGTTTCCTACCTTGACAAGCCATTTGTAATTCATAGAGAATCCAGCAGTGGTCTGATAGCGACGCCCTGCTAGATACTCTCCAATTAGCAACTTGGACGGAATTATTTTGGGATACAAAAGTTACATCTAAGACTTCCTTTCTGCTCGCCGTAACGAAGGTGGGATCATTTCCCCGGTTACAGATGAGCAGATTGGTACTTAGAAGAAAGTCAAACAAAGCCTCACCTCTAGCGTTAATATCAGAGCTACCCCATATAGTATGATGGGCGTTAGCATCACAGCCTAAGACTAAGTTTTTCTTACCTTGTTCTGCCGCCGTTACTAGCGCCTTTACCGGTTCGGGGGGTACTGGTGTGTCGCCATCGTCTGGCATGTACGCCGACGCCACTCTGCAGCTCTCGCCCTTGCCCTCTAACTCCACCACCGTCAGATCGCCTGTGCTGAAATGAATTAGTATTAGTGCGTGAAGTTCTTTCTTTGCCATGATACACGATCTTACCTTTCCTTTATTTCCTACATATAATGTATCATAGTTTTTCGACCCTAATCCCATCGCCTGATTGTCATTAATCCATGGTTCTTGGATTAGGGCCAGGTCCAGCTGCTCCTTCTCGAGGAGAAGCTTCAAGTTGCCTGAGGCGGCCTTACTGTGGTGTAGGTTTATTTGCACTACTCTCATCACTGGTCGTAGCCGTCACCTCCACCGTCTCAGTCTCCTTTGGGTTGTCTGCAGTCCGCTTTAGGAGCTTGAGGGTCACCTCGCTCGCTGCAAATGATAGCGGCATCTGCATCTCCTTTTTCAATGTTGCAGGTGGTTCATCAAAAAGTATGATATACCCTCTTGCGCCATTCTTTGGTTCCTCCTCGGACACGATCTCCCAATCCCTCATCGGGATCTGGGGGTTCTGTGCCTGCAGAATGCTCAGGATCTCGTTTTTCTTTACCCCTATCTCGGGGATAGAGATTCTGCCCTTGGACTTTTTGGGCACTTCCTCTGTGGGTACAGCCTTAAGCAGTGCTCCCTCCCACAGTTGTGCACCGTTTAGCACCGTCTTCGCAAAATCGTTTGACACCTGGTCCTTGCAGTCGATGTAAGTGATGCCTTTGGACCATCTCATTTTCCCGTAGGCGGGAATCTGTGCACCTGTCTTTCCTCGAATGTGGGAGATAATCGCCACACCTAGCGTGTTCTCAATTATCTTGCCACATTCTACAGAGTACTGACCGCTTGGTTTCTTCGAGTCCACCACAGCTAACTGCAGCGGGTTCTTAGTCACCTCGCTGTACTTCCCGCTTGGGCCGGTTCCCCGCGCGGGTGTTCTTTTGGGGCTTCCCGTGCTCTGTTCGTTCCGCTTTGCCTTCTTCGGAGCGTTGGGGGCGTCCTCTGGCGACCTCAACCTCTTCGCGGCTAGCTCGTTTTTGTGCCCCTCAGTGGCAGGTTTCCTTCGGAGTCCACTCGGGCCCGGCTTATCGTCGGTCACCCTTTGTTTTGTCCTAGCGTCCCCCTTCACTGGATGGCTGCAATGGGCTTTGGGGTCTGCCTTAGCGGCATCGTCCCTCGGCCGTTTTGCGCCGTCGGCTTTGTCTTTTGAGCCAACTCTCTTGTTCACCTTAGCAGCGGACGGTCTTATCGGCTCAGGCCTCGTAAGAGCGTCTTTTGCAATGGTGTCCCTGGCCCATTCCAGGGAGGCTCGCTCCTTCTCTGTAAGAGAGCTCTTCTCTTTAGCGACGAGGATGCCATAAATGTGCTTGGCCTTTAGGTATTCCCGTTTCCTCAACAGGCCGGGGGATACCTTCTTCTCCTTCGCTTTCTCTTTTCGGGGTCTCTCGTCCGAGGGTTCAGCCAGAAGCTTCTCCTCCTCCTCTTTAGAGATCTCCTCATCCGATGTTCCGGCTTCCAGAGCCTCTTGGATTTTTGTGAGGTCGTATGGCTCCACGGGTATTGTGTCGGCCACCGTCTCACTCTCGGTACTTATCGCACCCTCTCTCCCTTCATCCTTTTTGTTTATATTTTTTGTTTGTTCAATTTTGTTCCCACGAGTATGTCCGGAAGAACTGTCCATCCCGGCAGAGCCGACATACCGGGACAAGGCACTGAATACAACCGACCTTGCCTGGGCATCGGAGGGGACCGTTAGCGATCTGCATTTTTAACCACCTGCTGACCATGCAGCCATCGGCACGGGTGCCTCAACACCTTGGCTTAAGTGGGATTTTTGCTGGGGTTTACTGATTTGCTACAACTCACTCAGAGGGGTGACCTTTCGACCGTCCCTCTGTTGTTTGCGCCTCCCACATGTCTCGTAGACTTACTACAAGCCCTTTCGCCCCGACAAGGCGTCAACCCGTCGAAAGAGAAATAAGAGCACTAAATCGGCAGTATGGACAGGAGAAGAGCTATCAAACTATTTCGAAACAATATCCGGAGTTAAACAAGGTTGCCTTCTATCACCGCTACTATTCTCTCTTTACATAAACGATTTGCATGCATGTTTGGAAGGTGGCTTATTCATAGATGATATGAACATAAGGTTGCTTCTTTACGCAGACGACATTGTTATTCTGGCCGATAATATAGCAACTCTTCAAGGGATGATTAATAGATTGGAAGAATACTGCAATAATTGGAACTTAGAAGTGAATATGAACAAATCAGAAATCATGATTTTCAAAAATGGGGGCAGAACAGCTAGTCGAGAGAAGTGGTACTTTAAAGGAGAGGAAATAAAAATTACAACAAACTATTGTTATTTAGGGATGAAATTGACTCCAAAAATGTCATTCACAAAACATGTAGAGAGTCGAAACTATGCGGCAAAAAACAGCATAAACGCGACATGGAACAACTTTCTCAATAAAAGAACCATTTCCTTACAATCTAAATGGCAATTATTTCAAGCAGTGTGTAGAGCTGTGCAAACGTATGGAGCGGAAGTTTTGGGGTCATGCACTTTTTGAAGAAGTAGACAAACTACAAAGATATTTTGTTAAAAGGATACTGCGATTGCCCATTTTCACACCCAACTACGCACTTATGTTGGAAACTGGAATGGAAGAAGGTCATTTGTACACTTTAGACCTACACCTTAGGTACATAGGAAGGACACTTTTTGAATATGGAAGTAATCGGCTGCCGCATCAGCTTACCTTAAAATTGATGCAAAAGGAGTTACTTTGGGTACGAAATTTAAATAAGCTGGGTGCAGACTTAAGCATTAGTTGGAGGGACGCCAATATATTGCAAACGGAATGGAACTATAAGAGAACGGAATTGTTATCAAAATTAAAGTCAAGCTACCATTGGAAAAGGATACAAAGAGCGAAGGAAACTGAAAGGTTCTATAGAAACCTAGATTTTGAAATGGGTTCTCAGTACTTTACAGAATCCGACGATCAAAATAAAATAATGTGGATCTTTAAGGCCCGGTGCGACTTGATTAAATTAAATGCAACTACTTTCAAGGCAAACAGGTCAAGAAACTGTTCCTTATGTAATTTAAAAGAAATAGAAAATATACAACAGTTCATAGGAAGATGTCCTATTCTTAGGGAATACAGATATAAATACTTTGAAAAGAGATACTTATTAGAAGCCGAGGTAGTTGAATTGTTAAACGGAGTACTCAGTAATTGGGACAATCTTACGAATTACATTATCAATGCTTTAGCGTATAGAAAATTTTTAATTCAAGAATTTAATAACTAAACATGTAAAACTGCAATAAAACTTTAAAATCAAATCCCCGACAGACGACATTTATGTCATTGTCGTATGTTCTCAAATTTTAAATTGTAAAATTATTTTTATAACGAAAAATAAAGAACTTACTACTACTACTACTTATGAGCGATTTTAGTTTAAACATTTTACTCTTACGTCCAATGTTTTTTTTTCCACACAACTATCCTGCAAAGTTGGTGCAATTAGACGGTTTAGCCAAAAAATATCTTCGCAACGAAAACACATAGAGAAAAAGTAAAGACATCATCATAAAGAGTGTCGAATTCGCATACAGAAAAACCATAAAAACTTAAAACCGTCTAATGGACTTTAGACGGTTTAACCTTTTCACGGGAGAAGTGACGCCGATAAAGTAGTTCTACTTGGAGTGGTTTACAGACCAAACAAGAATGTTAACCTTTTTCACCTTACGTCCTAGTTAGAAGAAAAATCGGTCACTTCGCCCAACGCCATAGTATGTGGAGACACAAATAGTGATCTCTTGTTAGAATCTTGTTGATCTATAGTATGTGTTCACTTAATCTTTTTCCTGTTAATTCTTATACCTACTCACTTTAAAGATACTTGTAGCACGTTACTTGACGTTTTTTTTGTTAGTGAAGCCGCAAAGGCTTCTTCTATGATCAATTGTCTGCTCCGGCGTTCTCCAGACATGATCTGATCAATCTTACATACGATTTTAAATATCAGGAATTACCTAATTCATTTGAGTTTAGAGACTTTAGACACATTAACTACTTGCCTTTAGAACGTGATGTGCGCAGCATTAACTGGGACCTAATATATTGTATGTCTTCTTCAAATCAACAAGTTGAGTTTATACAAACTAATGTTAATAAACTATTTAATATTCACGTGCCACTTAAAACTAAAGTAGTAAGGCATACCGGTAATCCATGGTTTACAAATGAAATCCGTGAGCTAATGGAAAGGTGTGACGTAGCGTATAATCAATGGAAGCGCTTCCGTATAGAAGATCACCATAGGTCATACTGTACTCTCCGTAATATCGTGGTTTGCAAAATTCGTGCTGCAAAAAGACGCTTTTTCTCTGAACGCTTAAACGCATCATTCACTCGAAAACAGCTGTGGAAGAACTTGAAGGAAATTGGTGTAGGAAAACTACAGAACAGCCTCCTTGATAATGTTGACGGTGACGAACTAAATCTATCCTTTGTATCTTGCACTCGTCCTACTGTTTCATCTACCTCGCAAGTTTCGAATATCAACAACAATAGCGCCATTTCTCCCTATGAAGCTTTCGACTTTTCCCTTGTGGGACAGGCTGATGTGGTTGAGAGTTTACTCTGGATCAAATCCAACTCTGCTGGAGTCGATGATATTCGCCCTAAGTTTGTTAGGGTTATTCTGCCCATCATACTACCTTATATCACCCACGCCTTTAACCACATCCTAACAACAGGTGTATTTCTTTCAGTGTGGAAGAGATCTAAAATCTTACTTGTTCCCAAGAGTCGTACAAGTAACGACTTTCGTCCAATTTCTATACTTTCTTTTCTCTCTAAAGTATTTGAAAAATCATGCAGAAGCAAATAAATAGGTATCTTACTGCGAATACCTAATCTATTGAGTTCTCATCAGTCTGGTTTCCGTGTTTCAAGGTTCCATTTTAGGACCCCTTCTCTTTTCCCTGTATGTTAATGAGTTGCCTTCCATCGTCACTAGCTCCCATGTTGAAATGTATGCTGACGATACGCAACTACACATGAGTTGTTCACCTGGCCAAATAGATCAATGCGTCAGTTGCATAAATTCTGACCTGAACAAAATATATACTTGGTCACAACAGAATTCGCTGTTTATTAACCCTAAAAAATCGAAATGTATTGTCATATCACGGAAAACTTTGAGCACATCATTCTTTCCACCTATCTACCTTAATGATGGTGCGATCGAATATGTTGACACTGCAAAAAATCTGGGCATGCTATTTTACAAAACGTTAACTTGGAGTGATCACATTAACCGTATAGTTGGCAAAGTGTATGGTATTCTTCGTTCTCTTTGGGCGACCCAATACTATAATCCCATAAAAACGCGAGTTCTTTTAGTTAAAACTTTAATTACTCCAATTTTAACTTATGGTTGCGAAGTTTTTGGAAAGTGCGACTCTATTAGTAACCTGAAACTTAACGTTGCTTAAACCAATACAGCACGATATATCTTCGGTCTTCGAAGATACGACCACATTTCACACTTCTCTTACCGGATCTGTAAAATCGCGTATGACAGTCTTTTACAGTACCGTACCATATTAATGCTGCATCAAATAATTTATACACGTCAACCCTGCAACCTTTTTAACAGACTAACGTTTTGTATATCTATCAGGACTAGACACATTTTATCCCCGCGCTATTTTTGTTTAACGTCCGAACGTCAATTTTTTGTTAATGCCACTATACTCTGGAACTCCCTCCCTCGCCACATCAGAGAAATTAGACAGAAAAAGAGATTCTCAACCGAATTAAAATCTTACTTGTCGGCCAATTAAGAGGCCTCTACCCAGAAATCGAGGTAAAGTGCGAAAAATGGCATTTTGTTTCCCTCCTAGAGAAGTCAATACTGAAGCGATCGAAATGATATTGGATGCATTGGAAAGAACAGAATATGTCCTTTGAAAGCTTTGAAGCATTTTTTTTAAGCGACATCTCGTTTTTCTTTTATTGAAAGAATTCCCAGCTGTTTTTGGGAAAATTGGCATAAAACCGACTTTTTGTTTGCCAACGCATGATATGATAGAGTTCGAAACAGTCTAAGATAACTTGTCCATCTTAAAGGTCATATGCAAAACACAAATGAGTTTAAAATAAATCTTAAAATTTCATCCTGGTTTTAAAAAAACAGGTGTTTTAAAACAAACAATTTTTTGAATTAAAGAACAACGTTTTTCTTGTATATATTGATTTATACTTGATGCAATTTTTACTCAAAACAACAAAGTATCATACCAGCTATCGGATGCAAAAAAAAAATTATGTATTTACATGTATTTTGTTGCAAAATACAGAGTTTAAATTTTATATATTTTTCAAGAAAAATACACTGCATGTGTCATAGTTGTTGCACATTCTCAGAAAAAAGTTCCAAGTTTCTCATTTAGATGGCGGTAGTTCTGTCGTCTGATTTGATTAGCCAATCAGAATGACACCCAAGCTATAAGGGATAAATGTGTAGTTTGTCAACGGCATTAAGAGGTGTGTTATAAATAAAACAGGTTTGGCGAGAAGTGTGATCGAAATGGAATCAAGGATGCGTGTGTTGATATGTGTGTAAGCAGATTGGGTTTTTTTTGTAAGGGTAGTTTCAAGATTTTAATGGTATAAGAGGGGAGCAGGTGAGGTAGTAAATGTACTATTGTGTTAGGTAATGGCGGGTAGAAAATAAAATCGCTCCCACAAGTCAACAAATTCCCAATACACATAAATCTTTTTATTGGATCCTGCATATTATCGAGTGAATGTGCACAGGTATATGTATATTTTTGCATTCAGTAATATTCTCGTTACCAGAACCCACAATTCCTTCCCAACTAAGCCCCACTTGAATACCCCTTGCAACATCCCCTCTCACAATCCTGGTGTAGCTTTTGCTACTTATCTTAGTGATCTTCATAATGTTGCAAATTCTTTCCTCTGTCCCCCTCTTCATACGAAAAACCAAACACCTACCCTACCATAGCTCATAAAAGGTAGGTAAGATAATGGCAACAGCGCAAACAAAATTGCATAATCTTTCCTTGTAAATGGCAACAGCGCAATGCTGCTGGTTCATACTACAATTTGCTTTCAATTATACCTCTTTCAGCCTAACCCACCATTTCACCGTCTCCGTTTCGTCTCTTTTCCTACCAACACAAACCAAACCATTATCTGCTTTACACCTGATCACGGTGTGACCGACAAGCACTTTTCAAGATACAAATTTGCTATAAATGAAATTTATAGAATTTCTAAAAATGTGAGTACATTCATCGTTTAAATTAATTTATAATTTTTGTTATGAAGTTTAAGCAATTTTGTTTAAACAAATAAATGCATTTTCAATAAGAATTTATTAAATATAGCAACATATTGAAAAGTGCTTCTGTCGACCCCTCTCTCATTTTCATTTTTATTCAAGAAGCAAAAATTGCTTTGAATTCCCATGAAGCAAAAATCACTTTGAATAAAGAATCCCCACCTGCTTACACACATATCAACACACGCATCCTTGATTCCATTTCGATCACACTTCACGCCAAACCTGTTTTATTTATAACACACCTCTTAATGCCGTTGACAAACTACACATTTATCCCTTATAGCTTGGGTGTCATTCTGATTGGCTAATTAAATCAGACGACAGAACTACCGCCATCTAAATGAGAAACTTGGAACTTTTTTCTGAGAATGTGCAACAACTATGACACATGCAGCGTATTTTTCTTGAAAAATATATAAAATTTAAACTCAGTATTTTGCAACAAAATACATGTAAATACATAATTTTTTTTTTTGCATCCGATAGCTGGTATGATACTTTGTTGTTTTGAGTAAAAATTGCATCAAGTATAAATCAATATATACAGGAAAAACGTTGTTCTTTAATTCAAAAAATTGTTTGTTTTAAAACACCTGTTTCTTTAAAACCAGGATGAAATTTTAAGATTTATTTTAAACTCATTTGTGTTTTGCATATGACCTTTAAGATGGACAAGTTATCTTAGACTGTTTCGAACTCTATCATATCATGCGTTGGCAAACAAAAAGTCGGTTTTATGCCAATTTTCCCAAACACAGCTGGGAATTCTCGAAATCGAGGAAAAGTGCGAAAAATGGCATTTGGTTTCCTTCCTAGAGAAGTCAATACTGAAGCGATCGAAATGATATTGGATGCATTGGAAAGAACAAAATATGTCCTTTGAAAGCTTTGAAGCATTTTTTTAAAGCGACATCTCGTTTTTCTTTTATTGAAAGAATTCCCAGCTGTGTTTGGGAAAATTGGCCTAAAACCGACTTTTTGTTTGCCAACGCATGATATGATAGAGTTCGAAACAGTCTAAGATAACTTGTCCATCTTAAAGGTCATATGCAAAACACAAATGAGTTTAAAATAAATCTTAAAATTTCATCCTGGTTTTAAAAAAACAGGTGTTTTAAAACAAACAATTTTTTGAATTAAAGAACAACGTTTTTCCTGTATATATTGATTTATACTTGATGCAATTTTTACTCAAAACAACAAAGTATCATACCAGCTATCGGATGCAAAAAAAAAATTATGTATTTACATGTATTTTGTTGCAAAATACTGAGTTTAAATTTTATATATTTTTCAAGAAAAATACACTGCATGTGTCATAGTTGTTGCACATTCTCAGAAAAAAGTTCCAAGTTTCTCATTTAGATGGCGGTAGTTCTGTCGTCTGATTTGATTAGCCAATCAGAATGACACCCAAGCTATAAGGGATAAATGTGTAGTTTGTCAACTGCATTGAGAGGTGTGTTATAAATGAAACCGGTTTGGTGTGAAGTGTGATCGAAATGGAATCAAGGATGCGTGTGTTGATATGTGTGTAAGCAGGTGAGGATTCTTTATTCAAAGTGATTTTTGCTTCATGGAGATTCAAAGTAATTTTTGCTTCTTGAATAAAAATGAAAATGGGAGAGGGGTCGACAGAAGCACTTTTCAATATGTTGCTATATTTAATAAATTCTTATTGAAAATGCATTTATTTGTTTAAACAAAATTGCTTAAACTTCATAGCAAAAATTAAAAATTAATTTAAACGATGAATGTACTCAGATTTTTAGAAATTCTATATATTTCATGTATAGCAAATTTATATCTTGAAAAGTGCTTGCCGGTCATACCGTGATCAGGTGTAAAGCAGATAATGGTTTGGTTTGTGTTGGTAGGAAAAGAGACGAAACGGAGACGGTGAAATGGTGGGTTAGGCTGAAAGAAGGTATAATTGAAAGCAAATTGTAGTATGCACAAGTAGCATTGCGCTGTTGCCATTTACAAGGAAATATTATGCAATTTTGTTTGCGCTGTTGCCATTATCTTACCTTTTATGAGCTATGGTAGGGTAGGTGTTTGGTTTTTCGTATGAAGAGGGGGACAGAGGAAAGAATTTGCAACATTATGAAGATCACTAAGATAAGTGGCAAAAGCTACACCAGGATTGTGAGAGGGGATGATGCAAGGGGTATTCAAGTATGGGGCTTAGTTGGGAAGGAATTGTGGGTTCTGCTAAAGAGAATATTACTGAATGCAAATTTATACATATACCTGATGTGCACATTCACTCGATAATATGCAGGATCCAATAAAAAGATTTATGTGTATTGGGAATTTGTTGACTTGTGGGAGCGATTTTATTTTTCTACCCGCAATTACCTAACACAATAGTACATTTACTACCTCACCTGCTCCCCTCTTATACCTACCATTAAAATCTTAAAACTACCCTTACAAAAAAACCCAATGGATCACAGAAATACAAAATCCTATTGCAAAGTATCCGATCTGCATTTTCACATTCCTTCCCTTCACGTTGTTATCCTTCATCATCATCAACCTTGCCATGCTGAAAATACCCTACCACACACATCATCTATATATATGCGCAGAATACCTACCCCATCCATGATTTAATTTTCCCTTGCACATTCAAAGTCATTATAATGTAATCAATGGAGAATGGATTCTTTGTCTTATGCTTATCTACATTTTCCTCTCACTCCAACATTCATTTGGATGCAATTCTCAGCAAGAAAAAAAAAAACATCCCCCACACACGATCAATAAATGACACAGAACCAGTTTTCATATCCAAGTATTATAATGATATCCCACCTAAGTTCCGCCTCCTGAATTGATTTTAAATGTGGAATGAATGACGAGAGTCATTCATTTCACTTTTGAAATCAATTCAGGAGGCGGAACTTAGGTGGGATATCATGTAATACATACTTGGATATGAAAACTGGTTTTGTGTCATTTATTGATCGTGTGTGGTGTGCGTGTGGGGGATGTTTTATTTTTCTTGCTGAGAATTGCATCCAAATGAATGTTGGAGTGAGAGGAAAATGTAGATAAGCATAAGACAAAGAATCCATTCTCCATTGATTACATAATAATGACTTTGAATGTGCAAGGGAAAATTAAATCAACGATGGGGTAGGTATTCTGCGCATATATATAGATGGTGTGTGTGGTAGGGTATTTTCAGCATGGCAAGGTTGATGATGATGAAGGATAACAACGTGAAGAGAAGGAATGTGAAAATGCATATCGGATACTTTGCAATAGGATTTTGTATTTCTGTGATCCATTGAGTTTTTTGTAAGGGTAGTTTTAAGATTTTAATGGTATAAGGGGAGCAGGTGAGGTAGTAAATGTACTATTGTGTTAGGTAATGGCGGGTAGAAAAATAAAATCGCTCCCACAAGTCAACAAACCCCCATAAACCTTTTTATTGGATCCTGCATATTATCGAGTGAATGTGCACAGGTTATGTATAATTTTGCATTCAGTAATATTCTCTTTAGCAGAACCCACAATTCCTTCCCAACTAAGCCCCACTTGAATACCCCTTGCATCATCCCCTCTCACAATCCTATGGTGTAGCTTTTGCTACTTATCTTGGTGATCTTCATAATGTTGCAAATTCTTTCCTCTGTCCCCCTCTTCATACGAAAAACCAAACACCTACCCTACCATAGCTCATAAAAGGTAAGATAATGGCAACAGCGCAAACAAAATTGCATAATATTTCCTTGTAAATGGCAACAGCGCAATGCTGCTGGTGCATACTACAATTTGCTTTCAATTATATCTCTTTCAGCCTAACCCACCATTTCACCCTCTCCGTTTCGTCTCTTTTCCTACCAACACAAACCAAACCATTATCTGCTTTACACCTGATCACGGTGTGACCGGCAAGCACTTTTCAAGATACAAATTTGCTATACATAAAATATATAGAATTTCTAAAAATCTGAGTACATTCATCGTTTAAATTAATTTATAATTTTTGTTATGAAGTTTAAGCAATTTTGTTTAAACAAATAAATGCATTTTCAATAAGAATTTATTAAATATAGCAACATATTGAAAAGTGCTTCTGTCGACCCCTCTCTCATTTTCATTTTTATTCAAGAAGCAAAAATTACTTTGAATCCCCATGAAGCAAAAATCACTTTGAATAAAGAATCCCCATCTGCTTACACACATTTCAACACACGCATCCTTGATTCCATTTCGATCACACTTCACGCCAAACCTGTTTCATTTATAACACACCTCTCAATGCAGTTGACAAACTACACATTTATCCCTTATAAGCTTGGGTGTCATTCTGATTGGCTGATCAAATCAGACGACAGAACTACCGCCATCTAAATGAGAAACTTGGAACTTTTTTCTGAGAATGTGCAACAACTATGACACATGCAGTGTATTTTTCTTGAAAAATATATAAAATTTAAACTCAGTATTTTGCAACAAAATACATGTAAATACATAATTTTTTTTGCGCATCCGATAGCTGGTATGATACTTTGTTGTTTTGAGTAAAAATTGCATCAAGTATAAATCAATATATACAGGAAAAACGTTGTTCTTTAATTCAAAAAATTGTTTGTTTTAAAACACCTGTTTTTTTAAAACCAGGATGAAATTTTAAGATTTATTTTAAACTCATTTGTGTTTTGCATATGACCTTTAAGATGGACAAGTTATCTTAGACTGTTTCGAACTCTATCATATCATGCGTTGGCAAACAAAAAGTCGGTTTTAGGCCAATTTTCCCAAACACAGCTGGGAATTCTTTCAATAAAAGAAAAACGAGATGTCGCTTTAAAAAAATGCTTCAGAGCTTTCAAAGGACATATTTTGTTCTTTCCAATGCATCCAATATCATTTCGATCGCTTCAGTATTGACTTCTCTAGGAGGGAAACAAAATGCCATTTTTTGCACTTTTCCTCGATTTCTGGGTAGAGGCCTCTTAAGTAATATGTATCTAATTTTTTTTTCCTTGTAATTGTTTTTTTTTTTATTATTTTATATTTTTATGTGTCAACTTCTTATTGTATTTGTAAATTTTAATCGGCCGTTTATATATTTATTTTTAATTGTTATGATTTTCGTTTAAAGGTAATACCTATTCATTGTTTTCTTTAAAAATTCAATATTTAGCTTATCACTATTTTAAAAGATAATCACCCTTATTCCGAGCGGCGTTTTACTTTTACGACGTTTGTCGTTTTTAGAGGCGATTCATTTTAGAAGTCTTATTCCCTATCTTCCACGACGGGATAAAACGTCGTCGGTAAGTAGTTCACATTCCACATACGATCCACACCAGCTGATCTGCGCCAATGACAGATAAATTGCGGTATCAGTTTATGGTATTTATATTTTTGATAGAAATTGTTATAAGTTGTATCCTAAAAATGAATAGTGTAGCAATGTTTTGGAGTAGTGACGACGACGAAGACATCAGAAAAACTGAGCTAATTCGCATCCGGAAACAGATAAGGACAAAATCCAATCCATTGGATCTACCGGATACAAAGTTAGCACAAGAACAAAAATTCATATAAGAAAATCAATTTAATCATGTATTTTCAGATTCAAAATGTTTTTTAGAATGTCGAAGGAAGCCTTCATATATTTACTTAGCGAGATAAAAGACAAGCTCCCAGAAGCAACTCGGACAACGTCAGTGCCGGCGACATTAAAACTTGCTGCAACATTACGTTTCTTGGCTGATGGTAGCTACCAGAAGAGCGTAGAAAACGACTTTAACTTAGAATTAGCACAACCCACGTTCAGCAAAATACTCAAAGAGATGTTGGCAGTAATTGAAACCCACATTTGCCCGCAATGGGTGAAATTAGAGTATACAGAACAGGAAAAAGATGAAGCGAAATTGTATTTTTTTCAACGAGCAGGAATTCCTGGTGTTATTGGCTGTGTTGACGGAACACACATAAAAATTGTCGCACCACACCAGGCAGAGAACAATATGTGTACTATAACAGGAAAGGCTATTATAGCATAAACGCTATGATTGTGAGTATTAAATATATATTTGTTAAATTGAACACTAAATATATGCTTCAGTACGTACGGCTGGCTATACGAAATCAATTTTAGGTTTGTGATCACCGCATGTACATACATAAGGTATGCAGATGCCAGACACCCTGGGGCTAGCCATGATTCATTTATTTGGAACTCAAGTGAGCTTCGGGGAATACTGAAAAGGAATTATGACGGAGGGGAAAGAAACACCTGGTTGTTAGGTTCGTATTCAATCTAATTTAATCCATATTGAATTGAGTTCCTCACGTATTCTGGTATTTCTGATGCGATCTCTACGGGTCACACCAGCAATACTACGGAGAAATCTCATTTCGGCAGCTTGTATCCGCGATCTTATTCTTTCGGTCATTACCCAAACCTCATGACTTATCCTCAGATCTCCCAATTTGAAACGTTCCTCGCCAAGACTGCGCTGTAACATCCAGTCCATATAAGTAATGAAAAGGAGAGGAAACAAGACGCACCCCTGACGAAGTCCAACGCCCACGGTGAAAGGTATTGATTTAACGCCGTTTACCCGAACACAGCTTTTACAGTTTGTGTAAAGGGATTGAATGGCTCTCAAGAGAGAACCATCAATTCCATACTCCTGTAATACACTCCAGAGTTTCCCTCGAGGAACTCGGTCATATGCTTTCTTCAAATCTACGAAGCAAGCGTAAACAGGTGTAGCATACTCCCAAGCCTTTTCAAGTACCATTCTGAGAGTGAATAACTGGTCGGTTGTGCTTCTGCCGGGACGAAAGCCGCACTGCTCATCTGCTAATCGTGCCTCGACCACAGCTCCGCAACGCATTTCCAGCACCTTGGCAAAGACTTTTCCGGGGAGACTTAAAAGTGATATACCCCTGTAATTAGAGCAATCCCTTTTATCCCCTTTCTTGAAAAGGGGCACAATCACCCCAATCTGCCAATCGCTGGGTGTTTCGCCGCACTCCCAGGCCACTTTAATGACACGAGAGAGCCATTTGACTCCCTCTTCACCTAAGGCCTTTAGCATTTCTGGCCGGATTTCATCCACTCCGGCAGATTTGCCAGCTTTTAGCGATTTGATCGCAAAAGTGACTTCCTCTACCGTGGGACTATTTTCCGCCCTGCTTAAGGCGATGGATGTGTCATCCTCAATGCCCTGGATTGGATTGAGCAATTCGGAAAAGTGCTCGCTCCATCTGCGCAAGATTTCCTCCTCATCTTTGGATTTGACTCCTTCGATAATGTTCCACTTCCTTCCTCTAAGACGGCGGATGGTCTGACAGAACACCTTGCTTGCAGATCTGTGATCACGGTCCAATTTTTCGCCGAACTCCTTCCAAGACTGTTCTTTGGCTGCTTTAACAGCCAATTTGCAAGTTCTTCGCGCCTCAATGTACCGGTTTCGAGAAGGAGAGTCCCCCAATTGAATCCACACCTTGAAAGCCTTCTTCTTCTCTCAGATAGCTTCTTGAACTCCGGGCGTTTTAAACCACGCAGTTCTTTTCTCACCACCAGCCGCCACACCGAGCCGCTTCACTCCGCAAACATGTCCTGCAGAGGCAATAACTGCTGTTGAAAACAGCTGCCATTCTTCCTCTACATTCAATGGAACATTTGGAATTTGTTTAAACCACTGCCGTGCACCGAGGAGACAGCGGAATCTGTTCTTTAGAACACCAATTGTTCTTTCGATTATATTTCTCGTCTGTGAATGCTTTTTATTAAAGGTGCTCTCAGTGCTACCTTCGGCTGCTGATCGAAACGGTGTTATAAGGTATGGCTCAAGAGGATAACCAGCATCGCCTAATAAATTTAAATATATATCAATTCAGTATGGATTAAATTAGATTGAATACGAACCTAACAACCAGGTGTTTCTTTCCCCTCCGTCATAATTCCTTTTCAGTATTCCCCGAAGCTCACTTGAGTTCCAAATAAATGAATCATGGCTAGCCCCAGGGTGTCTGGCATCTGCATACCTTATGTATGTACATGCGGTGATCACAAACCTAAAATTGATTTCGTATAGCCAGCCGTACGTATATATTTAGTGTTCAATTTAACAAATATATATTTAAGAGGCCTCTACCCATATTGTAGAACATAAAGTGGAACTCAAAGCGCCATCTATTTTTGATTTGCGAAGCTCTTATCATGGTGTGAAACCACCAGAGTATATCCATTATAATGAGTAGGGACACTCTCGACAATTTCCTTATCAGCAAGTATTATGCGAGAAACAGATTGGCACAGCAACAGCAACAGCAACTTTGACAGCCACAGCGCACTTTTTAGAGCCACTGCTTTTTAATGGCTGAAGTTACATTACCACAGCAACATCGACATCGACATCGACGTTAGAGCTAAGTCCTAAATTCAATGTTGCTGTGCAACGGCTACCAACACCACGGTGACTTTTTCAGTTCTCTCAACTTTCGAATGCTGACATACTGAAGGTGCAGCATCATTACCAGATATAGACAAAAAAAGTTTCAGCAGTTTACAAATAATTATTCTTATAATAAATTATTTATAAAATACTATTTTAATTTTTTTTTGATTTAGATTGCCTTTCATTTTCGATTGGCAAAAGAAATCAATTCTTTTTTGTGATCTGCAGGCGTCAAATTATTTAGAATATGATTTTGAATTCTAGTTTTACTATATTGCAATGTGGAAACGAGTTATTACTAATTCAATCGTCGTGAGTTGTATTAAAATTAATGTTTGACAAGCTATTAAAAGAAAAGTCATGTACCTAATATCATTTTTATTTCGCTTTTACCATTTATTTTGGAAGATATAAAAGGTAATCTGGCAGTGCTGCGTTGCAATCAACTCTCAACAAATTTTGTTTTCCTCCCTTGACAAAGTTGCTGTCGATGTTTCCAATGTGTTTCATGCGACTTCTGCTGTTGAAGTTGCTGTTGCTGTCAAAGTTGCTGTTGCTGGTGCTGTGGTAATCTGTTTCTCGCATTACTGTGTCACACAGACATGAGAAATAGACGGATATATAAAGTGGGTAGTGAGAGAGAGAAAAAAGAGGAGTATTTTTTCGGAAAATGGCACAGGGTGCTCCGTTAAAAAAGTTGTTGGTTTTTTTGATAATTCTATTAAATTGTTTGATAAAGTCATGCTCTCAGACACGTGCCTACATATAATTTTATAAGAAATTCATTGTTTTGATTTGTACAGCCAGTAATCAATCACATTTATTCTTTAATATGTACATTTTCTTTTCAAAATTATTTTTTTTTTATTTTGCTATAAACTTTGTAATGCATCTAAACATTCTTTAGGCGAACGTGTTAAATGCGCACTTCCATCTTCCTTAAAAATTTGTAAATATGGAGGAAACACTATGTTGCTGACTTAAGGTTTCGTCAAACAGAAGGCGTTATTAACGCCGCGGTGAGATTATTTTACGCGGCGGTAAGATTATTTTGACGCGGCGTTGATAACGACGATAGACGACGTCAAACAGATAGCTATTATCAAATTTTCTCAAAATGTCAAACAGCTCGGGTTACGAATTATTCATTTTATTTGCGGTGCTACGAAATTCCCAAAAAAGAAAAAAGGATGTGGGTGCGCGAACACGACATAAATAAGACACAAGAAGTCGGAGAATACGGTTTTCATTTAATTCCATTGCAATTTGTCTCCCATATTACCCTTTAAAATAATTTTTTTTTTACATTTTATCAACCATATCGTAAAGACATGGCTAATTTCTTTCAAATTCTATTAATATTTCCATTTGACACTACAAAAATTATTCTCACCGCCCGCGTCAAAGAAATAATCTGCAATTTTTTTTTTTTTTTCAACGCGGCGTTGACAACGCGATCTGTGTGACAGGGGATGTTTATTGCATTATATTACAATGCTGCGGTGGAACGCGACGGTGAAACGCGGCGGTAAAACGCGCTATGTTTGACGGAGCCTTTAGTTCCAGCTCACACTTGCGTTTTTGACGTTTTTTTTAATATAGCATGCAAAATAATAAAACTCATTTTTACTACCGAAATCAGCAGTTTTTTAGTCAGATTCAGTTTTGAAAGCGTTTATTTCAACGCCGGAAAGCTCTAAATTTGCAGTTAGCTCGCAACTATTTTCTCCATGTAGCTACTTTGCTGAAAAAGATCTTTTAAATTCACAAATGAATTGAAAGGGAGTCAGCAACTTATTATTTCTTTCTCGGTTGCGTTAAAATGTCAATTAAGTCAATTGAAATACCAATAAGACTATTTATATTCTGCTGGCATCCTTTTAGTTTTATTGGCAGACTTATCAAAAAAAGCATTAAATAATGTATTTCATAAGAAATAGATTTTCTCTTCATTTTCAAAAAATGGTCTTCTGAATTTGTTGGGGTCTTTAAATTTATATGAATTAAAGATTAATATAACTTAGGGCACATTTCGACCACAAGCAATACTATTCATTTTAAAACCAAAAGGCTTAGATATGTATTTTAAATGTGTTCAAGCAAAATAAACAGCGCGTAAAAAAATTGTAATGAAAAATTACACCTCCAAAAATGTAGTCAGAAAAGGGATAGTTTCAGGAGTTATCACTAAAAAACCAATAAAGTTAAACTTTTAATGCCCTCCATTATTGGCACATAAAAATATTTTACACCTTCATTTTCTTTTTGTTCTCGACCGCGCAGACTAAACACTTCAAAATATGTTTTCCCATTTCCTATTTAAATTTGTATTTAATCCAAAAAAATTTGCACTGTAGTTTGTTCGCACCGAAAACAATCACGGGTCACCCTGTATTGTGTTTATTTCACTTCTTTCGCACAACTGATAAGCATTCGAGTTTACCGCCTTTAAAAATGCTTTATGAAAAAACCAACCCCATCGTCACTGCAGAACCAGTGTGACCAGTTGTTATAGAAACTAGCAATTATGGAATGAAATCATTTCTATTGCTACTAGGCCCAATATCGGATTGCATTATTTTAAGCGAAGTCAGAACAAAGAAGAAACATTTATTTTCATATTTTAGATTCAAATATTAATGGTAGGAGTTCAGAATTAGTTGTAATTCCTGGAAAAAATAATCATAAAAACGAAGCATGAAACCATTTTCCAAAAAGCAAAGCAGGTCACACTGCATAAAGTGAATAGGTACACACATCGAAATCCGAGTTTACCGCCTTTAAAAATGCTTTATGAAAAAACCCACAATCGTTCGTCGTAGACAGCAAGCCCATGTAGTGGTACAGGTAAAATGTGTTGTGTACCCTTTTCTTCTCAAGCATTCGTTGTATTCAGGTAAAAAGTATTCTTTCGATCTGCTTCCACTAATTGTAAGATTTTTTCTGCATTTTGCTTTGTGGTAGTACGAAATGCATATGTAGAGAGAGTGTCCCTACTCATTAATGGATATACTCTGGAAACCACTTCTCATTATTCATTTCACTTTTAAAATCAATTCAGGAGGCGGAACTTAGGTGGGATATCATATAATACCTACATGAATACCTAATATGAAAACTGGTTTTGTGTCATTTATTGATCGTGTGTGGTGTGGGGAATGTTTTATTTTTCTTGCTGAGAATTGCATCCAAATAAATGTTGGAGTGAGAGGAAAATGTAGATAAGCATAAGACAAAAAATCCATTCTCCATTGATTACATTATAATGACTTTGAATGTGCAAGGGAAAATTAAATCAAGGATGGGGTAGGTATTCTACGCATATATATAGATGGTGTGTGTGGTAGGGTATTTTCAGCATGGCAAGGTTGATGATGATGAAGGATAACAACGTGAAGAGAAGGAATAGTGAAAATGCATATCGGATACTTTGCAATAGGATTTTGTATTTCTGTGATCCATTGAGTTTTTTGTAAGGGTAGTTTTAAGATTTTAATGGTATAAGGGGAGCAGGTGAGGTAGTAAATGTACTATTGTGTTAGGTAATGGCGGGTAGAAAACTAAAATCGCTCCCACAAGTCAACAAATTCCCAATACACATAAATCTTTTTATTGGATCCTGCATATTATCGAGTGAATGTGCACAGGTATATGTATATTTTTGCATTCAGTAATATTCTCTTTAGCAGAACCCACAATTCCTTCCCAACTAAGCCCCACTTGAATACCCCTTGCATCATCCCCTCTCACAATCCTGGTGTAGCTTTTGCTACTTACCTTGGTGATCTTCATAATGTTGCAAATTCTTTCCTCTGTCCCCCTCTTCATACGAAAAACCAAACACCTACCCTATTATAGCTCATATTCAAGATACAAATTTGCTATAAATGAAATATTTAGAATTTCTAAAAATTTTAGTACATTCATCGTTTAAATTAATTTATAATTTTTGTTATGAAGTTTAAGCAATTTTGTTTAAACAAATAAATGCATTTTCAATAAGAATTTATTAAATAAAGCAACATATTGAAAAGTGTTTCTGTCGACCCCTCTCTCATTTTCATTTTTATTCAAGAAGCAAAAATTGCTTTGAATCCCCATGAAGCAAAAATCACTTTGAATAAAGAATCCCCACCTGCTTACACACATATCAACACACGCATCCTTGATTCCATTTCGATCACACTTCACGCCAAACCTGTTTCATTTATAACACACCTCTCAATGCAGTTGACAAACTACACATTTATCCCTTATAGCTTGGGTGTCATTCTGATTGGCTAATCAAATCAGACGACAGAACTACCGCCATTTAAATGAGAAACTTGGAACTTTTTTCTGAGAATGTGCAACAACTATGACACATGCAGTGTATTTTTCTTGAAAAATATATAAAATTTAAAGTCAGTATTTTGCAACAAAATACATGGTATGGTATGATACTTTGTTGTTTTGAGTAAACATTGCATCAAATATAAATCAATATATACAGGAAAAACGTTGTTCATTAATTAAAAAAATTGTTTGTTTTAAAACACGTGTTTTTTTAAAACCAGGATGAAATTTTAAGATTTATTTTAAACTCATTTGTGTTTTGCATATGACCTTTAAGATGGACAAGTTATCTTAGACTGTTTCGAACTCTATCATATCATGCGTTGGCAAACAAAAAGTCGGTTTTATGCCAATTTTTCCAAACAAAGCTGGGAATTCTTGCAATAAAAGAAAAACGAGATGTCGCTTAAAAAAAATGCTTCAAAGCTTTCAAAGGACATATTCTGTTCTTTCCAATGCATCCAATATCATTTCGATCGCTTCAGTATTGACTTCTCTAGGAGGGAAACAAAATGCCATTTTTCGCACTTTTGCTCGATTTCTGGGTAGAGGCCTCTTAATACTCACGATCATAGCGTTTATGCTATAATAGCCTTTCCTGTTATAGTACACATATTGTTATCTGCCTGGTGTGGTGCGACAATTTTTATGTGTGTTCCGTCAACACAGCCAATAACACCAGGAATTCCTGCTCGTTGAAAAAAATACAATTTCGCTTCATCTTTTTCCTGTTTTGTATACTCTAATTTCACCCATTCCGGGCAAATGTGGGTTTCAATTACTGCCCACATCTCTTTGAGTATTTTGCTGAACGTGGGTTGTGCTAATTCTAAATTAAAGTCGTTTTCTACGCTCTTTTGGTAGCTACCATCAGCCAAGAAACGTAATGTTGTAGCAAGTTTTAATGTCGCCGGCACTGACGTTGTCCGAGTAGCTTCTGGGAGCTTGTCTTTTATCTCGCTAAGTAAATATATGAGGGCTTCCTTCGACATTCTAAAAAACATTTTGAATCTGAAAATACATGATTAAATTGATTTTCTTAAATGAATTTTTGTTCTTGTGCTAACTTTGTATCCGGTAGATCCAATGGATTAGATTTTGTCCTTATCTGCTTCCGGATGCGAATGAGCTCAGTTTTTCTGATGTCTTCGTCGTCGTCACTACTCCAAAACATTGCTACACTATTCATTTTTAGGATACAACTTATAACAATTTCTATCAAAAATATAAATACCATAAACTGATACCGCCATTTATCTGTCATTGGCGCAGATCAGCTGGTGTGGATCGTATGTGGAATGTGAACTACTTACCGACGACGTTTTATCCCATTGTGGAAGATAGGGAATAAGACTTCTAAAATGAAACGCCTCTAAAAACGACAAACGTCGTAAAAGTAAAACGCCACTCGGAATAAGGGTGATTATATTCGCCATGCGCATCGCGGCAAAATTCTTTCAATTTTTCTTCTCTAAAGGACGATTCAGATGAGAGCGATCAACTGCCCACGAACTAACTAATATTCGCGAGTTTTGACAGTCCGTTCACATGAGCACTTTTTATGGTCGCAGCAGTTCGCGAATTTCAGCCATCAGTTTCTACCACCAATTTCTAATTTGAGGTTAAGTTCGAACGAATGTTTTATTCGGTTTAATTATATGGATTGTAAATAAACTTTGGCAATTCACGTCGAGAGTGTTTTCTTTCGCAACAAGAAGTTTTGAATTCCAAATTTCGCTCTTTAAACTGTTTTTAAACTTACTTTCTTAATATATTTTATTGGGATAAATAATTATCGTAATCTTGGAATAGTAAAATGTGCAATTTTCTCTTGATAAATGCATCAGAAGTGGTTTGTTCGTATTTCATCTATTCGCACATTCACTCTCATGTGAATGCTTCTTAACAGTAGTATGCCTATGCATTATATCAAAATGAGGGTATATTTTCACAATGATATTTTCTATGTCAACCCGAAGCAAATTAGTATTGGTTCGAATTGAACCGCATAGTGAACAATATCAATATGTGACGAGCAACCTACATCAATTATGGATTGCTTAAGTTATTTTTAGTCTACTAAAAATACTGTTGCTTCCCCTTCGTAATAAGCCGCCAAAGTTCTTAAAATTTTCAAAATGGATTCACTTATCATTCCGGACTTTTTTATATTTATAATTTTGCGGGCCATTGCGGGACAAATTTGTAAATGAGGGACATTTTGCTGGCAGTTTGTGCTGCGGGACAGCCATGTCAAATGTCTGGTCACTATAAATTAATATTTATTTATTTGTAATTTTAAAAATTCAACACTTAAACACTCAGTTCCACATATGTGGTTATAAAGAAATACAAATTATAACTAACTAGATGGTCACCAGACCATCATCAAACGGTCAATCAAATTGACCATGTTGCGATCGATTGGACTGGGCAAAATCCTCAACTTGTTGTTCCTTCCCGCGGGCGCCCGTCTGAAAATGGCCAATCAGCTTCTCTGGTTGGTGTCAGCCAAGGATTTATGCTTACGCTTTAATCGTATGTCGTGATCCATTAGTTGAGGTGGGAGAAAACCCTAAAATCGTACCTGATACCAGAGGTGGAGAGAGCGTATAGTAAACCGTGCTTCTGGTTGCAATCGGCCGGAGGTAAAACCGGCTATTAACGAGCTCTCTCAGACGCCTTGGCGCGGGTCTGTTGTATTTAGCCTTACCCAGGTATAGCGGCGCTGCCTGGGCTGACCTTTATATTTCCGGCTCTACTCGTGGGGACTAATTTAACGTAACAGAAAAATGGACAAAACAAAAAAAACAAATATCAAAAAACAAAAAGCAATTCACGCTAGGGGGGAATCGGAGCTGAGCGAAGGAGAGTTATCTTCTTCTTCAACTGTCTCCCTCCTCGCAAAAGAACAGGAAAAGAAATTGGCTGAGGAAAAGGCTGAGGTAGCTGGAACTTCCGCTACCAATGAAGCTAGATCCGACGTCAATGCTAGTCAGGGTAATGCTCAAGAAGGGGGAAAAGCGGGAACAGCTGGCTCGTCCGCTGTGACCGGTGCTCCCTCCGACTTAAACAGCAAAGGTGCGAAGCATAATCAGCACCAGAAGGCAAAGGCTGCAATACGTGGCGCAAAGCGCAAGGTGGCCAAATATGAGGGTTGCGATCCCAGCA
Organism: Cheilosia soror; assembly: GCA_949372485.1. Classification (NCBI taxonomy): domain Eukaryota; kingdom Metazoa; phylum Arthropoda; class Insecta; order Diptera; family Syrphidae; genus Cheilosia; species Cheilosia soror. The sequence continues at coordinate 30,741,978 of OX443563.1, forward strand.
CTCTCAGCAAATGGGAAAAGTCTTCTTTTGAAAGAGCAAAGGCTACTTTGGCCGCTCCACCGCTCAATCAAAAGAAGACAAAAAAGAGGCCTACTGTGCAGACGAGGGAGGAAGCCGGACCGGCGCCCTCTACGTCCTACGCAGCAATTGCAAAGGGGAAGAACTCTGCTGAGACGGGTTTCAGCAGCAAGAGAGGCAGGTCGGACGACGTCGCGGAGGCCAATGACGCGAAGAAGATGAAGGCTGGGACTTCATCGGCACTTCGTCTAGGGCAAAGCGACCCGAAAGATGAGCTTCTCGTTGCTGTAGTAAACGAGCGGGAACCTTGCGGTCGTCTGACAATCGACCAGTGGAAATACGTCGAAGAAAAATTCCAAGACGCCCTGTGGAAGGAGTTGTCCGACACAGGAAACGCGGAACTTTTATTTGACGGTGCTGGTTGGGAAGGAGGGCGCAAGGTTGTCGCTTGTGGAAACACTTCTTCGGTGGAATTCTTGAGAGGGTTCATCCTGGAGTGCAGCGACTCATGGGAAGGCATAAAACTTAAATGCATGACGGTGGCGGAGTTGGCGCAGTACACTCCGCCGACGGCATGGGTTTGGGTTCCGTGCCCTTATACTTACCCAGAGAAGCTCCTAGGGCTTCTCCATGTGCAAAATCGGGAACTCAAAGCCGACACATGGAGAGTCCTAAAGACGGGACCACGACGGCAATATGGCCAGCACTTCTTGCTGTCCTTAAATAAGGAAAGTCTTCCATACCTGAAGAAATCCAACGGTATGGTAAGATATAGTATGGGAAGAGTCATGGTAAAAACGACCAAGGGCAAGGATGAGGAGGAGCCGCCTGTTAATGATGATGGAAGCGCTGCAGATAAACCTGCATCATAGTAGGGCAGCGACGGCCTGTTTGTTGGAGTACATCATCAACCAGGACGTCGCGGCAATACTGATACAGGAGCCTTGGATCAATAAGAACAACGAGATCCAAGGTCTCAAGAACAGGAATTACACGTTGTTCTATAAGGGAAAATGTAAAATCAGGACTTGTATCTTAATTAAAAACCATATAAGGGCTTTTCTTTTGAATAATTACAGTTCAGGAGACTTGACTGCAGTAATCTGCGAAAGGGAAGACGGTAAACCGCTATGTCTAACATCAGCCTACCTCCCATACGACTCTGAGGTAGTTATCCCGGAGAAGTTGAAGAAGCTGGCTGGACAGACAAACTGGATGCACGTAATGGGCTGTGATGCAAATGCCCATCACTCTCAATGGGGCAGCAGTGACATTAATGCAAGAGGTGAGTGTCTTTATGATTTTATTATAACGTCCAACCTCATAATATGTAATAGAGGGAATTCACCTACTTTTGTAGTCAGAAATAGGGAGGAGGTTTTAGACATCACCCTTGTCTCTAATACAGATAAGTTGGTAGTTGGAAATTGGAGGGTTGTGGAAGAAGCGTCTTTGTCAGATCATCGATGGATACGTTTCAACGTCAACTTCCATAGTAGGGCATGTAGTTTTCATAGGAATCCTAGAAAAGCAGATTGGGCTAAATATACGGTAATGGTAAATCAGCATCTTGACACCCAGCCCGGTCCTGGCAATACTGCCAAGGACCTGGATAGGGCGGTTGAGCTGATAAACCAAACACTGACAACGGCATTTGAGAAGGTATGCCCGGAAAATAAGACACCAAAAAGGGTACAGCCGAAATGGTGGAATAGGGAGATAGGGCTGAAACAGAAAGAAGTAAGGAAACTCTACAATAGGGCGAAGTTGGTCAGGGACGACACCACATGGAATGAGTATACCGAAAGTAAAAGGCAATTCAAATATTTAATCAGGAAATCCAAACGAGTTTCGTGGAAACTTTTCTGCGAATCAATCTCGGATACAGATAAGGCTTCGAGACTACGCAAAGTACTCTCAAAAGAGGCGAGTGTACCTAGCTACCTCAAAAAGAAAGACGGTACCTGGGCCGAAAGCAGTCAGGAGGTTCTGGTAACCCTGGTGGAATCTCACTTTCCCGGGGCTACTATCCCAGAGGATTCTGAGCTGCAAGGTCGTACGGATATCAACTGTGACCCCCTCACGAGGGGGGAGATAGTTGATCTCATAAATCGGAGAAAAGTGCGGTGGGCTTTGCAGTCCTTCAAACCGTATAAATCCTCGGGCCCAGATGGAATTTTGCCGATCATGCTGCAAAAGGCACCTGAGAGGGCGATTCGGAAAATTACGGAGATTCTAAGACAGAGTCTGAAATTAGGGTACATACCAGCAGCATGGCGGGAGGTGAAAGTGGTTTTCATTCCCAAAGCTGGCAAGCAGGGGCATACAACAGCGAAGGATTTCAGACCAATCAGTCTGTCATCCTTTATGCTAAAAACCCTAGAGCGGCTATTAGAAGTTCATATCAGGAGCAAATGTAATAATGGATTCTTAAGCGAATCGCAACATGCATACATGAAGGGAAAGTCAGTAGAAACAGCTTTACATAATGTAGTAGGGAAGATTGAAAGAAGCTTACACTTGGGCGAGTTTGCTCTAGCAGCTTTTCTGGATATTGAGGGTGCTTTTAACAATGTAGAGGGCAAGGCTATAAAGCGTGCCATGTCTAATATGAACATTGGACACAGCATAGTTTTATGGGTCTGCAACATGCTTGCAAGTAGGAAAATAAACTGCTCCCTGGGACAAAGTTCCATTAGAATGTCGGTGACCAGGGGAACACCACAGGGGGGAGTCCTTTCACCTCTCCTTTGGGTGCTTGTTATGGATGACATTTTGAAGAAACTGAGCTCCAGGGGAATAAGTGCCACAGCATATGCTGATGACCTAGTTATTATCATTCAGGGAAAGTTTTTAAACACTCTAAGTGAAATTATGGACAGTGCATTAAGGAAAGTCAATTTATGGGCAAAGGGCTGTGGACTTAACGTCAACCCCTCCAAAACGGAACTGGTACTCTTCACCAGATAGCACAAGATACCACACTTTAACCTCCCTAAACTGGAAGGAGTGGAATTGCCTCTGTCTGACAAGGCAAAGTATCTTGGGGTCATTCTGGACAGAAAGCTGAACTGGAATGCAAATGTAGTGGAAAGAATTAAAAAGGCGTATAACGCTCTTTTTATTTGTAAAAAAATAGTAGGCAGAACTTGGGGCCTAAAACCAGCTATGGTGCACTGGCTATATACAGTGGTGGTTAGACCCATACTCACATATGGCGCACTAGTATGGTGGACGGCGACGAAAAAGAAAACAACAGTCGGCAAACTAGCGTCGGTGCAGAGAGCGTCCAGCGTAGCAATAACGGGTGCACTTCGCAGCACCCCTACGGCAGCGCTGGACACCTTTCTACACCTTACGCCACTTGACTTGCACATAAAGCAACTTGCGGGGAGTAGTGCACTACGGCTCGCAACACTGGGCTACTTTAGAGAGGGCAGTTTTGGACACTGTACAATACTAGCGGAGTTACTCCCGGGTGTACAGGTGCAAACTGATGAAATACACCCCTTGGTCGACTTTGACACTCCGTACGAAGTGTCTTACCCGGAAAGATATGAATGGCAAAGGGATAAAGTAATTAAGCATTGCGAAATAGCGGTCTACACGGACGGCTCAAAAACAGCGGAAGGTACGGGTGCTGGAATCTACTCCGTAGATCCAGATCTAAAAGTGTCTATACGACTACCGGATACAAGCAGTGTCTTCCAATCAGAAGTTCTGGCTGTTATGAAGGCGGCAGAGCTAATGCGGATGAGATCTATATCTGGAAGGGATATAGCCATCTACATCGATAGCCAGGCTGCACTCAAGGCACTGGAATCTACGAACATCAATTCTGAATTAGTCAGGAACTGTCGCACAATGCTCAAGGCATTATGCAGTCAGAACCGAGTGAGACTGTGCTGGGTACCAGGACACTGCGGTATAGTTGGAAATGAGCAGGCGGATGAGCTTGCGAGGATAGGCGGGGAATTGCATGACGGAGGAGATGTGGATATTAAACCACCTCCTTGCATCATAAAAAGCAATATTAGGAATAAAATAAACAAAGAAGCCGACCGGAGGTGGAAGGACCTCACCGGTCACCCGGTATCTAAGGCACTTTGGCCGCAATACGACCGAAAAAGATCTAGGGAAATCCTCAAACTAGGCAGGGAACAGCTCAGGACACTGATCGGCATATTATCAGGGCACTGTCTTCTTAGAAAACATGCAAGAAGACTAGGGCTAGCAGACTCGGACACTTGCAGATTCTGCAGTGACCTGCAAGCCGAAGAGGACATAACACATATACTGTGCGAATGTGAGGCAATATGTCGCAGTAGAAGGAAATTTTTGGGCAGGTACTTCTTCCAACATTTAGGGGAGATAGACAATACCAACTTCAAGGGGCTACTTGGTTTTTGCAGGGAAATTGGGGTTTTCTCAAGGGCAAGTGTTTAGGTGTTTTTCCATTGTAGGTCACTGCAATTGGTTCCCCCTAGGGATCGCGATGGGCCCTTATGGTGCCTAGTGCCGTATGAGTCATCTCATACCCCTTTTTAACCTAACCTAACCTAACCTATGTTGCGATCGACGCAAGGCACTCCTCCAGTATTCTAGATGTCCGAATTTTCCGAGCGGCCAACATAGACTCGGATCACTACCTTGTTGTAGCCAAGGTACGTATGCGGATATCCCAGACACCACAACAACGAGGAAATACTGCGAGGAGATTCAACGTTGAACGACTACAAACGCAACAAACCGCCAGAACTTTTGCCGATCGCGTCTCCCTCAACCCCTCGAGAAGTCCTGTGCAGCCAGCATCAAGTGCTGAAGATCAGTGGCATCGATGCCAAGAAGCCATCAGAAAAGCCGCAACTGATGTGCTAGGTTTCACCCGACCACCACCGCGAAACCCCTGGTTTGATGAAGAGTGCCGGCAAGCACATGCAGCAAAGCAACTGGCCTACAAAGCGGCGCTGCAGAGAAGGACGAGAGCAGCTCGTGAGCTCTACGAGCAAAAAAGGAGTGAAGAACACAGGCTTCTCCGGAGGAAAAAGAAAGAGCATGAGAAGCGCGCGATCGAGGAAATAGAGAGGTGTTACTCCAGGAACAATGTTCGGAAGTTTTACAAAAAGGTAAAAAGAACGTGTCAGGGGAACAAGGCCCGAACAGAGACCTGTAGAGACGAACAAGGAAACCTTGTAGTAGAGTTACAGTCGGTGCTGAGGACATGCAAAAACCATTTCTGCAGACTGCTAAACGGTGAAGGCAACACAAATTCCGCTGTCAGGCAGAATGAAGCATTCAACCTGGGCGATGAAAGCCAAGACTTCCGTCCACCTGACCAAAATGAGGTAAGGATAGCAATATCCAAGCTGAAGTCCAACAAAGCTGCAGGACCGGACGGTTTATCGGCCGAGCTTTTAAAGGCAGCAGGGGATGACTTGGTAGAGAGCTTACACCAACTCGTTTCTAAAATCTGGTCAGAGGAAAGTATGCCTGATGAAAGGAGACCCTCTAAACTGCGCCAACTATAGAGGCATCAGTCTCCTTAACATCGCTTACAAAATCCTGTCCTCTGTACTGTGTGAACGCCTGAAACCATTTGTCAACGAACTGATTGGACCCTATCAGTGCGGTTTTAGGCCCGGTAAGTCCACAACCGACCAAATATTTACACTACGGCAGATCCTGGAAAAAACCCAAGAAGTCCAAATCGATACTCATCACCTATTTATCGATTTTAAAGCCGCATATGACAGCATTTATAGAGACGAGCTATACAGAGACATGTCTAGTTTTGGCATCCCTGCCAAACTTGTCAGGTTGTGCAGAATGACGATGGAGAACGCTCGCTGCTCCGTAAAGGTCGGAAACAGTCTCACCGAGACCTTTGATGTCAAAAAAGGATTAAGACAAGGTGATGCGCTGTCATGTGACTTTTTCAACATCATTGAGAAAATTGTGTGAAACTCGCAAGCCAACACCAGGGGCACAATTTTCCAAAAGTCCGTGCAACTACTTGCATACGCTGACGACATCGACATCATTGGCAGAACACAGGGAGCTGTCACTGGTGCGTTTGCAAGTATCAGTACAGAGGCGGCAAAAATGGGTTTAGTGGCGAATGAGGGCAAAACGAAATATATGCTGTCAACGAGAAGGGACACACAACATCGACGAAGCGGACAGAAGGTCACGATAGACAGCTATAACTTTGAGGTAGTTCGGGATGTCGTGGTCGGGACCTGAATTTTGTTGGTGATTGTCCCAAATATGCAGCTGAGCGCACGCTTGTGGATGCTCCTTTAACAAAATTAAATTTTCGCGCCGATAAAAAAAACTCCAAAGAAATATACGAAATTCTCAAAACTTTTCCATGCACACACCTTCAATCACGATTCACGACAGGTGTTAATGTCGAATTTGATAGCATTACAGCTACCTGGGCATTCCCTCATCCTCCGAGGAAGCAAACTCTACCTCGCGACCTTGCCAAGCTCTGCCCTAGTCTTGAGCCTGACCCCTCAATTAAAATTATCTATCCTATCTTTACTTCACCACCGCAACAAATCCCTCATCCTTCCCACCCTTCCTTTTCTTTCACTTAATCACACATTATTTTCAGTTTCAAAAGTCCTTAAATAAGTAGGATAGTAAATTCATTTTTATTGTTACACAATATTCAAACGCAAAAAAAGTTCCAGATTTTTCATTTAAAATTATTTACGGTTAAATAATAATATTAATCATTATTGCAAAATGTCAAAGTCAATCTAATTAAAATTATACGGTACTAGTCTACTAGCTAGTTCCAATTCGGAAAAAAAATAAACCCTATCAAGTATATAACGGTAGTGAACAGTTCAATTATTTCGTTCTAAATTCAACGAATGTATCTAAATATTAAAATAAACAAAATAGAAAAAAAACTTTACTCACGGTTTTCGATGACGTTGATTCCACAGATGTGCGCACATTTGTTGCCGTCGTTGCTTTATACACCGGATACCTTAACTGTTTTGTTTTGTTTCCAAAACATATTTCCACTCCGTTTCGATTTATATGATATACGACTACATAGGTCAAGTTAAGTTTCGTTCGATTTCTATTTGAGTACATATACCAAATAATAATACATACATTATTTACAAATGCGTTTTGTGGTCTTCTTTGCATGATTTAAATTATAGGTACACGGAGTGAAATCATAGTAGTGGCTGTGTTTTCTTTTTTTGCATATTTTCTCAAGAAGAAAATTGCTATTTTTTAGCACAAGTTTTAATTGCAGTTATAACTGCATGCATGCAACTGTAATTGTATATACTCGTTTCAATAAGCCGTTTTACGAATAAACGGTGTTCCGAATAAGCGGTAATCTAAGTGAGCGGTATTACAAACAAGCGGGTTTCTATATACACAGTATATTTAAAACCGTTTGATTTCGTATTTCTTTCAACTTAACTTTTTTTGCATAGCCTTGCCTAATTTCATTCTTATCGAAAGCAAATTTTTAGAATTATTCTAACAATAATTTTAACATCGATTCAATACAAATTTCAAGTAGGTACATTTGAGAAAGAAAAAGAAACGGTTTAGCTCGGTGATCTTAATTAAAGATTTTTTTTCTCAGTGCATAACTGCAATACATTTTTTTGTTCTTTTTTTTTTTGCTGGTTCGTATACATCAATCTAATCAGTGTTACCCTTGCGTATTATTAGTACTTTTTGCAAACGTAAAGGAACTTTTACACCTTTTTCATTTAAATTCATTTATATTTGAATAGTTTTCTTCTTTTATATAATTCACTGCTACGACATGGAACAAATCCAAGAATTGATTGATGAACAGCTACAATGTAAGGCTGATTTAGTAAAATTTAAAGAAAGTTTTGCCACTTGTATTCCTGAGCGTCTTTCTAAAATGAGTTATCTGCGTAGCCGATTGGAACTTTGCGAGACTTATTTGAATACCTTTCAAGGTAATCATATTAAGATCCACAAACTTCTTAAGGTCGCACAGAAATCTCAAACGGATTTTGCATACTTTTCTGAGGAAGAGCATCATAAGTTTGAGGAGATTTTTGCTGATCTGAAGGGAGATATTTTAGATAAAATATCCCTTCTTGGTGTGCAGGATATTCAAAGCTCAAACCCAAATAATCAGACCGCTGATAATATAGCGAATCAAACACTTTTTGAACATACCTTCCGTGAAGAACATGATATTCATCTTCCAACCATTAAACTGCCGGAGTTTGATGGAAGTTATAAGAAATGGTTTACCTTTCATGACCTGTATGCTGGCATGATCCATAATAAACATAGTTTACCAAACGCTCAAAAGCTGTATTATTTGAAAAAGTGCCTAAGCGGTGAAGCCTTTCAGCTAATTCAATCGATTCCTTGTACAAATGCAAATTATGATACAGCTTGGAAAAATCTTTGTGCGCGCTATGATAATAAGCGTTTTCTCGTTGAGTCTTACCTAAAATCACTTTGCGAGCAACCAGAAATGATAAAAGAATTTGCTTCTTGCATTCGAAAGTTGTTAGATACAACGAAAGAGTGCCTAACTTCAATTAATAACCTAAAGGTTAAAACGGATACTTTTTGTTATATTTTTAGTATCTCAAAAATTAGATAATTCTACGCGAAAACATTGGGAAGTATATTTATCCGCGAAAAACTCAGATTCCGATTCTAAAAATAGCGAACTACCAAGGCTTGATGACTTTTATAATTTTCTCGAAGATTCCTTTCGTTCTTTGGAAGCTTTGGACAATAGAATTCACTTATTCTCCAAAGAAAAGACATCGACTCAGAATAAGTCTTCCTTTCGGACTCGCTCCCTACATACAACCAAATCAACGAAGAAATATCCATCGTGCCCTTGTTGTAATGAAGAACATTATCTATTCTTGTGGACAGTTCAAAACAATTACTCATGACAGAAAAATCGAAATAGCAAAGAACAAACATCTTTGTCTTAACTGTCTCATTCCAGGACATGTAGTACCTCAATGCAGAAGTAAGTCGAATTGTCAAAAATGCGGTAAACGTCACCATACACTTTTGCACATTGAGAATACGAGCTCAACATCTTCAAATAATGAATCAAATACTGACTTACCATCAACTTCTCATTCATTCTCCCATTCTTGCGCTGGTGCAGTACCACAGATTCTTCTCGCCAAAGCAAGAGTAAAGATTTCCAGTATCACTGGTGATCACATTTTGAGAGCGCTTGTTGACCAAGGATCTCAAACTTCTTTCATAACTGAAAGTTGCGTTCAGCGCTTACAGTTAAAAAAGTATCCCGCTAATTGTACAATTAGTGGAATAGGTTCAACTAATACAAGGTTGCGTAAAGGTGTCGTTGAATTTATCCTCAAATCGTGTGTAAACACCAGATTTCACACGCAAGTAAGGGCATTCGTTATGTCCTCTATTAGTAGTTATGTTGTAAAATATAATGTCTCGCCTTCTTTACCTCCACAATTTGAGAACATTACACTTGCTGACCCATTTTATGCAAAGCACACAAGGATCGATATCTTACTCGGCGCTGATATATTCTACAAAATTATACTTCATGGTATAATCAAATCCAACAATGGACCATTGGCGCAGCATACAGAATTAGGTTGGATCCTCTCTGGGCCAATCAATTCCAACAACGTCAACGTTAATCACAATGCTACATCCCTTATTTCGAATGTCACAATTGACAGTTCATTACGAAAATTCTGGGAACTAGAAGAGGTATCGCTAATACGTTCTCCTAGCCCGGAAGATGCAGCTTGTGAAGCGTATTTCTATAGATCTCATTCACGTTCGGCTAATGGCAGATATATTGTGAGACTACCATTTAGATCTACTGTATTTGGAAATGACTACCCAGTATTCCAAAATACTCTTCAAGCTGCTAAAAGGCGATTTCTTCATCTTGAGGAAAGAATATTTCCTAAAAATCATAATCTTAAAGAAAAGTACACTAAATTTTTCAATGAATACATTCAGCTCAATCACATGAAATTCAAATGCAATTTAGAAGATTTACAACCTTCTGAAAACGTTTTTATTCTACCTCATCATGGTGTGTGGAAGGAAAGCAGCTCTACTACAAAGCTTAGAGTAGTTTTCGATGGCTCATCTAAACCGCCAAATTCAAGTTCTTTAAACCATGAGCTACTTCCCGGTCCCACAATGCAAAATGACTTATCTTCCGTCATCCTAAAATGGCGAATATTTCAATTTGTCTTTACTTCAGACATTGAAAAAATGTTTCGACAGATTGTTATACATCCAGAGGAAACAAAATTTCAAAACATTCTCTGGAGATCCAATCCATCTCAACCGTTGAAACTGTATGAACTTCAAACAGTAACATACGGTACTACTTGTGCTCCATATCTGTCGATAAGAGTTCTTAAATAACTGGCAAGTGATGAAGCTAACAAATATCCTCTTGGATCCAACATTCTTGATAGAGACATCTACGTAGACGATGTTATATCTGGCGCTGACGATATTGCTACTGCGAAACAAATACAAACCGAGCTGAAAGAACTTCTTCATTCTGGAGGCTTTAACCTTCGAAAGTGGACATCAAACTGTCCCGATTTACGATTAGATTTAAAACCAGAAGACTGTGAGTTTTCATTCAATACTGAAGATAACTCCGATAATACTGCTGTGAAGGCCTTGGGGTTGTACTGGAATCCACAACTCGATTACTTTTATTTTAAAATATCGATTCCTGCTTGCAATTCGTTTACAAAAAGAAACCTACTCTCGAACGCATCGAAACTTTTCGATCCACTAGGATGGCTGGCACCAACCATCATTCTTGCCAAAATATACTTTCAACAGCTTTGGGTAGAAGGGGTTGGATGGGATGATCCGCTTAAACCCAAACTAAAAAACGATTGGGAATGTTTTAGATCAAATCTACCTTTATTGCAAGTTATACGAATCCCTAGATGGCTTGGAACTACAAGCATTTACTATGGAGAGATCCATGGGTTTTCAGATGCTTCGAATTGTGCTTACTCAGCAGTTTTGTATTGCCGAACCGTACTTCCGTGTGGTAGCATTTCAGTGAACATTATTGCTGCAAAAACTAAAGTAGCCCCTATTAAACAAGTTAGTTTGCCTCGTCTTGAGCTATGCGGTGCTTTATTACTGGCGAAGTTGTATAAAAAATTCATAATCGCAACAAATGCAGATGGCAAAAACATAAACTCTTTCTTTTGGACTGACTCAACAATAAACCTTGCCTGGATACGTTCTCTGCCGATACGGTGGAAAACCTTCGTTGCTAACCGTGTAAGTGAAATCCAGGAAATAACAAACACCGATCAGTGGTTTTATGTATCGTTCGAGCACAACCCGGCTGACTGCGCCTCCAGAGGAGTCCAGCCCCAAGATTTGGAAAACCATAATTTATGGTGGAAAGGTCCTCAATGGCTTAGTCGCCCAAAAAACGAATGGCCGATTTCAAATACTGATCTTTATCATACAGATCTTGAGGAAAGGGCAAAAGTAGTTGCATGCAGTGTTCCCAGGTTGAGGGGAAAATCACCATTTTTGCCGATTTTTTAAGACGAAAGGGAGAAAAAAGGGGAAAGGGATAAAAACGGGGAAAAAATTCAAAAAGGGGAAAATCTTAAAATCCTATCTTCTAGAATGAATACCTACAAAACAATCTACAAAAAATAACCATGCTCAAGAAATGTGCCCACCCACTTCATTTCTTGTTTGGTTTCTGAATGCATTCATTCTTTTGACATTTAATAAAACTATAACCATGACCATACACTCCTTACCATGAACGTCGTGTACAGAGAGACAGCTAGATTTTGAGTGAGTAGTAAAAAAGATAGGTAGTACAGAAAATGGACCAAAAATCCACTTTCAGAAATAATTTTCACATGAGCATGGCGCATGATTACGAAGGTTATTTTCCGGAACCATAGCGCTATCGATAAAAATCTTTAATTGGTATTTGCGCTGGTAGAGTTAGGACGTAAAATCGGGCGTCCGCTTCGAATTTACCATCAAATTTTTGTATTTTCGATTTCATTACTCCTGTACCAAATTTTATTTTATTGCAATGAGGGTTTGTTTTTGTGTGTAGCCAAGTCGTTCATTAGAATGAAAGTTATACCACACATCCCTTCCCATGAAAGTCGTTTCGGGCGAGACAGGTCGATTTTAAGTGAATAGAAAAGAGAATGGATCTGCAGTGTAATATACGCTTCTTTTCTCAACTAGATAACCTAAAAATCTACCCGTCTCTCCCGACACGACTTTCATGGGAAGGCATGTGTTGCTCAGCACATAGTGTGTCCTTGAACTATGCCTTAATTCAAAATATTACGCGAATTTCTAAACAACGGCGGCACAACTTAATGCGTAATAATTCTCATTTTATTTTGGATTTTGAATGAAGAAGGAACTAACAAAAAAATACAAATATCTCAAGCAATTGGAAGCATTGCTCGAGTTCAAAACATGGTTAAGTATGATAAGATTTTTTCTTCGGAAAAAAAAGGGATTTTTTTTCTTTCTAAAGGGGAAAAATCTTCTTATTCTTCACCCATTTCTCGATGCAGAAGGCCAACTACGTGTTGGCGGACGCTTACGATTTGCTAACATCGATGAAGGGTCCAAATATCCCTTAATACTATCAAAGTCCTGTCAACTTTCAAAGCTGTTAGTTGCCGACGCTCACATCAAAACATTGCATGGTGGCACGCAATTAATGATGTCATATCTTCGTTCCAAATACTGGATTATTAACCTGAGGAATTTAGCTAGAGTTCAATTTCATTCATGTGTTTTATGCACACGATTTAACCAAAAACGCACAACGCAATTAATGGGTTCACTACCCAAGGTAAGAGTGACTGAAAGCCGACCATTCAGACACAGTGGCGTAGACTACGCCGGTCCCTTCGACCTCAAAGTCTCAAAGGGTAGATCGTCAAAAACTTTTAAAGGGTTCATTTGTATTTTTATATGTCTAGTAACGAAAGCCATACATATCGAACTCGTTTCTGATATGAGTTCAGAAGGTTTCATAGCAGCCTTTCGCAGATTTACTGCACGCAGAGGAAGTTGTAGTCACTTGTACAGTGACAACGGAACGAACTTCGTTGGAGCCAACAAGGAGCTTTTTAAAATGAACCGTCAATTTTTGCAGCAAGTAACAACTGACATCCGTACTCAACTGGAAAATGAAGGAACTTCCTGGAGCTTTATACCCCCTTGTTGAAAAACCTCTCTTACTCGCACAATCTCAACATGAATAATCTATATATTTATATAATTCTTAAACTACACATACACATAAAATCTTTCTCTTTCACTTTTCTGAAATTAAATTCTGAGACAGTCGTCTACTTATATCCGTCTGAATCACTAATCCTTTCCTTTCAATTGTAAAGTAAAACATTCTATGAATTAAAAACATTATACAAATTAGATTGGCTCGTTTCTTTATTTGGTTTCTATTCGGAATTCGGGTGAACAACTTTTTTTCAAAATCTGGTGCCGAAACCCGGGATTCATTTAACGTTAACGGAAAAAACGAGTATTTATCGCTTCTTAAGGAAATGGATTTAGCGAGTCGCGCTTCTTACCGCGGTCAAGTGACCAAACTCGTCAAAAGCGCGACCGAATATCTTAAATCGGAAGATGCGAAGATTGCGGATAATTTAAGTAATATCGACGACATTGAAGAAGAGCTAAGCGTTTTGCTGGACCGCTTATCAGCCGCTCACGAAAGCTTGCGCAAAGCAAACGCAGAGGTAGTTACTTTAATTAAACCCGAGGACCAGGTAAGGGAAGCTGAGGCAGTAGCAGAGTACGAAGATAAAGCGATCGCTACCATCACCCGCATTAAATTCCGCCTTTCTAAGCTTCACCTTCACCAAGGTCAGCCCGCAATTTTAGCAAACCCCAATGACACCACTTCCGCAAACGCTACGTTGCCCCCTTTACCCACACCGTCGCCGTCATCATCATCCAGTGCTGTTAAATTGCAAAAATTGCAGCCGAAACGGTTTTCTGGAGATTTCAAAGAATGGGTCTCATTTTGGGAGCAGTATCGTGTTCTCGTTCATGAGAATGCTTTTCTTACCACCATCGACAAATTTAATTACCTAGAAACGGTGTTAACTGGAAAGGCTGCTGAGACATTAGCTGGTCTCACTGCCTCGGAAGCTAATTACAATACTGCTATTACATTGTTGAAAGAAGAATACGGCAATAATGAGAAAATTGTCGACTTTACAATGCAACGTTTACTCTCAATTCAGCCTGTTTCTTCTAAAGCAGATGCATTCGCCTTGAGACGGCTATATACTTCGGTACTCGCTTCTACTCGTTCGCTCTCGTCGTTGGGCATACCGTCGTCAAATTATTTTGTCATGCTTAAAGGTGTTTTACTACGTTGTCTGCCAAATGAGCTTAGAGTTGATTTTCACCGCTATTACGAGGACACTACGGCAAATTTACAAAATTCTCGGACGGAATACGATGATGATGCAGCTAGCGTTTCCTCAGTGTCAGAAAATTCATCAGATATAATCGGCGATAAGCAAGTGAATTGTTTACTGAAGTTCTTAAAAAGAGAGGTTGAATCGCTTGAAAAGGCGAATGAAGCGAAAATCCATTCATCTCGTTCGAGCATTTCGACCACAAGCACAAGATCTGTCAAAACGGCTTTGGGTTTGTTAACGTCAGAATCGAAGGAAAATTGTTTATTTTGCAAATGCACTAATCACGAAACCAAGGATTGTTCTAGCGCCAAAGGATTAAACGAAAAGAAAATGCTGTTAAAGAATGAAGGCAGGTGCTATCGCTGCTGTAAGAAGGGCCACAATTCTCGCGCGTGTAAAGTAAAGGGAATAACTTGCAAAACATGCAGCCGCCGCCACGCAACAAGCATGTGCGACCCGTCTTTTTTTCAACAAAGCCGTGCTACTACTTCGTGTCAAAGTCCAAATGAAAATCCTGCACCCAGTTCAATAAACACATCGTCGCTAAACCTGTATACGGCAGTTGAAATGCAGAAGGGTAATGTATATTTGCAAACTGCATGCGCATATGCTAGTAGTGAATCTTCTCTCTTTTCTATGTTTGTGCGAATCGTTATGGATGGTGGAAGCCAGCTGTCATTCATCAAATCTACTCTTGCACGAAAACTCAAATTACCTGTTGTGGGAGTGCATAGACTAAGTGTGATACCATTTGGAAGCGATAAGCCCAAGCCCTCGAAATTGTGCAACAAGGTTCAGGTGGTTCTACGAAGTCAGTACGATGGTCGCGCTGTTTCTATAGATGCAATAGAAGTTCCTGCAATTTGCCTCGATGTGCTATCTGTGCCCACTAACGATGGAGTCATTACACCCCACAATCTCAATTTAGCCGATGCATGTATAAACGGTCAATTATTAGAGGATGGTATCAGTGTGCTTATTGGTGCCGACACGTATTGGCAGTTTGCAACTGGAGAGAACAAGCGTCTCACTGAAAACTTAACTGCGATAAATACAATATTAGGGTGGACCATTCAAGGCCCATCGCCTGTGCAACAAAAAGTATTTCAGTCGTCCTACTCGCTGTCTCTTAACGTCTGTGCATGTGATTGTGAAGACATACAAAATTTTTGGAAACTGGATATAATGGGAATTGTTTCTGATAAAAGGGCAGTGCATAGTGATGATGTTTCTTCCCTCATTCGTCGAGTGGGTGATAGATTCGAGGCTTCTCTTCCTTGGAAGGAACTGCCAACTTCCTTACATGACAATAAGGCGGGCGCTTTAGCGCGGCTGCGTACCCTTGTCCGGAAATTGTGTTCAGCTGGAAGAATTACCGAATACGATGCGTCCATGAACGAAATGTTGTCGTTGGGTTGCGGAACCTGTTTCTGACACTGAGTTAAGAGACAAACGAATTTATTACTTACCTCACCGTCCGGTATACCGCGATGACAAAGAAACGACAAAGCTGCGCATTGTTTTTGACGCTTCGGCACATGCGCCCAACCATTTGTCACTCAACAATGTTTTAGAAGTTGGTGAGAATTACTTACCGGATCTCTTGGTCATCTTACTAAATTTCAGAGTTGGAAAATTTGGCATTGTCGCCGATATCGAGAAGGCGTTTCTCCAAATACTGCTTCATCCGTCAGACAGAGACAGTCATCGTTTTCTATGGTTTGCGGAAAAAATAGTTGACGAGAAGGTCTTACCTGATATCAAAACCTACCGAATGACTAGGCTAACATTTGGTGTTAAAAGTAGCCCCTATATTCTTGGTGCCATGATTCAGGAGTTGATCAAGGAGGCCACATTGCGAACTCAGACATTGTGGGAATTACCAGAAAGGAACAAATATCAAAAAATATACGAGCTCCTCAAAGGAAGCTTCTACATGGATGACTTTATTACTAGCATTGATGACGAATATACAGTCAAGGATATTTATCAAGAAACTACTCGCTTATTTAGTAGTGCCTCTATGAATCTGCATAAATGGAATTCAAACTGCGTCAACTTGAAGTAGACCTTGATCCTGTGCTGAATTTGTTGAAAGTGGATGCTGTTCAAGGGACAAAACGCACCGTATTAAGGGTGATGGGGAAAATATTTGACCCATTAGGTATTCTAGCTCCATGGACTGTGCGTTTAAAGATTTTATTTCTAAGTATTTGGCGCAGAAAATTTGATTGGGACGAGAATTTATCATCGGATTTGCAAGACACTTGGAATTCTTGTAGAAAGGAGATCGAAGAGCTTAACGAAGTGGCCTGGCAATACCACGTCACTTTATAACGAGTCAAAATTGGACACAAGTGCACGTTTTTGCCGATGCGAGTAAATATGCATATGGAGCCGTGGCTTACGCAAGAACTGTTCATGGCAACGGGAAGGTATCGGTGCATTTTATTTGTGCTAAGGGCAGAGTCGCACCTTTGAAAACAAACAACGAAGCTGAGTTAACTGTTCCAAAGTTGGAGCTTACTGCGGCAGTTATTGCTGCGCGTTTGCTGGTTTACATTAAGACTCATATTCGGATGACAATTAGTGAATCGTTTCTATGGACCGATTCTCAGATTGTTTTATATTGGATCTTCGGTTCAGAAAAACGATGGAAGCCTTATGTGGAACATAGGGTAAAGGAAATACGATCATTGTTTGATGTAGCGATTTGGAGGCATTGCCCAGGTACTGAAAATCCAGCTGATCTATTAACTAGGGGCATTAGCGCCGCATCTCTTGTAAACTCTTTCATCTGGATAAACGGACCTGCCTGGCTGAAGGAAGAGGAGTCACAAACACAATGGCCATCATCAAAAATAATTAAGGCTGCTCCATTGTGTGTTATCAAGAATAATAGAATACAAGATTACGCCGATATGTCAAAAGAAAATTGACGTAAAATCGTGTGACGTCAGTCGGGACCCGTGGTTTGACGTTTGTACGTTTTTTTTTATTTGTGTTTACTTCCGAATTACGGGTTGAAATGTTCGTAGTTCTTCTGAAATATTTGAGTAAATTTTAAATGATATTTGTTAATAAAATACGTGCGTTTATAATACCGAAGTTTCTGTTTCATTTATCATTTATTTCGTTGAATTTTAGTACATATCTAATGTGGTTCGGGCATGATATCTGAAAATGTAAAATATCTGTAGTGTAAAAATTACACAATAATGAAACAATAAAGAATTCGAAGTGAAATTGTGCATTTATAATTTCTTTCAATGAATTATTTTATTGAATTTTCTTTTTCTTTTGTTTGCATTTTCTGCAATTTCCCTGTTTAGCTTTCTAATTCTAAAAAACATTCGCGCTCTGAAGAATAGTGTTTTCACTTTGTCGTCGCAATTTATGTTTGCCGCTAACTCCAGATGTGTCTTCAAAAAGTCTTTGGATATCAATAAATCATCTCCGTTGACGGAATCAAAGATTTTTTCCAGGGCAGTCATCTGCAGCATCAAATCTGTCGTTGGCTTTGACAGACCTCCTTCGCTGAGGTGATTTACCCAGGTAAATGTGTTGTCATTTTCTTCGTTCACCCTTATATCTGGGACTTTATCACGCAATCTGTGGCAAATGTATCCAGCCAGATTTTCCAATCCATCGTGAGCTATGGATTCGAGCTCCTTGTCCTCCGCAGTCTGAACATCAATGTTTTCTGGCCTTATTGTTATGCTCTTTAGAATTGTACCTTTATAAATGACAATATAAACAATTGAACATTATGTCATGGAAATTAAATAAAGAAAAATAACCTGTTAGGGTACAATCCAATCTTTCTAGATCAGGCGTATCATCGATGGACACATTAGCGCTGTCTGATAGGACGCCTTCATTGTAGCCAAGTATATACGATCGCAGTCTATACTTAAACTCCTGACGATCTGGATGGTCATGTAAACCTCCTTTTGTCCGTATGACACCAAAAAAGTTTTCCAATACATCTTGATTAAGCCGATATGTCAAGATGTATTGAAATTTAAAGCGATGCTTCAAGTCCATAAGCAGTAGTTTGACTGCATTGTTGGACTGAATAATGCCTGAAAATAACTTTAGGTTAGTATCTTCATAATAGAGTTTTAAATCGTAAGTATATCTACCTCTCTGAAATGGTTATAAGCTATTTTTTCCAATAACCCTCATTTGGATCATAAGATTCGTCATTTGGTCTAAAATTTGGTTTTGAGTATCGATTGCTAGACCGTAAGCATGTGACCGCTCTCTGGAATCTTCAGTTGGGACTCTCACGTTCATTACATCAAACCAGTCATTCGTCTGTAAGAAAATAAAAGTATAAGGAATAGGTACAGTAAGTTCGATAGTTTTTAATTATATAAACATTACAGTTTTAAATAACTGGTAGCATTCTTGCCAATTTTGGTCGCTAAGAAGACCCAAACTTGCTGCCCTCGTAAGTGATTGGGCGATGGTGTGTGAAAAGAGTTTTGTAGCCATTTTCACTTTCTGCCGGTCAGGTCCAACGACGTTGAGATAGCTGCTCGATATTTTGTGAGTTATTGTCAGCTCCGAAGAAGTACATGATAGGAGCCGAACAATAATTTCCTTCTTGACACATTTTTCGTTAATAAAAAATCCTTGATCGACGAAATGATTTCGAAGGAGTTTGATCAGATGTGGAACATCCGCGAAAACAAAAATTTTGTTCTCATCGTGTACAAACCTAATGTAGATTATTTTTAAAAAGGATTCAATAAAAAATACGTATTTTCACATACCAAGGCTTATCCATAGTGATTTCTAGGTTCTTGAATAGTCCTCTATTTCCACCACCTAAATCGCTAACAATCGCTACAACGTTGTAACCGCACTTCTTTGCTGTTTGAAGAATATTTGATAGGATTTCGTAAGTCATTTGACAGTCAAACGCATAAAACACAGGCTGTTTCCATTTGGCCATTAATCCTATTCAAAATAGTTAAAAAAAATTGTAATTATGAAGAATAAAATATGACTGTGTTTTACCTCTTAGCATTGCTACTTGGACATAGTTAGCAGGAGCTAATGTCGAGTCAGATGATCTGTCGTAACAGAAAGTTTTTCGTATCTTCATCTCGTCAAAACTGAGAACACAAACTTTCTGGGCTTCATCAAGCTGTGTTGCTGCTGACAAGATTTTTACAACAGGTTCGATAATTCCTGGCGAAATGTCCACTTTATGTGCCCAACTTTGGAGTGTCCGAACTCCAGGAAGTGGAAAATTTTTCTTCCGAAGCAGCTTGTATGCCTTGGCACTTGTGGAGTATAGCGTAATTGACTGTGCTATATCTTCTTCAGTCCAGTGAACTTTTTTAATGCCCATCTTCAGTTTATTTATCTGGCCTGTTGTAAAAACTTGTTTCAACCGTTCCTCCATATTTCCACGCTGTAACTCTGATGTTTTGAGAAGCTTCTCCAGAGAACTAATCTTCTTCTCTAAACATTCTTCATTCAACTTTAGTGTAAAGTTCTTCTGCTTCAGAGTTTCTCTAAAAAAATGGGTTCCATTTTAGTTTTTATTTGATGAAAGGATGGAAGTTAACTCACACTTCCTTTTCCAAAGATGCAATACACTTTTTTAAGTTTTCAATGGAAGCCATACCCTCTGCATCATTTCCATTGCTTTCCTCTTCAACAGTTAGGGGTCCTATTTCAGCATCTTCAGTTTCCATTGTTTGTGGAACTTGGTCAAGTAGGGTCGTTATCATTTGCTTTGTGGCTCGAGCTTGCATCCGGTTAGAGCGAACGGAGACGGAAACTACGTCTGTTTCTGGGTGTAATGTGGGAATTGTTCCCATTTTCAACTTATGTTGATTTCTTACACAAAGTCCTGAAATATGTCCATTGCTATTTGTATAAAATTATATTTGAATATTGTAACATACCCATTTCAAATTGAAGATTTCTTTCAGTAGCATCCGGAGCGAAATGTAAACAACAAATTCGCGATGTTTCGACATTAAATGGGTCTTTCCTTCGACAAAAATGAACCCATTGCTTCCTAATATTCTTGTCTTTAGGGAAGCAATAAAACCAAATCCTATTTTCATCATTTTTATTATTTGAATTGCAATTATAAACCGCACACCTCATTTTGAAAACATAAACACAAAACCGCAAATTCAAATAAAATTTCCCGGTCACGTATGATGTCACAGCTGTCAAAAAAGAAAAACCAACATGGCGGACGAGCAGACGGCGTAATCTTGTATTCTATCATTCTTGTGTGTTATGACAACGCTATTCGAAGAGGAGAATTTGGAAAATTTAGAGCGTGGGGTTTCTCGTTGTTATGTCTCTATAATCGACGTCAACCGCTTTAGTTGTTGGACACGCCTCCTGAGAGTAACAGCGTATGTACTTAGAGCCGTTGATATTTTTAAAAAGATAGGTGGATTTTCTAAGCATGTGTCAGCGGAGGAGATAGATCGGGCCGAAACGTATTGGATAAATCACGTACAGAGGATTCATTTCTCTAAAGAAATCTCTGCTCTTCAAATGGATAAGGGTGTACCATATAATTCAAAACTAATTTCTCTTTATCCAATTTTAGGTGCTACCGATCAACATTTGCGGGTAGGTGGTCGCCTCCAGCATATAACGCCAGAGGAGAACGTTGCTCATCCTGTCATTTTACCGAAATCGTCCGATATAACAAAACTTATAGTTCGCGATGCACATGAGAAGTCATTCCATAGTGGGCCAGCTGCAGTTCTTTCTCGATTGCGCGAAAAATATTGGGTCATAAAAGGACGGCAGCTTATTAAAACTGTCATCAAAGATTGTTTTGTGTGTAAAGTTCTTCGGGGTCCAGCAGCCACACAGAGGTTTGCACCGCTTCCAAGAGATCGCGTTATTTCATCTAAACCATTTGAGGTAACTGGAGTGGACTTTGCCGGGCCCATATACATCGCAAACAACGACGGTCAAAAAGGCAAGCGATACATTGCGAGCAATTCGTGCGATACACATTGAATGCACCAGCGACTTGACGACGGAGAGTTGCCTTCTTGCCACTCGGCGATTTTTTTCAAGGCGAGGTATACCTCGTATAATGTACTCGGACAACGCAACTACGTTTAAGAAGGCATCATCCGAGCTTGCTCAAATAAAGAACGTAAGGAACGATGAACGATTTTTGGGATTTTTGAGTGAACGTCGGGTAACATGGAAATTCATAGTTGAGCGTGCCCCATGGTGGGGCGGGTTCTGGGAACGACTAATTGGAGTGGTAAAATCGGCCCTTAGAGCAGCGGTAATGCGTTCAACATTAAACCATGATCAGCTACATACGTTGTTAACGGAAGTTGAAAGTGTTGTAAACTCGAGGCCCTTAACCTATTCAGGAGATGACCCCTTAGACCTCGAACCACTTACACCGGCGCATTTTTTGGTTGGTGTACAGCGAAGCTTTGATGAATCCACACCTGAAAATCGAAGTGGCAAGCATCTTCGGAAGCAGTGGAAAGAGCGGCTGCGATTGTTGGCGGCGTTTAAGAAGCGGTGGTACAAGGACTATTTGTACCAACTCAGATCATTGCATCACACCAAAAATTATTCGGAATCTACCTTGAAGATTGGAGATGTAGTTCTGCTTGAGGATACATCACTCCCTCGAGCGCTATGGCGTTTAGTTGTTATTGAGAATGTTTTCCCTGGACGAGACAACAAGGTGCGTGCCTGCGAGATTAGGCTGCCAAACGGGTCGATTTTAAGAAGACCAATACAACTTCTATATCCATTGGAGATCAGATAACTAATTAATCGTAAACCTTTCGGGGGGAGGATGTTGAAAAACCTCTCTTACTCGCACAATCTCAACATGAATAATCTATATATTTATATAATTCTTAAACTACACATACACATAAAATCTTTCTCTTTCATTTTTCTGAAATTAAATTCAGAGACAGTCGTCTACTTATATCCGTCTGAATCACTAATCCTTTCCTTTCAATTGTAAAGTAAAACATTCTATGAATTAAAAACATTATACAAATTAGATTGGCTCGTTTCTTTATTTGGTTTCTATTCGGAATTCGGGTGAACAACTTTTTTTCAAAACCCCTGCTTCATCCCATTTTGGTGGATTATGGGAAGCAGCAAATAGAGTCTTCTCTGAATTCCAGACCATTGTGCCCATTGAATGATGACCCTACGGACCTAAGTGTGCTTACCCCTGCCCATTTCTTGATAGGAGAGCCAACTACCACTGTTCCAGAACCATCGCTTCTTAACCTACAGATCAACAGACTTGGAAAATGGCAGCAGATTCAACAAATGCATCAACATTTTTGGGATCGATGGCGTAAGGAATTCTTATCACGTCTTCAACAACGCCCAAAATGGACAAAAACACAACGGAATTTCAAGATCAACGACGTTGTTATCATCGCCGATGAGAGGTACCCACCTTCGAAATGGCCACTGGCTAGAGTGGTTGAAGTTCATTCCGGTGCTGATCATATATGTAGAGTCGTCTCTCTATACTCTAACGGAAAAACCTTCAAGAGGCCAATCACCAAACTAAGACTTCTGCCGACCAACAACCCGATTTCATCTTTAAATGCCGATTAAAACCATTATCTCGATAATCAACATAGTTTTTTTTTTTTTTTTTCTTCTTTAACATTCATAATCAGGCGCTGTAAAACCTGGTCCATATAAAATGAATTGTAAACTTGTACATATGTGGGAGGAAATGCTCGCATATAATTCTACTAATATCTACTTTTATAATTAAGAACAGTTGTTCTTGCGCGGCGGTATGTTCAATAATTTGATATGTTTTTTGGTTCTGATTACGTCATTGTTAAATTGTATAAAATTATGCCCCTTACCTTCTTCCTAATTCATGGCAATGCCCTGATCGCACCTCTATGACCCATTCCACCTATTCCTTTATACCACCCAAATCTGTTCAGTTTTTCACCTCACTTGCATTTATTGTCATTCTATCCATATACCGCGTCGCGTTAAGACATATACTTCTTGTACTTTGAAATTAAAAATTAAAATTACATATTTTTTGAAATTCAAATCAATTATTTTTTTTCATTTTTATTCGTGCTATCGAACACCGTGTCAGAAATGTTAGCTAATAGCAGTCGTCAAAAACGAGAAATCTACTGCCATAAAGGATACTAGATATGCTAGATGTATCGATAGGACAGGCGATAGGGCACATTTTAATATTTTTATTTTTGTTAAATTGAAATGATTGGTAAGATTTACTACAAAACCATGCATTTTGAAGCATGCACTATGTGAAAAAGACATGGAAATATTGGTGGGCCTTAGGTTCACGTGTGGCTTCGACCCATAGCCCTGAGATAAAGAGTATCATGCTCTACTCCGATTTTAGGTCTTTTGAATGATACATGCCAATTCTCTTTCCTCGTAAATCTTCAATTTCATACATAGCATTCCCTACAGCACGGAGGATTCGACACTTTACAAACTTAGGGCAAAGTTTCGCACTCCGATCCTTCGTTGCATCACTGTGCACAAAATTACGTCGGAAGATCTCTTGGCCGGGCAAAAACTTTTTGACGCGTGCCCTCAGATTGTAAGCTTTTGAATGTTTGCTAAAGGCTTGTTTCAAATGCTCGTTAACCTCATGCCTAATAAGATTCAAACGGTCGAATTTTAAAATTGGTTGAAACTCGTCATCGTTGAGCAAATTCAATTTTCTTATTAGCGGATACATACTACCGTGGGAAATCATTTGCATTTCGAACAGAGCGAAGAAAGGCGTTACCGAGGTCGACTGATGTACAGAAGTGCATATCGACTGCTGAATTTCATGGATGTGTTTATCCCAGTCCCTGTGATCAGATTTCAAATAAGACCGGATGCCTGAGAGAATCGACTGGTTCACTCGTTCGGAACCATTGGATTGGGGCGAGTACAGCGCTGTTTTCAGGTGACATATTCCATACTTTTCCAGGTGCTGCAGAATGTATAATCTCTGGTGTACCAAAAATACTAAAAACCAGGAAGTTTATGACTGAGGATGTGTTTGCTTTAGGCATAGGCTTTAGTAACACGAACTTCGTAAGATGATCCAATACAACGAACAGATATAAATTTCCCTTTTTCGAGCGTATGTACGTCCCCATAAAATCAATATACAACTTTTGAAAGGGTCTCTCAAAAGTGATTAATGTTTGCATTGGGGGTCGTAGAGTTTTGTTCGTGCGTTTGCTTTGTTTACATACGTGCGTCGCACTTTCTTATGTAATCTTTCACATCCTTGGCCATTTTTGGCCAAAAATAAAATTGACGGAGCCTGTGGAGGGTTTTGGCTATTCCACCATGAGCGCATATGGGAGCAGTATGTGCTTGGGATACCAGATCACTCGTGAGTTCTGTAGGAATCCACAACCGCCATTGCAAGTCAGTTTTATCTACATCTAAATCAACTACAAAAATCCGTTTAAACACCAAGCTGTTGGAAACCTTTAGACTAGGATAAGCATCACTATTTGCTTTAATATTTTGGATTAAATCCATGTAGTCCTTAGACTTAAAATGCTCCGAATCTAGATCAATTGAAAGATTGTCATTTCTCTCTCTTTCCAAGCTTTCGATAAATGCCCGCGACAAGGCATCCGGAACAATATTCGCCGAACCTTTCCTATGCTCTACCTCAAAGTCAAAGGCCTGTAGCTTCAACGACCACCTCGCCAATCTCCCACTCAAGTCTTTTAGGCTCATAAGCCATTTAAGGCTAGAATGATCCGTAACGATTTTGAAATGAGAGCCTTCTACGTATGGCCGGAATTTTTTGACGGCCTGAACCGCGGCTTAGCATTCCTGCTCCGTTACGCTATAATTAGCCTGACAAGAGTTTAACTTTTGTGAGAAATAGGCGATTGGTCGTTCCCCACCTTCGTCATCACGCTGAAACAAGACTGCACCTACGTCTTGACTTGAGGCATCACACTGTATGACGAATGGTTTGGAAAAGTCCGGGTTGTTCAACAAAGGTGCACTAACCAGAGCTGACTTGAGTTGTCCGAATGCATCTATAGCGCTTGGTGTAAGTTCAAACTTGTTCTTACTCTTCTTAAGAGTATCAGTGAGTGGTCCTGCGAGACTGGCAAAGTTCTTGATGAACCTACGGTACCAGCCACGCATTCCCAAAAATCGTCGCATTTGTTTAATGGTCTTAGGTTGGGAAAAATCTGTTATTGCTAGGACCTTGTCCGGATCGGGTTTGTTATGGCCCTGACCAACAATATGACCCAGGTACTTGAGCTCCTTGAAGCAAAATTGGGACTTCTGTACATTAATTGTTAGATTAGCACTTCGAAAACACTGCGCTACCGTCTCAAGAAGATGCAGATGCGTTTCCCAGTCACCAGAAATTATAAGGAGATCATCCAGGTAGTAGTTGCGGTGCATTGCACAGACCAAAGGGCATGACGGTGTATTGATAAAGTGGTCGCCCCGGCACAGTGAATGCGGTCCTCTCTCTGGATCTCTCCTCAAGGGGAATCTTCCAAAAGGCGTCTTTAAGATCAACACTAGAGATATAGTGCGTATCTCTCAGACGACTTAGCATCCCCTCTATATGAAGAAGCGGATACGCATCCTTCTTTGTTAGTGAATTCACCTTTCGGTAGTCAAGACAAAGGCGGTTTTTCCCCGGTTTTCTTATTAGGACAACCGGTGAACTCCACGCACTTTGACTTTCCTCTATCACACCCAAAGACAACATGCGATCAAGTTCCTCATATATTAATCTCTGTATGACTGGGGAGACCGGGTAGTGCCGTTGCTTCACAGGTTCGGCATCCCCTGTATCAATGATGTGAGTTTCTACGGAAGTCTTACCTAATCCTAACTCGGAAAATGATGGAAATTTCCCAATTACTGCTTCAAGAGAGCGTCGCTGTTCATAGTCAAGTTTGTGTTGAAGTTTCTCGGGGACTTCGACAGAAATTTCCGACACCAAGTGAGGAGCTACTTGAAACAATTGCCAAAAATCTATCCCTAGATATAAGGGTTGGGAAAGAGAGGGAACTAAATATAGATCAATATAATGAGACATGTTTTTGTAGGTTATATAGACATTTACCCTTCCGACAATCCGCTGCACTTGGCCATCGGCGGTTTTAAGTTCAGAGTCAAATGTTATCAGGGTCAGATGGTTACGCTTGATAAAATCTTCACCATCTTCCCCCACAAGCCTCTAATGTGTTCCTGGCCTATCCGAACAAGAGCATATGGCCGAGGGTCTTTAGTATCACTGATAGAAGAAGATTCTATCAATTGACGAAATAGCTTTCTGTTCGTCTTCCTTCTTAGTGGTTTGTTAGCAACGCCGCCAAGATTACTCGGTTGCAACTCAGCTAGGGAAAATATACGTTCGCGAATCTCATTATAATTTCTAAGTCGTTCTTCATACGTCTTGTAAGACAAGGGGGTAGGACAACTAACGGTTAAGTGTAAAGGTATTATAAATTCTTCTTTTGGTAAAAGCTGGGGGGAAAAGTCAGTGTTTCTAAACCGGGTTTGTCTGGGTTGAGCGAGATTCCCCGGTGGATTTCACGCTCGCTCTTCCGTTTCCCGCATCGGGATTGCACTTGGGACATTGCGGAGTTGTGTAATTATCCAAACCACAACGGTAACAAAATAAGTTACGCACTGGAGAAGGACATGCCATGAACGAGTGGCCAAAGTTATTGAATTGAAGCATTTTCTATTGCGGGTTGGATTAGCCCCACTATCCAGAGCGCACACTTCTTCATCTTGGGAATAAGTAAAGCAGACATAATCTCCGTCTATTTCGTGAACGTTTCTAAAATTTATTGGGTTTGGTCGAACTCGAATCGACTCTCGAGACCGTACCATTTTTTTTTGTCTTACGACATTCCTCACGGAAGCGTTCTAGAGAAAAAATAGACATTGGATAGATGTACTGCATAAGACGATGGTTAATATTGCTCTTCAGGATTCTGATTAACTCATGTTCACGAATTGGTTCTCGTAGCTGGTTGCTAAGGTCTAATATGGAATTATAGAAATCATCAAATGATTCGTTTGAAAGCTGACGTCTTTCCATAATTTGTTTTATAAGTTCGAAGTCCGACTCATGGTTTCTGAACTGCTGCAATAATGCACGACGCAGCTCACTCCAACCAGACCGTGGATAAGTTCGCAAGAATTGCCAGAACCAATTCTGAGCAGTTCCAGTTAAGAGCAGATGAAAATTCTTTACAACTTCGGACCAATGCATACCATAATTTTCTTTAAGTGTTTCCACACGAAATATAAAATCTTCCACTGAGTTGGAAGTTCCGTCAAAGCGAATGCCCCATCGATCTTGCGAACAGTATCACGGAGTGGTGGACGCTCAGGTGATCCGTATTCAGTAGATACATGTTGAGGATAATGGTCATTATCCACAGAAGGGGGAAAGTCCTGAGAAAAATTAGAATTATTGTTGTAAGTCCGAGATTCATGCCGGTCTCTTCTACGACATGGTTCCTCAAGATTGGTATTATCAAACGAGTTACGGTTTTGTTCATGGGGAGGATTTCGACGAGAAGTCGAGTAGTCTACGTTATTTCGCCTTCCAGAACGTGAACGTCGATGTCTCTGACTCCGGCCTGGAGCGAGTGAAGGTTGTACAGTCAAGTGCTTATTATTTTCGGAGCTAAGCGCATCTTTCACTGTCGACACTACTGACTTCTGAATAGTTTTCTTCATAACACCTTCTAAGGAGGTTAACAAGTGGGTGTGGAAATTATTCAAGCTGATCTTGACGCAATTGTCCACCACCGATTTTAAGGATGCCTCTGAGGGAGGGGGTTGACTACTATAACCATCCGGAGGATTATGTGGTAAAGGAATCGAAGAAGCACCATGCAAGAGAGTGGTATTTTCATCGCTAGTAGCCAAATTATTGGCGTGATTCCTAATAGATTCCATTACTAGTAAGTCCGATATTGGAGCTAAATGGTCGGAATTATCAGATGCTATATTGAAATCGCGAATAGTTTCTATGGGATCAGGAATATCGAACGTTACAGCAGGTGTAGACTCATTCATAGGACCTGTGGTCGATTGGCGTACGGGTGAGTGTACGACTTTCTGTCGGCCATCTGAAGGTGGAAAAGCCCCTATCTGAGGAATACTCGAATTCAAATTACCTTTAGTTTTTGATCGAGTACTCATCGAGGAAATAGCATTACCTTTTGGCTTAGCTGTCGCACCTTGTGACCGATTCATGGTAAATATATTATATTGGAATAAATGTCAGGTAATAATAGTGATATCAGTGTTGGGTAATTATAATAATAATATAAATAT
This sequence comes from Cheilosia soror, assembly GCA_949372485.1. Lineage (NCBI taxonomy): Eukaryota > Metazoa > Arthropoda > Insecta > Diptera > Syrphidae > Cheilosia > Cheilosia soror. Next base: position 30,770,861 of record OX443563.1, read on the forward strand.
CAATTCATAAGTAATCGAAAAGGCGGAAATTCTGAAAGAAATGTTGCGATGGCGAGGATGAAAAGTAGGTATGTGCAAATAGTATGGATTTCGTTTTTCTATAAAAATTATTGTTTGTGGGAACAAGGGTTACACTTTAATGTGTAAACATCTTCCTCCTCTACACCTAAAACTAAAACATTTGCGGAAACATGCAGTACGCAAAAGAAAATACAGCCATGCTTCTCTGCAAAAAGAAAATATTCAATCTTCCTGGATTATCTCGAAAAGAAATCGAGAACAAAAAATCTCTAGTAAGACTAAAAGAAAGCAACGAAGCTCTGATGGGTTTCGCCTATCTTTACATTTATGTAAAGAAGTTTGACCGAAACTCTTATCGGCTTCCGTTTGTTGGTAAGTAAAAACTAGGCCGTGTCATCATGACGCAAAAGCAAATGATAACAGGACAAAAAAAACCTTAACCTCGTCTTGGCATTCTCCTAGTCAAGGTCTTACGTCGGCCTTAGTCGTTGGGCGCCAAATTTTGTCGTGGTCGGGACCTGAATTTTGTTGGTGATTGTCCCAAATATGCAGCTGAGGGCACGCTTGTGGATGCTCAGGCATCAGCTCGTCGGATCGGGGTGGGTTTTTGCTGCTATACGTCCTTTAACAAAATTAAATTTTCGTGCCGATAAAAAAAACTCCACAGAAATATACGAAATTCTCAAAACTTTTCCATGCACACACCTTCAATCACAATTCACGACAGGTGTTAATGTCGAATTTGATAGCATTACAGCTACCTGGGCATTCCCTCATCCTCCGAGGAAGCAAACTCTACCTCGCGACCTTGCCAAGCTCTGCCCTAGTCTTGAGCCTGACCCCTCAATTAAAATTATCTATCCTATCTTTACTTCACCACCGCAACAAATCCCTCATCCTTCCCACCCTTCCTTTTCTTTCACTTAATCACACATTATTTTCAGTTTCAAAAGTCCTTAAATAAGTAGGATAGTAAATTCATTTTTATTGTTACACAATATTCAAACGCAAAAAAAAGTTCCAGATTTTTCATTTAAAATTATTTACGGTTAAATAATAATATTAATCATTATTGCAAAATGTCAAAGTCAATCTAATTAAAATTATACGGTACTAGTCTACTAGCTAGTTCCAATTCGAAAAAAAAAATAAACCCTATCAAGTATATAACGGTAGTGATCAGTTCAATTATTTCGTTCTAAATTCAACGAATGTATCTAAATATTAAAATAAACAAAATAGAAAAAAAACTTTACTCACGGTTTTCGATGACGTTGATTCCACAGATGTGCGCACATTTGTTTCCGTCGTTGCTTTATACACCGGATACCTTAACTGTTTTGTTTTGTTTCCCTTTTTTTTGGGCAAAAGAAAAAAAAATCTAAATGTCTTATTCTGACCACTTTCGTTTACACCTACAGATGTGTATAACTATTATTCGCAATTTAGCAATTAAATTTGACGTATTCAAAAAACTAGATATTATATTATAATTAGAATCACCATTAAATTACCACACTTAAACAAAAGGGTATGTAGGCATACATTTTTTTTTTGCCTATGAAAAAAAAACATAAAAATCGATTTCAGGAAGCTATTCACTCCGGGTTGGTTAAAGTTAAATTTTTCTTGGCATATACAGCCCACAAACTAGCGACACGACGAGATCGAACTGATGTGACCAAAACTGGCGGTTCACTTCACTGCGCTGCTAATCGTAGATTTCCCCCAGCGGGTGTAGAGATTGGAGAGCTGACTGCAGCGTTTTGATGAGAACACCAACTCTCCTGTACGAATTGGCCGGCGATGGTCTTGATGCGGCCAGGCGGGTGAGGATGTGGGGTGTTTGCTGAGAGCCTGCACCAAAGCGATCGTGTCGAGGCTGCGATCTCTTAGTCCGTGGCAATTTGGCCTTTGGCTGGGATGAGGGAAAATCTGTGATCAGCTAGTTTAGTAGCGGCGTTGGGATAAATTGATCTGTAGCTCGATTAAATAGGGCTTTTCAAAAGCAAGCATATGGCGATTGCGGATCCTCTCAGCGGGTGCAAGTGTCACAGGGTGAACGGTGGGGTGCCTCTTAAAATTTCAGCGGCGCGGTGAGCGGCGATATTTAAAGATCAGACCACAGCGGATTTTTTTAGGGCAAGAGTCACGATTCAAGGTCAGGGTCTGCGGTGAAGCGGACTCACGGGCATGAAACTGAGCCGCGTGGATAGAGCTTTTCCCTCCGCAATAACACTCGGTTCACAATCTTGATGGGAAGGGTTCTGATTAATATTGCGAGACTAAATTAATCTGAAGTACATTACTTACATGTGTTTGAGTTGGCAAAGGCTAGGAGGTTATATCCTTTTCTGCTTGATCAGAAGTCTTATTGACTACTCTGACACTCTGACTCTCGCACGTATATACTGGCTTTTCCGAGGAAAATCTAAATTGTTCACGCAAGTCAAATAAAATTGTATATAAAGGCTATTTTTCGTTATGAACCTGTATGTATTTTATAAATCTATACAAAGATTAAAGTGCTGCAACCGGATTTATGTTTAACGAAAATCAGCCAATAGTAGGGCAGACAACCGTGTTGCTCGAGCGGAAGTTGAAAAAGAAAGAGTTTGGACTTCGAGTACGGTGGCTCAACCCAAAGTACGGTTTCTGCTCGCGTTCACCGTGTCAGAAATGTTAGCTAATAGCAGTCGTCAAAAACGAGAAATCTACTACCATAAAGGGTACTAGATATGCTAGATGTATCGATAGGACAGGCGATAGGGCACATTTTAATATTTTTATTTTTGTTAAATTGAAATGATTGGTAAGATTTACTACAGGGACTTTGTCTACCTCGGCTCCGCTATTAATTCTGAAAATGACATCACATCAGAAATCAAGCGAAGAATTACACTTGCCAACCGCTGTTACTTTGGCCTAAGAAGGCAATTGATTAGTAAGGCCTTGTCGAGAAACACCAAGGAGACTCTATATAAGACCCTCATCATCCCAGTCCTGCTTTATGGCGCAGAATCATGGACGTTGTCAAAAGCGGATGAAGATCTCCTTGGTCGCTTCGAACGCAAAATTCTTCGAGTGATTTTCGGTCCCGTTTGCGTTGACGGGCTTTGGAGGAGGAGATTTAACAGCGAACTCTACGAGCTGTACAGCGACATCGACCTTGTCAGAAAAGTACGTATCAGTCGACTAAGATGGCTAGGACATGTAGAGCGAATGAACACCAACGCTCCGGCCCGAAGGGTCTTCGATTCCAACCCGGAGGGACAACGCAGTAGAGGAAGACCTCGCCTTAGGTGGCGCGCACAAGTGGAGGGGGACCTCAACCAACTTGGAGTGCGCAACTGGAGGCAGTTAGCCAAAGATCGTGCTAACTGGAGAGGCGTGTTGGTTGAGGCCCAGGTCCACCCCGGACTGTAGCGCCATCTAAGTAAGTAAGTTTAGTTTAAGGTTCGACTATTTATATTTGGTGGTAAACAAAGTTGGTACTGTTGATGCGCCCATAAGTAGGTCATTCTTGGTTAGGTGTGCAAAAGTTGGTCCGTTCTTTGCACTTGGTGTTGTTTATGCTGTAGGTCTTTGTTTGTAAAGTAGGTCATTTGCCAGATCTTGTTTACGTGGCAAATGTTGGTCCGTTCTTTGCACTTGGTGTTGTTTATGCTGTAGGTCTTTGTTTGTAAAGTAGGTCAGTTGCCAGATCATGGTTGCGTGTGCAACCGTTCTTTGCATGTACTTGAGGATGTTGTTGGCGCTGCAGGTCTTTGCTCGAAAGTGGGTCATTTGCTATATCTTGTATATGTGGCAAATGATAGTCCGTTCTTTGTTGATGATAATTGTTAATCAGCTCTGGACAATGCAGTTATGTAACTCGCGCCATCAGATCTACCGCCACCGAAGTGCTAGGTTTCATTAAGCGACCACAACGAAGCCCCTGCTTCGAGAGCTGCCCGCGAGCTCTACAGGTAAAAAATATGGGAGGAGCATCGACTTCTCAGAAGGAAAAAGAAAGAGCACACGAACCAAGCGGCCGAGTCTATTGAAGGAAGTTATTGGAAGAGCAGTGTTCGGATGTCTTCCTGCCCAAGGATACAAGGCCCGAACAGAAGCCTGCAGAGATGAGCATGGGATCTATCCACAGTCGGTGCTGACGATTTGGAAAGACCACTTCTGCAGACTGTTAAACGGCGAAAACAACCAAATTCCGCTGTCAGGCAGAACGATCAATTCATTCTGGACGATGATAGCCAAAATTTCCTACCTAGGCTCTACAATTACCTCGTAAAACGACATCGGCGTAGAAACCAAACGAAGAATCACCCTTGCCAATCGCTGTTTCTTCGGGCTATAGCGTTCTAAGTAGTAAAGCCCTCTTTCGCAGAAATATTCTACAAGACCTTTATCATCCCGGTGCTGTTGTATGGTGCAGAGGCGTGGACCTTATCGAAAGCCGATAAAAAGCTCTTGGCACGCTTTGAGAGAAAGATTCTTCGAGTGATTTTCGGTCTAGTTTGTTTCGATGGAGTGTAGTAGAGGAGATTCAAGGACGAACTTTATGGAATATGTAGCGACTTCGACCTAGTCAAAAAGTTCAAAATACAGCGACTGAGATGGCTGGGTCACGTGAGTATGGACAACCTCGCACCAGCCCGACGAGTTTTTGAGTCCATCCCTGAGCGACAACGAAGCAGAGAAAGAGGAAGCGGCGACCTCAACCAACTTGGTGTGCGCAAATGGAAGCATAGCTAGCTAGAGACCGAGCTGGCTGGAGGGTCTTGTTGGTTAAGGCCGTGGTCCACCTCAGACTATGAGCGCCATCTAAAGTAAAGTAATTAAGTGCTGCTGCAGTAACTACCAAACAAATAAGGCATAACCATAAGTATACCATTCAATTCAATTCAATTTGCAATTCAATTAATTCTTTATTCAAATATGTACAAGTAAGAAAAATTACAAGAATACAAAGCAAATTTTAAATATAGCTAGTATACATACAGAATAGTTAGTGACATCTATATTTGTGAAAAATAGAGATGATGTCACATTAGATATATTTAACTTTGTGGGGTGTACAAAGGTGGATAATATAGAGTAAGAGCTAGCAACGTATTTTCTCAGGTCATTTTAGCAAGGCTGTAACTTTGTGATCTTAGTTCGTGGTGACTACTGAACACGAAAATACATTTCTGGCAACGCTGCGTTGGTTTATAATGGAATGCCATTCAATTCAATTCAATTTGCAATTCAATTAATTCTTTATTCAAATATGTACAAGTAAGAAAAATTACAAGAATACAAAGCAAATTTTAAATATAGCTAGTACATACAGAATAGTTAGTGACATCTAGGTTAGGTTAGGTTAGGTGGCAATTATCCGTTAATACGGAGTAATTCACTTAGACCAAGTAAGGTCCATTGTGATACCACATGCAGAGTCAGTTATTTCCGTTACTCTTGGAACCATTTCGAATTTTGGAGAAATTTCCGTATTTTGTTGATATCCGTGAGTCTGCTTTCTAATCGAGGATAGCGCCGGGCAGTCACATAGTAGATGGAACGGAGTTTCCTCCTCCTCCTCATCCATGCAACTGCGACAGAAGTCATTAGCGATAACTCCGAGCCTTGCGGCATGTCTTCCTAGTATACAGTGGCCTGTTAGTACTCCGACAAGAGTTCCGATATGTGTTCTACTGACGTTTAACAGGACCTTTGTCCTGCGCCGATTTATTCGTGGCCAGGTCTGATTGCATGTTCCCGCCATCTCTCACTAGCCTGTTGCAGTGCTAGTGTGGAGATGTTGTGTCTTACCGTTTCAATTGGCACATGGGGTTCTCCTTTACCAGTAGAGAGTTCCATTTTCGTGCCGTTCCTTGCTAGTTCGTCTGCTTTACAGTTACCTGGTATATCTCTATGGCCAGGGACCCAGCACAGCGTTAACGTGCACCTATCCGCGATCTCATTTAAAGATTTGCGGCAGTGCCTGACCAATTTGGATCTTAATATTGGTGATTCGAGTGCTTTAATAGCTGCTTGACTGTCGGTATAGATGACGATATCCGAGTTCGATATCGATCTCACCTTCAGTAGTTCAGCGGCTTCGCGAATAGCCATAACTTCTGCTTGGAAGACACTACAGTTATTTGGTAGTCTGAAAGACTGGTTTAGGGAGAATGAAGCCGAGAAGATCCCGGCTCCTACTCCGTCCTCTGTCTTCGACCCATCTGTGTATACTTCTAGCGTATTTTTGTCTATAACCGTATTCTCTTCCCATTGCTGTCGGTCGGGAATACTGGTCTTGTATTTAATATTGAAGTCTAGGACCGTGGTTACGTAGTCTGTGACTTCCCTTTTAACATTATAAGTTTTTAGAATATTGGCATGCCCTATGTCACTGCTTTTCCACTGCAGTGATTCTCTCAGACGCAATGCCGATTTTGCCGCCATCTCCTTACCGTGTATGTCCAAGGGCAGAATGTGAAGCATGGTTTCCAGTGCCGCGGTTGGTGTTGTCCGTAGGGCACTGGTCACACAGACACATGCCACTCTTTGGATTCTATTTAGTAGAGAGATGTAGCTTATTTTATCTAGTGCTGGCCACCAGACGATGATTCCGTACATGAGTATCGGTCTGACTACTGCTGTATACAGCCAGTGCATTATTTTTGGGCTGATGCCCCATCTGAGGCCCAGGATCCTTTTGCAGGAGTAAAGTGCAGTAGCGGCCTTCTTAACGCGTTCCTGCAGGTTTAGTTTCCAGCTCAGTTTCCTATCCAGAACCACACCTAAGTATTTGGCGCTGTCAGAGAAGCTGCGTTGGTTTATATTGGAATGCCATAACCACGGTTGCCAGATTGGGCGCTTTATCGTATTTTGGGCTATCTTTTTGCTTAAAAAACGATAGAAATTTCTTCGATGAGCGCCCAACACAATTTTGGGCTATGTATCGTTTTACAAATTTTGTTTTAATTTTGTTTGTGTTACTCTTTCATAAAACTAAAAATATAAATATTTTGGACAAACCCTCACTTTTAAAACATGGCAGCACTCTTGCAGTCAAGTGACTTAGAACAGTCGTTCAACTTGCATGCACGTTAATAATTTATTTTGCAGGCCTTTTTATTTGACACAAGGCAAAATCCTGAACATTTTTGGGCTTACGTGTTATCTAACGTAAGAAATGGATCGAATGAAGCAATTTTGAAGGAGTTAAGTTTATTTGCATGCAACCCAATTGCTAACAATTCCAGTGAGCAATGCTGTAGAACCAAGTGCTCCGCGGAGCACACTTTGGGAAACTCGGCTGTAGAAGAACGAGCGTTTTCATTTATGAATTTAATTTTTTTTTTAAATACTTCTCCCGAGAAAGGCAAACCTATAACGCTTCATCAGCGCCCCGAGATGCTGCAAATTGTAGTCTTCTGGAAATATATCCCCAGGAAGCGAGTTCCAAAGTTTGCTTGTCCTGTAACAGAAGGAGTTTTGGAAAGATGATGTCCTCGTGGTTGTCAAGTGTACTGTATGGTCATGAGCATTAGCAGCCTGTCTTGTGGGGCGCCCAAAAGTTGCATTTCGAGGGATAATTTCCTTGAGTTCCTCGGAACATCTACCATGGAAGTACCTATATTTTCAACGATTTTCGGCCTTCTTTCTGGGCAACGATATTGGGCTACATTTCTTCAAGTTTTGGGCGCTTAAAGCAAACAAAATTCTGGCAACCCTGGCCATAACCTCAAAAGTGAAAGAAATTTACCTCATTTTAGCAAACTTAAGATTTTGGTATGTGATGAAACCGGAGTTTTGGTTTAGCTTTGAGGAATTAGTAGAGTAATAATATCTCTAACGTAATATCAACAAATTTACTTTGCTATTATGACTTCAATTTTGCCTTTTTTGCACTTTAAAACCGGCAAACTGTTATGGCAATTGCATTTTCTTTCTACATCGGTCGTAAATTAACACATACCAAAATCTTAAGTTTGCTAAAATGAGGTATACCTACATTTAATATATAAAAAAAAACTCCCGAACTCACTCCGAACTAAGCTCAGAAAGCTACAGCCTTGCTGAAATGACTTGAGAAAAAACGTTGCTAGCTCTTAGTCTAATAAACAAAAGTTAAGATTAGGGAATTATGGCAATTTAAGAAAGAAAGAAAAAGCGATCTTTAACAAGTGACAAAAAGGAAAAAAATGAATATAAACAAAAGAGTATAAATTCAAACATTATCTACTACTGCTACTTAATCAGCTAAATTTAGCGACAAGCAATTCTTTTTTATATTATATAAATTGTTAATAATGTACTATGCAATATAGCGTAACAGTGTTTTGATTTCATCATGGTTGAATCCAAAGTGTCAAATTTTCGTTAGTTTTGTAAACGTGCGGAAATTTCTTATGGACCGAATTTCAAATGGTAAGGAGTTAAAAAGTTTGCAAGAAACAATGGAGTAAAAGAGTCTGTAACTTGTAGTGCGAAACGAAGGTAAATTCACCATGAAGTTCAAATAGCTTCGTAAGCAGCAAAAGTCAGAAATCGGACTTTCCACGCTTCAACTTAAAAGCGTTATTCATATTATAGTGTCCGAATTTTTGTGTGCATAATTTGATTTATTTGCATAAATCGCTGCTTAAGTGGAGCATACATTTCAAGGAATTATTCATTATTTATTGGTTGCAGCGTTTTTGGTTCGAACCTGTACTCTATTTTGTATTTTGTACACTTGCTCATTTTTACGTAATTAAATCATAACCAGCCATATATTTGTTATGATTATATTGCTCGAGAAACCAATTTAAGAGAACCGGAGTCAACTTTCCCGACAGCCAGCGTTTGCAATTGCTATTTTAGTTGGTCTTAAACCAGGTCTGTTTCTGTACATAAGATGAGGTACGGTAGGTATATCTATTTCTTATATCGTCGAACCCCCATCTGCAATACCTACCATCATGGACTAAGTTTGTTGAACTGGGAAAGAGAATATGGTGGTAACAGAAATTGCATTTGGTAAACACAGTCTGCCGCAATTCACTCGATCAGTTGCAGATTTTACTTTCGTCGATTAAGACCTGGAATAAAAACAGACTCGTTTTCGCATGTGAAGAAGTGTGCCAAAAATAGAATACAAATTAACTATTTGTTATAGAAAAATTAAAGAGCAGTGAATTATTCCAATTACTACTGAAAATCAAATCGAATTTATTACTTCAATTGCATTAGGTTGCATTCATTTTTATGCAATCTGTGCAGATTAATGTAATGCAGTAAATAACGTGTGCCAAATTTCCCACTCTAGTTGAAAATGGTAGATATTGCGTAACCTGTTTTAATTGTGAAAGTGAAAATTGGAAATTTTAGTCTTGGTCTCGGTCTCCAAATACGTATTATAAAACACTGCAGTGGATTAGCTAGGTAATATCTACTGGTAATGTTTACTTGCATATTAGACAATCTATTCTATTCATAATAAAACAATTAATGTTGTGACAAATTTAGTATCTAAAAATCTAGTAGTATCAGAAATTTTGACGACGCTAGAATTTAATTACATAATATTGTTACCCGCTGGCTCCGCAGATGTTTTTTTTGGGTTCCAGTGGTCACTGTAAAATATCCGGAGTGAATATAAATTTTATTTCAATTTAAATTCACTCCGTAACTCGAAGTTCCGGGTTTAAAAAAAATCACTATTTCGCATACGGAAGGGAGTATGTAAATAGAAAATATTTCCTTAAGTTGCGAGAGTTCGGAGTGGTGTGTGTTTTAATTTAATGGACATTGACACTTCGAGGTGATTAAATAATATAAGAAATCAATATTCCGGTTTAAATCCGTGTTCACGGCCTACATTTTGTATACACCTCTATCGAGTCTAGATTTTGTGATTTTCTTCGTTGACACTTAACCAACATTAGTGTGAATATCTATACAGGGTGTCCCAGTTAAGCGATTTAGTGTAATCCTTTAAAGGAATATTCCTGAAGTTCCGCCAAACAAAAAATTATTCAGCAAGCCCGTTATAGCCCATCAAAGTATGTGACCTCTAATTTGGAGGTGTTACTACTTAAAACGCTATAACGCAGTTACGGATTGGGGTGCCTCAAGGATCAGTTTTAGGCCAAAACAAAATTTCAGTAGTAATATAACAGCTTTTGCTGACGACATGGCATTTACAACGGTAAACAGTTCATTGTTCCATTCGGTAGAAAAATTAGAGACTGACGTGCAACTATTAAGGCAATGGTTTGCAAAACACGAACTAATTGTAAGTGAAAAAACTAAACTAATGTTTTTCAATTTAAGAAATTCAAGGCTGCTTGAAAGTAACGTCGTTTTTCACTCTGCCATGTGTCCGAAACGTTCAATGTCTGCTCATAACTGTGATAAAGTAAATTTTCGTACAGATGTATCCTGTTGTTCTAACTGTTTTAAAATAGAATCTGTTGAATGTTTTAAGTATCTGGGAGTATCAATAGATAAGCCATTAAGTTGGAAAATCCATGCAGCTGACTTGAAAAAGTATATGATGTGTGCGACGCGTAAAATATTTCTGTTACAACCTCATTGTTCTAAAAACCTTCTTACAGCAATTTACTATGGTCTGGTTAACTCAAAACTGCAGTATGGTTTAACGAGTTGGGGCGGAGCTTACAATAATACGATTGAACCACTTCAAATAGCACAAAAGCATATCGTTCGAATTATTTGTAAAAAAAGTAGATTAACAAGTAGTTTGCCTTTATTTCGCCTACTTAAAATTTTACCAATAAAACATCTATATGTTTACAAAGTTCTTAAAGTGTTTTTTATGCGTAGCGGATATATTAAGAAATTCAAATGTTTACAGTTTAAGAGTAAACTATCAGCAATTAGTGAAAATACCGGTGACAAACAAGACAATTTTTTCCAACTTGTATACTGTTTCAGCACCTACATTGTATAATCGAAATTAGAATAATTAATATACAAAGCTTGTTTTTAAAAAAAGTCAAACTATGGCTATTCAATTTGGATATTTCTCAAGTCAAAAAGTTGTTTATGAGCAATATTTAACCTGCTTTCTTTTTTTTTTGTTTTGTTTCCGTAAATACCTATATCCTTTTTTTATTTTTTTTTTGTTATTTTATTTTTTTCTCAGAATTGTTGTTTCTAAAATAAAACACAACTATTTGTACTATTTATTAAATCCTTTGTTTTATGTAAAATCTTAAAATAATGTATTTTGTTCTTTATTCTTGCTATATAAAAACCCCACAGCTATTGTATTTTTATTTATCGAATGGGCCATTCGCCTCTAGTCTTTATCAGGCTATAGAATGTCACCCTATCATTTTATTCCTAACCTTTGTCGAATTTATAATATGTATCAGCATCGTCCCTGAAATAAAATAATAATAATAAAAAAAAAAACTTCTAAACTATTATAGGTACGAAAATGGTTTGGTACATTTTGAAAAGACAAATTAGTAGCGCATACAACGTCGCCTGAGAATTGTTTTGTCCCATACGCCATTTTAATTTTTTTAACTTTCTCGTATACGTAGTATCTAAGAGAAAGATATTGTTTTCGTACAAAATTTCGAACTCGAGATTTTAATCAATTCTGATATTACGATGATAGGGGACCTCAAAAAAGTGGGTCTCGCAATTCTGTCCGTCCGTATGTCTGTCTGTTCCACCCCTGGGGAATCTAAACGCTTGGACGGATTTGCTTCAAACTTCGTATTTAGAGTTTGTGGGCTTCCCGCTCGGGACATTTTTTTTTTTTTTTATTCTAGCCCTAATATTAACGGTACCTCCCATATAAAAATTTTACGAAATATTGCAAAATATGCCTAAATTTAGATTTATTCGAAAACGGCTCTAACGATTTGAACCAAAATTGATAGTTGAGTTAATGTAAGCATGCTTCACGTGACTGCATACCCAATTTTTCGCTAAAAAGTCCAGCACTGGCAGTTTTGAAAATTGGCATTTTCTCGAAAACGGTAAAGACGATTTAAAAAAAAAAATATTTTTAAGGTACTATTGTCATTTTTAACTTGATAGCAAACTCAGTTTTTCCTTAAAAAGACTGCGTCCTTTGATATCCACCCAAATCCCTAATAAAAGTACTTTAAAAAACTGCTCATGTCTCGAAAACGCCATTTTCGATTATGATAAAAATGTTACTTTCAGGTAATGCTTAAATCCATAGTAATAACATGGTTTGAGCTACACAGTTGAAAAACAGTGTTTTTTGAACCATGAATGCGTCCTTCCCAATCGCTAAAAACGGTACTTTAAAAACTGCTCATATCTCGAAAACGCCATTTTCGATTTGGATGAAAATATATCTGCTAGGTAATGTTTATATCCTGAAGAATATGTCGTACTCAGTTTTCAGCTAAACAGTTTAATAACAGTACTTTTCGAATCCAAATTGTAACATTTGTCAGCATAATTTTACAAAAAACCGCTCTAACGATTTTGATCAAAATACTTATTTAAGACAACATAAGCATTCTAAACATGATCACGTACTTAGTTTTTCTCAGAAAACTCGAATATTGCCGTTTTATGAATATTTATCAAGAATGACTACCCAAATCCCGATCTGTATTCACACACGGTATATTTTTGTAAAGTCCAAAACTTCAGTACATAGCAATATAAATTGTGGGTGAACTTTGAAAGTAATAAAGTGTTCTAGTTAATACGTAGGTTTATGTTTATGTAGTATGTACTTACGGTATTAATTACACCTTGAGTGGGTATGATTTTAAACGTAAAATTTTTCTAATAAACGAGAAAGTTACGTGCGACCCAGTCGTGCACATTTTTTTAGTTAGCAATTGATCCTAAAGTTATTTTTCATGCTCTTTCCAAATCTGCAATCCTTATTTCGCTGAATCTTACCAATCCTGAGATATCCAGCATCGACTTTGTCCCATACCCATCAAAATCAACAGTTTGTAGAATTGTTTTGTACCATAAACCATCTTTTGGCGTTTGGAACAAATCTTCCATACAAATTTTTGTAATTTTTATTTAAGAATTGTTTTGTTCTAACTCCATATCACAGCAACTTGTGCAAGGCAAGTAATATAGCATTGAGAATTGTTTTGTCCCACGTGCATTTGCAGTAAATAAAACCAATGGTTATGGTACACTGGTTGCAGTCAAATATTTAGTATTGGTTTGTACCACATCCAATGAATACATAAGCAAAGCCGTGTTACGATACTGACTGACATTTCACATAAAGGCGCGAAATCAGAAAAAAAAATACTTTGCATGCATTTATAATACTTTTGATGCATTTATAAATAGAAATTGCACATTTAACTATTCCAAGTGTAGGATAATTAATTAATCCATGAAATTGTATTAAGAAAACAAGTTTTAAAAGTGTTTAAGTAACGAAATTTTCAATTCCAAACAAAGTAAGTTTTCGTTTTTGTCGAGTCAATGGCGTATGGGACAAAACTATTCTTGTAGTATCCACGCTACATATCCCACAGTATCCCATCATCATATCTCTATTTTCCCACACAACTCCTTTCACAGCAACATCTTTACCCTAAAACTCTATCTTTCGTAATCCAATATGTCATAAGTCCACATAAAATATCAAACAAATGTCCTACAAATGTGTCGGCACTAGGTCACTATCGCACCAATGCATTTCACTTGCGCAATCCACTTTAATTCCGTAAACACCAAAATGCAACCCTTGCATATTTGGTACCCAAGCAACATACTATACCCATCAGGCACACTCATATGAAATACTACATACTACGAGTACGAGTATACTATGCGTATCGTGTATCAATGAATGGTGACGTATGGCGACCGCTGGGAACGCGGAAGGGAACACAAGTGCCAATGACATGGGTTATGCTGATAGCGCATTGACTCATTTTGGGTACAACTCAGAATGGTCGAAGTGCCAATGACATGTTGCGACACATTGATGGCATAGCATATATTGTTGGACACTATGATTACGAAAATAGGTTTTTGGGATAAGAAATGCCTTGGCTTGCCGATTTTAAGTGATTGGAGGGGAATTTAACTAAACTAAAATCAATATAAAAGGGAGTGGTTGAAAGGGTCAGGCAGGGAGTTGTACAGATATTCCCAACCACTAAAGGTCGCAGCCACGCATAGACAGCGGGCCTTATTGTTCAATTAGAATAATCTGAAATTTTAAATATATAAATAAATATAAATAACTATTGGAAAAAGGTCGCAGCTTCGCATAGACAGCGGGCCTTACCAAAAAAATAAAGCAAACAATCTTTTATTTTCACCAACCTCTCCGTGAGTTCGCTCTTCTCCTGGTGACAGGAAAGCACGGCGAACTGTGACGACACAACATTTGGTGGCAGCGGTGGGATACCCATAGAGGTCCCAACTACCCTAAAAACCAATAACAGAAGTAAAAACACTTCTGAGGCGTTCTCTGGGGCTATACACCAGAGAAGTAAGAAAGCAAAACAGTTTAAAAGCGTACTGGGGCTATACACCAGCAGAGTGAAGTGAAAGTGAAAAGTGAAAGTCCCAAATACCGTAAGACCTGGCGAACTCCTGAAATAAGGACGCCGGAGGCAAACTATTGGGCAGTGAAAGAAAAGATCAGGCCACCACAACTTTAGGGCGCGAAGCCTACCTGGCAATCAACAACAGCAGCAAATAACAGGAGCATCATCAACTAGCATCATCATCAACAGAAGCTAACACCATAAACACCAATAACAACAGCAGCAGAACTCAAATAAGGTATTTAAATAAGAAATTTTTTTTTACAAAAAAAAAAAAAAAACAATTTATACTAAAATACTATATATATTTTTTGTTATACAAATTTGTTCTCATACACACATACAAAAAAAAAAAAAAACTTTAAAACATTAGAAAACAAAATTTTGTGACTCTTCAATACCATTATAAGACCTTGAACATATTTGCATTTTTACCCATTTTTTTCATACTCCCAAAATTACCACAAGAAGGCAAGCTGCGACGGCGCAGCTCTTCGAGCAATTACCCTTCGATCCAAATTTAAACGAGAGTTTTATTTCTGACACCACCATGTCAGAATACAAGGTCAGTCTTAACGACATATAAAACATTATTCCGACTTTTAGCGGAAACCCGGAGGAATTGAACAAATTCATTGCTTGCGGCAATATATTGTTCACTTCCATCAAAACCGAACCGGAACACAAACTCTTTTTGGAGATTGTAAAAACAAGACTCCAAGGATCGGCATTCGAGCTGGTCCAGTTAATGTCTTTTACCAAATGAAGTGATTTAGTCTCTGAATTAGAAAGGCAGTTCAAAGAACAAAAATCTCGTTCCTCAGCACAGAATGAGTTGCTGAATGCTAAGCAAAAAGCTAGCGAAAGTGTTAAGGAATTTGGTGATCGCATCAATCGATTATTAACCTCCTTAAACTCGGCTACTTTTGCTAGCACTAGCGATGAAGCTGTGAGGAGGTTTCTCTCCCTTGAAAATGACAGGCTAGCCATACAGGTTAGGTTAGCGTACAACGGCAACACATTCTTCAGAGAATAAAAGCTATCCAACAAAGTTTTCCCCCTCAAAGCTCATTTGTCAAACCTGTAACAAGGTAGGACACACGTCCGCAACCTGTTACAGGAACACCAATCTTCCCAACTTTGTCCCACAGGAAATTAAAAGGGAAGTACAATATTTAAAGTGCACTTACTGTAACAGACCTAATCATCATATCGATGAATGTAGGACGCGTTTGGCTCAAATTAGAGTTCCTACGCAACCCAACCCCTTACAACAAAATCGAAACAATAATCATAATAACTCCTCACGCAATATGCGCCGTGATATCAGACATTATACTACGTCAAACGAAAATAACGCGGGAAACGGGTTGACTCGGGGAGAAGGCGTCGACAATCATTCCCGAGTACAAACACAAGTCGACATCCACGGAACCCCAAATTAAACTTTAACATATTTGTATCATTTTGCTCCGAGTATCAGGAGCCAGTGATACAAATAAAATTGCATCCTAGCGACAAAAATGTATCCACGTTCTTGATTGACACAGGCGCTGACATCAGCCTAATAAAACCAACAAGAAACGAAACCAACATCTCCAATAAAACCTTATATACTGTATCTTCAATATCAGGAGAAGAATTTAGCACGATAGGAGAAATCATAGGATCTTTGGAATTCCAAACAGAAGATCACTTAATTCTCATGGACCATCCATTTCAAATAATACCTAACCATTTAAGTTTAGCGTATGATGGCATAATCGGTAACGATTTCTTAAACGAATTCCAGTGCTATATTAATTACGAAAATAGGGAAATAACAATTAAAACCCAATCCAACAGCTTAGTCACAACTAAGCAGAATATAAAAGACTCAGCAATAGTAAGTAAGACTGAGCAGCATATAAAAGACTCAGCAATAGTAAGTAAGACTGAGCAGAATAAAAAAGACTCAGCAATAGTAAGTAAGACTGAGCAGAATATAAAAGACTCAGCAATAGTAAGTAAGACTGAGCAGAATAAAAAAGACTCAGCAATAGTAAGTAAGACTGAGCAGAATATAAAAGACTCAGCAATAGTAAGTAAGACTGAGCAGAATATAGAAGACTCAGCAATAGTCAATAAGACTGAGCAGAATATAGAAGACTCAGCAATAGTCAATAAGCCTGAGCTAAATAGAAGGGACTCAGCAATAGTCAATAAGACTGAGTTACCAAATAAAAAACCAGCTAAACGTAAGACTAAGTCAAAAGAGAACTTAGCAAACAGTAAGACTGAGAAAAATATATATAATAACCAAACTAAAAACGACAAAGGTGCCTCCACCAAAATCCTCACATTGAAACCCCGAATGCAAAACGTGATAGAAATTCCATTCCTTGAACCCGGTAATATTGATTTGATTGTACGAAAAAAACAAATTGTTCCAGGCATATATCTCGGTGAAAACTTGACTCGATCCGAGGACTCCAAGATAAAGGTGTTAATGATGAATACCTTGGATACAGAGCACAGGTTAAACACCGCAGATATCAACCTCGAATGGGATACTCTGGATAATTTCAACTTGGTCTCCAATAAAACAAACGACAAGATCAAAGGCAGACTAGACAAACTAAAGTCAGTCATAGACCTTGAACATTGTAACCAAGAAGAAAAAGAATCAATCCATAAAATTTGCAGAGAATTCAACGATTTGTTCTTCCTCGAAGGTGACCAGCTTACCTTCACGGATGCCATAAGCCACAGGATCATTACTGACCAGAACAAACCACCACTATACGTCAAGCCTTACAGATTGCCCAATGCACATACAAGTAAGATCCATAGGCAAGTTAACGATATGCTACAGGATGGAATAATCCAGCCTAGTGCAAGCCCATGGAACTCCCCCTTGCTTCTGGTTCCCAAGGAACCGGATAAAGAAGGCAATAAGCGATGGCGGGTCGTGGTAGATTTTCGTCGGCTAAATGAATTAACAGTCGCTGACGCATATCCACTACCAAATATCACAGATATACTGGATCAACTTGGTAGAGCAAATTATTTCAGCACCCTTGATTTGGCTAATGGATTCCACCAAATACGTATGAATGAAGAAGACAGGTGCAAAACGGGATTTAGTACTCCATATGGACACTACGAATATAATCGTATGCCATTTGGACTGAGAAACGCACCAGCAACCTTTCAACGCCTGATGAATACAGTACTGATTGGTCTACAAGGATTCGATTGCTTCGTATACGTCGATGATATTGTCCTATACGGATACGACCTGAAGGACCATAATGACAAACTAGTAAGAGTTTTTGGTCGATTACGCCAAAATAATTTAAAACTTCAGCCTGAAAAATGCAATTTTAAGAAGAAAAGAATTAACATATCTAGGTCATATTATCTCGGAACACGGTTTAAAACCCGATCCTGAGAAAATAAAAGCTGCAAAAACATACCCCGTACCTAAATCAGTAAAGGGAGTAAAATCATTTCTAGGTTTCATAGAATACTATAGGAGATTTATTAACGACTTTTCCACGATAGCAAAACCCCTAACCAAATTGTTGAAAAAAGACGTAGAATTTAAATGGGATGCATTCTGCGACGAAGCATTCCAAACGCTAAAACGTAAACTCATAGAACATCCTATCCTGTCATACCCCAATTTCGAAGAAGACTTCATAATAACCACTGACGCTAGTGATATCGGACTAGGCGCCATTTTGTCACAAGGAATTATCGGTCAAGATAAACCAATTTGCTTTGCCAGTCGAACTCTAAACGACGCCGAAACTCGGTATAGCACTACAGAAAAGGAATTATTGGCTATCATCTTCGCCGTTAAACAATTTCGTTCTTACATCTTCGGTCGAAAATTTACAATATGCACTGATCATAAACCACTACAATGGCTTATGAATCTTAAAGATCCAACATCGAGACTATCTCGTTGGAGAATACTATTAGCTGAATATGAATACCAAATAGTCTATAAAGCAGGAAAAACCAATTTAAATGCCAACGCATTAAGTCGCATTTCGCATACCCGAAAAATCGGAAAATATAGCTGAAACTTCCAAGGCTGTCATGGTAACTACACGTAGCCAAAACAGAAACAAACAACCTATACAAAACATACGTCCTGACCTTTCAGACATTCAGGTTCTTTCCAGTATTACTCTACACGAACACACAGGATCAATATTTGCTGACAAACTAGCCCAACTCAAAATAATAATATTACCTCTAATATATTCACCCGATGAAGAGATGCTACAAGAGAAGTCACCACAGTTTGTGAAACCTCAATTAGGAAAGAAGATTTTGATACAGTTAAGTAACCAAGAAGAAATCTGTGTAATAACTCTACCAGTACCATTCTGAAGCTCAACTGATCAGAAAATCGCGAGCACATGTCTAAACGATATTAAGGAAATATGTTTTGAAAAATGTTTTAAATGTATCGGATTCTCTTTACCTGTAATAGGGGATGAATTTAAGAAAACTTTCAAAAACCTTCTCGAAAATACATTTCAAACCCTTGGTATAGAGATCCATATTTTCGTTGACAACAGAATCCTTCTAACAGACGCCAAAGCCATACAAGAATTACTCGCTGAGTATCACGACTCACCTTTTGGCGGACACCAAGGAGTCATTCGAACACTCAAGAGAATTAGAACCAAATACTTTTGGCCTACAATGACAGCAGACATAACTGAATACATTCGAAAATGTGCCTCCTGTCAGGTTAATAAGAGCAGGCGAAATCCGCCCATACCCATGAAAATTACGACTACTAGTTCAAGACCGTTTGAAAGGATAGCACTAGATATAGTTGGACCCTTGCCAACAAGTTATAGTGACCATAAATATCTTTTAACCTTTCAAGATGACCTTACTAAATACGACACGGCATTCCATTTTCACTACTAACAGACCAAGGTGCAAACTTCCTAAGCAAAATGTTTTTAGAAATGTGTTCTCTTATGAAAATAAAAAAGACAACCACAACACCGTATCACCCCCAAACAAATGGAGCGTTAGAACGTAGCCACAAAACCCTGATCGAGTATTTACGACATTACGTCAACCAAGATCCACTTACATGGGACACATGGATTCCTTACGCGATGTTCGTGTATAACACGACTCCCAATTCAAGTACAGGCTTTACGCCATATGAACTGCTCTACGGTTATCCAGCCAACGTACCTAGCAAGCTTGCACAACAGCCAAGCATTTCGTACAATTATGATAATTATGGGAACGAATTGAAGGCACGATTGCAACATGGATACCAAGCAGCTAAGGAAATACATACTCAACAAACGAAAGGAAAACTCCAAGAAATATTTTGATGCGAAAACCAATCCCAAAATATTTAACGTCGGTGACAAGGTCTTGCTAAAGAATAACGCAAGAAAGAACAAACTATCACCATTATGGGAAGGTCCTTTCGAGGTGATTAAGATAATATCCAACGAAAACACAATAATCAAGATAAAAAACAAGTCCAAACTAATACATAATAATAATTTACAGTTTTACAACGAATAAAAACAATTACCACATTTACATACTCATTGAATACAAGAAGGAACACTTCTATAATCTCGACGAAGAAGAATTAAAACAATACAAAACTCGAGGAAATCAATTTTTATGCGAAATAGCTCAGCCCTTATTCAATACCAACACTAACAATCCTCCATGTGAAATTCAAATACTCCAACGTACAACCACATATCCGACCAATTGCGATATAAGAGAATCAAACATACCAACGGTTTGGATACAATTGTCCCAAACTAATAAATGGTTATTCTCATCCATCAATGAATATTCTTTTGATGAAATATGTCAGGACACCCTTACAACATATTCCCTAAAAGATACAGCTACCTTACAAATTTCTGGAGATTGCTACCTCAAAACAAAAGAGCTGACAATCCGAGCAAACAAAGAAAAAGGCTCATATATTCATAACGTTTTCATACCCTCTCTTAACATTACCACTATTCTAACAAATCATACCAGTAAAAACTGGACTAAAGTAAACAAAACCACATTCGTAAAATTTTCAAGCCAAGACGACTTAAAATCACTCTCTGAAAGTATAAATTTCATGAAAAATATAGAAGATAACCCTCTCGTATCCCTAGACAAACATAATATACACCATTACGCATCTACCTACATTATCATTGCTCTAATTATTCTAATATTATTCTGTTACAAACAATATACCAAGTATAAGTTCAAACACGATTCCGTTGTACCCAAAACCTCATCCAATATCAAAAACAATCCCGAAAAAATTAATGACATTGAAACTCCTACTATTGTACTTCAAAATTAATAAAACTTAAAGAAAAATTGAAATAAAAATATGTGTGTGTGAATCATAAAAGTCAAATTAGTTTTAAGTACCTAATTTTATAAAATTTAAAATATAAAAAAAAAATATTTAGGTATATTTGTATATCTAATAATAATACCTAATTTAGTATAAAATAAATTTAAAATTACCTTTTAAATACATAAATACAATATCATATTACAAAAATTGTTTAAATTGTCTAAAAGAAATTATATCAATAGAAAAAAATATATATATGTATCTTGTTCAAATAGATAATAATACAAAAAAAAATGTTAAAATTTAAGGAAAATCTTGTTTAAGTAATAATTTTGAAAAAAAAAAATTTTTTCTCAAAACCTTGTTTAAGTAATTATATTTGAAAAAAAAAATCTTGTTTATACCTACTAATTTTGAAAAAAAAAATGTTTCGAGTTTTATACCTCATTGTAATAGAAAATAAGTAAAAACTAATCATCAACTGACCTGTACCTTTACACCCACTACGACTCCACAGAAAATTAACCTCTTCAAGGTAGTAATTTTCTTTTTTTTAGGGGGATGGGATGTAGTATCCACGCTACATATCCCACAGTATCCCATCATCATATCTCTATTTTCCCACACAACTCCTTTCACAGCAACATCCATTATGCTATCTTTACCCTAAAACTCTATCTTTCGTAATCCAATATGTCATACGTCCACATAAAATATCAAACAAATGTCCTACAAATGTGTCGGCACTAGGTCACTATCGCACCAATGCATTTCACTTGCGCAATCCACTTTAATTCCGTAAACACCAAAATGCAACCCTTGCATATTTGGTACCCAAGCAACATACATCAGGCACACTCATATGAAATACTACATACTACCATTGTATATAGACACTATAGTACTATCACTTCGCATTTATGCACTAGCGCCACCAACCAGCTCTGAGACCAACTATTCACATCGAACATGGTAGTTGTATTGGATTATTTGAAACGAAATTAAATGATGCCTTCTTCTTTTCTTATTCGTCTCATTGACAACATGCAAATGAAAGAGAAAGAACAATTAGTATTTTTGTTGTCTTTTATTCTCCAGCGATTGTATAGTAAGGAGTGGAAGAGGGTACTTTTCGCATATACGATAGGTATACCTATACTCGTAGGTAGTTGGTGGTGTGTAGGCGAAGTGTAAGTACTTTTAGCATTTATGAGAATAACAATATGAAAAGAAGGAATATGAAATGAAAGATCGGATCGATTTGTACTTTTCGCATATAGTGGTGGTATGTGGGGAGAGTACTTTTAGCATGATGATGAATGTGATGCTGATGACGATTGGAACAATGTGGAAAGGAGAAATATGAAATCATAGATCGGATTTTTAACAATACATATTTTGTATTTCTTGGATTTATGGGTAGCATTGGTGTCATGATCGTGGCTTTTGGACTTAGGTATCAAGGGTAGGTTATGATGATTTGAAAATTATTATGCGGGGTGTGTGAGCGAGCATGTAAGGTGCACTAGTGGGGAAGTTTGGTTGGATCTTAGCAAATAAAATCACGTACCCAGATCGATCTACATTTTCAATTTTGTATGTAGTGTGAGAATGATATTGTTTTAAGTACAAATTTTTAGATCAATTAATTATGATAGGTGTTAAGATGATAGTAGGTACAGCTCAAAAACTGAGTCTCGCAATTCTGTCTGTCTGTTTGTCTGCGTGGTGGTAGGTAGCTGTATTCTTAACGACAGGACGGATTCGTTTGTACCTCTAGCAGTTTGTTTCAAACTATGCATAAGTAGGTAGGTATGCGATTTGTAGGCTGACAGTTTGAGTTCGTTTGTTTATTTTAAACCCAAAATTAACCTTTTGTATTTAGATACAATTATTTTAGGAGCAGCTATATGCAGGTCGCAGTCGCAGTGGTACGCTGAATGTCATTGCAGCAATCATTCAAATCATCCCTAATACATTTAAAATATGTATTATTGTAGTATGTATGTATGAAATTGATGAATAGGTATCTACCTATTTAGAAACTTGCAGTTCAGATTAGATTCTTACTATGAAATTAAGTAAGCTATTGTTTGTTTTAAATAACTAAGTCATCAACGCACAGCCCAAAACGGATAATCTAAGCCCGTTTTCTAACCATTGATCAACGATCACATGAAAGTGAGGGAAAATGAAAATCAAAAAGTAATACAAATATGTAGGAGAATTTGTTAACGACTTTAACATATAGACGCACTAAACCAATCAGTTGATAACGAGCGAATAACTCAGAATTATCTCCAGACCAGAAATGACAGCATCAGGCGGGTAACCCCAAATAACACAAGCAATACCATCACGGGACTGCTAGTAATCTATTTTTTATATTCCGTTTATAACTCGAGTTCGGCTCCAATGAATTTGATGATTCTTTTTTTTCTATAAAGGTATTCTTCTGTAGCAGGTTTGTATGTAAAAAAGATTGGACAAAGGGGCGTGGCATCGTCCATACAAAAATCTTGGTACATATATGGTATATCTCGAAAACAACAAAACCGACTGATCTCACATTTTGATAAAATCTTTGTTTTTGGTAGGAAGGCTATCCTGTGAAATTTGGTCAAAATTGGACAAAGGGATTTGGCGCTATTCTTCGCCAATCACGGGAGCTAAAGTTTGTAAAATTTGTAACATTGGTATGCATTGTCCTGATAGACAAGAATACTATCTATGCAATACGATTCCTGGAAAACCTAAAAATGTGTACCATGTAGCATTACAATAAAAGCTGTTTATCACTTATTTAAATGAATTTGAAACTGATATTTTTATTTTTCTATTCTGCACTACGAAGTGCAAATTTTCCACACTTCACAGAAATACCTACCTTTGGGTTTGGTTCGGTGGTTTTTGAGTTTTGCGATCATTAGTGGTGTACTTATATCTATTCCCATAAAAAATGGAAATTCAGGTTTTTTGCAATTTTTCGGCTTTTCATTTGGGGGTTTCCAAATTTTTTTTGCCAAACCCTGATTCAAGACGAACAAAACAAAAAAAGAATCATCCAAATCGGTCTAGCATCTATCCTTTCTCGAGTTTTGCAAACAATTGATTTTTATACAGAGAGAGATGTAGACTCCTATAATAGTTAGCTGCTCGTTTTACTGACATAAAATGCTTCTACATTATAAACCTCATAAAGTAGACACATGCCTATAATATATTAGAATCAATTAAAAAAAGAATCACTTAAATCGATGCATATTTGACAAAAATATAGGCAAAATAGTGAGAGTCTAACATACATTATTTTATGCCCAATCCTCAAATCTTCTGCAACGACAGAAAGGAAGCCAAATTCAGTTTTTATTCAATTTGTCTTTCCCAACTGATCACCCCTTGCATCGTGCACCCCTCTCCAAACACACAAATCCTCCACCGCCACTATCCTATCCTACACCACCATGCTGTTGATTTATACTTGTTCTTGTTCATAATACTACACCTCCTTTCCTCTATTCTCCTCTCCTATCACTAAGAAAAACCAAACCAGTTGCAGTTCTCTACCCTACCCTGTTACATCACATCAGAAATAATTTTATACCTACTGATGGATGGAAATGGCGATATAAATGAAGAAAGAGAAGAGGCATACCAGTTTGACTTTGTTTTGTTTATTTTGGTTTTCTCTATACACATTTCCCCGACCCTAATGCTCGGAGTTGGCTGGAGGTGTACAAACTAAATCAACTGAAGCGCCACCTGGATCGTCGAAGACGCGTAATTCAATGCGATGGGATGAGAGTACTATAGTGTGTATATACAATGATACTACGAGTACGAGTATACTATGCGTATTGTGTATCAATGAATGGTGACGTATGGCGACCGCAGGGAACGCGGAAGGGAACACAAGTGCCAATGACATGGGTTATGCTGATAGCGCATTGACTCGTTTTGGGTACAACCATTGTATATACACACTATAGTGTTCTCATCCCATCGCATTGAATTACGCGTCTTCGACGATCCAGGTGGCGCTTCAGTTGATTTAGTTTGTACACTGCCAGCCAACTCCGCGCTTGGGGGAAATGTGTATACAGAAAACCAAAATAAACAAAACAAAGTCAAACTGATATGCCTCTTCTCTTCCTTCATTCATAACGCCATTTCCATCCATCAATAGGTATAAAATTATTTCTGATGTGATGTAACAGGGTAGGGTAGAAAACTGCAAAGTGCAACTGGTTTGGTTTTTCTTAGTGATAGGAGAGGAGAATAGAGGAAAGGAGGTGCAATATTATGAGCAAGAGCAAATATAATTCAACAGCATGGTGGTGCAGATAGGATGGTGGTGGTGGAGGATTTGTGTGTTTGGAGAGGGGAAATTTGGACTTAAAACAATATCTTTCTCACACTACATACAATATGAGAAAATTGAAAATTTAGATCGATCTGGGTACGTGATTTTATTTGCTAAGATCCAACCAAACTTCCCCACTAGTGCACCTCACATGCTCAGCTCACCCATCCCATCATTTTCAAATCATCATAACCTACCCTTGACACCTAAGTCCAAAAGCCACGATCATGACACCACTACTGCCCATAAATCCAAAAAATACAAAATATGTATTGTTAAAAATCCGATCTATGATTTCATATTTCTCCTTTCCACATTGTTATCCTCTTAAATATCAATTCCAATCGTCATCATCAGCATCACACTCATCATCATGCTAAAAGTACTCTCCCCACACACCACCACTATATGCGAAAAGTAAAAATCGATCCGATCTTACATTTCATATTCCTTCTTTTCATATTGTTATTCTCATAAATGCTAAAAGTACACTTCGCCTAACCTACACACCACCACCACTAACTACCTACGACTATAGGTATATCGTATATGCGAAAAGTACCCTCTTCCACTCCCTACAATGCAATCGCTGGAGAATAAAAGACAACAAAAATACTAATTGTTCTTTCTCTTTCATCTGCATGTTGTCAATGAGACGAATAAGAAAAGAAGAAGGCATCTTTTAATTTCGTTTCAAATAATCCAATACAACTACCATGTACGATGTGAGTAGTTGGTCTCAGAGGTGGTTGGTGGCGCTAGTGCATAAATGCGAAGTGATAGTACCATTGTATATACACACTATAGTACTCTCATCCCATCGCATTGAATTACGCGTCTTCGACGATCCAGGTGGCGCTTCAGTTAATTTAGTTTGTACACTGCCAGCCAACTCCGAGCATTGGGGAAAAATGTGTATAGAGAAAACCAAAATAAACAAAACAAAGTCAAACTGGTATGCCTCTTCTCTTTCTTCATTCATATCGCCATTTCCATCCATCAGTAGGTATAAAATTATTTCTGATGTGATGTAACAGGGTAGGGTAAATAACTGCAACTGGTTTGGTTTTTCTTAGTGAGGGGAGAGGAGAATAGAGGAAAGGAGATGCAATATTATGAACAAGAGCAAATATAAATCAACAGCATGGTGGTGTAGGATAGGATAGGATAGTGGTGGTGGAGGATTTGTGTGTTTTGAGAGGGGTGCACGATGCTAGAGGTGATCAGTTGGGAAAGACAAATTGAATAAAAACTGAATTTGGTTTCCTTTCTGTCGTTGCAGAAGATTTGAGGATTGGGCATAAAATAATGTAGGTATGCTAGACTCTCACTATTTTGCCTATATTTTTGTCAAATATGCATCGATTTAAGTGATTATTTTTTTAGTTGATTCTAAAATATTATAGGCATGTGTCTACTTTATGAGGTTTATAATGTAGAAGCATTTTATGTCAGTAAAACGAGTAGCTAATTATTATAGGAGTCTACATCTCTCTCTATATAAAAATCAATTGTTTGCAAAACTCGAGAAAGGATAGATGCTAGACCGATTTGGATGATTCTTTTTTGTTTTGTTCGTCTTGAATCAGGGTTTGGCAAAAAAAGAAAATTCGGAAACCCCCAAATGAAAAGCCGAAAAATTGCTAAAAATCTGAATTTCCATTTTGTATGAGAATAAAAGTACCTACACCACTAATGATCGCAAAACTCGAAAACCACCGAACCAAACCCAAAGGTAGGTATTTCTGTGAAGTGTGGAAAATTAGACAGTACAAACAAAATTTTTAAACGCTATTCTTCAACAGTTTTTAAAATTTGGAACATTGATACCTATGCATTGTGCTGATGGACAAAAATATATTATGTGCAATAGTATAGATACAATTCCTAGGCACGTGCAAAGCCGGTTATCTCTATATGTAATGTAGTGCAATTATTGTTCCTTTCCCAAAACCACTAATACAAAATCATTTTGATAAAACTAATATAGGGCATTAAATCTAAAGAGTACATACATAATGTACATAGGTACATATTCAGGGGATTTATGCGGAACTATTTAAATAAAAGTATATGTTTTTCTAACAATGTAAGTACTACCTACTAGGTATTTAGAAGAAGTTCTAAGTTTGATTATCATGCACTTCGTAGTGCAAAATAGAAAAATAAAAATATCAGTTTCAAATTCATTTAAATAAGTGATAAACAGCTTTTATTGTAATGCTCCATGGTATACATTTTTGGGTTTTTCAGGAATCGTATTACATAGATAGTATTCTTGTCTATCAGGACAATGCATACCAATGTTTCAAATTTTACAAACTTTGGCTCCCGTGATTGTCGAAGAAAAGCGCCACATCCCTTTGTCCAATTTTGACCAAACTTCACAGAATAGCATTCGTACAAAGATTTTATCATTTTATCAAAATGTGAGTTTATATACCACGATTTTTTTATGGACGGTGCCACGCCCCTTTGTCCAATTTTTTTTTACATACAAACCTGCTACAAAAGAATATACCTTTATAGAAAAAAAAAGAGTCATCAAATTCGGTGTAGCCAAACTCGTGTTATAAAAGGAATATAAAAAGGAGATTACCAGCAGTCCCGTGATGGTCTTGCTTGTGTTATTTGTGGTTACCCGCCTGATTCTGTCATTTCTGGTCTGGAGATAATCGTGAGCTATTCGCTCGTTACCAACTGATTGGTTTAGTGCGTCTATATGTTAAAGTCGTTAACAAATTCTCCTACATATTTTTATTCCTTTTTGATTTTCATTTTCCCTCACTTTCATGTGATCGTTGATCAATGGTTAGAAAACAGGCTTAGATTATCCGTTTTGGGCTGTGCGTTGATGACTTTGTTATTTAAAACAAACAATAGCTTACTTAATTTCATAGCAAGAATCTACTCTGAACTGCCAGTTTCTAAATAGTACATATTCATCAATTTCCTACATACTACAATAATCCATATTATACTACAATAATCCACATTTTAAATGTATATAGGGATGATTTAGATGATTGCTGCAATAGCATTCAGCGTAGCACTGCGTATAGCTGCTCCTAAAATAATTGTATCTAAATACAAAAGGTTAATTTTGGGTTTAAAATAAACAAATGAACTCAAACTGTCAGCCTACAAATCGCATACCTACTTATGCACAGTTTGAAACAAACTACTAGAGGTACAAACGAATCCGTCCTGTCGTTAAGAATACAGCTACCTACCACCACGCAGACAAACGGAATTGCGAGACTCAGTTTTTGAGCTGTACCTACTATCATGTTAATATCATAATTAATTGATCTAAAAATTTGGACTTAAAACAATATCTTTCTCACAATACAAACAATATGAGAAAATTGAAAATTTACATCGATCTGGGTACGTGATTTTATTTGCTAAGATTCAACCAAACTTCCCCACTAGTGCACCTCACATGCTCACCCACCCCATAACTTTCAAATCATCATAACCTGCCCTTGACACCTAAGTCCAAAAGCCACGATCATGACACCAATGCTGCCCATATCCAAACATCCAAGAAATACAAAATATGTATTGTTAAAAATCCGATCTATGATTTCATATTTCTCCTTTCCACATTGTTATCCTCTTAAATATTAATTCCAATCGTCATCACTCAACAGCATCACACACATCATCATGCTAAAAGTACTCTCCCCACACACCACCACTATATGCGAAAAGTAAAATTCGATCCGATCTTTCATTTCATATTCCTTCTTTTCATATTGCTATTCTCATAAATGCTAAAAGTACACTTCGCCTAACCTTCACACCACCACCACTAACTACCTACGATTATAGGTATATCGTATATGCGAAAAGTACCCACTTACTTCCACTCCTTACTACTGGAGAATAAAAGACAACAAAAATACTAATTGTTCTTTCTCTTTCATCTGCATGTTGTCAATGAGACGAATACGAAAAGAAGAAGGCATCATTTAATTTCGTGTCAAATAATCCAATACAACTACCATGTTCGATGTGAGTAGTTGGTCTCAGAGGTGGTTGGTGGCGCTAGTGCATAAATGCGAAGTGATAGTACTATAGTGTCTATATACAATGATAGTACTATAGTGTCTATATACAATGGTACAACTCAGAATGGTCGAAGTGCCAATGACATGTTGCGACACATTGATGGCATAGCATATATTGTTGGACACTATGATTACGAAAATAGGTTTTTGGGATAAGAAATGCCTTGCCTTGCCGATTTTAAGTGATTGGAGGGGAATTTAACTAAACTAAAATCAATATAAAAAGGAGTGGTTGAAAGGGTCAGGCAGAGAGTTGTACAGATATTCCCAAACACTAAAGGTCGCAGCCACGCATAGACAGCGGGCCTTATTGTTCAATTAGAATAATTTGAAATTTTAAATATATAAATAAATATAAATAACTATTGGAAAAAGGTCGCAGCTTCGCATAGACAGCGGGCCTTACCAAAAAAATAAAGCAAACAATCTTTTATTTTCACCAACCTCTCCGTGAGTTCGCTCTTCTCCTGGTGACAGGAAAGCACGGCGAACTGTGACGACACAACATTCTGAGGCGACGACAAGTCTTATGCCCAAATCACAATGGCGCTTTGCCGCTTGCGTGCGTTGACAGGCGTTTTAAAAACTTTACCGTACTTTATGTCAACGCACGCAAGCCGCAGTTTTCCAAAACTAAATGCCGCTTCAGAGCTTTGGCGCGTTGAGAGACTAGAGTATGAGAGATTGAAAGTTCTGTTTGGTTTATGTTAAAATACCCCAATTCAGAGCAGAATGCAAGTCTACTCCTTTTTGCTTATACCTGTTATTTTTAATGCACGATTTAAGAGCAAATTTGTTCAAAATAGTAAAAAATTCATAAATAAATAACAGTTATTGTATTTTCACTTTTCTTGTCGTGGAATATTTTTGTGGCAAAATTGTCTGGTGCATGAAATGTACATAGATACACAGGTACAAGCCTTCCCATGAAAGTCCTTTCAGGCGAGGCAGGTAGATGTTTAGTTTGGTTGATAAAATGTGGATAAATTACACCGAAAATCCCTTCCCTTTAAATTGTGAATTGATTACTTTGTGGAATACTTGAAAAACGATTTAAGTGTGCAAGATTACCAAATGTCCAGCATATTTTATCTACGCTGTGGAAAGAAGTTCAGTCACTAAAATACAGAGGTGCAATTTTGTTAAAAACTTGCCTTGGCTTTTTAAAAAAAACATATTAATAAATTCTCAAATATGGATATATATATTTCATATTTATATTTTATTTCAGTTATATTTATACATCTGGTGGTATGCTGGACATTCATTCGGACGATTGCGACCGCAGATACTGTTTTTCGTCGCTCGCTGGGTTTTTACCACATCCGTTCACCTATCGCCAGTAATGGCAATGCATATTGAAAGAATTTTATGACCCTCTAATTAGGGTCATTTGCATGGTATTAATTAAATACACAAACATTTTTTTTGCTATATTTCCGCGAAGATCTTGCTGTCCTGTCCAGACATTTTTTTATATTCATATGGCTGGACTTCAAAACCTTCCCGCCTATGGAGTTCAAATTTACAGGGAATCTTCGATATAGGACGGAGAATTCCCGTGAATTTGGGTCAAAGTCGGTACGCATATTCATGTTCATTGTCCCGATAGACAATAAAAAATATGTAGCTATATCTACCTAAGCATTTCAATTCATTGGCACGAGCAAAGGAGCGGGTACACCAAGTAATAAATTAATACCAATCATTTGCACATAGCAGAAAATTAGATTTTCCCTCGACTAGAAAAAGAAACTATAAATATTCTAAACAAAAATGTTTATTTCGTTTATCAATTGTATAAAGCACAGAGTAGTTTCAGAGAAAATTAAAATTTCAAAAGCGTGCACATAACATTTGGGCACATATTTTTTTGTTCAACAATCTGAAGAAATCACTAGTAGCATTACAACAAAAATAATATTCGTCATTTCCACACAGTAAAATAATTAATTTGTATTGCAAAAACCTCATATTCTACTAAAAACGAGTACGTATATACCCTAAGTGAATCCATGCAACTCCAACAATGAACGGCATTGCTCTATCACATTAAATATTATCAAATCGAACAAACCAAACCGAAAATGAAATGTCAAAGCCGCCCAACGCACCTGAAAGTAGAGAGTTGCTCTACTTGGGCGTCGCGTTGGACTTTACGATATTTACGATCTAAACGCGACCCGAAGCCTGAAGCCGCATTTTGGCTTGCACCATATGAAAGCATTGGTTCTACTTTATCTGTCAACGCACGCAAGCGGCAAAGCGCCGTTGTGGTTTGGCCATTAAGTTCTTCGGGTACATCTGAGCAACTTCAAAAAAATTATGGCTCCTTAAACTCAAAATTTTGAAAATTTTGAAAATTGTTTGTTACATTTTTTTACTTAAAATGCTTTTTTCTCAAAATGTTTACTTTATGTACAATTATTATATATACACACTATAGTACTCTCATCCCGTCGCATTGAATTACGCGTCTTCGACGATCCAGGTGGCGCTTCAGTTGATTTAGTTTGTACACTGCCAACTCTTTTTTTTTTTTGTATGCGCCAATGGATGTGGTAATCTTCTAAAGATGCGGTAGCCCGGGCTACCAACATGCACGATTCGCAGACCCGAATAATCGATGCCGGGAGTGCGCTTAAACGTACTAATCCACACCCCACACACTTCAACCACTCTCCCCGCGGGACTACCGTTACGCCTTGTCCAGCGTAGACACGAGAAATGCGGTGCGTGCGTTGAAGTGCGGGTAACGCGGGCAGATTACAAAATCAAACCTATGTACGTTGGGAAATATAGATGTCCAACGTAGGCACGATTTTGCGTTAAATTCGTGCATTGCGATGTCCCCGCATCGCACACATTGTTTGAAAATCAAACTGGTTTGATTTTGCCCGCATTATCGTGCGGAACTAATGATGGAAGTTTTTATTTCATAAAAGACAGAAGGAGTGCGGAAAAGGATTGGAACAAAGTTTTCTGAAATGAATTAGAATGATTTTATCTGTAATATTGCGCTAGTTGTGTCGCGTTTCTTTTTTAGATTTTCTAATATTTTTATTTTTAATAAGCTATTTTCTTTTAAAAAATCGTTCTTGCCGAAATAGGAGCCATTTTACACAGAATGACAGCAGTGTATTGAAGCCATCCGTATGAACGCATTATCGTGTTCTAATTGGACACTTTCCGAGTTCCCCGCAAACAAATGCGGTGCGTTCAAGCTCTTATAATGATTTTGTGCATGCAGGGAGGTACTGGAACAAAGAAGTCCTTTCACAAAATTTCATTCGCCTAGGTCGATTCGTTTGGTTTGACTCTGTTGTGTTTTTAAAAGACAGATAGACCGACGGACGGATAGACCTACATGGCTAAATCGTTTCAGTATTGCATCCTGATTCAAAATATTTATGGCTTATGGAGTATAGCGTGACTTCTTTTTGGCGTTAGAAATGTAAGTGAATACTCCTATACCTTCCAGTGGAGGGTGTTATAAAGACGCATTTAATTGAATCTAAAGCTTAGTACGCAGTTCGAGCGAATCTAAATTTTAGCTGCTTTCCAATTTTTCTCTCCAAACATTAACTAAAATCCTAGCTAAATTTTGACATAGAGTGCGCTGTGAATATAAGTGTCACAGAAAACAGCTGGGGGCTAACTATGCACATCGCCGCGAATCGCATAATTTGCGATTCATTCGGTTCGATTCGCGGCGGACATGGCAACTATGCAAAACGATTGTTTGGAATGTCGACCTTCCAAGACATTTCCCTTGGTATTTCCACAAACTTTCCCATTCATCTGTCAAAATGCTTTGGAATGTTGTAATTATTTTGTTCAAATAATTGCGCGAACTTTAAATAAACAAGTAAATTGGATATTAAAACAAAAATGTTTTCGATCGGTGTGTATTTAAATGCTGAAAGGGATGAAGTCGATGTGTCTTCGAATATAAATGTACAACGGAAATTAATAAGAAGTGGTTCATCCCCGCTGGATCTTCCTCACAACGAGTAAGATTAAATTGTTTTGAAAACGGGTAAAAGTGCATATACCTATATGATTTTTTTTTTCATTCGCCATCAAAACATCTATCGCATTTCACGTCGATAAATGACATGACGTTCGCATTTGCATAGTTGCGCGAATGTAATAGAGCGAAGTGCGATAGTCTTCGCCGGCGAACTGAATAGTACCAAAATGCGAAATCGAATAAAAATGCGCTTCGCGGCGAAGTGCATAGTTAGCCCCCTGTTCGTTGAAAATAACTTCCTTTAAAAATTCATCGACGCGAAAATGTGTTATATTTTCGTTGCACTTTCTTTTTTACTATTCCTTGATATCAAATTTATTGATATCGTATCCTTATTTACTTTTCCGCAACACAAAAGAACAGAAGAAAAAAAAAACATTATTTGTAAAAATTTAAAAATTTAGTTAGAAAAAATGTGCCGAGCCATTAATGGGCGCGGTAAATTGTGACATATACAATACATGCAGTACAGTCTGAAATAAAAATTTAATTTTTTGCTGAAGCAACTGGATGTGCTTAAATACAGCTCAGCTAAATTTTGGAGACCATTTTGTATGTGAGCTAAAATTTAGCACGAGCAGCGTACTAAGCTCAAGGTAATATGTATAAGTCTTATGGCCAAATCACAACGGCGCTTTGCCGCTTGTGTGCGTTGACAGGCGTTTTAGAAACTTTACCGTACTTTATGTCAACGCGCGCAAGTGACCGTTTTCCAAAACTAAATGCCGCTTCAAAGCGTTGGCGCGTTGAGAGACTAGAGTATGAGAGATTGAAAGTTATGTTTGGTTTATGTTAATACACCCGAATTCAGAGCAGAATGCAAGTATACTCCTTTTGCTCATAATTGTTATTTTAATGCACGAATTAAAAGGAAATGTGTTTAAAATAGTAAAAAATGCATAAATAAATAACGATAAATACATAGATACACAGGTACATGCCTTCCCATAATAGTCCTTTCAGCGAGGAGGTAGATTTTTAGTTTAGTTGAGAAAATATGGACAAATTACATCGAAAATCCCTTACCTTTAAATTGTGAATTGATTACTTTGTGGAATACTTGAAAATTGATTTAAGATTACCAAATGGCCAGCATATTTTATCTACGTTGTGGAAAGAAGTTCAGTCACTAAAATACAGAGGTGCAATTTTGTAAAAAACTTGCCTTGGCTACTTAAAAAAACGTATTGATAAATTCTCAAATATGGATACCGACGATCTACTCGATTTTTCAATTCATATTTATATTTTATTTCAGTTATATTATACCTACATCTAGTGGTATGCTGGACATTCGGACGAATGCGATCGCAGGTACTGCTTCTCGTCATTCGCTGGGTTTTTACCACATCCCGTCACCCATCGCCAGTAATGACATTGCATATTGTTAGCAATCTGGCAACGTCGAGACGAAACCGAACAGAGATGGAAAAGAAGAGGAGAGGAACAAGTTTGAAAAGAAGCAGGAGGGTTGAGATTTTTGGCTGCGGCGCGACGGATCGTTCGGGAATAATTGACTCGGGGAAAAACAATTAAAAATCGATATATCTTTCTGTTAATTTACTTTTAAAACAACTGAAAATTTATGAAATAAATTATATTTTATTGACTACCGAAAAGTGAGTTCGTAATTCTTATTTCGATGTGAAGTACGCCACGTTTTGGGAAGGTTATTTTCTATATTCCATACGGTCTTTATAACATCTCAGAAGTGGGATGGGCGGAATTGTCTCCTAATATTTCTTTGTGAATAAAATTAACTCGAAATATTACCACGTGCAAAACTCTCAGTAGAAATTAAAATTAAATTAATTTGGTGAATCGTGAATTATCGAAGGAAAGTAGTAACATGTCGGAACGTGATGAAAGAGCCGCAGAGCGTGTTAGGCAGCGTGAGCGAGAAGCAGAGATACGATTAGAAGAGGAAGAGAGACAGCAAGGAGAACGAGAGAATGCTCATCAGATGGCAAATGAACAGCGAGAACGAGACGAAAACAACGAAGCGATGAATGACGGTAGCGGCGAACGAGAGGAACTAGAACGTGGTGCTTGTGGTGGTAATGGAAATTTTAGAAAAACATTTGAACTTCCAACAAATTTAGCTCATGACGATCGCAGTTGGGACAGACTAATTGGTCACATGATTCAAGAAAATCATTTACGAAATGAGCAAATAAATAAACGCGACAAAACAATCGAAACACTGATCGAACAAATTCAAAACATGACAAGAATTGTGCCAGATGCCCGCAGTACTCCGAGATTGGACGAAAACACAACATTTAATTACAATATAATGCCGGACTTGATAAAAAAGTATTGAGCAGTTCGATGGAGAAGGCGATGGAATGGCAGCACGATATTGGATAAATACAATCGACAATATGCGGAAACTTCATCGCTGGTCTGACGGATATGTGTTGGATGCTGCAAGAACGAACTTAGTAGGAGGGGCTAGACGGTGGTTCGCGGCGAGAGCTGATGAAATTTTAACTTGGGCTGACTTCCAAGCGGCTTTTAAAAAAACATTCCTCATTGAAGAAAACCTCACAACTCATTGGCAACGAATGGTCAACAGGGTCCAACAACGCAACGAGACATTAACCACATATTTTCACGATAAGTATGATCTTTGCCGTAATCTAAAATTAAGTTTTGATGAATCGAAAGAATTGATTTTGACGGGACTATGGTCCAGAGAAACTGCGAATGCACTATTGGGATGTCGACATCTGGATGCCGATGACCTACTACATGCTATTCTCAAGCAGGAGAAAATGTCGAACTTACGAGGCGAACGAATTGGACCCTACAGAACGGAACCAGAAATTAAATGCAAAGATGGTAATCGCAGTGATAACAACAATAATGACCGCCCAAAGGAATTTCTGTGCTATAACTGTGGCGTTGGTGGTCATTTGTCACGAAACTGTCCAGAACCGAGACAAGAGCCAACGTGCTACAGATGCAAGAAAAAGGGGCACATTTCTCGTCAATGCCAAGAATTCCCAAACCGAGGTAACGTGAATCAGTTGACTGGATATCCCACAAATGGAGCTGACAAATATTTGAAGGAAGTTAGTGTGGGTGGTAAGATGTTTAATTCATTCATAGATATGGGTAGTTCCGAGTGTATCATTAAGATGACAGCAGCTTTAATGAATGGGTTTCGAGTACATCATGGAATTCTAGAACTCAAAGCATTTGGACCTGCGAACTATAAAGTTACATCTCCTGGATGGATTAAGGCACCAGTAATTGTCGACGATGCTTCTGCGGACAACGTAATCTTCAGGGTGGTACCAGACGATGTACAGGCATGCGATGTTCTTATTGGACGCACATTTACCGAGTTATCACATGTGGTATACCAGAAAATTGGCGATGAATTAAAATTTTTGGAGAAAACGGAGTTTCAGCCATACAAGGACATTGAAATCGATGAAGACAACATCATAACCATCAAGACAGAGTCGCCACTACAAGCTGAATCAATAAACATTCTAACTGCAGTTCAAGGCGACACACAATTTTTATTACCGATCGTAAATATCGGAGATGAAGAAATTCCAGATAACGAAATACTTACCATCAAGCAACAAGTGCCATTAGCAAAGACAAATGGCGATAGTGTTGGACGAAAAATAGAACTAGAAGATGTTTGTATTGGGGAAGAGCAACCTTCACATGTAGTCAATGAATTGGTTGGTATTTTGAACAAGTTCAAAGATTGTGTATCATTGGGACCGAACTAAATTGGGTATCATGCAGATTTTAATATGGAGATTAAAGAAATTCCCGGAAGTAAACCAGTACAATCGAAACCGTATCCAACGAGCGAGCTAGAAAAAGAAAAGATACGCAACATCATTGCCGACTGGAGAAGGTTAGGAGTGGTGACCGAAACAAATTCTGCGTATTCCAGTCCAGTTTTGCTCGTACGCAAGAAGACAGGAGATTCGAGATTAGTTGTAGATTACCGGCGTCTAAATAATCAAACGGTCAAGGTCAATTTCCCTCTACCAAACATCGATGACCACGTGGCATTGTTGGCTGGTGCAAAGCTTTTCATTGTGCTAGATCTAGCCCAAGGATATCTTCAGATACCAATTCATCCGAAGGATCGTCACAAGACAGCGTTTATCACACCGGAGGAGACGGGTGAGTTTACTCGTATGATTTTTGGTTTAACAAATGCACCATTTTATTTTACGAAAATTATGCAACGAGTCCTAGGACCACTTCGAAACCGAGTGGTACTTTTCTATCTAGATGATATACTTATACCTGGACGTGACTGGATCGATTTGAGAGAAAGGCTTATATTTGTTTTTGAGTCGCTGCAAAAAGGTGGCTTAACAATACGATTGAGCAAGTGCGAATTTTTAAGACGACGAGTTAACTACTTAGGCTTCATAATTTCGGACAAGGGCATCGAACCTGGGGAGCGGAAATTGCATGCTATAGAAAACTTTCCTAGGCCGAAAAATGTGCATGAGGTGAGGCGTTTTTTGGGATTATCAGGATTTTTTCGGCGATTTGTAAAACAGTTCTCGTTACGGGCATCTCCTCTATACGATTTATTGAAAGTGCAAAAGGCATTCGAATGGAGTGAGGAAACCGAGAAAGCTTTCGAGGATCTCAAAAATGTCTTATTAAGCAAACCAATCCTTCAATTATTCGATCCCAAAAAGTACAGCGAACTACACACAGATGCGAGCAGTCGAGGACTAGCGGCGATGTTGTTTCAACGAGGTGATGACGGGAGAATGCACTTGGTGTATGCAATAAGTCGGATAACAGCAGAATCTGAAAAGTGGTATCATTCGAGTAAACTGGAACTGTTGGCAATTATGTGGGCAACACAAAGATTAAGATTTTTGCTGATTAATATGGAATTCAAAATCGTAACTGATTGCCAAGCTTTAATTTTTCTTAATATACAGAAGACTCGAAATCCACAAATATGTCGATGGTACAACCTGCTGTGCGAATTCAATTTTACAATCGAACATCGACCTGGAACGAAACTAACACATGTGGATGCCTTAAGTCGTGCCCCCACCGAGAAACCTGATCCAGAGAGCGTAGGCGACTTATGTGTGTTTACTTTAGCATCAGATCAGGATGAAATCTTAATATACCAGTCTCAGGACGACAATCTGCAGCGCAAAATACAAATATTCAAAAACAAAACCCCAGACATGTACACAACTTACGAGAAAGGAGAAATTCAAGGATTTGAGTTGGAAGACGGAATACTTTTTAAAAACATTAACGGCCAGATGAAGTATGTGGTTCCTAAGGCTTTGCGAAAATCATTATCTGTACGTTTCCATGATTTTCAAGGACATTTTGGATTGGATCGAACCCTAAGTAAATTGCAAAGATTTTACTATTTTCCAGGAATGCGTCGTTATGTTAAACAACACATTGGAGCTTGCCTACATTGCTTACTAGCGAAAACTCGTACTGGAAGACCTGCGGGACAGTTAAATCCTATTCCTCCAGCA
Organism: Cheilosia soror; assembly: GCA_949372485.1. Lineage (NCBI taxonomy): Eukaryota > Metazoa > Arthropoda > Insecta > Diptera > Syrphidae > Cheilosia > Cheilosia soror. The sequence goes on from OX443563.1 coordinate 30,809,762, forward strand.
TCGAAACACATTGGGCCTTTTATAACAAGTTCAAAAGGGAATAAGTATATTTTAGTACTAGTCGACAATCTCACGAAGTATGTAAGGCTTGATGCAGTTCGAAATACCAGCGCTGATAATGTTGTACGAAAATTAGACGATTTCGTATCCGAGTTTGGAGCTCCTGAGCGAGTGGTGTCCGATCGGGGCACATGTTTTACGTCCTCAAAATTCGAAGCATTTTGTGATAGGCAGGGAATCATGCATACATTGAATTCTCCTCGACATGCTCAAGCGAATGGCCAGGTTGAGAGGGTTAATCGAACCCTTCTCCCGACAATTATGGCCACATTAAATGAAAATAAAGAGGGAAGAGACTGGGACCGAAAACTGAAAATGGTAGCAAGGGACTTGAATAATTCCGAAAACAAAACCACGGGGCGAACACCATTCGAAATGCTGTATGGCTATACACCGAGAATTGATGAAGGACTTGGTAGACAGATGACCGTAAGTAAGGAAGCCGCAAACTATGAAAGACCTGAACTAGTTCGAGCCAAAGCGATTGAGAAAATCAAAATGGAACAACAAAAATTCAAAGATCGCTACGATCGAGGAAGAGTACTCAACGTTCAGTATAATATCGGAGATATAGTTTATATGTCAACGTCACCTCAGGCAACAGGTGAATCAACCAAACTACATCCAAGGAACAGAGGGCCATTAGTCATTACTAAAATCTTACCAGGCGATACTTATGGAGTCGCCACCTTAAGACTAGACTCAGTCGGAAGAAAGTATGCATCTACCGCTCATGTCAGTCAACTCAAGTTGTGGAGACCAGCCGATGAAGAAAATGATACCGAATCGGAAATCGCATATTCTGGGCAGCAGATAAATTTATCAAGGCTTCAACCGATACCGAATAAAGATGAAGAACCAGCAATTGTAGTAGACGATGGCGGTGAACCAGAACTACAACCTCAACACTCTAGACCGAAAAGGCTTGTTAATCCGCCCTTGCGACACAGGGATTATGTTAACTAAAAATGCGACCTTTGAATTAATATATTGAATTTAGAACGATATTTTTTTTTACTCATGATTTTCATAATACTTTTGATTTCATTACGTTTATTATTTCAAATTGAAGTAGAAATTTTGTTAACACTTTAACTTGAATAACTATAACATCGTTTAGCTGTACTAACTATTCTTTTGTATAACGATATCAGATATATTCGAGGACGAATACGAGTTTAGGATGGCCGAATGTTAGCAATCTGGCAACGTCGAGACGAAACCGAACAGAGATGGAAAAGAAGAGGAGAGGAACAAGTTTGAAAAGAAGCAGGAGGGTTGAGATTTTTGGCTGCGGCGCGACGGATCGTTCGGGAATAATTGACTCGGGGAAAAACAATTAAAAATCGATATATCTTTCTGTTAATTTACTTTTAAAACAACTGAAAATTTATGAAATAAATTATATTTTATTGACTACCGAAAATGGAGTTCGTAATTCTTATTTCGATGTGAAGTACGCCACGTTTTGGGAAGGTTATTTTCTATATTCCATACGGTCTTTATAACAATATTGAAAGAATTTTATGACCCTCTCATTAGGTTCATTGCATTAATTAAGTACACGGAGTTTTTTTTGCTATATTTCCACGAAGATCTTTGCTGTCTTGTCCAGATATTTTTTTATATTCCTATGGCTGGACTTCAAAACCTTCCCACCTATTGCGTTCGAATTTACAAGGAATCTTCGATATAGGACGGAGAGTTCCCGTGAATTTGGGTCAAAGTCGGGCAAAGGTAGGCAAAGCGCCGTTGTGGTTTGGCCATAAAGACAGATAATAGTGCAGACATTAGGTCTGTTTTCGATTCTTTAGCTTTGTTTTTTTTTTTATATTAGCTATTTTGATAAGGCTACGGACAGAGTGAACGCGAAAAGCTAAGCGAAAGCTAAAGCTAAAGATTCTCAGCTATACGCAAAGCGAATGGTGTCCATAATGAACGCGAACATTACCGCTGCGGAAGTCCATCAAAATAAACAAAATCTTTGAATTATGGAAATGGAAATGGTCAGAAAAAGAAGACTTTCGATTAAATAATTAATTTTTAGCCATTCATTGTTGGAAAAGGACAGTCCGTTCAAGAGATTACAAAATCAGCTCATTAATGTGACGAATATTATCATCTTTACAAAGATTTACGAAGACATCGGAAGACATCCTGACAAAAATTGCTGAATACGTTTTAATGTCATTAAAAGTATTCGATTATATACCCAAATCTATTGACAGCTGGGTTTTAGCTTGAATTTCTTGCTAAAAAACTGAGCAGAAGAGTTTATTCGCTTTTAGCGCCAAGTTTCGCTTAGCATGTATCTTAGCATCGAATCTACTATGGCCAGTGCGATTAAAATGTATGGGCGGAGTTTATTAGCTTTGACCTGTCAAACCCTAGCTTTAGCTTTCGCTTCGCTTCTCGCGTTCACTCTGTCCGTATCCTAAGAAAACATTCTTTAAACGTTTGCGGAAGAATGAGAAGAAATACAAAAATCACCCTGGACAATGCGGTGTAGGATTTGAAAATATGAACTTGTTGCATACATTTTGCACAAGGCCTAGATAGAGCTCTATATTCATTATTGATAATTTCAATATTTTTTTGTTCACCAGGAAAAAAACCTTAAGACAAATTGGACGACTGAATTTACTTGATCGTCCAAATGGCAGTTTGTGAAATGTGTTGTAATGAGTTCAAAAAAATGTCTCCGAAATCAAATCGTTTTTCCACATCTTCGAAGAATGCAGCAAATTTCAAAAGTTAATTTTTAACGAATTACGATGAGTAATGAATATATTCAGAATTTTAAATAGTACTGAAAATTAAGAAGTGGTACTTGCGTACTCGGGAAAGTCAAACTGTACTGAATTCAGTACAATAGTAAGACTTTTTACAACTATGGTAACAGTTACAGTCTCCATGGTTACGTTCTATCCATTCCCGGATTGTCGGTATAAGTTTGTATGTCCATCTGCCTTTCGTTGTGCTATTTCAACGAGCTTGCCACATAGCTATTGACGCTGCCTTTTCTTCAGTTTTAATTCTCTTGATTTCACTGGCATCGTATTGGTTTAAAACTCTTTTGTTATATAAGTTAATCACTACACCGAAATAATTAATAAAAAAAATCTTTTCTAGAGCAGTTTGCTCTGACCTTTATTGAGTTTACTTCTTAACTAACTACAATCAATAATTTTATATTCGATTTTACCTCGGTACTTTGCATTCCTAAGGTATTGAATTGAATTGCAACATGAATTTCTGTGGAAATTCGCTGTATCGAGGCAGACGCTTTGTCAGCATTTCCGTTGCTCGTGTTGATGTTAACTCTTCCCCTCTAAAAAACGATCGTCATCGGTCGTCAGAAGTATGGTAGGTTGTTGAACTTTGGGCTGCTTGGATATTGGAGATAGTTGACCTCAGGAACGGAAAGTCTATCGATGATTGTTACTGGTCCATTCGTCTTTGTTGTCGGTTGTTCAATTATGATTTCTGTGTTGTTTCTTCTTGGCAAGATTTTGCATATGATCGCTATTGTAATAAGTAGTCCTAGTACGGAGATGAGGGAATATGTTGTTACTCGTTGATTATCGTTTTCTGTTTGTAGAAGGTGGATCTTATTGGTATTGTTAATATGGAGATCCTTCATCATTTCTAGTGAGAGTAATTCACGGTATTCGTTTTCCTTGGGACTGGTTTGCAATATTGCCGGAAGTGGTTTAATCATTGAGGCTTCTTTGGAGATGTATTGGATTCCGTTCAAAGTGATGGTCATGTTATGGAATTTTACCAAGAATGTTCCATTTAGGTTGTGTGTTGTGTTATCAAATTCAAGGGTGCCGATGAATTGGTTCAATAGCATTATGCCCGTTGATATTTCATCTATGGTCGGAATATGATGATTATTTATTTTGTTGCAAGTAGCTGGTAGACTTTTTAATAAATTAGGAATGCAAGTATCGTTTGTAATATTGACAATATTTTTTGAGTTACAAATGGATAGATTGTTAAAAGTTTTACATTTGTTTGTTGTTCCATATAATTTTTCATTATTTCTTAAAATTACCTCGTACAATGTTTCTGTTACAATGTTTTTCTTTTTAATTGGCTTTATTAACAAATTTTCGTAAATTTCATTCGTTGTTAAGGGAATGTTTATTATGTAGAGGATTGACGTACTATTGCTTAAAACTTTTATATCTGCAAAGTCTAGGGCTTCTTCTATTGTTGTGTAGGGTAATTTTTGTTCATTAAATACTTTGGTGGCTAATTCTATTTCATTTTTTGACAATATAAAAGAGTTTATTGCACCTAGTTTAGCCCAATGAATGGCATAGTTAATATTCTCTAGTTCTTCTTTTACAATTTTGATTTTATATTTGAGATTTGATATAATTTCATAATTTATTTTATTATTATTTTTAAGTAAGTTTTGGATTTCATTCTGGATTCTCGTAATATTGTTTATTCGTTCGTTATACAATTCATTAATAATAACCTGTTTATTGTTGTTTTTTAGAACATCTGTAATTTTTTCTTTTATTGTAACAAAGTCATCGTGGTCTGGGTTGCCAGCAATCCATTTCCAACCTTTGCCTATAAAGTCTAGAGAACGTTTCGCTATTCTGGGTTGTAAGTTATGTAAAAGATTACGGATTTGTTGAATTTCATGTGATATTAAGGGAAAAAGGATTTGACTTTGGGTTGTTTCGAGATTAAGGACTGGTGATATGTCGGAAAGGAATTGCTCATATTGTTTAAGATTAATGCTATGTATTAACTTGAAATGTCCATCTTGAATTTTTGTTTGCCCTGTATGTAGGGAGACAATTTGGGAGTTTGAGAAATCCATGATCTGGATCTCCGCTCGACCAAAATAGATGGTGCATCTGAAAGAGAATTAGTTTCTTATATTACTTTTATGGACTATTTTTCCGGATTCTGTTACTATTGTAGAGTTTCTATTTTCCTTAATGATTTCTTGTCTATACCTATTTGTTAATTTTGAACCTAACCGTTTGTTGTTTTTTACATAAATGACCTGTCCTATCTGATAGTCCTTCTGCGGTTTTCTTTTTTTATTATGATATTTAATATCTTTTTCCTGTTTTGCTTTAATTTTCTCGATGTTAATTAAACGTGTCTTTTCAAATTGTTCCGGGTTTAGTCTGGGTATTCGCCCATAGTAAAGTTCTATGGGCTTTTTACCTGTAGTTGAATGGATAGTAAAATTGTACTCGTTAACGGCTCGCTGTAACAGTTCTTTGAAAGACCGTGAAGGTCCTTCCGATTTGAGACATCTCATAATCTCAGATAGGGTGGAGTGAAAGCGTTCGACTTGGCCGTTCACTTCACTTTTGTATGGTGGTGTTTTGAAAATTTTGATTTGGAGGTCATCTTCTAACATTGAGGTTATCGAGGCTGAGTTAAGAGCCTTTTCGTTGTCTATAACAACGACTTCGGGGACACAAAAGTAGAACAAGATATCACGTAAAGGTTCCTTGATATCTTCGATTGAACGGGATGATATTATTTTAGCCTGTGCGAATTTCGTGAACTTATCGACGGCGGTCAACACGAGGTATTTTTCCGTAGAAAATATGTCTATATGGAGGATGTTACCAGGATAGCTAGGGATCGGTGTGTGATTCAAATGTGGTTTGTTAGGATGCCTGTCATATTTATTCTCCTTGCATGTTACGCATCGGTTAACTAGTGTTCTAATTTTTGAGGACATTTTAGGGAAGTAATAGTTTTCCAACAGTTGAATCCTGTTTTCTTCGGCGTTACGATGTGCTCTTCGATGTATCTTCAGAATTTTTTCTTCTTGCTCTATTTGGCCGGTTATGTCTTCAACAAATTTTTGGGTGAATCGAATACGATAATCTTTAAAATGTAACGGATAAATTTCTTGTACTCGTCCCATCGTCATTTCGTCTGTTAGAAGTCCGTTAATAGTATTTGGATTAAGGTATCTCTTGAAAATGTTAATGATGTCGTTTGTTGAGTAGTCTTGGCGTATCAGAATATGTCTTGTATAGTTGTCAAAGGGGTTCTGGATTTGATAGCTATTTTCATTTCCTATCTTGAGTAAAAGTTGATTTCGAAAAACGTTTATAGGGATTTCTACAGATGGAATTAGGTTTTGCGCTGAACTGTCAGCACTGTGTTCTGTAGGGGTCATTGAGTGTATTTCAGTTTTTGGGGGTCTCGAGAGAGAGTCAGCAACCACATTTTCCTTACCTGGTTTATATTTTAGCTCATAATTATACTCCTCCAATATGGCTTTCCACCTTTTCATTTTGGAGTTTGTATTTTTGTTACTTAGAGCATAGGTAAGTGGTTGGTGGTCTGTGAAAATGTTGACTTTCCGGGATCCGTAAAGGAAGTTTCTCAAAGAATTGAGGGACCAAATAATCGCCAGCATTTCTTTTTCGTTCGTGGCATAACCTTCTTCTGTTTTGCTTAAGGTTCTGGAGAGAAATGTGATTGGCTTATCATCCTGTGAGAGGACTGCTCCAATGGCGTAGTCGGAAGCGTCAGTTGTTAATTGAAAGCTTTTGTCAAAGTCTGGATATTGAAGAATAACTTCTTCGGAGGCGAGAGAGTTTTTTAATTTGTGGAATGCTTCGATGGCATCTTGATTCAACTGAATAAGTTTTTTCTTTGACATATTTGCGGACACATGTCCATCTTCCCCTCTTAAAAGGGATGTCAGTGGTTTTGCCAACTTTGAGTAATCTCGTATAAAGCGGCGGTAATACCCTGACATTCCGAGAAAGGATCGAAGTTCTTTTAGGTTTTCAGGAATAGGTCGATCAACTATAGCTTGTACCTTTTTTGGATTGGTTTTTATTCCGAATCTTCCAATAATAAACCCTAAAAATTCTACTTCTTTCTGGAAAAATTCGCATTTATCGAGCTGAATTTTCATATTTGCTTTTTCTAAGGTGTGAAATACTTTTTCCAGATTTGAGAAATGTTCGGTTTCGTCTTTCCCAAAGATGACGATGTCATCAATGTAAACATAGCAACATTTTCCAATGAGGTCTCTTAGAATGTCATCTAGCGTTCTCTGGAAAATGGAGGGGGCGTTCTTTAGCCCAAATGGAAGACGAGTAAATTCGAACTTGCCATTATTTACCGAAAAGGCAGTTTTTTCTATATCAGAATCCTTAAGTGGGATCTGATGGAAACCACTTTTTAGGTCCACTATGGAAAACCATTGATTTTTACTAAGGTTTGCAAGGATTTCGTATATTTCAGGGATTGGATACTTGTCGGCGATAGTTATAGCGTTTAGCTTACGGTAATCAATTACCATTCGAAACTTCTTTTCTCCTGAAGCATCCATTTTTTTGGGGACAACCCAAACAGGAGAATTGTAGGGAGATCTTGATGGTCTTATGATACCGTCTTCTAATAGTTTCCGTATTTCTTTTTCGACTTCATTTTTAAGTGCCATGGGGTAAGGATATGATTTCGAGTACACGGGGTCTCGAGTTGTGGTTCGAATTTCTCCTTTGACCATGGTGGTATAGGTTAACTTTTCGTTTGGTTCCGAAAAGAGATTGGGGCATTTATGAATAATTTTAATAAGTTCGGAATGTTGTTCTTTAGTCATGTGGTCGGTTCTAATATTTATGTTATTGACAAATTGTGATTGATGTTGTTTGAGCGGAATGGAAATTCTTGGATGAGAGAAACCAGGGTGAATAGACATATGGTTTCTACTTGTGTTAATGATAGCATTTAAATGTTTTAGTGTGTCATGTCCTATGATACCATCAAATGAAATAAGACTAGGGAGAATAAAAAATGTAATTTTGTCAGTTTGGGGGCCAAAAAGTTGAATAAGTGCATGATGGGTTATTTTAATATTTCCCCCCACGGAGTGAGCGTAGAAGGGTTTAGCATTTAGTAGGGGATTCTTTATGTGACGTGGTTGAACGTAATTCTTGTTGGAACCTGTGTCAACAAGAAACTTCAGGGTCTCTCCACTTCTAGAAATGTGTTCGAAATAAGGAAGTGAAGAGGGCGTTAGTCTAAAAAATAGATGTCATCCAGTTCTTCGTGTTGGTCAAAGTTTTCTCCTCCACTCTGTTCAGTGTATTCTTCTAGTGATTCGTCATAATTTTGGTCTTCCTCTGCAATTTCTGTCTCGTAGTCTTCCATGGATTTTTCTTCGTCACCGAGTTGAGCTGTGTGATGGATTCGCTGCATCTTTTGTGGTTGGTGTATTTGTTGCGAATGTTGTCGTTTTTGTATGAATTGTTGATTCCTTGGTCTATTTTGATAGTCTACTTTCTGAGTCCTCAGGGAGTAGTCAATGGACATTGGTTTCGGTGGGAGAGGTCGTTGATTTGGTGGTATTCTTTGTTGTTGGTACCTAGGTTGGTATTGGACATCTCTATAGAGTTGAGGTTGTTGTGGAGCACGAGGGTTGTGCAGTAAGTGGGGATAGAAATTGTGTCTAGGAGCTGGGGCTGGTGCAGGTCCTGGAGGACTGTTCCTTTTAGCGGGAACTGGAGGTGCTTGTTGAGACGATCTGGGAGAACTGTGGGAATTGTTTGCGTACTGGGCGCGAAAGTCTACGTTTTGTAGTTTCAAACACAAATGCAGGGCCTGTGGAAGGTCTGCTGGTTCACGTATGCTAAGCAGGCGAGGCAGATCTCCTTTCAAACCCCTGACGAAGGTATCGAGGGCCTTGTCACGGTAGCATTGAGTCATGTTGTTCATAGCATCTTGACTCATTTCCATTGATCCCAGTTTGTTTAGGATTAATGACAAGTGGTGATAGACGATCTGATAGAATTCAGAAATCGTGCTATTGCCTTGCACTAGCGTTGTCATTTGATATTCAAGGGTTCCTAAGTCCCTTTTATCCGCATAGTGAAGAGTAAGGCATTTCGAGATTTTCTCCCAGTTAAGAGGCGTGTTGTACGACTCTAGCACGACGTCGGCATGTCCTACGATTTTGTTGCGAATTACAGACAAAATGCCATAGTACTTGGGAGTACCCCTAACGTGATCATAAATTTGGATTATTCTCTCAACACTCTTCTTCCATGAATTGAATTCATGAGCTTGCCCAGAGAATTCTCGTAGACTTTTAACTACGTCTGGTATTTTGTCAAGGTCGGCTAAATTATTATCAACTAAGTTGATGGGTTGGTCGACTTCGTTATTGATGTCGGCCGCGGGATTCATTATCGAATTAAATATTTGTCTTCCTTGTATTTGTAGCGTTTCTGCTACTAATCTGGTGATTAGTTGAACTAAATCGTTAGGATTAATACCTTGAGCAAGTTGGGGGGCAGGTTGGGGAGCAGGGCCAGGGATAGGTGGATCTGCGACGTGTTCCAGGCGTGCTGGCCTAATAAGGTTATTTTGATTTGCCATATTGGCTGAAACGTTTCAAAGTATCTAATTTGAAATAAAAGCAAGAGCACGGATGGAAATAGATAACGGCAAAGAAAGAGGAACGATTTTTTCAGATGTTATCTTAGTTCTAATGTAATAAACTTGTTTGAATAATGTTTTGTTAAATAAAATCAATTAATTAATCAATAGGTTTCTTTACACGGTTTTTAAGTTGTGCTTTTAGGATTTAACTTCACTTGTTTACTCTTATTATTTCTCTTATTATTTCAAAAATTGATTCACTTCTTAGAGCTAGACTTACAATAATAGTATGAAGTGTTGCTCCATGTGTTGATTAACGATATTTTTTGTTTTGGTGGTTCTTCTATTCCTATTCAGGCGGCTGCAGCTTTATAGTTGCTCCTTTTTGTCCTTGGTTATCGGGCTACTGGGGGACCTCTTTTCTGTTCCTTTTTATCCTTGGTTATTGGACTACTGATGGAACTCTTTTCCTGAAGTTGCGAATTAATGTTGAACGTGTAAGTTCGAAAGCCACACAATGGGCGCCAGTTAATCACTACACCGAAATAATTAATAAAAAAAATCTTTTCTAGAGCAGTTTGCTCTGACCTTTATTGAGTTTACTTCTTAACTAACTACAATCAATAATTTTATATTCGATTTTACCTCGGTACTTTGCATTCCTAAGGTATTGAATTGAATTGCAACATGAATTTCTGTGGAAATTCGCTGTATCGAGGCAGACGCTTTGTCAGCATTTCCGTTGCTCGTGTTGATGTTAACTTATATCCTCAACATTTCGTCTGCAAGAATGTCGACGGGAACCATCCCAGCTATACCAAAGGCGGCCTCATCCGATATGGTTCGGAAGCCGCTGATTGTCCGTAGCGCGCAGAGCCTGTATGTTGACAATAGTATCCTTTTGGTCTCCTTCGTCCTCAGTGCTTGCGCCCAGACTGGGGCTGCATACAACAGGACTGATGTAACTACTCTGGAAAGTAGGATCCTTCTTGCTTGCGTATCCGGTACCACCAATGTTAGGCATTATGCGCGAGAGAGCTCCCTGTATTTGCGATGCTTTCTTGGCTAAATAGTCCACGTGTGTTTTAAACCGCAATCTATTGTCCAGCATTACTCCAAGGTATTTAACAGCTTCCTTGGACCTGGTTATTTGGTTACCAACCTGAAAGTTTGCAAACTCTACAGTTTTTCGGCTGGTTATGAGGACAGCTTCTGTTTTATGATCAGCTAGTTCCAGGCTGGCAGTTGCTAGCCACTCCTTTACCCTGGCAATTGCTTCGTTTGTAACGGATTCAACTGTACGAATCTGTTTACCTACTGTCACAACGGCAATGTCATCGGCGAATCCAATTATCGTCATACCCTCAGGCAGCGCCAATCGTAAGACTCCGTCGTACATGATATTCCACAATAACGGCCCTTAAACCGATCCCTGTGGAACTCCGGCAGTGACGTTGTGGTATTTTTCACCTTCATCTGTTCTCAGCTTTCTGTTGTTGAAGTAGCTCGTCACTATACGTAGCAAGTAGTACGGTGTATCCATCCTAGCGAGGGATCTTCTAATGAAAGACCAGTTCGCCGAGTTAAAAACATTTTTAACGTCCAAAGTTACTACTGCGCAGTACTCCTTTGTCCCATAGAGCCATCTTTCCCCGTCGATGGCGTCTTTTGCAATATCCACTACTGCTCTTATGGCATCTACAGTGGATCTCATTTTCCGGAAACCATATTGGTAGTCTGAAAGGGCACCTTTTTCATCTGCCACTGCGAGTAATCTATTGTAGATTATCTTCTCGAGGATCTTTCCCATGGTATCCAGTAGGCATATTGGGGGATAGGACGATGGTTCTCCTGGAGGCTTCTTTCCTTTTGGTAGCAGGACCAAATGTTGGATTTTCCAGTTTTCGGGAAACGTCCCTTCTTCGAGGCACTGCTGCATAGTCATCATAAACAGGTCTCCTCTCTTTTTTATAGCCGCTTTTACTGCCTTGTTTGGGATTCCGTCGGGTCCTGGGGCCTTGTTGTCGCCTATCTTGCTGCATGCCTGGAGCAGCTCCTCCTTGGTAATTAGTGGAATGTCATCTGAACTGACTTCTCTCACGATATTGCACATAGTAGTCGTTACTTGGGGGAAAAGATTTCAGAATTATTGGACACGTTATTGGAGGGGTTCTGCAGCCCCTCAGTTTGGTCATTACCATTCTGTATGCCGATCCCCATGGGTTAATGTCGGCCTCCTCACAAAGACGTTTAAAACACGTGGTTTTGGTCTCCTTAATGGTTCTATTTAGTGTGCGCCTTGCCAGTCTAAAATTGTCCAGGCATTGTAGGAAGTCTGGTCTACTTCTTGAACGCTGAACCTTGCGTCGAGCTTGCAAACATTTTCTCCGAAGTGTCTTTATTTCCTCGTTCCACCAGTAACATGGCGGTGCCTTCCTGCTGTTTGTTCTTCTAGGCATGGATGCGTCGCACGCGGTAGTGATGGTGTTTGTGAGGCGATGTGCGAGGGTCGCCGCTGTTCCATTTCGCGTTTTGCCGTTCAACATCTCTTCGAATGTTTCCTTATCGAAATTTCTGTCGTTCCATTTTGGGCCCGTAAGTTTAGGGGATACGACTGGTTTCCTTCCTTTTATTCCCATTACTATCATTTGGTGGTCATTGTGTTAGTATTCCTCGCTGACTCTCCACTTTATGGTTCTCATGATAGAAGTACTCACAAGGGTGATGTCGATGGTAGAGCCTATCCCAGCGTATTTGCTCGACCCTTGTTGGCGATACTTATCGATAGGGGAGCGAATGTTTCCAGTAGGACCTGTCCTCTGGTATTAGTGAGTCTGCTGCCCCATTCCGTAGCCCACGCATTAAAATCGCCACCTATAACCACTGGGGTTCTCCGAAGAGCGTCCGAGGTTAGATTGTCCAGCATTTTTTGGTATTCATTGGACGTTAAGCTGGGTCGGGCATAGCAGCTGTAGAAATGAATCCCGTTTATTTTCGCCCGCACGAAGCCTTCTGTTTGGTCGCTTGTGTTTTCGAAAGCATAGCGTCCACATATCCAGATTGCCGTTTGTTTTGTCTTGTCGCAGATCCAGTTATTGTTCTCGTCGGGACACTTATAGGGTTCGCTAATCATGATGACGTCCGCCCTTTCGTCCTTGGCCGTTTGTGCTAGGATGTCCTGGGCTACTCTACAGTGGTTGAGGTTTATCTGTAGAATCTTCATGGTCTCTTGCTAGTGATAGCCCTCCGAAAAACCGGAGTTCTTTGCTATGTGGCCTTCTGTCCCACATCTCCTACATAGTTTGGAGCGGTCTTCTTCGTTTTTGCATTGCCGAGCTAGGTGGCCAAACTCTAAGCATCTGAAGCATTTTTTTAGCAGGCTCCGGTCCGGCTTTTAATATTTTTCCTGCATCTTCGGCGGGGAGGCTGATTGTTGCTGTTGGAGTTCCTCCATAACCCTTTCGGAGGGACAAGACGTCCGCTGGTAAAACTGTCACTTCGAGCTGGGCTTTGATGGCATCGGTTATGTCGTCTACAGCAGTGATCTCATCGATGTCTTTAATCTCAAGGACAGAGTGGTGTGTAAGTGATCTCGCATTCGCTTGGTAAGCTAACGTTTCACTAAGGAATCCTTTGAACTCAGAGGTCTTAATACCCGTCTTCTTGAGTTGTATAAGAAGGTCTCCCTTTTGTGTCCTCCTAATTCTTGACACCGCCTTTCCCACTATTTCTAATTTTGGGTCTGCCTTTACCTTGCGCAGGATCTCCGCGCATAAGAGAGTCCCCGCCGCTTTGATGACGATAGCGTGAGGTCTAGGTTTTTTGGCCTCTATCTGCTTCTTTTTGGCGACCTTCTTTTTGACGGCATTTTGCCATTCTTCATCTCCTTTCGCCTGCTTCCTATCAGTCCCTACATTTTCTTTTTGCTTGGGTCTGGTCACTGGAGTCTCAACTCCGGTATTCCCATCTTTCTGCTTGGTTATTTTCACAGGTGGGTGTTTTTGTTTCCGTTTTTGCTCCGGGTATCTTTTGTCTGCAGCATTTTTTTCAGCATTAACTTGCCTCCTTTTTGGTTCTGGTAGTACATTGTCTGCAGAACCATTTGGTAAGTTTTGCTGCTTCCGTTTGGGCTCCGGGGGTTCATCGTCTGCAAACTGTCTCTTCTTGGGCTCTGTTGTTGCCTTTAACCATGGCGAAGTTTGCGAGGAATTGTTCTGACGAATCACTTCCTTTGCTTTTTCGTCATGTAATTGAATCGCCGAGAGTTCGTAAAGAGCTCTGATGCTTTCAATAGCGTCTCTCATCGGTTGGTGGATCGAGCGTCTTTTGCCATCTTCCAGCATTTCTACCAGCCATATATTTGCTCACCTAGCTTGTGGAAGTCTGATTGTTGGACGGTTGATTCGGTCGCCCTTGTTCGTACCGTGGGTGACTCGCGTCGTTCGGTACTTCTCTGTGGTACTGGTGACCTCAGCATCCTTGATCCTCCCTGAATGGGATTTTCAATGGTCTCCTCTATTAATCCTCCGAAGAGGCAAATCCTGCTACATTTTCTTTTTATGTTTAAGTACATAGGTTCTGTTTCTCTTCTATTCATGTATCATTCACTATATGCAAACTTTAAACTTCTGTAATCTGTATTCATTGTCAAACTTTTGTATTTAACTATTTTTCACATCAACAACTTCACACGTTTATATTATCGTCTATCAAATAATATGTATTGAGTCGAATTCAACTTTGTATATACTCATTTCGACAAACCTAAAACTAAACTGAAAAAAAAGGAAAACTAATCTTACATTAGATACATTTTCCAATTCATTCGATTTGGTTACTTTCTAATGAGAAAATGACAATTATCGTTAATAAATCCATACTATGTAATTCAATACATTCATTACACTTAAATTCAAACTGTACGAATTTCCATATTTTGTAATTAAAAAAAAAAAACACCCTGTGATAGACACAAACGTCAAAGCAAATTGTATTGTTGCTCATAAGCAAGAGCAGTCGTCTTCTTTTATTACACAGGAACTAAAATATGCCATGTTGGCATCTTACTTAATAAAATTCAATTCAATTCAATTCAGAGTCGAGAGCACTTTTGCGAATCTAGATTTTTTCTCACAGTCGCTCGAGATTTACCAATACACTTATATGATTTGACATTTGTTTGTTTGTGCAGGACGTGGACCGTGGTGAACATACACTCGGAATATTTATTATGAGATTTCTTTTATAGTTATTTGAAAATGTATGGAAATCTTGGAAGTTGCACCGCTCTACGAAAAAAAAATCTTCACAACAAAAAAGGTAAACAACTTTTGGCAGGCACACCACCACCACCAACAGAGAACAGCTCAGTATAAATTTTTCGTTCGATTGGCCAGACAAAATCTAGAGAAATCTGAGATTGCCAATCGAAATTAGCATAAAAGCCAATTCACAACGACGCTTTGCGGCGTGCGTGCGTTGACAGATAGAGTAGAACCAATGCTTTCATATGGTGCAAGCCCAAATGCGACTTCAGGCTTCGGGTCGCGTTTAGATCGTAAATATCGTAAAGTCCAACGCGGCGCCCAAGTAGAGCAACTCTCTACTTTCAGGTGCGTTGGGTGGCTTTGACATTTCATTTTCGGTTTGGTTTGTTCGAATAGATAATATGTAATGTGATAGAGCAATGCCGTTCATTGTTGGAGTTGCATGGATTCACTTAGGGTATAAACGTACTCGTTTTTAGTAGAATATGATGTTTTTGCAATACAAACTATGTAATTATTTTACTGTGTGGAAATGACGAATATTATTTTTGTTGTAATGCTAGTAGTAATTTCTTAAGATTGTTGACGAAAAAAATATGTGCTCAAATGTTATGTACACGCTTTTGATATTTCAATTGTGTCTGAAAATACTCTATAATTTATACAATTTATTAACGAAATAAACATTTTTGTTTAAAATATTTATAGTTTCTTTTTGTAGGCGAGGGTAAATCTAATTCCCTGCGATGTGCAAATGATAGGTATTCGATTATTGCTTGGTGTACCCAGCCAGGTTTGCTCGTGCCAATGAATTGCATAGATATACATTTTATTGCCTATCGGTACAATGCACATGAATATGCGTACCTTTGCCCGACTTTGACCCAAATTCACGGTAATTCTCCGTCCAATATCGCAGATTCCCTGTAAATTTGTCAATCGTCTGGAAGGTTTTGAAGTCCATACATAGGAACATAAAAAGATCTTCGCGGAAATATAGCAAACAAATTTCCGTGTACTTAATTAATACCCAGGCAATGACCCTAATTATAGGGTCAAAAAATCCTTTCAATATGCATTGCATTACTGGCGATGGGTGACCGGATGCGGTAAAATGTCAGCGAGCGACGAGAAGCATTACTGTTGGGTGAGTAATGTGAAGCAGTTTCACTAAACACATCCAGTTCCACAATCCACATTTCATGCTTACAGTCCACAAGAAGATGGCTGTAATCTTTTTCCGTCTGTCACTTTGACTTTTCCCTTTTTTTCACTGAATTACATATTATAATAAAGTCTTATTATAAATCGAGCGGAATCATATTTTATTTTAGCGCAACTCATCAGGTTTGGAAAAATATGTAACTAAATATATGTTAACATAGTGCGTTCTCCCACATAGCAGTGCCACCGCAGAGCGTTATTTTTCTAGTTTAAGTTTAATTAAAAATGACACAAGAAATAGTTTGAATATACACTGCAAGTCATAAGATTAGAAGCAGGCATTTTTGAAAAGTAAAATCGATATTTCTCCCGTTACTTGATGGATTAGAAAAAAACGACTATGGTAAATGAGAGACTATTTTGTTAACAACAAAATATAAAATTTGTGTATAGGATTGATTTAGCTAACGGAACTTTGAAGACAAATTGTAATTTGAGTAAAGAATATGGGGAAATAAATCGGGTCATTAGATTAGAAGCAGTGAACAAATCAACGTTTTATTTTTTAAGTGAATACTTTTTTTGGTTTAAATGGTACATTTTATAAAGTAATTGTTCTTTATTGAGTGTTAATAAAAATGGGCTAGGAAAAATATTTAACAGAGGAGGAAAGGGCAAGATTAAATGTTTTCTGCTCTGTAGGTCTTTCATGCCGTGTTATAGCCTGAAAAATAAAGCGAAGTGGTCATTGTGTCAGCAATTATTAAATAAAAACCTCGTATTACGCAAAAAACTATAAAGGAACCACTTCTTCTGCCGTAAAACTTCGCGAAACGCGAAGTATCCTTAGAATAGCGCCAAATTCAGCTTTATCGGTAGCTAAAATTGGTGAGAAATCGAATGTTAAGGCCAGCTTATTCACCGTTACCTGCACAATTCGCCGTAATAAACACTTAAGGAACCTGAAACTTAAGAAAAAACCACCACTTAATGACACAAGGAACAAACAATGCTTGTGTTTCGCGAAAGATCACATGAGCTGGAATGAGCATACAAATGATTGGCGGAAGATTATTTTTTCCGACGAAAAAAAATTTTAGATGGGCCGAATGGTTAGAACTATTACTTCCACGACCTGAGGAAAGAGGAGCTGTTTTCAAACAGTCACCATAGCAGAGAATGGCGTTATGGCGTTATTCCTTTTTGCGCATCCCAGCTCATGTGATCTTTCGCTAAACACAAGCGTTGTTTGTTCCTTGTGTCATTATTTTTATTTTTTATTGTAGGTAGGTACCATGTACCTACTAAGTAATATGTAATATTAATTTTAGTTTCTGTGACTATTTCTCGAGCTGTGTTATTATATATGTATATTTAATTTTTTCTTAATTGTTTAGTTATGAATTCATGTTTATTTCCTTAAAAAATCATAATAAAGTAATTATTTGTTTTTTTTTTTAAATTGTACTACATTGTACTACATTTTAAAAGCTCCCGTACTACATTTTCAACCTCTTGGGGGGGCAGCGCTTACCTCTTCTAAATGGAGACAACTACATCACTTGGAAGGCACAGATGGAAGCTGTACTTCATCGTGGGAGATTTTTACAATATGTAAAAGGTGAAATTACACGCCCAGAACATGCCGGAATGGAGCGGACGCAGTGGGATGACAAGGATTTGGACGGCCGCGCGGAGTTGCTAATCGCAATGGAAGCAAGTATCGTAGTCCTAACTGCAAATTATAAAACTTCGAAAGAAGTCTGGGATTATTTGTTGGAGTGCTACGACAAAAAGGGACCACGCCAGAAGACAGAGGAGTACCGAAAATTAACTAACCTTGAAATGTCCCCAGGCCAGTCGATCGCTGAATATGTCAGAGAATTTAAAACAATTACCAATAGACTACGGGAGTTATCAGCTACCTTGGATGAGGATTTGCTCGTTGTAGTGCTTTTAGACGGACTGTCAGAAGATTACAAAGACATTCGATCTGCTTTTGATGCCCAAAGCGTATACCCTTGGTTGCAACCGTGTGCATAAGGCTGCTGGAAGTAGGAGATAGGAAAAAGGATTGCTTGACCAACAATGTTCTCAGTGTCAAGCAAATTAAGTTTCAAAAATTTCATAAGAAACATATTCAAAATAAGGTAAAAACTGATACTTTTCCATATAATTGCAGAAAGTGCGGAAAGCGGGGTCACATGGCCAAGGATTGCTGGAGCAAAAACGACAAAGTCAAGCAAACTCAAAGCGGAAGCGAATCTCAACAGGGTTTTGTCGTACAGGAGTGTATACCAACGCAATCAGCTAATGCCACGTCTGAGACAAGCCACAAAAGTATGTTATAGTGCCTGGACAGTGGTGCTACGTCACATATGTGTGCAGAGGAGTCTACATTCGTCAACTTTAATAAAAGCGGGATAACGAATCACGTGAAATTAGCCGATAACCACATAGTAAATGTCAAGGGAACTGGAACTGCAAAACTTGGGATCAGTGTCGAAAATAGAAGCGAACCATTTTACCTATACAACACATTGTTTGTTCCCAAACTAACGGATAACCTCATATCTGTCAGCAAAGCGACTGATCATGGGTACAAAGTTGTTTTCGAACGATCTGGAGCAAACATCTTCGACAAGACAAACCGCCTGCTAATGAGAGCTGAAAAGAGAAACGGTTTGTATTACATGGTGGTAGATGAAAAGGCACAAATATAGGCAGCAGTACAGCAGAAATTCCTAAGTTGAAATGCGTATCACTTATAGCATGGCATAAAAGGCTGGGACACGTTAATATAAATTCGTTGAGGCAGTTGCTATCAAAAGATATGGTAAGAGGGCTGCCGGATAGATTTAAGGAGGACTTCAGTTCATGTTCAACGTGCTTACGATCGAAGCAAACTCAATTACCTTTCCCGAAAAACAACGAAAAGAAAACAACGGACAGATTACAGCTCGTTCATTCGGACATATGTGGACCTATGCGGACAGAATCTTTAGGAAAGGCGAAATACTTTATAACATTCATTGATGACTTCTCGCGAAAGATTTTCGTCTATTTTTTGAAACGTAAAAACGATGCTCTCGAAGCCTTTACGAAGTTCAAGGCATTCGCTGAGAATCAAACTGGCTGTAAAATCAAGATACTGAGGACGGATAATGGGACGGAATTCTGCAACAGGGATTTTCAAAATTTTGTGGAGAAAAATGGAATTCTTCATTAGAAATCTGTGCCATGTACCCCCCAGCAGAATGGTGTCGCCGAAAGGGCTAACCGTACCTTAACTGAAATGGGCAGGTGTCTGATGAACGAAAGTAATCTACCTGAGATGATGTGGGGAGAGCTAATCAACACTGCAGCATTTTTACGAAACCGATGTCCAACTAAAATCAATGGTGATATTACTCCGGAGGAACTTTGGAGTGGAAGCAAACCGAGTGTTTCTTTTCTCAGGGAGATCGGATCAAGAGTTTATACCTTGGATAAGGGCTCTAACTTGGGTAAATTTGAGTGTAAGTCGGAGGAAGGCATCCTTTGCGGTTACTCGGAGGAAACGAAAGCTTACAGGATTTGGCTACCAAGCAGGCGCAGTGTGATCAAAAGTAGAGACGTCAGATTTGTGGACCAGGGTCTTGTGGACGGAAATGGTGTGTGCAAACTACATAAGGCAATATATGGACTGAAGCAGAGTGGTCGACAGTGGAACCTAAAACTGGATGGGACACTTAAGGCTCTTGGATTTATCCCCTCAAAATATGACAGGTGCATTTATCACAAGTCAGCAGGTGATGAAATAATGTTGATTACCGTTTATGTGGATGACTTGCTTGTGGCGACAAATAATCAGAAGGAGTTTGAAGTGCTGAAGCAATGCCTGTCTGATGTTTTCGAGATAAAGGACCTAGGATACCCAGTGCTGTGTGTTGGACTAGAGGTCAAACGTTTTACCGACAGTCTTCGTATTAGCCAAGGTGGATTTATTAACAACCTGCTAGATAAATATGGACTCACGGATTGTAAACCAGGCCGGTTACCAATCCCGGTAAATTTGAAATTGGAGCAAGAACCAACTATCCCAGGAGAGAGCAAGGAGGTCGAGAGAACCAAGTATCGTCGTTTGATAGGAAGTTTGCTACACCTAGCCACCTTTAGTAGACCGGACATAGCTTACGCTGTCAGCGCGTTATCGCAATTCAACGGCGATCCTCGGCAGCAGCATTGGAATACAGCAATGCATGTTCTTCGATACCTTCAGGGTTCAAGGAATGCTGGCATCGTTTATAGGAAGACATCAATGGGACTCTACGCGTTTGTTGATGCTAGTTGGGCGAGCGATTTCAATGACAGGAAGTCACAAAGTGGATATACTTTCATTTACGGAGGTGGAGCGGTCTTATGGGCTTCAAAGAAGCAACGGATTGTAACTACATCCAGTACAGAAGCGGAGTACGTGAATCTCAGTTCCGTAGCAAAGGAAGCAGTGTTCTTACGTAACTTAATGGAGGAACTCAGACTTCATCAAGGACCAGTAACGATTTGGAGCGACAGTCGCAGTGCACAGGCGATTGCAAATGCAATGGGAGTTCAGGGGCGAACCAAGCACCTTGACATCCGACATCATTTTATTAAGGAGGCGGTAGCGGAAGGTAAAATTAGTATATCTTTCGTCAGATCAGAAGAGATGGCTGCAGATGCATTAACGAAATCCATGGCAGCACCAGCTCACCTACGATGTTTCACACATTTAGGAATGCTTTTTCTAGATTAAACTCACGACTACGGATTGTGGAATTGAGGAGGGGTGTTGGGTGAGTAATGTGAAGCAGTTTCACTGAACACATCCAGTTCCACAATCCACATTTCATGCTTACAGTCCACAAGAAGATGGCTGTAATCTTTTTCCGTCTGTCACTTTGACTTTTCCCTTTTTTTCACTGAATTACATATTATAATAAAGTCTTATTATAAATCGAGCGGAATCATATTTTATTTTAGCGCAACTCATCAAGTACCTGCGATCGCATTCGTCCGAATGTCCAGCATACCACCAGATGTATAAAAATAACTGAATTAAAATATAAATATGAATTGAAAAATCGAGTAGATCGAGAGTTTTGTATGTAAACTTTTAAGTCAATATCGTATGTATTTATTTAAAAACAAAACAAAATATGATGTTTATCAAAAAAAAATGTTCAGCTCAGAACTTATTCACATCTATCTATATCAGATATTATTTCAGAAAACAAAACAGAATAACTTTATATTAATTTTTAATAAGCTTAATGTCAAATTTCATTATTTTGGAAGAATTGCCAATGAGAACTTATTCAAATTCTCTTCATCGGAAAAGTCATATTGACCATGCCAGATTTGGGTGTTTAATTGCAGTCACGTTCCAAAAAACTATGGGCTTTTTTATTTGCTTTTCGTAAAGAATTTTAAAGAAGTTAATTTTTCTATTAAAACAATCCCAATCTTCAATGCCATCACTGTTGAGATACTTAAACAAAAACTGGCACAGAAACAGGGCATATTTGTTTAGAGCCATATCCACACGCGATTTTAAGGAAGTTTCATGCCTTGCATTGAATCTATCTGGGAGTAAGTTTAACCAGAGATTAACAGCTTCTCCTGCAGAGCAATCAACCGCTTGACACCTATTTATCAAATTGCAGATTGGATCAAAAAGCTCAATATAGCTCTTAACATCATCTATGAACTGTTCATCAAAAATCAAAGAAGCTACACTCTGTTTGATTTTTTTAACTGTTGATTCCGCTGCGACATGCGACATATTCATGATGTCATAATTTTTGACCAAGTAATTGTAGGAGTCACGGTATGAGCACCATCTTGTTTGACAAGGCAGTTTAATCCTTGTGCCACCTCTATCAACTATCATTTTTTCGAAATCAGCTTGCTTATATTCTTTAAAAACCAAAGAAACTTTACCATTGAGATTTTTGTTGATCAAATCTTTTGCCAATAAATTCCCATTATGGCTACTGCAAGTGCTGTACCATATAAAATGTTCTCAATTTCTTCCCATTTTCTTCATAGTACTGGCATTATCGGATACAACAGCGTAGACTTGAGTTGAGTAGACTTGTTTTGCAATGTCAACAGATTCTGCAAGGATGTTTGTGAACTTTTCTGCTGTCTCAGATTCTCCAGTTAGGTCCCAAGCCTGGAGAAATGCCTGCTCTCCTTCAGCATTATGGAGCATTGTGACCACCGTCTTGCTGTTGCTTGAAGAATTCTTCCAACCGTCAATCAACAAAACAGATTCCGAGCTAAAGATGTCTTAACTAAAGAAATACATTTGTCATAGGCTTTATCCAAAAGCGTTGTAGAAAGTTTCTTACGACCGGGAAGTTTATCTGCATAAGCAGGTCGAATTTTTTTCATAAAATTCCTAAAATGAAGTGATTCAACAACTCGAAGGGGGATATTGCACCCAAAAACCAGTTTACCCAAGGCTTCATTTAACTCGTCTTCTTCTTTTTCCGATGCCTTGTCCATAAATCGTGCAACAGTGCTCGATGGGGCAGAAAATCGTTTTGAACGTTGTACGGCAATGATGACGAACTGCAACTTTTGGAGTTTAACGAAATTGATGGACTTGATGTTGAAGCGACTTGGGACTGGGTTTCGCTTGAAGACTCCCCAACCGAAAGCGTTCTTGGAGCTGTTGATAATGCTTGAATTGAATTACTTCTCAATGGGTCTTCTTCCATTAGGTACAAATTTAGAATTAATTCAAACTAAAATGTATTATATCAGAAAATACTCACAAGAATATTGATAACCATTGCGTTCTGATTGTCACCTTCATCAATATTTGTAACAGAAACAGACATCTAAAAGAATAGTTTGTGTTGGTCATTCATTTTATATTAAAAAACATTAGGTTTTTACCGCGTTTTCAGAGTTATATTGGTCGGAGCTCTGGTCGTTGTCACCATCTATCAAAATAATCATTGAGACATCTTCCGATTCAGATGTCGCAGTTGATGCCCTACAACCATTCCTATTGCAAAATACAGATAATTCAAACATTATATTTTGGTAAATCAATGGAAATTAAAATACACTATTATTTACCTGTGTTTCCGAAGACGGGTTTCAGCAGTATTTTGAAGATTTTTCCTGCAAACTGTTCAATGTGCTGAGTATTTGTTGTTTGTTTTCACCAAAACAAAACCTAGCTCCTCAAAAGCCTTGTTTTTTGGTCGACCGGACATATTTAAAGTTTTATATTTATGATACACAGGGTTTTAATTTTTCAGAAAAGAAATTCTCAATTAATTCTTAAAAGTGTACTTTCTCGATGGAAGTTTACAGATGAATGACAGATTGACAGATCTGAAAGGTATTGATGACATTGTCGACATATTTTTGATATTTTCGACATTGTCGACATTGTTGACCCAATTGTCTACGTTGAAAAGTAGACAATTAAAGTCAACACGTAGAGGAACAACACTGTTTACATCTCATCAACTGTTTAAAAATATTTCAACCTTCAACGCCATCTGCGCATTCTCCAGCCAGTACAACAGCGCCCAACTAGAATAGCAGACAATTTATAACAGGCAACTAAAATAGCAGAAAAGCCGACTTCCAGAAAGCAAACATTTTAACTGAACGAGCATATTTTTAACAAAATTTTGTATATTCGGTAACCACAGCACACCTTTTTTTTTAAATAAATATTTGTCACATTTTTCCTGCGTCTTCTTTAACATTTCTCGCGTTTTCTGAAATACATCCCATAGGTTATAAACAATTTTCCGCGTTTTTAATAAAAATTTTTTTTTAATTTCGAAACAATCGCTCTAGGAGTAGGACTAATTCAAGAGCAGACTCATGCATCTGCTGGTTCCATAGACGTTTTAAAAACAACGGCAGAAAATGCGACAAGCCATGCTGCTTCGGTAAAGTGAAATTTCAAAATTCTTCGGAGACCCCAAATTAAATAAACCTGCTGTTGAAGCGGCGAACAAGCAGGATAATTCAGGTCGCCGCTTGTTCATTAAGGATACAAATAATAACTTACTTTTTCTCATCGATACTCGTGCTGACCTTTCAGTTCTCCCTTTTAAACCCAACAATAGTCCAAAATCAAAATTTTCTTCGGATCCATTTTTCTTGCACTCCGCCGCTAATGGTACCTCAATTCCTACATTTGGTTCGAAATTACTTAACGTTAATATTGGTCTAAGACGGAATCTCATTCATTCTTTTATTCAAGCTTCGGTCAATCGACCCATTCTGGAAGCCGATTTTTTATCCAAGTTTGGACTGTTAATTGACATGAAAAATAAAAGAATAATAAATCCGTTAACAAAACTACACGCCAAAGCTTCGAGCATTCAGACAAATGATCCAACGCCGATCCAATTTCAGATCAACAACGAATATAATTAGATTTTAAAGAAATTTTCCACTCTCACTCAAAGAGTCAAGAACCAAATTACTTCGCTCCTATGAAACACCCAATAGTTCATCATATCGTAACCAAATGTCCTCTTCCAGTTTCTCTACCTAGGCGGCTAGACGCTACGCGACATAAAGCAGCCAGAACCGAATTCGAGCACATGAATCAGCTTGGCATCTATCATCCATCAGCTTCTCATACCTGCTCGCTCACCATTACACATGGTCAAAAAGAAAAACAATCAGGACTGGAGACCGTGTGGTGACTATCGTAGGCTGAACGCCGCCACCGTTCCCGATCGTCACCCAATATTCACTATTTTTCTATGAACGTAGAAGGTTGCGCAGTATTTTCCAAGCTTGACATCGTCAGAGATTATCATCTCATCCCCGTCACTCCAGAAGACGTTCATAAGACTGCCTTGACCGCACCTTTGATTATTTGAATGGCTGCGGATGCCGTTTGGTCTCCGCAACGCTGCTCAAACATTCCAAAGATTTATAAACACTGCCTGCTTCAATATAGATTTCGTCTACGCCTACATCGACGTTCCTGATTGACAGTAAAACTGTAAAAGAGCAAAAAGAGCACTTGGAAATACTCTTTGAAAGACTCGAACAGTACGGGGTGAACATTAACCTCTCCAAATGCACTTTCGGTCTTCCGAGCTTAGACTTTTTGAGTCACACCATTAGTTCAGATGGCATTGCTCCTTCAAGAGATCGAGTTGAAGCAATTCGCAATTTTTCAACTCCAAGCTCAGTCAAACAAACACAAAGATTTATTGGCATGATAAATTACTATCACAGGTTTCTGCCAAATCTCGCACAAATACTGGCTCCGCTTCATGAACATTTGTCCGCCTTTACTAAGACCAAAAATACGAAAGATAAATTTACCTGGCCTGGCCACCTCGCCAAAGCTCTTGAAAATGCCAAAACAGCCCTGTCGCAGATAACGCTCTTAGCGCACCCCAAATCCAGCGGGGATTTTAGCATCGCCACTGACGCTTCAGACACGGTGGTGGGAGCTGTGCTGCAACAGAAGACTACGCATGCTTTGCAACCATTGGCATTTTTCTCAAAAAACCGCGAGCTTTTAGCTATATATTTAGCAATCAAGCACTTTAGATATTTCGTGGTAGGTAGAGATATAGTAATTTTAACCGACCACAAACCACTCACTTATGCACCAACCACAAAAACAGAACGAAGTCCGCGACAAGCACGCCATTTAGACTTCATTTCACAATTATTTACTACTAACATCCAACACATCAAAGGCAAGGACAAAGTAGTTGCCGATGCACTCTCACGCATCAGAGAAAACGAAGTAACGAGTTCAGAGGTCAATGAGGTCAGCAAAATAGATCTTCAAACAATAGGCAAACAACAGGCGACTGACAGCGAATTAAAAAACTTATTAAAGGCGAGTAGTAGATAACAATCTACCAAATATCGCTTAATGGAGTTTCCGGTTGCCAATTTAAAAGTCTACTGTGAAACATCCACACAGAAAAATAGACGATATAGCTATTCCGCAACCGCTTCGTAAAAAAAATGTTCACATCCTACACGGGCTTTCTCATCCAAGCATTCGCGCAACTCGCAAGCTTATATACGATCGCTATTTTTGGCCAAGCATGAACAAGGACGTAAACCATTGGACTAGAGCATGTATCTCATGCCAAAGATCCAAAGTAGGCCGACACACAAAGTCACCTCAAGGTAAATTCGAAGTGCCATCCGGACGTTTCGACCATGTACACCCCGACTTAGTGGGTCCACTGCCTCCATCGGACGGATTCTCATACATTTTGAAAGCGATAGATAGGTTTACTCGTAGGCCAGAAGCTTACTTGTTGAAAGACATCACCGCGAGATCCGTGGCAAAAGTTTTATTGAACATTTCATTTCTCGGTTTGGTACTCCTCTGAGAATCACAACTGACCAAGGCAGTTAGTTCGAATCAAAGCTTTTCAGTGAACTCTCAAACTTGCTTGGGGTGCATAAGATTCATACAACCAACGCCTTACCACCCTCAAGCCAACGGCATGGTTGAGCGATTCCACCGCCAACTAAAAGGTTCCTTAAAAGCTTGTTGTAACACCACCAATTGGAGTCCGGAACTCCTTATCATAGTTCTAGGCATTCGGTGTGCAATAACAGAGGATTTAAATTGCTCCACGACAGAAAGGGTTTACGGCCAAAATCTGAGACTTCCTGGAGACATAAAATATAAACTGGTTTCAGTTTCGATCAATAGGCTTAAGCCTGCTGACAGTATCTTGTGTTCCACCGAACAAGCCAAAAACATAATCTAACAAGTTTCTTCCGGGGGGCTCGATTGAGGGAGGGTGTAGTGGATGCTTGCGTTTTTGAATACACTTAAGCGCATTGAAATTGTAGTAGATATGAACGCAGACTTCCAGAGCACTTACTATCAATGCAGTTCAGTGGCCCGTAAAAGAAAACCGAGTATAAGTGCCGGCAATAAAAAGAAAAGTACACAGTTAAATTATCAATCGTGTGCTGGACTGACGAGGATACTCCCTCCTAAATTAAATATCATTCTTTGTAATAATTTGTAAAATAAAAGAAAGAAATAAAGTGAATTATTTTAAGTGTAATTTGCGTTACTCTTGCTTACAAGGATATATTGGTGGTTATACTACTCCTGACTTGAAGAGTTTCCACCCATCCGCAAGATCCACAGCGACAAGCCGACCACCAGACGCTCGCAAACTGCCACCCTCCAAGCCTAGCTCCAAAGGGTGCCCTATATGACAGGCTTGGCAATATCCGAGGCATTTTGAGGGGCAAGTAAATTCCTCAAATTTCCAAAGTATGCCAGCCTCAAAATGTTTATCGATGTGAACGCAAGTACACTCAAGAATGCTGATTGCTCGTTTTTCCTCTGCGGATATCAGTTGGTGGTTTGGAATGCGAATACCCATGTGTTCAATGGAGAAGAATTTCTCCACAAGTTGATGAAGCTCCGTGTCACTATAAGTTTGATGAACACTTAAAACAAATCCGCCAGTTTCACATTATCTTTTAGGATCTCCTTCAGGCCTGTGTACAGACCAGCCTAAGCGTGTTTTGGTTGCCATCGGTTCGGACCAATTACCCTCTACTACCAAATAATAGGGGATGGTCCCCTCAGTACCAATACATGTATCCAAGACGTTTTAGGTGCCGCCAAAGCCCTGCCAGACGTGGTGGAAGTGCGTTAAAAATTCCAATTTTGAATAATTAATGCAACCGCACCAATTTTAATGGAGGAATGCTGTGGCAAATCAGTCAATTACAATATAACCAGAATTCAATGGCTGGATATTAAAGGATCATATGTTACAAATTAAGGGATTCGAAGGTAATGTGACGCCTGAAGGACTAAATAACCTTCTTAAAAAATATATAATTAATGAATGTGAAAGTGACAACAAGTCACCAAGTCAACAGGCACTTGTAGAATTATGTTTGTTTAACAAGATTTTGTGTTATACAATATAAAATAATTCATAAAAAAACACAAACTTAATACAAAAAAGTAAACAAAAATAATATCTTCTTGATCCTTAGTTCACGAAATAACATCAAAGTAAATGAATAAAAGTTAGGGCATTCTTTGAAGCATTATTTAACCCTTTAACCCTACCCAGGGGTCAGGCGCGATCCATAAACAAAACTTTTGCGGATATTTTTTCAACTAAAAACCACACGATGTTGCTATTCAAGCTAATCCTCTAATGTATCAGTAGGCGTCTCGTTATTAGTAATTTTTAATTGTGCGTGCGGTGCAGTCGTAATTATAACAATTTCTGGGTCCCCTAGACCCCAGGGTAGGAGGAATACTGTAATATCGGAAGACAGAAATTCTCATAGAAAAAATACCTTGAACATATGAATTATGAGGAACATGAGGATTTATTGACTTTCGCCAGTCTGCGCCCTTCTTTTGCTAAGGACACTAATATTAGAGAAATAAAGGCGTCAAACCAGGAACAAAAAGGCGCCATTTCCTCAAAAAACTTGCACTTGACCTCATCACGCCCAAAACTGCCTTTGCGACGAACATAGCTGGTATATGTGCCAAGAATGCCTCGATTTTAAACTTTAAGGTATTTTTAATATTCAACTACGTGTGTGATCTTAATAAAAAATAATTTATATCAAAACGTCTTTATATTTTTGAAATAATTACAAAACCATATTGGGGGCAATAGTGTTTCACCAGGGAAGGGCAGGGTTTAAGGGTTAAATATTGAAATTATTTGATCGTCCAACTCCCTCCCATTTGTTTTTATATGCAGTGTTTGTAAATCAGATTTATCATATTTTATGTACTTAATTTTTCTAAAGGGTATTTTTGAGAAATTTAAATATCCTGCTTTTACAGAATATGCTTTAAAATCTACCGGCTGCATCTGAATAACCTTAAGCTGAACCCTTTCGTATGACATGTCTTTTCATGTCTTTCGTTGCAGTCTTTATACCTTTTTACTCGTCCTTTAAATTTATATGCACATACGGCAAACCAAAACTAAACGTTTTGTTTTTGTCGACGCTTACGTGTATACGATGAAATACACATACTTACTTAATGATGTGCACGGACGTCAAAACAATACTAAACAAAAAATAAATGGGAATTGCATAGAAAATTTGACGTATATCCAAAAAAATGGCGTTTACGTCAAACCAATATTCTAACTTATTAATTTGGGTGGATATGCATCAAAACAATACTAGATATCTTAGGATTGGCTAGAGATAGGACCAAATAGATAACATATTTAGAAAGAGCATACTCGAAAACATAAGACTGTATTCATAGTCCAAAAAGTGCCTTTTGGCGTATACGTCAAACCAATTCTCAGGCGACGAGTGTAGATTAGAGGCGTAACACAACAAAAGCCGTAACAATTGTTAAAACCCGAAAATTTCCTTCGATTTTTTTAATTAGTTCAACAAGTCAGTCAGTATTGCTGTCCCCCATCGGCACTCGAAGTTACGCCGAAGTTGGTTAGTTCGCAATGTTTATGACAAACCTAAGGAAGCGAATGCGCTGCAATTATATTGTTTTTTTTTTTAGTTTATATTCGCCTTGTTAAATAAGAATATCTCACCTCTCTTTGCAGCTTGTAAAATTGTTTCCCAAATGCCAAATTAAAAAATGGCTATCATCTCGAAATAAGCCTTATAACGACAATATAGAAAATATATATCTTATTAAGCTTAACAAATTGGGCCTTATACAAGTTAAATTAATTTTAGTTGGGATAATCAAAAAGCACGGTAGTGCCCCAGCCAAGTTCTCTAGTAAATGCACTAACCTTTTTTACAGGAACAAACTCAGTCGGTTTTCGACCCCCCTCTAAGATCTAACTTCGGAACCAATTGAGCCAGAACCAAGCTCATTAAAAAGGACCACCTCACCAAATTTAATCTCTATAGTATGAAAAGTATAATGAGATCTAAATGTACGCCAAGTTCTTAGTTTAAGAAGGTTAAATGTTTAAAAAATTGGTAGGTTTACATGGCAAGTTTTTCGTTTATAACTTCATTATATTGTATAGGTACAATATATTAGAATTTGAAAACTTGACAAATAAACCTACCAATTTTTTAACATTTAACCTTCTTAAACTAAGAACTTGGCGTACATTTAGATCTCATTACTTTTCGTGGCTGACTAGTTACGCACCTAATTTTTGATGTTATTTATTAGAGAACTTGGCTCTTTTTACATTTCTGTTTTTGGTGTGATTTTACTATCACCGCGAACGTCACCTATAAAATGGTACTAAGATCCTGTCCCAAACTTATGTGATTCTATTAATATTTTCTTCCTAACTTTTGCTTGTTTAATTCTAACAAGTCGTTCAACGTCGGTTAAAATTGATAAACTTTTTAACAAATTCATTCACTTTTCTTTGAGCACTTGTTGTTTCTTTCCAGTTACAGAAATGGTAGAATTTATCAATTTTCCCACTTGTTGAAATGTTCTAAAACAATTGTTGAAGTGCCCGCAGACTTGTTATTACGTGTTACACAAATTTTTAACAGTTGTTGAATTTCAATTGTTTAACAAGCACTTGTTGTATTGTGTTATAGGCCCCAGATAGTCTACTCATATGGCACACATTTCGCTTTTCGTATGTAGCGAAGTGGCTACATAAAATTGTGCAGTCTTGCACTAGAACTGCAGGTAATAATTATTTTATTGCTTTGGGTGTATTTAAGTTATCCCGTCGCGTTCGCTATTTTATGACCCACAAAAAACTAAATACCATTGTTCGATAGCACGAATAAAAATGAAAAATAATTGATTTGAATTTAAAAAAATAAGTAATTTTAATTTTAATTCCAAAGTACAGGAAGTATGTCTTAACGCGACGCGGTATATGGATAGAATGACAATAAATGCAAGTGAGGTGAAAAAACTGAACAGATTTGGGTGGTATAAAGGAATAGGTGGAATGGGTTATAGAGGTGCGATCAGGGCATTGCCATGAATTAGGAAGAAGATTATTATTCAGTTTACAAAGAATAAAAGATTGCGTCTAAATGTAAGTTCTTTATTACATCGCGTAACTTATAAGACTAACTTAAAGACTAGTTAACAAAAGTCATAAAGATCAAGCGAGAAAAAGAATAAATATATGACCACGTATTATATAAGTAATACATACATGAGAGTTCATGGAGAAGAGATGTGACTCGAAATGGTACAGTGTGCTAATGATTCTTTCATACACAATAGCTTCCCCTTTTTTAACAAAAAACAAAAAACAAATTACAAATATCCATAACGCTCAGGTTTTCTTGTTGCTCTCTTGGGCCTGTTGTTCAAAAGGTTCTCACCATGTTCCATTTCGCTTTCACTTCTCTTTCTCTTTCTCAATTTCGAGTTATTCACACAAATATTTTTTGGGAAAATTCTAAATTCATTATAATCGTTTTTGATAAAGTTTTCTTTTCTACAATATAACTTTTTAACTTGATTTACATGAGCTGTTTTCAAGACCGAATTATTTAACACTATTTTATAAATAAATTTGCTCAATCTTCTTATAATTTTGCCTGGTATCCATTTTACGTTATTTCCAAAAATGTTTTTGTACAAGATTAATTCATTTGACTTAAATTCATTGTCACTATTTCGTTTTGTTTTAAATTTTCTTTCATTTTCGAATTTGGACACTTTTTTATATTTACTTCTATTTAAGAAATCTACTTTTTTATTTTCTAAGGGTTTATTTCTACATATTGAATCTAAAATGATTCTTGGCTTGTACTTAAAGATACATTGAACAGGTGTGCAAGACGTTGATGCTGTAACGGTGTTTCGTTGCATGAATAAAAATTTGTTTTGTAGTATATTGTAGTAGAAGGTGGTTTGGTATCACCACAAGTAATGCCATGAGAAATGTATTTGTAGGAAATTGGAAAGGGATAGATAGATACCATGCGAGTGTTCGGTTTTTGACAGATTATTATAAGAACGCCATTTTGTAAAGAACCAACGTGTTATAAAAACTCTAAATAAAAATCAATTAAAATAAAGGCCATCGCCACATTTATTATATCTCAGAAGTGGGATTTGGACATTAATTTCCACAGTTCTAAAGTGTATCGGAAAAAAAAAAAAAAAAAATGGCTTATGTGCAACGACAACGGATAATCGAAGCTCTAACCGCAGCCCACGTCGAGTTTGACGAGGACGCAACTGTGGCCGAGTTGCGACCATTATACGACCAGCTAGCCAACGACGCCCGAGCCCAAGAATCCAACGACGAAGACAACAACAACCGCCGCCCAGAAGACGCTGAGAACCGCCGTCCAGACGATGCCGATAACCGCCGCCCAGAAGATGTGCCTGATGTAGATGCGCAGATAGCGCAATTGGAAAAGGAGATGTCGCTACTCAGGAAGCGAAAGGAGCTGCAGTTGCTAATGGAGGAACTGGACATGGCCGAGTCCAAAAAGTACGACTTTGCATCATTTGAGGCCATGGTGAATCCATTTAGCGGAGACGACACGTACGACGTTCGTAAGTGGTTCGACGATGTAGAGGATGCGTTCGAGGTGCTTGGCTGCAGTGAACGCGACAAATTTATCAGTGTACGGCGCATATTGAAGGGCACCGCAAAGATGTTCCTGAGGACGACCGTCGCACACACTTACGCCACTCTGAAGCAGGCACTCATTGAGGAGTTTGGTCGTATCTATACGATGAACGAGGTGTTCCAGCAGCTGAAGTCACGAACACTGAAGCCAACCGAATCAGTTAAGAGGTACATTATCGAGATGCAGGAGATTGCTTCGCATGCCAATATTCCGGAAGCTGATGTCATCGAATGCATTATCGAAGGCCTCAACGACCGCAGTAACAATGTCGTCATCCTATTGGGAGCCACCACCATTAAGCAACTGAAGTCGTTGGTGGATCGATATGAAAAAAGACGTGTCCGTGGTGCCCAGCTGAAAGCCCTTCCGTCCGTCATACCGATGACAAAGCCGAAAAGCAATGCTGCTGCCGCAGCCACAACTGCTGCCCGAGGTCCCGATGTTGCAACCGAGCAAATACGGTGTTTTAATTGCTCCCAGTTTGGGCATTACCAAAGTCAATGCCAGAAGCGTCCTCCGAACTCCTGTTTTACGTGCCACGAGGTTGGACATTATCACCAGGAATGCCCAAGAAGGAAGAAACTGACTGCTGCCATATGCCCCGATGAAGATGCTGCAGATGTTGATGAGTCCGAGGTCTGGGGTGATGCCGAAGATATAGCTAGGAAGTTAGGAGCATTCCAAACGGTAGGTGTTGCCTTTGTAGATAATAGAGACAAGTGCACTGATGTAAAACCTTTTATTTCTCTTTTTGACTCCGGCAGTCCATGTAGTTTTGTGAAGAGATCTTTAGTTCCTTTTGCATGCCGCGGTAAAAAGCCAACGCTATTTCGAGGGATGGGAAACCAAATTTTGAATACTTATGGTAATATAAAATGTAGGATTGTGTTTAAAGGAAAAGTAGTCACTCATACGCTTATCATAATTCCAGATAACGAAACTTTAATATCTCTTCTGTTGGGGCGTGATGTGTTACCGAAGTTTGACGTACATCTTTGCCGATTTATAAAAAGTTACCGCCGCAAAATATTATTTAGAATTAAAGAAAAAATGGAAATTAGAATTAAAGAATTAAAGAAAAAATGGAACGTAATAAAACCTTTGCCTTAGACGAAAAAACTACCAGTGCACTTGTGTCTTTTAATTTGTTGAAAAGTTCGAATGAAGTAGGTAGTAATGCATGTGTAACCGACTCAACCAGTATAAATAAGATAAGTAAAACCGAAGATAATAATATTATGTGTAAAGTTCCGACTGAAGTTGTGCCGCCAGTCAAGGGTGTTTTGGTTCCCGAATTGACAGTAATAAGACCCAGATGTGAAGGGGAAATGGTTCATTTTGTTGATTTAAGTTTGTTAGTGAATGTAGTTGAATTTTGCGAAGAAGATAGCTTCGAGTTGAGTATAAATGAGCAACTGGATAAAGCTCATTCAAATGCTGTTAGGACAGTAGTCGAAGAATGTTATTTGAGGTCGTGTGTGGAAGTGAAACCGATTGATTATTCAATGAAGATTAGGTTAACAGAAGATGTACCCATATTCTGTTCGCCCCGGAGGCTTTCATACTGTGAACGTACCGAAGTTCAAAATACTATAGAGCGACTTTTAGACAAGGGCATAATAAGACCGAGTAGTTCGCCTTATGCTTCGGCATTGGTGTTGGTTAGGAAAAAGACTGGTGAAACCCGTATGTGCGTGGATTATCGTGCTCTTAACAAACACACAGTTAGAGATAATTTCCCTCTGCCGTTGATTGAAGACTGCCTGGAATATTTTGCAAATAAACAGATTTTTACAACCTTGGATCTAAGAGATGGATTCCATCATATAAAGATATCCGAAGAGTCAAGACAGTATACCGCTTTCGTAACTCCTTTTGGACAGTTCGAGTATTTATATATGCCCTTCGGTCTTAAGAACGCGCCTGCGGTCTTTCAAAGATATATTTATCTAAATTTGAAACCGCTGATCGACAGAGGCTTAATTATAGTGTATTTAGATGATATTTCCATTGCAACAGAAGATATAGAAACGCATATTGATATTCTTGGTAGGGTCTTGCAGTTATTGAAAGAGGCAGGGTTGGAGTTAAATATGAAGAAGTGCAAGTTTGCGTATAGTGGAATTGACTATCTCGGTTATCATATAAATAAAGAAGGTATACGTCCAAACAAGAATCATGTGGAAGCAATACGTGCATATCCGATGCCGCAAAATAGTAAGGAAGTCCAGAGGTGTAATGGTTTATTTTCTTACTTTCGCCGGTTCGTTCCCGGATTTTCTTGTCTAGCTAAACCAATCACTAATTTACTAAGAAAAGATTCAAAGTTTATCTGGACCGAAGAGTGCACTTATGCTTTTGAGCAATTAAAGTCGAAATTGAGTTCCTCGCCCGTGCTTGCAATTTATGACCCTAAGCGAGAGACTGAGCTACACTGTGATGCGAGTTCACATGGGTTCGGTGCTGTCCTTATGCAGAGGCAGGATGACAAGAAATTTCACCCTGTTGCTTTCTTTTCTAGAAAAGCAACTAATGGGGAGTCTAAACTGATTAGCTTTGAGTTGGAGACATTAGCCGTAGTTTATGCTTTAGAACGATTTAAGACGTTTCTTGACCGATTACCCTTTGTTATTGTCACTGATTGCGAAGCTTTGTCCCAGACGTTAAGGAAAAAAGATGTTAACCCACGAATAGCTAAGTGGGCATTGGCCTTTGAAAATTATAATTACCAAGTGCAACACCGGAAAGGTGAGAGAATGGGGCATGTTGATGCGCTTAGCCGTGCTCCTATTGCTGCCGCAGTGACGATTCAGGACCTTGACAGGAACCTCCAAATCACTCAGGCGCGTGACGAAAAAATAAAAACAATACGAAGTAGGTTAGAAGAAGAAGATTTGCCGGGATATAGTTTAGAGGATGGATTAGTTTTCCGACTAGGACCAAATAACGTCCGCCAACTCTACGTTCCCAGAGAACTTGAAGAAAATGTCATGCGACTGATTCATGAGAAATACGGACACTTAGGTATTGACAAGTGCGCTAACCAGATTTTGAAACACTATTGGATTCCCAAAGTGAAAGAGAAGCTGAATAAATTTATTAGGAACTGTCTAAAGTGCATATACTATTCAGCGCCGCAACGAAAGACTGAGCGAAATCTGTATAACATACCGAAGCGAGCCGAACCGTTCGATACTATACACATTGATCACTTTGGTCCCCTGCCGTCAGTTGGTTCCCGAAGCAAATACGTTTTGGTTGTGATAGATTCATTTAGCAAATTTGTGAAATTGTATCCAGTGAATACACCGGGGACGAAGGAAACTATTAATGCACTGGAGCGATACTTTGATTATTATAGTCGCCCACGCAGAATTATTAGTGACCGAGGCACTAGCTTTACGTCACAAGAATTTAGCAGATTTTTAGATAAATATTGTATAGCACACGTCAAAGTTGCTGTGGCCTCTCCGCAGTCCAACGGGCAGGTCGAGCGCGTTAATCGCGATATGAGGGCAATGCTGGCGAAGTTGAGTGAATCTTCCGAGCACGCTGATTGGCGTCAAAAGTTGAGCAGGGTTGAGTTTGCTATCAATAATACCGACCATACGAGTACCAAAGTTTCACCAAGCAAATTGCTGTTTGGGGTTGAGCAGAGGGGACAGATAGTCGACGAACTAACCGAGCATTTGAGTGAGAGGTATACAGATGACCGTAGAGTAGACCTGGATAAGCTAAGAGTCGAGGCCTCTGAGGCAATTAAGAAGTCTCAAGATAGGAACTTATACTATTTCAACGAGAAGCATTCCCCAGCCAAACAGTTTGAAGTGGGCGAATTTGTGGTCATTAAGAATGTAGACACTTCCGTCGGAACTAATAAAAAATTGATCCCAAAATACCGTGGTCCGTAGGTTGTAAAAAATAAATTAAATAATGACCGCTATGTAATAGAGGACATTGAAGGTGTTCAAGTGACACAGATGCCTTATCATGGTATTTTGGATTCAAGTAGGTTAAGGAAATGGGTTGAGTCGGAGGAAGAAATTGAAAACGATTGTTCGGACTCTGAAGGCAGCACCTATACTAGTTGAACGGTTACAATCGAGGTCGATTGTACGGTCAGGAAGGCCGAACTGTAGTATATTGTAGTAGAAGGTGGTTTGGTATCACCACAAGTAATGCCATGAGAAATGTATTTGTAGGAAATTGGAAAGGGATAGATAGATACCATGCGAGTGTTCGGTTTTTGACAGATTATTATAAGAACGCCATTTTGTAAAGAACCAACGTGTTATAAAAACTCTAAATAAAAATCAATTAAAATAAAGGCCATCGCCACATTTATTATAGTTTATTAATTTCTTTATTGGCATGTTTTTAGTGGAATTATCTACCAGAAACTTCTTTAAACATTTTTTAACAGTCTGTTCGTTCCTTTCCGCAATACCGTTGGATTGGGGGTGGTATGGGGGTGACTTTAATATTTGAATTCCGTATTTTTTACCAAATTCATAAAAAATATTAGAGTTGAAGGGTGGGCCATTGTCAGAAACAATCTCTGAGCATAACCCGAAAACCGAAAAAAATCCCTCCAGCCTGTCCATTACGGCATAAACATCTGTCTTTTGCATAATGTCAACATGAACATATCGACTGCAAGAGTCTACTAACAACAGAAATGTATTCTTGCCGAAAAAAAAGAAATCTAAATGGACTCGTTCAAAGGGTATTTTACTTAGAGGCCAATGAGAACAATTTTCCTCTGTATAATTTTGCAACTGCTGACATGGCAAACACGACTTTACAAAATCTTCGATAGATAAATCAATCTTTGGCCACCACAGGTATGACCTTGACAATTGTTTCATCTTGACCACCCCAGCATGACATTCATGCAATAAATTTAAAATATGAAGTCGTAAACAAAAATACAACCGTTCTCTAAACTGAACCTACTTGGATTTTTTAATAATCCTTTATAATTGATTAAAACCTTATCCTTCAGAAATTTTGCATCACCCTTCTCTAAAAATAGCTTTATCTTTCCTAACTCACTATCATTCTCAGTTTTTTCCTTTATTAACATCATGTTAACAAGTACGTCAGCATGTGGTGATAGGAATTTGACACAGCTTTCTCCAACGTCGTCTTCGACTTGAGGCAAGGGGAGACGAGACAATGCGTCCACGTGTGCCATTGCTGTTGATTTTTTGTGACAATTTGATATTGATACATGTTAAGTTTGACAGCATACCTTTGCAGCCGTGCGGCTGCCACTCCACTTGTACCCTTCGATGGATTAAACATTTCCGACAAGGCCTGATTGTCTGTATATAAAATAAATTGGTGCCCGTAAATGTATTTGTGAAAATGTTCCAATGCGAAACCAATCGCAAATGCTTCTCTATGAAGCTGGCTCCAATTCTTTTGTGCCGGAGTTAGCGAGCGAGATACAAAACAAATAGGCCTTTCTCTACCTCCGACCATATGACTCATAACCGCTCCTATGCCATAGGGACTAGCATCAGTCGCGATAATGATCGGCTTTCTAGGGTCATATAGTTCTAATACACAATTGTTTTTTAAAAGTCGTTTACTTTCCTCAAAGGATTGCTGTTGCAACGAAGTCCACTTGAAAGTTTGATTCTTCCTAAGAAGATCGTAAAGATGTCTTAAATGACTTGACGCATTTGGCAAAAATTGCGAATAATAATTCAGTAATCCCAAGTATGCTTGCAACTCTGTTACATTCTTGGGAGCTGGAGCCCTTTCTATAGCTTCCATTTTGTCTGGCAGGGGACAGATTTCACCATTCCTAAGAATGTGTCCGAGATACTGAACCTCAGTGATTAAAAACTTGCACTTGTCCAAGTTGATTCGGACGTTGTGTTTGTTAAGGCTTTCTAAGACCTCGAACAACCTCTCACGGCATTCTTCAATGCTGTTACCTCCTACGAGAATATCGTCCACATAGGGCTTTCCTTTAGTACCGAGTAGGATTCTGTCTATTATAGACTGCCAAATTGCAGCAATTCTACTCAAACCAAAAACTAGACGCGTAAACTGATACAATCCTCTAGCAGTGTTCACGGTTAGAAATTCTCTAGACTTTTTGTCCACCAAGACCTGCAAATATGCACCTACACAGTCTATGACGCAAAAATATTTATAGCCTGCTAAACTAGCAAATAAATCTTCCGGTAACGGCATCGGGTACTGAGCAGTATCGATATACTTGTTTATAGTTTTTTTTAGGTCGACATACAACCGAATTTCTCCATTTGCTTTCGGCACAGCAAATAATGGAGAAGCCCAACGAGAGGACTCAACCGGAACTAAAATGTTTTGTTCCACAAGTTTATCGATCTGCTCATTAAATTTGTCTCGAAACTTATACGGAATATTATAAGCCTTACAAAAAATAGGACGTGCATCGGCATGCATTTTTGACAAATTAATATCCACCTCAAATTGATCAATCGGTGTGTTCAAACTTTTACTCACTATATTAGGAAACCTATCTTTAATAGTGTTTAATAAAGTTGTAGATATTTCCACTTCACTCTTAGTACATGCGACAGTTCCAAAATTACTTTTTTTAAATTTGATCGGACTTTTTAAAAGTGCGGATCTCCATCGCGGTTGAAGAACGTCTAACCAATCTCTTCCTATTAAGCATGCAGACTTATATTTAGTCTTGACCACCGTCAGAGTTAATTCATAGTACTGACCATCGTATTGCACACCTGCTAAAAACTGTCCTATTATTCCAATTTCATCTCCTGTGAAAGAAAACATAATTTGACTGTTGGACTCTAATTTTTTATGACTAAAATAACGATTATAAATATTTTCACTAATTACGGTAATGAAAGACCCCGTGTCTACCTCGAAGAGAATATCCTCGTCTTCGATACTTAATATGCAACCTGAAGGTGTTGATGCTCCCGTAGACGTGATGCTGTTAATTTTTGCGAAACACGTTGCTCTAGTGTGACCTTTACGTTTACAGCGATAACAGAACCAATCAATCGCCGGACACTCTCCAGAATGATTTTTTTTACAACGACCACATGCTCTCCTAGGCTGAACTCTGTTTTGGTTACTCATATCGGAAACTTTATTTTGTTGATCATTTACACGTGATTTGTTTGTAGAATTATTTCTCCCTGACATTTTCCTTCCGGAGGAGGGGTAATTGACGGCTCTCACAGCATTTACTTGATTGGATGTCACTGCTACCTTACAATTGTTTTCTGCCATCTCGTAATTTTTTGCTAGTTGACAGTAGTACACGAATTTGTTGGTATCCGCTTCCACCAACATTTTCTGTTTAAGATGATCATCTCTTACGCCCGTTATGAATTTATCACATAAGGCCTCATCGAGATACTCATCGAATTGGCAATTCAGTGACAATTCTTTAAGACGCACAATATAATCAGCGATTGATTCGCCTTGCTGTTGATTCGCCATGTAAAATTTGACTCGTTCCGAACGCTTATGAGTTTTCGGAGAGTAATGATTTCGTAGCACCGACAAAATGTCTTTTAACGGCTTACCCTCTGGTTCATCTGGATATGTGATGTTCTTAAGCGTTTTGCATATCTCTCCCCCCGCAAGTGTCATGAACAACGGAACCTTATCTTCTTCCGATATTTTATTAATTTTAATGATCTGCGAAAAGCGTTTTTCATACACAGTGAAATCATCGCCGGGAATAAAAACTTCCAGATTCCCAATTAAACCCATATTTTTGGGAACGTTTTTTGCGTAGACCTCGTGCACTTTTTCTGCCTTAATTTGATGACCGTCGATATTCGACATACAGCCTATTACGTAAGCTTTAAGACAATGTTATAACCACGCACGATTAATTGATAAAAAATGCTGATGATTTCGGATTACTTTTACGCGAGATGTAACATCCTCGTCGCCAATTATTATTCAGTTTACAAAGAATGAAAGATTGCGTCTAAATGTAAGTTCTTTTTTACGTCGCGTAACTTATAAGACTAACTTAAAGACTAGTTAACAAAAGTCATAAAGATCAAGCGAGAAAAAGAATAAGTATATGACCACGTATTATATAAGTAACACATACATGAGAGTTCATGGAGAAGAGATGTGACTCGAAATGGTACAGTGTGCTAATGATTCTTTCATACACAACAAAGGTAAGGGGCATAATTTTATACAATTTAACAATGACGTAATCAGAACCAAAAAACATATTAAATTATTGAACATACCGCCGCGCAAGAACAACTGTTCTTAATTATAAAAGTAGATATTAGTAGAATTATATGCGAGCATTTCCTCCCACATATGAACAAGTTTACAATTCATTTTATATGGACCAGGTTTTACAGCGCCTGATACTCGCTGATTATGAATGTTAAAGAAGAAAAAAAAAAACTATGTTGATTATCGAGATAATGGTTTTAATCGGCATTTAAAGATGAAATCGGGTTGTTGGTCGGCAGAAGTCTTAGTTTGGTGATTGGCCTCTTGAAGGTTTTTCCGTTAGAGTATAGAGAGACGACTCTACATATATGATCAGCACCGGAATGAACTTCAACCACTCTAGCCAGTGACCATTTCGAAGGTGGGTACCTCTCATCGGCGATGATAACAACGTCGTTAATCTTGAAATTCCGTTGTGTTTTTGTCCATTTTGGGCGTTGTTGAAGACGTGATAAGAATTCCTTACGCCATCGATCCCAAAAATGTTGATGCATTTGTTGAATCTGCTGCCATTTTCCAAGTCTGTTGATCTGTAGGTTAAGAAGCGATGGTTCTGGAACAGTGGTAGTTGGCTCTCCTATCAAGAAATGGGCAGGGGTAAGCACACTTAGGTCCGTAGGGTCATCATGGTCTGGAATTCAGAGAAGACTCGATTTGTACTAAAAGTGTATACATTTCTTCGAAGCTTAAAATTCGATTAAGGAGAATTCGTTTTAGATGGTACTTAACTGATTTAACCCCTGCTTCCCATAATCCACCAAAATCGGGTGAAGCAGGGGGTATAAAGCTCCAGGAAGTTCCTTCATTTTCCAGTTGAGCACGGATGTCAGTTGTTACTTGCTGCAAAAATTGACGGTTCATTTTAATAAGCTCCTTGATGGCTCCAACGAAGTTCGTTCCGTTGTCACTGTACAAGTGACTACAACTTCCTCTGCGTGCAGTAAATCTGCGAAAGGATGCTATGAAACCTTCTGAACTCATATCAGAAACGAGTTCGATATGTATGGCTTCCGTTACTAGACATATAAAAATACAAATGAACCCTTTAAAAGTTTTTGACGATCTACCCTTTGAGACTTTGAGGTCGAAGGGACCGGCGTAGTCTACGCCACTGTGTCTGAATGGTCGGCTTTCAGTCACTCTTACCTTGGGTAGTGAACCCATTAATTGCGTTGTGCGTTTCTGGTTAAATCGTGTGCATAAAACACATGAATGAAATTGAACTCTAGCTAAATTCCTCAGGTTAATAATCCAGTATTTGCAACGAAGATATGACATCATTAATTGCGTGCCACCATGCAATGTTTTGATGTGAGCGTCGGCAACTAACAGCTTTGAAAGTTGACAGGACTTTGATAGTATTAAGGGATGTTTGGACCCTTCATCGATGTTAGCAAATCGTAAGCGTCCACCAACACGTAGTTGGCTTTCTGCATCGAGAAATGGGTGTAGATTAAGAATCTTACTTTTGGAAGAGATTTCTCTTTTGTTTCTTAGATTTTTGATTTCCTCTGAGAAGGATAGGGCTTGTGAGAGTGAAACCAATTTCGAAAGAGCAAACTGAAGTTCTTCAGCCTTCAGTATGCCTGTGAAACATATTTGAAATTTAGGTAAAGCCTTCTTGAATCGAAGAATGTAAGCTGTTACCCGCAGTAAACGATTCAGACTGCTGAACCTGCAGAGATAGTCGAACTCGGTATGAAGAGAGGTTGAGGCACATGCAACTACTTTTGCCCTTTCCTCAAGATCTGTATGATAAAGATCAGTATTTGAAATCGGCCATTCGTTTTTTGGGCGACTAAGCCATTGAGGACCTTTCCACCATAAATTATGGTTTTCCAAATCTTGGGGCTGTACACCTCTGGAGGCGCAGTCAGCCGGGTTGTGCTCGGACGATACATAAAACCACTGATCGGTGTTTGTTATTTCCTGGATTTCACTTACACGGTTAGCAACGAAGGTTTTCCACCGTATCGGCAGAGAACGTA
This sequence comes from Cheilosia soror, assembly GCA_949372485.1. Classification (NCBI taxonomy): domain Eukaryota; kingdom Metazoa; phylum Arthropoda; class Insecta; order Diptera; family Syrphidae; genus Cheilosia; species Cheilosia soror. The sequence goes on from OX443563.1 coordinate 30,852,471, forward strand.
TCCAGGCAAGGTTTATTGTTGAGTCAGTCCAAAAGAAAGAGTTTATGTTTTTGCCATCTGCATTTGTTGCGATTATGAATTTTTTATACAACTTCGCCAGTAATAAAGCACCGCATAGCTCAAGACGAGGCAAACTAACTTGTTTAATAGGGGCTACTTTAGTTTTTGCAGCAATAATGTTCACTGAAATGCTACCACACGGAAGTACGGTTCGGCAATACAAAACTGCTGAGTAAGCACAATTCGAAGCATCTGAAAACCCATGGATCTCTCCATAGTAAATGCTTGTAGTTCCAAGCCATCTAGGGATTCGTATAACTTGCAATAAAGGTAGATTTGATCTAAAACATTCCCAATCGTTTTTTAGTTTGGGTTTAAGCGGATCATCCCATCCAACCCCTTCTACCCAAAGCTGTTGAAAGTATATTTTGGCAAGAATGATGGTTGGTGCCAGCCATCCTAGTGGATCGAAAAGTTTCGATGCGTCGGAGAGTAGGTTTCTTTTTGTAAACGAATTGCAAGCAGGAATCGATATTTTAAAATAAAAGTAATCGAGTTGTGGATTCCAGTACAACCCCAAGGCCTTCACTGCAGTATTATCGGAGTTATCTTCAGTATTGAATGAAAACTCGCAGTCTTCTGGTTTTAAATCTGATAGTAAATCGGGACAGTTTGATGTCCACTTTCGAAGGTTAAAGCCTCCGGAATGAAGAAGTTCTTTCAGCTCGGTTTGTATTTGTTTCGCGGTAGCAATATCGTCAGCGCCAGATATAACATCGTCTACGTAGATGTCTCTATCAAGGATGTTGGATCCAAGAGGATATTTGTTAGCTTCATCACTTGCCAGTTGTTTAAGAACTCTTATCGACAGATATGGAGCACATGTAGTACCGTATGTTACTGTTTGAAGTTCATACAGTTTCAACGGTTGAGATGGATTGGATCTCCAGAGAATGTTTTGAAATTTTGTTTCCTCTGGATGTATAACAATCTGTCGAAACATTTTTTCAATGTCTGAAGTAAAGACAATTTGAAATATTCGCCATTTTAGGATGACGGAAGATAATTCATTTTGCAGTGTGGGACCGGGAAGTAGCTCATGGTTTAAAGAACTTGAATTTGGCGGTTTAGATGAGCCATCGAAAACTACTCTAAGCTTTGTAGTAGAGCTGCTTTCCTTCCACACACCATGATGAGGTAGAATAAAAACGTTTTCAGAAGGTTGTAAATCTTCTAAATTGCATTTGAATTTCATGTGATTGAGCTGAATGTATTCATTGAAAAATTTAGTGTACTTTTCTTTAAGATTATGATTTTTAGGAAATATTCTTTCCTCAAGATGAAGAAATCGCCTTTTAGCAGCTTGAAGAGTATTTTGGAATACTGGGTAGTCATTTCCAGATACAGTAGATCTAAATGGTAGTCTCACAATATATCTGCCATTAGCCGAACGTGAATGAGATCTATAGAAATACGCTTCACAAGCTGCATCTTCCGGGGAAGGAGAACGTATTAGCGATACCTCTTCTAGTTCCCAGAATTTTCGTAATGAACTGTCAATTGTGACATTCGAAATAAGGGATGTAGCATTGTGATTAACGTTGACGTTGTTGGAATTGATTGGCCCAGAGAGGATCCAACCTAATTCTGTATGCTGCGCCAATGGTCCATTGTTGGATTTGATTATACCATGAAGTATAATTTTGTAGAATATATCAGCGCCGAGTAAGATATCGATCCTTGTGTGCTTTGCATAAAATGGGTCAGCAAGTGTAATGTTCTCAAATTGTGGAGGTAAAGAAGGCGAGACATTATATTTTACAACATAACTACTAATAGAGGACATAACGAATGCCCTTACTTGCGTGTGAAATCTGGTGTTTACACACGATTTGAGGATAAATTCAACGACACCTTTACGCAACCTTGTATTAGTTGAACCTATTCCACTAATTGTACAATTAGCGGGATACTTTTTTAACTGTAAGCGCTGAACGCAACTTTCAGTTATGAAAGAAGTTTGAGATCCTTGGTCAACAAGCGCTCTCAAAATGTGATCACCAGTGATACTGGAAATCTTTACTCTTGCTTTGGCGAGAAGAATCTGTGGTACTGCACCGGCGCAAGAATGGGAAAATGAATGAGAAGTTGATGGTAAGTCAGTATTTGATTCATTATTTGAAGATGTTGAGCTCGTATTCTCAATGTGCAAAAGTGTATGGTGACGTTTACCGCATTTTTGACAATTCGACTTACTTCTGCATTGAGGTACTACATGTCCTGGAATGAGACAGTTAAGACAAAGATGTTTGTTCTTTGCTATTTCGATTTTTCTGTCATGAGTAATTGTTTTGAACTGTCCACAAGAATATAGATAATGTTCTTCATTACAACAAGGGCACGATGGATATTTCTTCGTTGATTTGGTTGTATGTAGGGAGCGAGTCCGAAAGGAAGACTTATTCTGAGTCGATATCTTTTCTTTGGAGAATAAGTGAATTCTATTGTCCAAAGCTTCCAAAGAACGAAAGGAATCTTCGAGAAAATTATAAAAGTCATCAAGCCTTGGTAGTTCGCTATTTTTAGAATCGGAATCTGAGTTTTTCGCGGATAAATATACTTCCCAATGCTTTCGCGTAGAATTATCTAATTTTTGAGATACTAAAAATATAACAAAAATATCCCAAGTATCCGTTTTAACCTTTAGGTTATTAATTGAAGTTAGGCACTCTTTCGTTGTATCTAACAACTTTCGAATGCAAGAAGCAGATTCCTTTTATCATTTCTGGTTGCTCGCAAAGTGATTTTAGGTAAGACTCAACGAGAAAACGCTTATTATCATAGCGTGCACAAAGATTTTTCCAAGCTGTATCATAATTTGCATTTGTACAAGGAATCGATTGAATTAGCTGAAAGGCTTCACCGCTTAGGCACTTTTTCAAATAATACAGCTTTTGAGCGTTTGGTAAACTATGTTTATTATGGATCATGCCAACATACAGGTCATAAAAGGTAAACCATTTCTTATAACTTCCATCAAACTCCGAAAGTTTAATGGTTGGAAGATGAATATCATGTTCTTCACGGAAGGTATGTTCAAAAAGTGTTTGATTCGCTATATTATCAGCGGTCTGATTATTTGGGTTTGAGCTTTGAATATCCTGCACGCCAAGAAGGGATATTTTATCTAAAATATCTCCCTTCAGATCAGCAAAAATCTCCTCAAACTTATGATGCTCTTCCTCAGAAAAGTATGCAAAATCCGTTTGAGATTTCTGTGCGACCTTAAGAAGTTTGTGGATCTTAATATGATTACCTTGAAAGGTATTCAAATAAGTCTCGCAAAGTTCCAATCGGCTACGCAGATAACCCATTTTAGAAAGACGCTCAGGAATACAAGTGGCAAAACTTTCTTTAAATTTTACTAAATCAGCCTTACATTGTAGCTGTTCATCAATCAATTCTTGGATTTGTTCCATGTCGTAGCAGTGAATTATATAAAAGAAGAAAACTATTCAAATATAAATGAATTTAAAAGAAAAAGGTGTAAAAGTTCCTTTACGTTTGCAAAAAGTACTAATAATACGCAAGGGTAACACTGATTAGATTGATGTATACGAACCAGCAAAAAAAAAAAAGAACAAAAAAATATATTGCAGTTATGCACTGAGAAAAAAAATCTTTAATTAAGATCACCGAGCTAAACCGTTTCTTTTTCTTTCTCAAATGTACCTACTTGAAATTTGTATTGAATCGATGTTAAAATTATTGTTAGAATAATTCTAAAAATTTGCTTTCGATAAGAATGAAATTAGGCAAGGCTATGCTAAAAAACTTAAGTTGAAAGAAATACGAAATCAAACGGTTTTAATTATACTGTGTATATAGAAACCCGCTTGTTTGTAATACCGCTCACTTAGATTACCGCTTATTCGGAACACCGTTTATTCGTAAAACGGCTTATTGAAACGAGTATATACAATTACAGTTGCATGCATGCAGTTATAACTGCAATTAAAACTTGTGCTAAAAAATAGCAATTTTCTTCTTGAAGAAATATGCAAAAAAAGAAAACACAGCCACTGCTATGATTTCACTCCGTGTACCTATAATTTAAATCATGCAAAGAAGATCACAAAACGCATTTGTAAATATATGTATGTATTATTATTTGGTATATGTACTCAAATAGAAATCGAACGAAACTTAACTTGACCTATGTAGTCGTATATTATATAAATCGAAACGGAGTGGAAATATGCACTGCACTGCTTTTGACTGTACGCCTATGTACGAGTATGTATGTATGTGCGAATATTGATTGCAGATAATCTTGATTGTAGATATCTTGATTGAAGTTCTTGAACTTGATTGATGATGGGAAATTAGGAATTTGGGAAATATATGACACTTGTTAAGGTAACACTGAACTGAAACAAAGGAAGAAATTGGGAATAGGCAATTAAAATATGTATGCAAATGTGAATAGATATAAGAAAAAAATGAAATTGAAAAACCAAATGTATGATTAATTTGATATTTATCAAATTGCTGCATATATGTACGCTTATGCACCGCAATGTGTGGGTACCGGTAGATGTGGGCACATAAGGCAATACCTAATAGAACAAAAAAATTTAAAATCGAAAAAATTACACTTTTCAGAATAAAATAAAATAAAACTAATTTTGAATGAAAACTATGGATTATTTAGAAATCCGTTTCGAAGGACCAGAATGTTCGATAGCACGAATAAAAATGAAAAATAATTGATTTGAATTTAAAAAAATATGTAATTTTAATTTTAATTCCAAAGTACAAGAAGTATGTCTTAACGCGACGCGGTATATGGATCACAAGCCAGAGAGAATAGACCACCAGCTTCGGCCAAAAATGAGAGTTTCATAGAGCCACTTTTGAAATAATTAGCTCCGCCTCTTTTTCTATCTGTGAATACGTGTGAATAAGCAAAAAAATATGAAATAAGACAATTGAATCTGAGATGGCTTTGAAATAACTCAAATAATTAAAATAATTGACCACTATTGGGACGTGTTTAGCAAATGGTGTGTATGGTGTGGTGAATTAATTACCAACTTATATAATTTATTAAAAAGCATAATAATGTAATATAATATTTGGGTGAATAAAAATCTAAAGATATGATTCCTATGACAGCTGCAGAACTAAATTGCAAGCACGATGTAATCAGCTAAACGCTTTTCTTTGCAATTTGGTTGACATACATTTTGAGCTCTTTCTTCTTATATTTTAAAGAAATTTAATTTATTTTCGATGAGTGTGTCTGTTATTAAACTGTTATTAATATTTTAAAATAATTATAAAAGTTAAACGAAAACTATTTTGTTCATCTATAATAGGTATGTTTATTATTTTATTTTTCTATGAGGAGAATATGACAAATGTATTTTGAATTAGGTATTGTAACGAATTGGCTGTTCAAAAAATTAAAAATCAACATTTGTCACTTAAAACATTTGTCATTTTTATACAAAACCTGCTAGAAAACGTGTTTTAAAAATTAAAACTGCATACACGCTACGGAATGCACAGCGTAGCGTATGGCATTTTTAAATTTTTACAAAAACAAAAAAAAAGTTCGTTTCCATAGTAATGCGTAAACTAAAGCGAAAAGTACACTGTACTGAAAAGTGTAGGTACGTAATATTTTAATTTAAAACACGTAATTATCTTATTTGTTTTGTTATGGTATCATAGTTTTGCTTTTTATGTAGGTATTCTTTTGTATTTCACAATAAAATTATAACATAATTTTTACTATTTTGATTCTATGTAGCTTTGACAAATATGATTCAAATATAGTGGAAAATTATCGAATTAACTAATACGAAAACCTGCAGGCAGTTTTAAAAAATTTAATTGCATTAAAAAATATTTCCTAAAATTCGCATATTTGCCCTAGCGAAAGCTTAATAATTATATGTTAATAAATTCTTATTTACACCTGATGCAGATTCCTTGAGTTATAAACCGATATGTGATATGACAATGCGCTTTTACGATTTGGTCTTACGTATTTTTTCTTAAATTCCGATGACCAATTTATTTGTTGGTTAAAATAAATTCATCACATTTTTATTGTAGATGTAAATAAAACAATGAACATATTAAGACTGACAAAACAAATGTCCTCTCTCCTTTTTTTAATTATTTATTCCAAAAATCAGTAGAATATAGAAAATATAGAAAAAGGTCTAAATTTATATCAGCAAAACTAAAAAATCATGTTCGATGATTTTTTTATCATCAATTTTAGCTTTGCAGCTTAAACTAATATTTTTTTTTCCGTAATAATGTCAAAAGAATTCCATTATTACAGTAACTATCCATTTATATTTGTATGCTTTTTAATGAAATATAAGTTGGTAATAATTTCCCCACACCGAACACACAATTTGCTTAACACGTCCCGATAACGGCCAATTTATTTCAAAGTTACCACCGAATAACTGTAAATGTTACTATGTGCCAGTGTATGCGTGACCAAATTCACCCTTCGTTTACTTTAACATTGCACGCATACTTAACCACGCAGTAACTTTTTGAAACTGGCTCTATGAAACTCTCATTTTTGGCCGAAGCTGGTGGTCAATTCTCTCTGGTTTGTGATATGGATAGAATTACAATAAATGCAAGTGAGGTGAAAAAACTGAACAGATTTGGGTGGTATAAAGGAATGGGTGGTATAAAGGAATAGGTGGAATGGGTCATAGAGGTGCGGTCAGGGCATTGCCATGAATTAGGAAGAAGGTAAGGGGCATAATTTTATACAATTTAACAATGACGTAATCAGAACCAAAAAAACATATTAAATTATTGAACAACCATGCTGCTCGTACAAAACACACTGACACAAACTGAAATGCTGAAATTACATTCAAAAATACATACGAACCATGTAGGTAACCACTCGACATTATGTAGCGCATTGGCACAAATCGTATGTGCTAGAGTAGTACACGGAATGCCGAAAAGCCACTCACGAGTGACTCATATCGTGCCTCATACGTATGAGTACCTTATGTGAGTAGCACAAAGAGGGCTAGTACACGGTATGTAGTCATTGGCTCCATACGCTGACGTCAAAATTACATCAGAGCCACATATATATGTGGCGTGCTACATATCGTGTCTAGCACCTTTATAAACAAGTGACAAGATCATGGAGAGGGAGGGCGATGTACATTAAAATCGGCGCAAGGCAAGCACGGGTCAGCTAGTTAAGGTATAAAAATATGAATATTTTTAATTTCTATAGGACATACAAAAAATGTTTTCCCTAAAATCTGCCTCCACTAAAGACAAGCGACCATTATCTATTTTTCATAAGTCCTTAATGTAAGCGAGTTAAACTGCAATATTTACAAATATTTCTTTTCAGATTACTTTATCGGAAATTCTGGGACTAAGAAGAAAAGCTTAAATATGTTTAAAAATACTTATTTATAAAAATAAATTCACAAAAACACAAAATGCAGACCAAAGACTTCAGTATATGTTGGCTGGCTTTTTTGGCTAGCATGCAATGCGAGCATACGTCAATTGACAGTTTCGATCAAAATAACGTGACTATACTTCAAGAGGTTAAAAACGAATCATTACAGCTTAATACACACGAAGTATTACCTCCCAAATCAGTACAAAAAAAACCTTACGCAATAATAAACAAACCTACTAAGTATGCAAACATTCCAGTTTTAAAAGCGTACAATGCACACGCTGTAGCCTTTGATTTCAATCTGGGCGACTTAGAAGATGTCCACGACACAGTGTTACCCGACATTGATTTGATTTCTGAGGAACATCATTTACTAAGCAACACCAATGATGAAGAATTTAAAAAACCCGAAATTATACTACCAAGTACTGTGAGCACTTATGTGACGCCTATGTCTACAGAGGCAAGCATTAGTTCAACAACGATGGGTATGCCGGTGGAAGAAACCACACCGACTGCTGTAATAATGTTAAATTCATCAACGCCCTCGCCCTTATCATCATCTACAGATGTAACAGCTCCAATTTTGAAGACAGAAATAATAAGTACCACTCCAGTGGGCTTAGTGAGTCCGCACATCTTCAGAATTGTGTCGCAAAATAAATCAAAAGGCAAGGGAGGCCATGCCTTTTTTCAGAAGGACGAAGAACAAAAAGCTGTTGGAAATCAATTCAACAGCATCAGCACGTTTTTTGGAGACACCGACCAAAATTCCACCACGGATGCACGCCGCTCACAGGCGAATATCTTTCAACTGATGGTGAATTTATACGATCACTTCTATTGGCAGCCATCGGAAATTCAGATCAAAGTTTCTCCAGAGTGTGGTATTGAGGTCCGTAAATATCTTACTGCTTTGAACAACAATAACGAATGGGCCCAAAAGGGTGAGTTTCATTAAAATGAATATGAGTTTAATTCGTGCATTGGACTGCTCGGATGACATTATAAGTTAAAAGAACATTAAGTGGCTTGATTTTGTGGGGGCAGTGGCTCAGTGCTTAGTGTACTGAACTACTGTGCGAGGGGTCCCAGGTTTGATCCCCGGAAAAACACAAATTACATTTTAAGGTTTTTTTTCACTCCGCCACCTCTCGCGAACGTCTGACAAGTATCCGAAAATATAACTGTCCTAAAAAAGCTTTGTTGTGAGCCAGGGTCGAGCTACAGCGGCAGCTTCGGCAAAGGTGAGGAAGGCGCGACATGCTTGTGGTTGCTCGGCTAGAGCTCGTCGGACGGGGGTGTTCTTGCCCCTGACCATTTACCACCTGCTCAACAACTTTTATCCATGCCAATATGTAATTCAAAAGAGAAAGAAAAAAGGAAGAATGCTACTCTAATTAGACTTCGGACGGACGTAAAAAGATTGGACAGAAAAGAAGAGTGAAGACAAGGAAAGTGCCTAAGGACCTGTGCCAATACCCCTGAGGGAGGACGGGAAAGAACCGCGAAACTAATCCTAACTATCCTAAACTACACCTAAACTAACCTAACACTTACAGCCTTATTTATAAACTTTATACAATCTCTATAATAACTCTAAACGCAAAAATCTAATATATATTTTTGCGTTTAGAGCTATTATAAAGTGTATAAAGTTTATAAATAAGGCTGTTAATCTAAGCCCTATACTACAACTACAATAATTTATAACTAGCCTACACTTACCCTAAACGCAACTTTGTTCCCATTGTCCCTCCAGGGTAAAGATTCGTCATGAACCGGAGACCTGCCAGATGTTGTCGGCAAGGAATGGCCAGCCCACCTTTATGTACGGAGACATAATTCAATTGCTATCACTCCGGCCGATGTTGTGAGTGATAGCCTCTTGATGTGTTTTCCAGTCACAACCTACATCAACGAAGTGGAAAGTTAAGGTGGTAGTACACGATATGTAGCGCGCCTCATATATATGTGGCTCTGACGTCACCGGATAGTCTACACATATAGCACACATCTCGTGTTTCTTATGTAGCGCAGTGGCTACATAAAATTGTGCTAGTACACGGAATGTAGCACAGGGCGCACATATCGGTTGCCTGTTGGCTATTCGTTTATGATGATGCTATCCGCAGTTTTATTGCCCTGTGTGCAGTCTTTCACTAGAACTGTAGGTTCTTTTTGTTCTATTTTTCTGTTTTATTGCTAAACTAAATACCATGCTGCTCGTACAAAACACACTGACAAAAAACTGAAATGCTGAAATTACATTCAAAAATACACACGAACCGTGCAGGTAACCACTCGACATTATGTAGCGCACTAACACAAATCGTGTGTGCTAGGGTAGTACACGGAATACCGAAAAGCCACACACGAGTCACGAGTGGGAATGGGCCATAATTCTGGGTTTCAAAATACTGTATCGACAAAATTCTGTATTTTTTTTTTTTTTTTGAAAATACTGTATGAACAAAATTCTGTATTTCAGAATTCTGTATTTCAAAATGCTGTATATCCAAAATGCTGTGTATCCAAAATGCTGTATATCCAAAATGCTGTATATTCAAAATACTGTATGTGCAAAATTCTGTTTTCCGAATAGCTGCTTATACCCAATTCTATTTTTTGAAAAAGTGTTTGCATAAGAAAAAGCAAGCTGTAATATAA